>CANSZD010003084.1:0-1200000 GCA_947648045.1 Beta corolliflora | reverse complement strand
AATCAAACTCGTGTAAATCATCTCGTCTCTCGTTAGTCTTAACGTGAGATAGTCTCTTTAGAGACTTACTCTTCTTCTTATATACTCCCTCCATCCCCCAATAGACTTCTCATTCCCCTTTCACGTTTGCTAATGCACGTTTTGTATCATTAACATCTTTAGTTACAAATTAGTAAAAATTATAAAAGTTTGATTTTTATAATGTACACAATGAGATGAATCAACAAAGACCTCACATGACTATGTTTTTTCTTATATATTGGAAAATTGTTTGAAGATTTTCTTTACTTATGAATAGTGCCAAAATAAAAAATGGGAACTCTACTAAGGGATGGAGGGAGTAGTAGTCAAAATGTTACAAGAGTGCCTTTGATTAATACTTTTATTAGTTGCATTGAAGTTTGTGAGGGTTGTACAGATAACCTTCCTGTTGTTTTGCCGTGATAGGCAACTTATGTGTAGGGCTATTGGCTGCAAATTATCCTTGTAGTTGTTTTGTTCTTTCCCGTAGAAAACCATTTGTTTTCTGTTGATTTTTTCTCCCTTGTCTTCCTCTGAAAGTGTCATGGAAATATCAAAGGTTCGATTCAATTAGTTCTTACAAAAGTCTCACAGAGCTATTGGAGAATTGAATGGTTGTTTGAAGCAAAGTATCGAGGATTTAATATAGAAGAGTCTGTTTGACAAGTCATTATCAGGTTAACTTTGGGGAAGTTGAATTGTTCAGAAGGAAGGAGAAAGAAGTAAGACATCTAAACTCGACTCAACAAGTAGCTATAGGGCTGTTTTCTCTAGCAGTTGTGATGTTGCCAGTTTTCCTCTTTGTTTCTTTTCCGGCAGAATGACAAAACCCTGTGTGATCAGTGATGTACGGAGAAATTTGGGACAGATGTTTAGACTTGCGAACCAGTGTGGTGATATCTCATAACCAGTACGTAGACTGTAGAGAATAAATCATTCAGCTATCAAGCCATTTCTGTAGATTCATATAGAGGAGAAGTGGCCTTAGCAATTCCCTCATCATGCCTAAACTTTACGAGTAATGTTGTTGACCTATGTGGACTGTAAATAACTTACATTCCTTCTTTCAAGCACTAGTAGAGATCTATTGTTGAAGTAATGAATCTAGAATGGATGCATGTATTAAAATCATGTGTGGACAACTTTTTCATGGTATTCTCTTTTTCCTCTCCCTAATGGACCTATGCTGATACAGGTGACAGTGAGATTTCTTCTGCTATCATCAATGAGAGTGAGGCAGAAGGAGAGGAAGCAAGAAATTTGTTGGAAGATGTCCGCATTACCTTTCCTGAGGTTTTGTGTCTTATTCACCATATTTTACAGTCTTCATCCAATATTATTATCACCATGATGTCAATCTCACTCATTCAAACTCCATTTCCAAGCACACATTTTAATAAATAAAATTCATCACCAATAATTACCACTCATGGTATTAAGTGGTAATGAAATTTTTTGAAGAAAATGGAGTGGATAAGTTTAGCATGATTTTTTTTCCATGAGACTTGTTTTTGCAAAGTATACATCATTGTTGCCATATATTACCGTTTACATACAATCCGTGAAATCTTCATCTTGCACGATTATAGCATTGACCTTAGTGTCTTGAAAATTCAGGTTTTACGAGTTGTAAAAACAAGGCAAGTAACATATGCTGTATTGCAACATTTACTACATTACATTCAAAGTCTAGAGAAGGCAGGAATTCTGGAAGAGAAAGAGATTATTCATCTCCATGATGCCGTCCAGGTAATTTTGTACCTCATTATGTCATTTATATATATAACGCGTTTCTTTGTCAATTTACATATCTTCTTTTTTGCAGACTGACTTGAAAAGACTTCAACATAATCCTCCCACTGTCAAGATTCCAAAGGTAAGGGATCTAGTTACCACACATCCTTTTCTAGGGGCTCTTCCTTCAAGTCTCCGTGATCTGCTGGTTGGTTCTACAAAAGAAGAAGTTAAAGTGCGCGGTATGTCGCTATATAAGGAGGGTGGCAAGCCAAATGGAATCTGGTTTATATCAAACGGGGTGGTGAAGGTAAATGAGAAAGTGTCATCTGAAAAGGCTTTAAACAAAAACAATTTATCTTAGAATTTTAAATTGACAGAAGCTTCTATTTTGTAGTGGTCCAGCAAGAATAGGACAAACAAGCATGCTTTGCATCGGACTTTTACCCATGGAAGTACTTTAGGGCTATATGAAGTGATGATAGGAAAGCCTTATTTTTGTGATATGATTACAGATTCTGTTGTAGTCTGCTTCTTTATCGAAACAGAGAAGATTCTTGCAGTTCTAGGATCTGATCCTGCAGTGGAGCATTTCTTCTGGAAGGTATGCTCTTTCCCGGAGATTTAGTCATCGAATCTATTCTTAGCTTGCTGAACTCAAGTATTAGCAGCAAACTGGAAAAACTAAGATCCCCCTCCCCAGCCTAGCCCTCCATTTCTTTTTTCAAGCAGAAGAAGAGGGGTGAGATGGGGCCGGGGAGGAGGTAATTAAGTGAGGGAAAAATCTGTTTTCAGTGTGGAGAGTGAAACTATGCTATATTATACAGAACTTCTGCAGAGAGATAGTTTCTGTATATATTTGATTGAAATATATGAAGTGATATGAAAGAAGACCGAAAATTCAAATATCTGATTGGGACATGGGTTACTTTTTGGTGAGAGGTTAAAGCTGTATATATCTGATTGAAATACATTTATTGGAATTAGAAAGGGCGTAAACTGAGAATATCTGCACTAGACATTTGCTACAGTTAATCGTATTTATTATCTGAAAATCTTTTTGCATTTTCAGCTCTTTTAATTCGATTCGATAATGGACACGCAATATGGAAAGAATTATGTGGAATGTGGTGCCTGTCTATAGTGATATAAGTTCAGAAGCCAATTTCTGTTGACAAAAATAAGAGTTGGAAGTTGGAACCAGTAAACTATATGTCTTCTTGTCAGCTATATATTATGGAAAGAAGCACAAACTTCTATCATTAATATGTAAGAGAAAGTAGGACAAACTTAAAATTATGGAGTGAGTTTTATTCTCTCTTTACTGATCTGCCATTCTGCTTGCTTGTGTGATCTGCTGTATAGGTCATAACAGAAGAAATATGTTAAGTCTTGTTTTTGCTCACTCAGATGAAATTTTTTTGATTGTAATTTTATGACGAATGACACGAGAGAAATGGCTTCACAATATCTTTCACTTTGGAGTAACATGTAAACGTCTTTAATCGAGTCTTGAGTAGATAAAATTGGTTGAATACTTGAATGTCAAAAAAGGATTTCTATTTTATTTATTTAAGACTTGAGATAGCATTACAAATGTCTATAAGTAATATTTTGGAGCCTTAATTGTAAATTCTCTTGTAAGGTCTTAAATTATAATAACATGCGAACTCAACCCGTTGCCTCGTGTGTGAGATCCTAATTTATGCCTATGAAGGGATTTTAGAGGAGGTTAGTTGTGAGATACCCTATCTGCAGATGCAGAGAGGTTGAAGAGTAGATACATTCTTGGAATACAAGTGAGTCAGTGGGAAAATGTATTTTCTTAACACAACTTACTTAGTAAGCATGAAATATGGTGGTTCTGTGAAGCTTGAAAGCTATGTTGTGTGTGTCATTGCCTTGGGGGGGGGGGGTTGTCTTGCAGTATTGTCTAAGAAGGTGCTTCAAGTAATGGGACCACTATATGTAGTATGGAGTCTTTTTACTTACTTATATAATGTCCTTCCTCGAAGTCAATGTTCTCACATCATGCTTTAGAAACATTGCAGGGGATTGGTGATCTCTTGCTGTCGCTTTTACTTTGAAGTAGATGTTAAAAGTTTCTCTTGTCTAGCTAGAGATCAAGATACCCTCTATACTTCTCTTATGATGAAATACTTAGTAATACAGTGTCGTCACGTTTTCAGGAAAGTGTTATTGTCCTTGCCAAAGTTCTCCTTCCTCGAGTTCATGAAAATATGTCAATGCAAGATACGAGGATGCTCACAGCTGAGAGGACAACATTGAATACATACCTGAGGGGTGAAAATATAAAAGTCCCACAACATTTTATTGGCTTTTTATTAGAAGGCTTTATCAAAAGCCATTCTCTTGTTGAGGAACTGATAACATCACCAGCAGCTTTATGGCCTGCACAAGGAAATTCGAGCTTCCTCTGCCAAGACGGCTCTGGTAAGCCATTCTTCTTTTTGCATTTTCTGTTCTTTTCCTTTTCTCTTCTCATTTTTGTGGTTAATTATACCGAACTGTTGCCTCTGTTTAGGTTATAAATCATCCAGCTTTATACATCAAGGAACGTCGTACTATGTTGAAGCAAGAGCTAGAGTCCTTTTGATTGACATGGCTGCAACACCAGCTGATAATACTCTCCAGAGGCAGAAATCCTCTTTCTTGCTACGCGATCAGTCATCAAAATCTCTGACTAGAGAACATGGTGGTCTTGTGAGCTGGCCAGAGAATCACTACAAGTCACATCAGCATCTACCAGACGGCAAAGAAATAGAGGAGAATCAAAACTTGTCAGCCAAAGCAATGCAGTTGAGCATCTATGGCAGCACGGTAATTTTCTCTCTTTTGTGAGATGCCAGAACGAAGCCTTATCTTGAGCAGTTGTGCCATAAAACTGCCTTGTGTGAAAAAAGAAAGTTGACGTTTCCATTCTGATATAGTTAGAGCTTGTATATATTTTAATCTACTGAATCCGTTACAATCTACATCATCGTCTTCCAAATTGGCATTGAACATTGAAGTGTTGCCCAGAAGAACTGCCTCCCCTCTTCTTTTGGATAGAGTTCAACTCTTCTAATTGGTCCTTTTAGCTCGTATGTTTTTGTACCTGTGAATCTTAGCAATTAGAAAAAAAATTCCAAGGTAATTCTGAGGTCTAGCAAAATACTCAAATTAACCATGTGTTTTGGTGAATACCTGAGTAACCTTCAATACCATTCGTTCCAAAAATGTCCATAATGATGACAAAAAGGTAAGAGCGTTATTTTCTTGCCTTCTCTGTGCTCTTCCTTCTTTCTTGAAAAACGGCATATGGCTTTTTTTTTTCATATCCCTTTTGTTTTCTCTTTTTCAATTTTCACAAAGAAGAAAAGAAAAGAAATAAATTTTCTCCTTTTCGCCTAGTCTCCCCAGAGGATTTCAAACTAAGCCTTGGGTGATAGTTCCATGTATAAGTTCAAATCAATACGTTCCAAGAAAATAGATCTGAATATTGATCTCACTGAGATCATCAATCTCTTCAACTCTTTGAGTGAAATGTGGCAGAAAGGAAGGAAAATCCATAAATTCCCTATTTTTCGTTGTTTATTGAGGTATCTTTAATAGGCCAAATTGCAGTTTGCAAATGCCAAAATATTTGAGGCCCACTCTAACCAGAAACCCCTTCTCCCACTACGGCCACTAGATTATGTTGGAAATCCCAGTTCCCACATCCCCCATTTCTAAGGGCATTGAGAATAACTTCTAAGTTCCCAGATATCTGCTTGTTCGTGCAGCAAAAAAGAGATGTCCATTTCTTCAGTTGTATCCTCAGCAACAACTTCTCTTACCCCGTCATCTCTCAAAAGCAAAACCTCTTCTTACTCTTGTCCTCGCGTTTATCTTTGCATTACGCCTTATCTTGTTTTTTTGTTTTATTAATTGTTCTCCAAAATACTCTATGTTTGTTGGTTGTCGGCTTGTCGCTGTCAAATGTTTTCTATTATGAAATTTGTCAAATTGTTTTTCTCATGGTGACTATTAATTTTGGAGTAAGAGATTTCTAGACTTCACTGCATTAAACGCAAAGAAAACATTCCGTCAAGAAGGAGCTTCATTGGCTTCAAATTTAATTATAATCATTATGTAGAATGCTATGGCCCTTCATAAGGATTTGTTACGTGCGATATGCCAACGACTTGAATTTAGATTACAATTGGTTTTGGAGTGCATGCAAAAGGGAAGTCTTTAGATTTCTATGTTCAATTTGTATACTTCATTTTTTCGGGTGGAGATCTTTGTATATTTCCAATGGGTATGTAATTGATCTATTCTTTGTAGGAAAGAAAGACTCTAGCTTAGGTAGCTACTAGTTTGGTGTTGTATCATTGTGGTTGGAGACACAACTCCTCTAAATGCCCTTGTATGTACTTGGCTCTCCTTAATTTTGCATGTCTCCCATACTCTTGGAGACAAACTCTCAAGCATTAGTTGGATATTTTTCCTTTAAACTAAGAGTTGTTCTTACTGATGCCTTTATTTCTGTGATCTTTGACAATTTTTTTCAAATGTTGTAGGTAAAAGACCCCCCCACTCGAGGGTTTAGTTTTCAAGGGGATAACTTGGGTAATCCATCACATTTCCGTTCATATCCTCAAATTCCTATCGATCCAGAACAACGTCCTCTCTTTTCAGTAAAATCAGAAGGATCTAATACTGGTAGGTTCAGACTTGAAGAGGACGTAATGAGGCAAGAGCTTCTACCTCCATCAGGAGCATCACATAGTAGGCACCCAATTCGTGCAATAGATGATTCAAACTCTGAATCTGGTGGTGAAGATGACGTTATAGTGAGAATTGATTCGCCAAGTAAACTCTCCTTCCGCCAAGCACCTTGATAGGGGTTCTTTTGGGTTTCCCCTGCTTTGCAAAGTATTTCACTCACTCTCTACTTTTTTCTATTTTGTAATCTTTATTTTGGTAATTTGTATAATTTTAATATGTATTTGGGGGAAGAGAGTGGTAATTTCAACTTGGCTAAACAAACTATTGACGTTTGTAGCATGGCGATTGTTTGCTACTATGTATCCAATAATTTTTTTTTCGATATTAATCAGATGAGTTGGCATTTTTGGCTTGTAAATATGTATGTGTGAATAGTGTAAACATTCATCTTTCCAATTTTTCCAGCTTCACAGTGAGGTAGAGCTGAAGTAGTAGTTTTTTCTACTCTCCTGTGTGCTCACTGCTGACATAATTAAGGTGGTATTTCATTGATCATGACTCTTTCCGCAACCATTTCATTGTCACAGTTAAGGCTGACCAATATATTACACAAGTGGTAAAAAACGGGGGATGCAGGCGCAGCGGGACTTGTCCTAATGAGATTCCTTCCCCATAAGATTGAGCTTAATAGGAGGAAGAGACTTGGGGCCTGGCCTAAATTACAACTAGCGAATTACAAAGGACAACTAAGATGGTGATGTGCTCCTCTTTTCCACCAAAAAAAAAAAACAAAGGACAGCTCAACTTAATTTTATTTTAAGCAAACTCAACTTATTTTTGTTGGATATCATATTTTATGGCGCTGATGACCATGGAGTAGAAAGGCAGGAGCATGATTTTATTAATTGGTTTTGGTGGCTGGGGGGTAAAGTGCTAGCGTTAGAAGTGGATGAAATTTGGACATGGAGGCCGGCATTAAAGTAGGAATGGAGGATTAGAATCCAATCTGACTTTTCAAGTACCATACGAATAAGTAGCGCCCGTTCTTTTGGGCGGAAAACTAAATCGAAATGTTGAACCGAGAGAAACCAATTGCGAGAGAACCGAATGAACCGAACCGAAATAAATTGAAGATAAAGTTCAAAAGAATGCGCCTAATACTTAGTAATGACAAAAGCAGGGAATAGGAGTTTTTAGTATCTCGCCATTTTTTTTATATCCTTTGTTGATTATGTTGGTGTTTTAGTTTACAAGAAGAGTTGGTAAATACTGAACGATGAATGTTTACCAAAGCATTTAAGAAGACTGGCAAACTGTTGTTTATCTCTTTTAGTCTTCTCATTCCCTCGCCTAGTTTTGACGTTTGGCCTGTCTTTTGTGGCATTGTCATATAGCTTTGATTCTACAATATTATAATATATGCTATAAGTCAAGGTTTTTGCATTGATACAGTCCATGTTCTCTGGGTTTTCTATACTTTGGTATCATAATGTATTGATTTGGTTTTCTCACCTTTTGCATTAAAGAGATTTCCACCCTTTTCCCTCAGTAAGTACTCATGGTTACTAATATTGCAGGGGTAAAGAAGAAACAGCTTCATATCGATAAATCTGATGACGATGTGATCATTCATCCCTATGACGCTCTTAATGACTATGAGTTCATGTGAATACTCCATAATCCAGCTGGTATTGTTTGTCAACATCGGCTTGGTTCGCTGTAATTCAATAACGGCTCATTTGGTTAGTGGTTATAGTTGGTGGTAATAGTAGTGCATTATAGTGTAAATTTGTAAATAAAAACCCATGTCATTACCCTTGGTACTAATGTCTACTTCATCCCAAAATATTCATTATCTTCCTAAAATGTCATTACCATCCATTACCACTTGTGGTATTGGTGAATGGAAATTTATAAAGGAAAACCCATGTTTTGTGATGGAGTTCCATTACCAATGGTAATGGAACTCCATTTTATTTACCATGGGTATTGACATTATTACATTATTGACGTGAGAAATCATAGAATACGACCCTCTTCGAAATGCATACATTTGTCTCATACACTATGGGGATGGGGAGAAGTTTCCTTACAAATCTACATTAAATTACATTATTACCACGATTTATGACCACTAACCAAATGGACCGTAAGGTATTCACATTTTCTCTGCATATTACGAGTTGTCCAGAGATGAAAACAGGTTTGTTAAAGTCTGATCGCATTCCTCAAGTTAAAGTTGGTGTTTGCGAGCATGTTTATTTTTGGAGGGTTATGTATGAAAGTTTTTGTTTTGTTTTACAACATACAGTCTGATATGATACAGAAACAAATTGATACTGGCTCCTTTTTGTGACTATAGTATATTCCATCTGCGACTGCAACACCTGGTTGAGCTTGTGTTTTATTTCCTTCTTCTGGAGACCCTAACCCACATCTTTATGAATTATGACTGCATATGATGATATTTCACCTAACACAGCAATACAGGCATACGCTGCCATGCATCATTACAGGTTTTGTAACAATAAAGAATTAATGGCCCGGGCTATGCCCTAGGATGAGTCTCTTTCAAACATCACAAATTACGACGTTAAATTATCTACTGTTAGTTTATTTCTATTAAAAATAAAATATGATAACCTTTCCTATGCAATGAGTTTAGGCTAATATCTATGGTGTGGACGTCTTGTACGAACTTCATCTGAAGGTCAATTTCAATGTTCATAACGATATCAAAAGTTCAAGGGAATGTAAAGTACAATAATTTTAATTCCAAAAAAATTGAGATAAATGTATGAGTAAAGGAGAAAAAGATGCTAATATGTAACTATATTTATTTGATAACAATTAATATTAAGTTCAATTGTGGTCTAGTGGTTGTGTCATGTGAAAGTAGCTGAGGAGTCAAAGAGGACATTTTTCTTATTGTAATGCTCTGACTCTTACGTAGCTATGTTTTCAAATGCATAACTTTAACTATTAATTTTTTTTTCTTATCAATCAGTATACATTTAAAGAGTTGATATGTTGAAAATATACATTTAAAGGTTAAAATATGGATATTGCTAAAGCTAAAGTGTTGTACATTAGAAAGGAATGGAGGTAGTAGTAGCCGTAAACAGTTGCATGGTTCCTCTCTGAAAAAATGTCTCGTAGAGAGCATTGAAGTACTTGTATGTCCACCTTGACATTCAAGATGTTAATTTCTCAAAGATTTGATAACATAAAGGATACTTGATTCCACAACTAGTTTTTTAACACCAAATAACCTTGCCTCAAAGGCCCATAGACTCAGGCTTTCGCCTTTCAGTATGCTGAGATTAGGGTGAAGAGTTCTATTATGTTTTTAAGTTGCAAATCCGAAAACCTGTTTGATATCACTATCAGATTTTAGATTTTACAAGTCATGAGATATGAGTTGTATAGTGAATTTAAAAATAACCACAAATTGACCATGTATAATTAAAAATTGGAAAGTCTACTGTTCTTTATATTTCTTTTTTAAGCTTTCAAAAAATTGAGAAATTTCGAAATAAGAAATTATAGCGAATAGATTTTTTTGGACAATAAATAAGATATAAATTATTCGAACAAAAACCAAAGTCTACCCCCAATCATCACTAATTGAATTGGATTAGAATTCAAATTTACCTTTATTGAATATCAGATTTTGAGTTTGTGGCGTTTCGATTCAAAATTTGGAAATCTCTAACTTTTGTCGTCTTCTTATGTACTTCAGATAATTTTATAGAACATTAATACTCCTTCTGTTTCTTTTTAATAGTTATAGTTTGCCTTTTCACGTTTGCCAATATATATAAATTTTTGACCATTAATATCTCTAAATTCGTATTTGTATAAATTATAAAAACTTATTCTAAAAGTAATTATCGAGACGAATCAAATGTATAGAAAAATTCCAATCTTAAACATGTTAACCTATCATAAGTGTTCATATGCAATATGCCTATCTTTGTTGACGTGCTACTATATGTTTCATGTGAAACAAGAAAGCAATGTCCTTGGAAAAAGGTATTTTGCATTTACTTTGTACACCCTCCGTCCCAAAATATAGTTTACATTTCTTATTAGCATGGTCCAACACGTATCTTTGACCATCAATATCTTTAGTTACGTATTAATAAAAATTATAAAAAGTTGATATTATAAAACTATATATTGAGATGAATCTAACAAGATTCAGCATGAGTATTTTTTTTGTATATATCAATGAGAATATGTGGTCAAAGGTTTTTAAATTTTAACTAGAAAATAAAAACGGAAACTATATTTTAGAATAGAGGGAGTAATATTCAGAGTGCAAAAGGTTTTTAGGTCCAAGGACATTGCTTTCTTGTTTCACAAGAAAAAATATGTTCTTTACCGCCAACTAAAAAATCTTATTCATTCGTAACAGGAGATATAAGAAATTCTCCATGTTTGAGATGGGACTTTTATCTTCTTTGCTAATAGAATTGATAGAGTAGCCATTAATTCATTTATAGTCAATTGGAAACGATAGTTGTAGAGTTTGTAGTCACAAATCCTCAAAGTTACCATTCGATTGAAATAGCACAAGTAGTTTAGGTATGCTATTATGATTTTTGAGGTCAAACTACTATGAATATGGTAATATATGGTTTCTTCACAATTCTGGTTAGATAAAAAAAGGGTCTATTTGAATATAAATATGGTTACTAGCTAGTTTAATTACTACACCTATACGCCTAAGGCGCAAGCAATAAGTTTCATATAGATACTTCTTCCGTTTATAAATTCATGCAACATTTTATGCATGTACTTTAACGTTATACGTACAATGCACTAGTCTGTTGCTCAATCTCTTTAATTATGTATAAGTTCAAATTATAAAAAGTGGAAATAATGAAAGCATGCATTAACACAAATCAGATTAGACCACAAGTGACTATATTTTTTTTTATACAATTGTGATTTGTGAGAGAATATGGAATAAAATTGGTAGATGAATAGTGGTTACTATGCAAATGTTGCATGTATTAAAAAATGGAGGAAATATTTTTAAGGCGTTTGCCTTTAAGTGATTTGATAACTAGTCAACCACATAATTTGAAATTATTTCCTTTGGACTACTATGTATTTATGAAAAATTGTTCAATCTGTTTCTCTTTATAAGGATCATACGATCTTCGAATAATTTACTTTGATCGTGAATATTATAATGATACATTCTTTTTGAACTAATAAAAATACGGTTTTTTCATCAAGTACTCCTGAGTTTTACAAAAATTCACAAGGTACCCTCGTGTTTTAAAAAAATGCACCTAGTGCCCTTGAGGTTTTGAAAATTACATGGCTTCCCCCTGCCTTTAAGTTTTCATTAACTCCGTTAATCATGAGGGCCAAATCATCATAATGAACCCCAAAAAACCCTAATTAACTTCATTATTATAATTGAATCCTAATTAACTATAATTAAACCCTAATTAGCCCTAATTAGTTAAACTCCCAACCCACTTACCACCCCAGCCACTGCACCCCACCCGACACCCTCAAACCTAGAGGTGGCAAACGGGTCATGCGGGTCGGGTCATTACAGTTCGGGCCATTACAGGTTAACCTTGTGTTCGGGCCACATTCGGGTCGGGTCCATGAAAATTCGTGTTAAATCGGATCTGGTTGGTTTGGGTCGGGTTAAATCGGGTCGGTTTACCCACTACAAAACAAATTAAAGGGCTATTGGAATCATATTTTGTAAAAAATTAAGACAAAACTTGACATAACAGAATAACATTTACATATAAATATATACATAAAACATATTTTAAACTTAGGAGGAGAAATATACACTATCAAAAACATTGAAGAACAGCAGTAATTAACAAGGAAGAAAATTTACCATCTCAATAATTAGGAAGCTTAAAGGTGTAACTAGAAAAAACTAGAGAATGAAAGGTTGAATCTTGATGTGCATTATGGAGTGAGCTCACCAAAACAGAAGAGGTTAGATCACATCTAACATGAAAAAAACATCCTGATAAATGCTCAAACTATGCTGCACATCCAGTGAGTGTGAAGAATGATGGACATCAACTTGTGTTCGATCAAAAAGTCTACAGAGAGTTGGTTTCGGGTCATGTTCGGGTCTCTGCTGCTTTCGGATTGGTTTTGAGTCGGGTTATTTCGGGTTCGGTTCTATTTCGGGTCATTACTTTTCGGGTGAGAATGGGTCTTGGGTCGAGGTCAGTTTGAATCTGGTCATTACTTTCGTGTTGAAAACGATTCTCGGATCGGGTGTTTCGGGACGGGTCTACGGGTACAGGTCTATTTTGCCAGCTCTACTCAAACCACTCCACCCATACCCTGAAAACCACCCATCACCCCAACCCTCGAAAAACACCCAACCCACTACCCGAAACCCCGAAAACCACTCCTACCCACCCCCGGCCCGACAAAACCCCCACCGCCACCCCAAACCTCGAAACCACCCCCATCCACCATCAAAACCCTCGAATAACACACCCACCAACCAAACCATCCCCAAAAACCACCACCATCCCACCCTTGAAAATCGCACAGTCACCCACTCCCCCCACCCCCGCCTAGCCACTAGGGGTGTTCATGGGTGGTTAACCGTCCCGAAACAACATATCGGTCCGGAATCGAAAGTTTTGGTTCGCTCTTTTTTGCGAACCGTAACCGTAATCAAGTAAAGCGGTTAACCGTTTTCCAACGATTTTTGGTTAACCATTAACCGTTATTCAATTTATACTATTATATTTTACTTAATGTAAATATATATTTTCTATTTTTGTGTGCATATACTATAATATTATATACACTCTAATATAAAATATATTATAAAGTGGATAATAAATCCATAGAAAACATAATAACATTAAGAATTTACTCCATTTTATAATCATAGTGTTTAAATTAGTACTAAATTTTTTCAATAATCTCATACTTCCTCTAATTGTTGTTACTTAGTAACAAATATTAGAATTAATGTAGTTGTTGGAAAATGTTTCACGATAAATAAAATAGACAAAAAAGTATTTCGGTTTTTAGGTTAACCGTTCACTCAAAAATCATAACCGTAACCGTACCGTTTAACCGTGAATTTTAACGGTTTGGTAACCGTACCGTTTAATCCCAAATTTTCCGGTTCGGTAACCGTCCATTTTGACCGGTTTTCCGATTTTTCGGTACGTTTTTTCGGTTTCGGTTATTTGTGAACACCCCTACTAGCCACCCACCAATCCAACACTAAAGAAGAAAGACCCCAAAAACCACCCCTCCCCCGGAAACGACCCCCACCCACCACCTCAACCCCGAAAACCACTCCCTCCCCTTCCCACCTTCGAAAACCTCCCAACCACCCCCTCCCCTTCCCCAACTAAAATCATCTGTTTGAGATTTAGAGAGAGAGAAAATACATGTTCTTGCTGCTGGTTGCGTTTGAGAGTTATTTAAACCCCATATAAATCATACTAAAATTGAAGGGTCGAAACGAAAATGATAAGCTTCCAAGATTAGGGTGGTGAAGATTATAATGAACATCAATGGAGTTGTATAGTAGTAGTGCTGACATTTGATAAAGGGGGAGTGAGCTTGAAGCATTCGACTTTTCATGAAAGTGTTGGAAATCTTCAAGTCCAAATTCTCACAAACCAGAGAGGTATTTAGTAAATTAAGTTTGTAATGTTAACGAAGACTTAACGGTTGTGGTAAGCTATGATAATTTTTAAAACCTTAGGGGCACCAGGTGCATTGTTGAAAGCACTACGGTACCTTGTGAATTTTCGTAAAACTCAGAGGTACCTAGTGAAAAAACTGTTAAAAATATCTACCATTAGATTAGACTTAGAAACTACTCTCATAATTCATTTTTTATATTTTTATTGACTTAAATAAAAGATACTCCATCTGTATTGTTATTCCAACTTTAATTGTGCACTTTTGTCAATGTACTTATTTGATCTTAAATATCTTTCATTATATATTAGTAAATATTACTCCCTCTGTTTCTTTTTAATCTACGCACTTTCCTTTTAGGTTTGTTTCTATTTAATCTACACACTGTTGCTTTTTCTATTCTTGGTAACATGTCTCATCTACTTTCTCCTATTTTCCCACCCATGTCATCAACTTTTTAATATTTTGACCCACTTTTTAGCTTCTCACTCTCTCAGTTTCGCTCTCCACCTTTTCAGTTTCTCTCTCATATTTTTGTACTTCCTCCTTGATTCTCCCCTAAAGTGAAGTGAGTAAACTAAAAAGAAACAGAGGGGGTATAACGATTAAATATTAATAAAGTACTTATTGTGACGAATCAAACAAGACCCACCATGACTATATTTTCTCTTATATATTGAGTAGAATTTAGAAGATACTCCTTAATTGTGAATAGTGTCACAATTTCAATTAGAAAGAACAAAAAAATACAGATAAAGTACTTAGGAAAAGGCCAAGTCAACCTCGAATATTAGTGTCTTATAAGATACTAATACATCGATGGAAGTAAAAATCAGTCTCAATTAGGGGTGCTAACGAGCCAGGACGGCTCGCAAACTATTCGGATTCGGCTCGGTCAAAGCTCGGTTCGGAGGGGCTCGAGACCTTAACGAGCCGAGCCTGAGCCTAATAGAGTTCGGCTCGAAAGCTCGCAAACACGTTCGATAAAATTGACATTACTATTTATATTTTAATATGTAATCCAACTTGGACCTTAAATAGTACTCCACTAGGCACTAAAGTCCCACATTGGTTAAGAAAACAAGCACCAATCTTATTTTCTTTATAAATAGCTACTACTCCTTATCTCAACTTAGAGTTTGATTTCGTACCTCCTTGGTTGGAAAACAAACTTTATACTCCATTTTATTCACAAAAGGAATGAAGTATATATTAAAATATTTGATTATTTAATAATTAAACTATTTAATAATTGATTATTTAAATGCACTTAGAGTCTTGTTGTTACAAGGTTGGAAGTTTTTAAATAAAACATGAAGTCCCACATTGAAACTTTAGTGAAGTTAAGAGGGAAACCAAGTTATAAAAGAATATGTAGAGTGAGTTTTTGCTTAAACAAAAACTGGAGTCCCACATTGAAATTTTAGCAATGCTAAGAGGGAAACCAAGTTATAAAAACATGGGTAGGATGAGTTAAACAAAACATGGAGTCCCACATTGAAAACTTAGCAATGCTAAGAGGGAAACCAAGTTATAAAAGCTAGGATGAGTTTGTTTTTCTTCAACAAACCATGGAGTCCCACATTGAAATCTTAGCAATGCTAAGAGGGAAACCAAGTTATAAAAGCATATGGTGGGTGAGTGGACAAGCTCACCTACTTTCTTGGGCATACTTGGCCTATACAATTGGGCCTACCGCCTAAGTGAAGCTTTAGATATTGACTTGGGCCTACTCGGTTGGGCCTAAGCCCAACTTTTTCGAGCCAAGTTTCGAGCCGAGCCTCGAGCCGAGCTTGGACTTTGTCCTCTCGAGCTCGAGCCGAGCCCAAATATTGGAGGCTCGACGAGCTTCGAGCTCGAGCCGAGCCGATCCTCAATCATTCTCGAGCCGAGCCGAGCCTGGACATGTTCGGTCTCGGTTCGGCTCGTTAACACCCCTAGTCTCAATCAATGTTCTTTTTTTGGATTCATAAGGAGACATTAGTTTAAGATTAGATTATTCTATATCTTCAATTTATTTTGTCGTTTGGTCCTTAATAAACTAGATTTTCACAAATAAAACACCAATAAGGGTCTACATTATTTCATGAAATGCAAGTGTCAAGAGGCCGTGGTGGACCTTGAAGTATTTATTAAACTTAGGGGTGTAAATGGACTGTGAAAAGTCCAGAGTCCAATCCAGTCCAATTCAAACTTATCGGACTGGATTGGACTGAAAAATGTTTGGACTGGACTCGGATTCAAATTTTCGAGTCCAAATATTTTCGGATTGGATTTGGACTCACTCCTTTGGAGTCCAACAAATCCAATCCAGTCCAAAAGATATTTTAGCATATATATATTAAAAAAATCGGTTTTTTCACCAGGTACCCCTGTAGTTTTTCAAAATTCATGGGGTACCCCTGCTTTTAAACAAATGCACCAGGTACCCTTACTTTGGGGGTAAAATGCACGAAATGCCCTTAATGACTAACGGTGTTAAGTTTCCGTTAGTCATTAACCCTAATTAACCCCCATAACCTCTCTAACCCTAATTAGTCCTCTAATCTAAATCTAACCCCAAAACCCTAACCTTAACCCCTAACCCAAACCACCTGACCCACCCCACTGACCCCCACCCCCACTCGCCACCCTTCCCCCCACCCTTCCCCACCCTCGCAACCCCCATCCCTCCCCCCACTACTGCAGCCCTTTCCCCCCACCCTTTACCCTAACCCCCGCAACCCCCCACCCCTCCTCCCCCGCATGCCCCTCTTCCCTTCCCCCGCACGCTTTGTTTGTGTTGATTTATGGGGGAAATTCGAAAAAATCGTATTGAAATGCGGGAAAAATTCACAAAAAAATACTTGCTCTGTTCGTTCTTGAGTTCGACGGCTTCCGTCGCCATTAGTGTCGAAGGAGAGAGAGTGAAATTGGGGGAAAACCCCACACGCCATTGTTGAATGCGGGGGGTGGCGCTCGATGCAGGCGAAGGGGGTGCATGTGTGGGGGAGGGGGAGGGGGCTTCTGGAGGGGGAAGGGGGTGGGGAAGGGGGATTCGACAGGGGGTGGGGGAGCTGCGGGGGAGGATGGGGGGGGGGAGGGGGATTCGACGGGGGTGGGGAATTCGACGGGGTGGGGGAGGCTGCGGGAGGGTGGGGTGGGGTGGGGTGAGGTGAGGAGGAGGGGGATTCGACGGGGGGTGGGGGAATCGACGGGGTGGGGGAGGCTGCGGGAGGGTGGGGTGGGGTGGGGGGAGGGGAAGGGGGATTCGACGGGGGGGGGGGGAAGCGGCGGGAGGGTGGGGTGGGGTGGGGGAGGGGGGGGGATTCGACAGGAGGTGGGGGAATTCGACGGGGTGGGGGGAGGCTGCGGGAGGGTGGGGGGTGGGGTGCGGTGGGGGAGGGGGGATTCGACAGGGGGTGGGGAATCGACGGGGGGTGGGGAGGCTGCGGGGGAGGGTGGGGTGGGGTGGGGGTAGGGGTGGGGGGGGGGGATTCGACGGGGTGGGGGGAGCTGCGGGAGGGTGGGGTGGGGTGGGGTGGGGGAGGGGGAGGGGATTCGGCCTGGGGTGAGGCGGGGTGGGGGAATTCGACGGGGTGGGGGTGGTGGGAGGGTGGGGGGGGCGGCTACGGGGTGGGGGAGGGTAGATGGGGGTTATGGTGGTCGGGTAGTTAGGGTTAGGGTTTAGGGTGGGGGTGAGGTGTTAGAGGGTTAGGGGTTAGAGTTAGGGTTTTAGGGTTAGGGTTAGAGGGTTTAATTAGGGTTTAATCGGGGTTAGATGGGTTAATTAACCCTAATGACTAACGGAAACTTGACACCGTTAGTCATTAAAGGGCATTTCGTACATTTAATTTCTAAAACAAGGGTACCGGGTGCATTTGTTTAAAGCGGGAGTACCTACTTAATTTTGAAAAACTACGAGTGCATTCGGTGAAAAACCGTAAAAAAATTCATTTACATTTTTGTTGAAATTTTGGACTTTTTAACATTCTCACTCTAAATCCTTTTACCTTGCGTTAGAATTTTTAACCACCCTCCAAAAGTCCATAGTGAGAACTGAAAAGGCAAAAGTTACTTTAACCCTTTTTAGCGCCTTTTGTATTTTGCAATTTGCATTTCATA
Source organism: Beta corolliflora (assembly GCA_947648045.1). Taxonomy (NCBI): domain Eukaryota; kingdom Viridiplantae; phylum Streptophyta; class Magnoliopsida; order Caryophyllales; family Amaranthaceae; genus Beta; species Beta corolliflora. The sequence goes on along the minus strand of CANSZD010003084.1, from coordinate 1,181,748 downwards.
AGACCTAAAAATTGTATGTAACTTATTTTGTGGGATGAATGTAATGAGTCTGATTTTTCGAATTTCAATGATTTAATCATGAGAAAATATTGTGAACCTAAATAGGGAAAAAAATTAATATATTATATAATAATCGGATTGGGTGGATTCGATTCAAGAAAAAGTTTGGACTTGGACTGACCGGAGTCAAAAAAATTGGATCGAATTTGGCCCCAATTTCTCGAAATAAAAACTTTAGACTGGATTTGGATTTCAGAAGTCCAATCAGTCCAATCCACTTACACCGCTAATTAAACTTATGCTCCTATATCTCTTTTTTTGGCTTGGTAAACATGTCACTTGGTGTTAGCAAAAGGCCGTGAAAGATGGAGAATTCAGAATACAATTAGAGGTCAATAAATGCATCCAAACATTAACCAATTAAAGTATAATTTTTCGTTCTACTTTTTTTTTTTTTTTTGAGGGGAATTTTTCGTTCTACCTGCTTCTAAAAGAAAAGAGAAAAAGCAGTACATATCCTTTTGATAAAAAACTTTTAAAAAGTCCCAAGTATTTTTGAGGTACGGATCTCACCATCATAGTATTACTATATGTTACAGAATGGATCATAGTACACCCTGAATTGTCTGCTTATCCTGGTCCAGACAAAATATCACAAATCACAAGAAGCCAGTCTGTCATCACTCATCAGCCGAAAAATGGGCCCAGTTTAAGCTGGTCGAGCGAAGTAGAGAAAGATGGTGCATCAGCATCACGCATGTGATCTCAACTCTTTCGTCCCATAATGTAACGCCGCAAATATATTAATGAGGAGTAGTACTTTATTAAACAATTTAGGTATCTTTAACCGAATCGCTATTTACCGTCCGTATTTACTTGAAATCGTCCGTATTTTTTTCATTATATACCCCCCATGCCCCTCCCCCTTTCACCTCACTTTACCCTCTCCACTCTCACCAAACTTAGGCTCTCTCTCTCTACCATCAAGCACTAACACCACCACCACCTTCCGAACACCACTTGCGCGCCGACCACCACCCACCACCGGAGCACCACCACCGGAGCACCACCGAAGCAAGTGAGGAGTACCGAAAATGTCCGATGAAGGACCGTCAACGCCGCCGGAACGAAATGTGGTAAGTTGAAATTTTTTTTTTTTTTTGAAGTTACCGGAATTTTTTTTTTGCCACGGAGCGGGGGTAACGGATCGAAAATCCGTTACCCCAGTGGAAGAAACGGATGCAAAACCGTTGCTTCCACGAGAACTAACGGACAAAAAATCCGTTGCCTTCGTGGAAGCACGGAAAAGTTATCCGTTACCATGGTAACGGATCACTTTTCCGGTGCTTCCACGAGGCAACGGATTTTTGTCCGTTACCTCTTCGTGGTGGTAACGGATTTCCTATCCGTTACGGGAGGCGGTGGTAACGGATTTCCTATCCGTTGCCCCGCATTTTCGAAAAAAAAAAATTTCTTTGTTAGCCTCGTGTTTTCCGGCGAGGGGTGGGGGGGGAGGGAGTTTGGGTTTTTTTTTTTTTTTATTTTTTTTTAAATTTATGTTTTGTTTATGTTTGTAGTAATTTATGTTTTTTAATAATTATATATTTATGTTTATTTAAAATAATTTATATTTGTTCTTAATTTATTTATTAATAATTTCGTTTGAATTAAAAATAATAATTTGTGTTTATTTGGGTTTTTATAATTTATGTGAATAGTTAATTTGAATATATTAATTAAATGTTAATAGTTAATATGTTCCATTTAGTTAATATTTGATTTTCCGTCATAATTAGTATTGATTTTGTAATTAGCGAATAATAGTACATCCGTTTATGTTAATTTTGTTAATGAATATTTAGTTAATATTTTTTGATATTGTTTTGAAATATGTATGCATATTATTATAATTATTTTCATAATAAGTAGTAATTTTTGTGATTGGTAACTAACTAATATTAAGTTAATGAATGGATTATATTAAGTTGAGAACATGTGCACTATGTAGTTAATAAATTTTGTGATTGGTAAATAAATAATAATGATTATTAGTTACGATAAGTAAGTAAATAATAGTGAATAATATTATTGATTATATGTTGTCTAATTGAAAAAATGCTAAACATTATAGGCTTATTTGCCGGACTTTGGGGGGTGATTATATAGATTATAATCACATGTTTTATAATGAAACACTATGGGCCGAGAAAAAGGAACTACAAGATTGGGTTAAGAAAAGGGCAAATGAAATCGGGTTTGTGATGATTATTATGTCAAATCATAAACACGATCCTAGTGGACGAGAATATGTATATATGAAATGTAACCGGGCGCACCATATAGGGGTGAAGGTAGAGATCTTAGTGTAGCGAACGGGTAGCTACAAAGACAAAAGCCTCGTGGGTCAGAGAGCGGGAGTTAAGGTTGAGTATTTGGAGTACCCGGATCGAACCGGATGGGTGATCAAAGCGAAACGGGGATTAGGGGCATGCACAATCATGAGTTCATTCATTACCACGAGGGCCATCGACCCATCGGCGGCCTTAGTCCCGGCGGCAAAGGTATTCGCTCGCGATATGATAAAATCGCACGTTAAGCCTGCTAGTATAATGAAAGCTGTGAATGAAAAATTTCCCGATGATCATCCAAATATGAGACACTTGTACAACCTGAAGGAAAAGGATAGAAGGGAAGCAATGGATGGTAGAGACGTGATGCAACACTTCCTTCACCTTGCTCGAGAGAGCGACTACCTTCACCGGATTAGGCAAGACGAGGAGACAAATGCAATGATCTGCAGGCATTCATGGTGCACCCTCGTTCGGCAAATATCCTCCGAACTTATCCACTTGTTGTTGGTATGGATGCAACATATAAAACCAACAAATATAACATGCCTTTTCTAGAGCTCATTGGGATGACGCCGTGCAACAAGAATTTTATGGTTGGGTATGCTCTGATGGCCAACGAAACAGCTGATAGTTATAATTGGGTGTTGGACAAGTTTAGGTTGCTTATTGGAGTGAATGTTGTCCCTGTTACACTCATTACTGACCGTGATTTGGGCCTTATGAAAGCGATCCGATTTTTGGGCCTTAGGATATCATAGAATCTTGTTTTTCATAGGGACTAAATTACACTAGAGCTCATCAACTCAGCCCGGCCCGATTTTTGGTCGGGTTTGGGTTGTTTTTTGACCCGCGGACGGGCCGAGTCCGTCCCGTTTTTTTTTGGGCGGGCTTTGGACAAGCCAAAAAAGACTTTCAAGTCTAATTTTTGTCCCGGCCCGTTTTTGATCCGAAATGTCCGCTCGGCCCGGCCCGAAATAACGGGTTTTGGGCAAAAAAATTTTTACTGGATTTGGGCCCGGCCCGGCCAATGGGCAATTTTTTTTTGCCGCGGCCCGGCCCGAACCCGGCCCATGATCACCTCTAAATTACACCTATGTTGCATGGGGTGTGGTTTCACACTCGTGTATTCCGGGGTTTACCATTTATGGGTTGCCGTCACAAAAAGAAAATTTACACCTATTCGATGGGTAGATTATCCACATGAAATAAACAATTAAAATTTTAGTTTCGATTTAGTTGTACATTACTATGCTTAGTCTATTTCATGTGGGTGGATTACTTAGTGAATAGATTAAGTTTTTCCTACTCGTGGTTGTATAACTTTATTTTGTGCTACAATTTTTATGTGGTTACTTGGCTAATTTGCAGTCTGAGTACGATGGGTGAACAACGTGAGATAGTGCATGTGGAATATTTTGTAGCTAACTTGTTAGTCTTATAAGACTATTCTAAATTTGGTCATTACCTTAATTTATTAAGTTATGTCACGAATTTAACAACAAGAGACAGTAAAGGTACTCATAAAATTATAGATGGTCTTTCTTTCTCCTTTAAATACAGTTGCTAAGTAGAATGAAAAACATTACATAGATACCAAATTTATTGCTTTTAAACAAAGAGAACGAGCCTAATACTAATAATGTTTCCCTCGGGGACTTCTTCATATTATTTATAAATTGCGTGTATTTTAATGGATCGTCTATTGAAAATACGACCCATATTGGAAGATTTTGAATATGTTGTGATTTTGATGGGATTCTTGATTTCTTGTAAAGGAACTATTTATATGGATCCATATAGTTTGATAAAGTGCTTATAACTTTTATAGGTTGCAATTATGCTTTCCCTTCTCGTAATTTTCAACTAGTGTCAGTTCGCTTAGACTTGCTGACATTCTTTCTCAGAATATGCAAATGTTCCCATCATCTATTATCTCTCTATTTATGTAATAATATGCATTATTTTGTGCTTAATATATATATGTATTGACCAAACTACTTTACCACTTTTCATTTTAGTGTGTTCCTAAAAGATTAGACTATTCTCTACTTTGATAACATGGTCCTCACTATCTTTTTCTACCTTTTTATGATCGAACACACAAAAGACAAAAACGACCCATTCACACAATAAGATTATTAAAAAATTGTCATGTTATTTGTCGTCCGTATTTACTGTATATCGTTTGTATTTATACAGTCTTTTTTTCTTCTTTCTTCCTCCATAACCACCACTACCACCACCTCCTGCCAATCCCCACCCTAGCCCCCACCTCACCCTCACCAAGCCCCCACCCCAACCCCACCCTTGCACCACCACCCTACCCTTGCAGTTGCAGCCTACCCCTACCCCACCCCTTCCCCACCCCGCAGGCGCAAAGACATAATACAAAATACGTATCAAAAAATGCGTGCGGCGTTTACTAAATAAGGGCCGTAAATATTAAACCCCTTTAAAAGTAACAAAAAAGGAATGGAGGTGAACTATTTAGATGGAGAGAGTATATAAATTTATTTTTGTGTTTGTCTCTTGATGTAAGTTTCCTCATATTGGTCATCGATGAGGCGTTCCTAGGATAATTGTTAGTGTAGAATTATATATATATATATGTGTGTGTGTGTGTGTCTTTTTGGGAGAAGAGATCGAGTTACCAATTTTTTTGCTCCTCCACAACAACTTAATTTTTTTTTATGTTTTCTCTACTTTTCATATCAAATTGATTGATTTTTTCATCATGGCATCAGAGCTTATGATTTTCAATGTGAATTTCTTTAAACTTTCTTTTTTCATATTGAGAAGAATTGGATCTTTCATAGCTCAAAATCCTAAGAACCTAGATCAAACACAAATTTAATTCATCGAAAACCAAAAAATAAACGTATAACCTTTAAACCAGAAAACCAAAACATTATGTTATGGAATTAATTTTTGTGTAACACCAAATAAGAAACTGCTTCTATATCACACTAAATCGGAAAATTGTTCCCTAATACTCCATCTGTATTATTTTATCTTTCTCACTTACAATCTTGACACTATTCACAACTAATCAACTATAAAGAATCTTCTAATTTTTTTCAATTATAAGGGAAAATATAGTCATGTGTGGTCTTGTTTGATTTGTCTCAATGAATACTATATTAATATTAAATCATTATAATTTTTACTAATATGTAATGAAAGATATCTATAGTCCAGTAAATGCATTGGCAAACATGCATGATTAAAGTAGGAAAGATTAAAAAAAATACAGAGTAAGGCTACGTTTAGTTCACCTTATTTTTACTGATCTGAACTTATCTAATCTGATCTGAACTTATTTTTTCTGATCTGATCTGAACTTATCTTTTATAAAACATATTATTATTAATATTATTATTACTTTGTATTTCATTACTAGTATCACTATTACTATCATTTTATTACTATGCACAACTTTTAATAATAATAATAATAACAATAATAATAATAATAATAATAATAATAATAATAATAATAATAATAATAATAATAGCATAATTAGTTTTTTTTTTTGAAAAAGAACACATAGTATATGAACGTACAATTTAAAATAAAAGAACACATTAGGTTAAAAGAATACTTCCTCCGTTCCATAATAAGTGAAACATAGGGATTGGACACAAGATTTAATAAACATCACTTTCAAAAGCTAAAAAGTCATAAAATACCCTTTTCATTATCAAAAGGAGGAGAGAGAAAAACAAACCACACAAGTTTGTGATGGGTACTTTTGTCATTTTGTCACTTTCTTTTTTTCATTTAAGGTATGTTTCACTTATTTTGAAACGTTCTAATTCTAAAATAGTAAGTGTTTCACTTAGTATGGAACGGAGGAAGTATATTGTTTATGGTAAAAAGAACATATTTTTCATGTCTAAGTTCCGTTTATAATAAGAATTTAAGTAGTAATGAAAGAACATATAATGATAATAAAAAAAAAGAACATATATTGAAAGAGCATACAAAATATATTTAAAGAACACATTCTAAAAAAAAAAGATAGATGTCCCCTCAAAAAAAAAAAAGATAAATGTTATTTTTATATTGATGACATGTTTGGATTTACCTAACAACATTTTTTTTGTTATATCAATTAATTGTTCTTTTTTCATTATAAATAAACCTATAAATATATACGACAAGTGTTTCACTTATTTTGGAACGGAGGAAGTATACTCATATGATCTTGAACAAAATTGTTAAATATTCTTCTTATATCGTTGTCCTGTTTTATATAAAGTTTGTTTATAAAAATAAGTTGAAATCCCGTGTAGGGGGAAATTTGAAGGTGATGCCAACACCATTAGATTATCCCTTGCTACTCATGTTTTATATATACTTTATATTATTCAGCCAAAATTTTTTTTAAAAAATAAACATCATACATTATTATCATGTTATTTACATGTACAACATAAAAAAGAACATCACATATCAAAATTGTTAATTAGAACAAATATAAAAAATAACACATACAAATGCCAAAATAACATTCTTCTTCTTGAACACAAATAGCTTGAAATAGTGATATCAATGACATGCATTTATAATAATAGCAACGACATTAATAATAATTACCAATATTAATAATTAATAAGTACAACAACGATGATAATAATAATAATCCTTTTGAACAAATGTACTGATTTGAACTTATCTGATCTGAACTGATCTGATCTGAAATAAGCAAAAATAAGGTGAACTGAACATAGCCTAAGTGTTATGACAATATTCGACAAAGTAAATATCAATGAAAATTCTATTGTGCTCCCAGGAGCACGGTGCACACCATGCACCCAGTGAATTTGTTCCATTTCCGATGAGTAAATGTTCTATTTCAACAAATGTTCATTTTAGCATATTTTTCAGCAAAAAAATATGTTCTATCTTCCTTAAAAAATGTTCTATTTTCAATAAGCAAATGTTCTATTTCAACAAATGTTCGTTTTAAGCTTATTTTTCAGCAAAAAAATATGTTCTAATTTCCGTAAAAAAATGTTCAATTTTCAATAAGCAAATGTTCTATTTCAACAAATGTTCGTTTTAAGCTTATTTTTCAGCAGAAAATTATGTTCTATATTTCGTGAAAATTGTTCTATTTTCGACAAATGTTCTATTTTAAAAAATGTTCTTTTAAAGTTTATTTTCCAGCAAAAAATTTTGTTCTATTTTTCCTGAAAATATGTTCTATATTTGATAAGCAAATGTTCTATTAAATAATTGAATTTTAGTAATGTTTCATTTCAATAATAAAATGTTCATTTTCGTAATTGGATTCTAGTAATGTTCCACTTCAACGATAAAATGTTCGTTTTCGTAAGTGAATTTTTGTAATGTTCCATTTCAACAGTAAAATGTTCGTTTTCGTAAATAAATTTTTGTAATGTTCCATTTCAACATTAAGATGTTCGTTTTTGTATTCGTAAATGTTACATTTTTATATTGTGGGAGCACGATTCTCAAGTCTTTCCTGAGAGACAATGCACGCATTAAAATATCAATACGGTGAAATCCAAATGATAACATTTTTTAGCCTTAAAAGCTTTGTTTATTATCAAATTAAATCGAATTAATATATGCAATGTTCCCAATTCCCAAACTAGAAAAATTTCTCTTTACAAAATGATCAAAACTGAAACACTTTATCTGGTGCGTACATATTCTCTGCATGATTGTAGTATAAACAAATCTCCAAAATCAATCAAAGTATCAACATATGAAAAAAGTCACAGCTATTTGATATATATGAGCTATCACAAAAGTAAATATCGAGAGCGTGGGAGGCGACGTTACATATTAAAAAAAAGATAGATGTCCCCTTAAAAAAAAAAATAAATGTTATTTTTATATTGATGACATGTTTGGATTTAACTAACAACATTTTTTTTTGTTATATCGATTAATTGTTCTTTTTTCATTATAAATAAACCTATAAATATATATAATCATATGAACTTGAACAAAATTGTTAAATATTCTTCTTATACCGTTGTCCTGTTCTATATAAAGTTTGTTTACAAAGATAAGTTGAAATCCCGCGTAGGGGGAAATTTGAAGGTGATGCCAACACCATTAGGTTATCCCTTGCTATTCATGTTTTATATAAACTAGTAACATATATTTTATATTATTCTGCCAAAATTGTTAAAAAAAAATAAACATCATATATTATTATCATGTTCTTTATATGTGCAACATCAAAAAGAACATCACATATCAAAATTGTTAATTTGAACAAATATAAAAAAGAACACGTACAAATGCCAAAATAACATTCTTCTTCTTGAACCCAAATAACTTGAAATAGTGATATCAATGACATGCATTTATAATAATAGCAACGACATTAATAATAATTACCAATATTAATAATTAATAACTACAACACCGACGATAATAATAATAATCCTTTTGAACAAATGTACTGATGTGAACTGATCTGATCTGATCCGAAATAAGCAAAAATAAGGTGAACTGAACATAACCTAAGTGTTTAGACAATATTCGACAAAGTAAATATCAATACGGTGAAATCCAAATGATCACATTTTTTAGCCTTAAAAGCTTTGTTTATCATCACGTTAAACCGAATTAATATATACAATGTTCCCAATTCCCAAACTAGAAAAATTTCTCTTTACAAAATGATAAAAAGTGAAACACTTTATCAGGTGCGTACATATTCTCTCCAACATTGTAGTATAAACAAATCTCCAAAATTAATCAAAGTATCAACATATGAAAAAAGTCACAGCTATTTACCGACGAGCTATCACAATTCACAAAAGTAAATATCGAGAACGTGGGAGGCGACGTTACGTGTAGTGTAGCTTTCGAGTACTAAATAACGAGTACCAAATAGGCAAATACTACATTCTTTAATTTTGTTGCCTCTATATCTCCACATTAACAAACACAACACAAACGACATACGATTACTCTAAATATTGTTGACTCCCTCTTCCTCCACTTCACCTTCCCCTTATTTTTGCAACTCTACTCATCATCTCTCCAGTGGCGGAGCCACATTGTGTCATGGTGGGTCACGTGACCCACCATTATTTTTCAAAAAAATTGAGCAGTTAAAAAAAAAAAAAAAAAAAAAAATACACGCAAGACGCTAAACAAAAAGAAAGCCTCGCAAGCACACCGAGCAAAAGAAAGCCTACATCCTGTCTCTCCCTTCCTCTCTCTCTCCTCTCTCCTCTCTTCCTTGTCCCGTCTCTCATAATCTCTCTCCTCTCTCTCGTTACCACCGCCGCCGATGCAACAATATGAAGATGCAGAGGTTGAAGATGGAGATGTATTACACGACGAAGATGAAGAAGAGGAAGAAGATGCAGAGGTTGAAGATGGAGATGAAAATGAAGAAGAACACGTAGAGCACGATGATGATGATGAAGAAGATGAAGATGAGGAAGATGATAAACATGGCGGCGGTGTAGGTTAGTTATCCACGCTCCATAAACTTACGATTATTACTATATTTCTCTACTTACATTTGTGTTTTTGATTTAATTGAAGAATTTTTGCAACTTACGACTTTACGAGTAATTACGAGCAAAAATGAGCTGACATTTTTGTTATTATGTGATTTTTGTTATTTTTTGTGTTTCTTTTGGTTGTTTGAATTCAGTTTTATTGGTTTTATTTTTAGTTTTTAGAGATTTAGTTAAGTTTGCCATTGAAAATAAAACGACTAAGCCGAAATTACCGGAACATGGAAGGTTTTGATTTTTAAAGGCACAGGTGAAATAAATGATTAAGCCGAAATTAGTTGTGTTTTTTGAACCTGTCTCTCTCTTACTCTGTTTTCCCCAGTTTTACTCTGTTTAGTTTGAGTGAGATTTGAGTGTGAAATGAAATGTGTGGATTTAGAGGATAATATGAGGAGATTCAGAGGTGAGGAGAGAAAACAGGGGAGTGTTACTTTCTTGTCTCCAAAAAAGAGAGTAAGAATGAGAGTGAAGAACTGACAAATGGGTTTCCCACTCATAAAACATTCAGAGGTGGTGTTGTATAATGGCTTTTTTCTCTGGCACTGTACAGATGGATGTGTGATTAGTTTAATGTTTTTACCAAATCCTTGCATATGCCATTTGGTACACACTCTCCCAACCCATTTGTTTATCTCTTATACAGTTATACTAGTTCAAGCTTGATTTTACTTCATTGGAGTATATGTATCAACTATATATGCTAGGAATTTCAGGAGGTGAGTGTGTCTAGGGACCAAATATAGAGGCCTAATTTTCAACTTCAAAGATAGGGCCTCCATAATGTTCGGACCAGGAGGGGCTTTACCGCCCCTGTTGGTATTATAATCTTGATAACATTCAATAAAACTGAATTCAAACAGGTTCTTAATTTTGAATTTTGCGCTTTTAAATCCGACTAATGTAATAATTGACTTATTATTGTTATATTATTAACTTATTGTTGTTAATTTATTGTTGTTATATTTCTTGTTGTTAATTTAATATAATTTGCTACAGTGGCTAATTGGTGAACGATGACTATGACTCTATGAGCATTGGATTAGCTTTGAAGGTTTGATTGATTTTTGTTCCGGTAATGGCACTAAAACCCTTGTTTTAGGATTTTCTGAATTAGGCCGATCATGTGAAGTTTTCGGAGAGGCCATGAATGAGCGCTTTGGTTTTATGTGTTTATGTCTTTGTGGAATTAGTTGGAGATGGATAGGATTTCCCTTTAATGTGAAATTATTTGGTATATATGCATAATGCATTAATATGGGATTAAATTTGAGTAGTTTAACTGAATTTGATTGATATGTTTCCCGTATCCGAACCCGCACCCGTATTCATCTCTGTGCAACCTAGTCGGTAGTGACCCACCATTCATAAATTCCTGGATCCGCCACTGCATCTCTCACTTCCATTTTCTCTCTCCTCCATTTTTTTCCGCCATTAACGGTAGCCATGGGAGCTTATCGAATTGCTGTACCGCTTCCGTTTATGTTAGCGGAGGCAGAAACTGCAACTACAAATACTACGAATTCTGCTGCTGCTGCTGCTTTGGCGGAAGAAGAATCGTCAAATCCTACTGACGCCGTTATCTTCTTCGGTGTTAGTCTTATCTTAGGTATAGCTTGCCGCCATTTTCTTCGAGGTACTCGTATTCCTTACACTGTTGCTTTGCTTGTCATCGGCATTGGCCTTGGATCCTTAGGTACGTCTTACTCTTTTTTTTCGATCATTTTGATTTCAACTTCACTGGATATTTTCGCTGTTTTTTTTTATTTTTATTGATATTTTTGATCTGATTTTTTTGTAAAGATCAATTACACTGGTTATATAGTTTACAGTGGAGTTGGTTTTTTTTTTGATGATATATATATAGACTATAGTTGAACTCACTCAGCAGTGGCGTAACGCGTGAATTTTGTATTATGTGATTTTTTTTCCGGATACAATTAGGTTTGATTTACTGAAAATTTCGTTGTAATTCTTTTGTCAGTTTTTGGATTGTGATTTTTGATTGTAAGCAGGTTATATTAGTTTGATTGATTGATGAATAGTGGTGGAAATTTGCGTATGCGTTGGACGGGGTTGGTCTCTGACGGCAGTTGTATGATGCGTGAATTTTGTGATTTGTGATTTTGATGTATTACTTGCTTTGATGTAGTTGGTGATTTGTTATTAAGATTCTTTGTTTATTTGATCGTGTTTAAGTATAGAAAGAAACTTAAGCGATCAACTTTACTCCTAGTTGAATTTGAAATCTGAGCAGAATCGTTGTTAAATGATGCTTCATTGTTTTTATATGCACAAGGAAAGTAATCTATAAGCACATATTAAAACAGTTGAAATTAAAGGGCAACTTTATTGCTATTGCGGGCCTGCAGCTACAATAGGGGAAAGGGATGTATTGGCTAGATTGGACACAAATGGTTTGCACAAAAGGTCAATAGTCAATACGTTTTTGGGCTTGTTTATAAGCCAGGCTCCATCATGTTAATACTAAAACTTTTGGTTGTGGGAAGCCAATTTGTAATTTCAGTTGGAAATTGAAGGGTGTAACTAGTAGGGGTGTGCATAAATATCCGATCCGGTAAATCGGATAACCGATCTGAAATATCTGGAAATTTTCGGATCGTATACGGATCGGAAATTTTCAATTTCAAATATCCGAAACATGGTGTTTTTCGAATATTTTCGGATATCGATCCGAATATCCATTTTCAAGACCGAATATCCGAAATTATCTGATGATCCTATCCGATCCGAAACTTATTTTATGAATGTTCCATTGAAAAATTCAATTGTTATAGTTATCGGATATCCGATCCGATCTGAAATTTCGGATATCCAAAACAAGGGGTTTTTTCGGATATTCCCGGATATCCGATCCGAAATTATATGATGGTCCTATCCGATGCAAAACTTATTTTATGACTTTTCCATTGAAAAATTCAATTTTTAGTTTTTGGATATTCGGTCCGATCCGAAATTTCGGATACCCCTAGATGTAAGTGTGCAACAACATTATGGAAATCAAAATCAGTGATTGTAGATCACGACAAGATTAAAAACTTGAAAAGGGGTGCATATGATTTATAAATTTAAAGGTAAGTTAGAAATTCGGGAAACTAGAGCATATTTGGCCCATCAGTTTGTTGGTTGGTAATGTTTGGCTATTAATATTCCCTCCGTCACCCCATTGTTTTCTCCCCAAAGTGAATGCTCATGGTCTTCCATGCATCACTTGACCATTACTATTTTTAATTATGTTTTAGTATAAATAATGAAAAGTTTATTTTTAAAACTTCACTTTGTGAAGTATCTAACAAGATCCCACATTAAGATGTTTTCTTTTATATATACTTCATCCATTTTTTTTATTGCGACATATGAGTTTTCACGCTTGCCAATGCAAAACGTTAATTGTTAATATCTTCAGTTACCTTTTAATAAAAATTATAAAATGTTATACTTTGTAAGTATAGCTCAAGACGAATCTAACAAGATCTCGATCCCACATGACTATATTTTATCTTATACTTCCTCCGTTTCTTTTTAAATACAACAATTGGACTTTTCCACTATTCACACTTATCACTTTGACTAAGATTTGTGATTTGTACATAATGAAAAATAAAGTCAAGTGAGATCTTGTTAGATTTGTCTCGTGACCTACTTTCATAATATGTAATTTTTATAATTTTTACCTATATGTAATTATAGATATTTATGGTCAAAGTAATGCCTCGTTGCACGTGAAAGTTTAATTGTTGCATTTAAAAAAAACGGAGGAAGTATAAGAATCACAATAGAGGGTGAAAGGATAGTATATGAATAGTGTAAAAATCTATATGTTGCAATAGAAAAAAAAAGGGAGAAAATATATATTACCTTAAACTGTAATAGGGTCACAATTTTCTAACTTTGACTTTATAAAAGGCAAATGAAAAGAGAATGATACTACCTTAAACTGTAATAAGGTCATGACTCATGGTATGTGAGTAAGTTTTGTTTTATAATATTTTATAGAGATAACATTGCATATATTAATGTTTGGACGACATAAATTATAATTTGATTTTGAACGAGCAACTTACGAATATAACATTATGTAATTTGATTATGACTTTTGCTACATAATTTAATTGAGTATAATTTTCATACTATTAGAGTGTGCTCGATAGTCGATATATGCTTCGAAAGAAGATTCATTTATCATATCCTAGTAGTTACTCCCTTTGTTTTTTTTTTATCGTTCTCACTTAGAATCTTGACACTATTCATACTTAGAGAGAATCTTCTCATTTTTTTTCAATTTATAAGAAAAAATATAGTCATGTGGGGTCTTGTTTGATTCGTCTCAATTAGTACATTATTAATATTCAATTGTTATAATTTTTACTAATATATAATGAAAGATATTTAAGTTCAAAGATGTGCATTGGGAGATGCGCACAGGAAAGTGAGAAAGATAAAAAAAAAACAGAGGGAGTATTATACGACCTATAGAAATATGAATTTAGTTGAACAATAACGTAATCTATTCTTTATTTCTAAAGAATTTGTAACAAGAGTAGCATATACTATTATAGTGTTGAGTGTTGACACCCGCTAACTAAATACTTCCTAGGTTTCTTTTTAAGTGGAACACTTTGACTTTTGCACTTTTAACACACCTCACTTTGACCGTACTTTTTTTACTAATATATAAAAACAAAAATGATCATATCAAATGTTGTTGGATTTGTTTCAATGAATATTTTCATAATATCAACTTTTTAAATACATAATTAGAGATATTAATGGTCAAAGTTGTGCATTGGCAAGCGTGAAAGTCAAACTGTTGCACTATTTTGAAATGGAGGTTAGTATCTTGGATCCACTTTGTGTATGCTTCTGCAGTTCTGCGTGCTCTTATATTTGTGTGTGCGTTTTTTCTTGGGAAAGGTGTTGGAAACTATTTTAGCTCAATACTTACTAGAGTACTTCTTGTAAGCCTTTTAGACGATTGGTTTTGCATCAAAATCTTTCAGTGTCCTCTTTCTGTTCTCTTCATGATGTATTCATTTGTAGTTGTGTATAAATCATTTAATGTGGTGGCTAAATATCATAGACAATGATTGGGTTTAGTGCTGCTTCGAGTAATCTGTAGTAGTTTCTGATTTTGTCAAGTGTAAAAAAACTGCGTATACTTCCAAATTTGATGCTGGAAGTTTTGCAGAATATGGTACAAAGCATGATCTCGGAAGGTTTGGGGATGGTATCCGCATTTGTAAGTTCGTCCTTTGTTCATTGATCATTTTCCCTAGGAAATCCTGGTTAATATTTGGCTAATGTTTGTTTTTTCCTGATGTGGACGTTGTTATGTCACAGGGGAAAATATTGATCCAGATCTCCTTTTGGCTGTATTTCTCCCTGCCCTTCTGTTTGAAAGTTCGTTTTCACTGGAAGTTCACCAAATAAAGGTTCTTATCCATTTTTTATGGTATATGTCAAATTAAGTATTTCCAAAATGCGCAATGCGTGTGTTTTGTGGCCAGGGCTACTCTTTTATTTGTGAGCCTGCTGCGTGGAGCCATGAATAGATCATAATGAAGTTTTCATTAGTTTTCGTTTCAGTTTGTGAAATCTTTTTTTAGTTAGTAACTTAGTATACAGAAGGGGATTAGTCTAACACTCTAACTTGGCTATTTAAAAGTTCTGAATTGTATACATTCTTGAAGGTCCTTGGATGTTTGATGTTGGTCTAAAAAAATTTGATGTATATATAATTGTCTAACACTCTAACTTGACTTTAGTGGTGAGTTTATTTTTATTCTTTGTCTTTCTTTATATTTTAATGTACAACATGTGTCTCCACTCTCCAGCTACACTAATGAACACAGAGACACTCACACATATAAATAGATAGATAGATAGATGCGCACACACATACATACAGACATACACATGTATACATCTATATATGCATGTAAGATCTACAATCTTTTTTTTTTTTTTTTTTTGAGACTGTGCTACTGGTTTCCTTTCTATATGCACTGAAAGAAAGCACTTGGAGCACCTTTTGCAAGTTGCGATCCTCTGTCTCATTAAATTTGTGGTTTTATTAGGATTCTACAATTTTCAAACCTTTGTTATGTTTGATAATCTGTTTTTGGGAATTCTCGGAGTGCAAGTGCCTTTATCAGCTCTACATTTTCCATGCAGAGGTGTGTAGCACAAATGGTTTTACTTGCTGGACCAGGTGTTCTGATATCGACCTTTTGTCTTGGAGCAGCATTGAAGGTAGGATCTTATTATTGGGACTTTTTTCTTTATGATGTTCCTTGTGGGAATAGAAGATCCTTGAGAGGAGAGGCGCCTGCTTATATTGACCTTAAGCTGGATGTATATAACAGGTGACTTATTCAGATGTCACTTACTAACCAATTTTAGCAGATGCTGCATTGTGATAGCTCTTGTTTTTGGTTGTCTGTGCCATATCATATGCAAACTTTACAGCATAATATATACATATACGTATTGCGTATATACTAGTTAAGATCTGGTGAGGAGTCTTACAGTGAGAAGGAGTTTAGAGTCACAACCATTAGAGTCACCACAACTCTAATTTTTTTATTTTATCCTCGCTTGAAGGTTAGAGTCACAACACTTCTCACATAAAAGAGCCACACTGTCAAGGATTTTTTAAATGAGAATATGAGACAACTAATCATAAGCCGATACGGTCCTTGTTCATATAGCCGGAAAACATAGCAGGGGATATTGGAATTTATACAAAGGCCATGCCGGTGATGCCGCAGACTATGATTGGTTATCTCCTATTTGCACTGCTCATTCTAGCAAATCCTTAAGTATATATAATTGAACTTTAACTATGCAAGTGCAACCTTCAAATTGACCTTTGAGCTGCATTTGCTATGTTGCAGCTGTCGTTTCCTTATGACTGGAGCTGGAAAACATCATTGTTACTCGGTGGACTCCTAAGTGCAACTGATCCTGTAGCTGTTGTAGCTCTCTTAAAAAGAACTTGGTGCAAGCAAAAAGTTGAGTACAATAATTGAGGGGGGAGTCCTTGATGAATGATGGGTGTGTTTCTGCACCATTAAAATGTATTCTATATGCAGAATCTATGCTTTGCTAGAATATTATATGAGATCTCGTGCTAGAATATATATATATATATATATATATATGTGTGTGTGTGTGTGTGTGTGTGTGTGTGTGTGTGTGTGTGTGTGTGTGTGTGTGTATGTATGTATATGTATATGTATATGTATATGAGTATATGTATATATATAGTGGTTGAATGCTTAATTCAAAGAAATTGCTTTTTTTCAACTTTCAGGACTGCGATTGTGGTATATCAGCTATTTTTTCAAATGGTCCTTGGTCGAACCTTTAATTGGGCATCAATTCTGAAATTTTTAGTTAAAGTCGCCCTTGGAGCGTAAGTCCCGTTTCATCAGTTCATATTATGGGTTACCTTTAAATAAGATACCATTTCTAACCATCCGTATCTACTTCCTCCTTGACAGTGTGGGAATGGGCATTGCATTTGGCGCAGCATCAGTGTTGTGGCTCGGATTTATTTTTAATGACACTGTAATAGAGATATCCTTGACACTCTCTGTGAGCTATGTTGCCTATTTTACTGTAAGTTGCTTTTTTTGTATGGTCAATAATCCCGTCTGCTCTTTTTTTAGCATCTTTTCAATATTTTGGTATATTGGTGGGCAGTATTTACTTCAATTTGCTGTTTTTCCTGGGTGATCTGATTTGGTGGATCCAATAGATTAATTGTGTAGAACTTCTCAAAAATAATAATGGGTGAAATAGTTCTATGGCTATTCTGAGCCTTTGATGATAATCGAGCTAATACCTTGTCTATGTTAACAACTGTGAGATTAACAAAATCTAAAAGCTCCATTAAGGATTCTTGCCGATTCAGGGTAGTGGACTAGTGGTGTACTACCCATAATTTTGACCATCTGCTGCTTTTTTATTTGTTTTACAATTTTACAGGCTCAAGAGGGAGCTGCTGTGTCTGGTGTCCTGACAGTGATGACTTTAGGAATGTAAGTGCAATTTCATTGAATCGTTCTTTAGTTGCAATAAGGAATGTCTTCAATTTTATCGTATGGTTGGCAGGTTTTATGCAGCAGCGGCTAGGACAGCATTCAAAGGTGAAAGTCAACAGAGTTTGCATCACTTTTGGTATGTGTTTTACCTTCTTATATTTGGTAGGAGTATTTTATGTTTAGTGTTGAAAATTCTATTGTGCTCCCCAGGAAGACACATACAGCATCATCTGTGCAAATGAATTTGTTCCATTTGCGATGAGTAAATGTTACATTTCAACAAATGTTCGTTTTAAGATATTTTTCAGAAAAAAAATATGTTCTATTTTCCGTAAAAAAATGTTCTATTTTCAATAAGCAAATGTTATTTCAACAAATGTTCGTTTTAAGCTTATTTTTCAAAAAAAATATGTTCTATTTTCCGTAAAAAAATGTTCTATTTTCATTAAGCAAATGTTCTATTTCAACAAATGTTCGTTTTAAGCTTATTTTTCAGTAGAAAACTATGTTCTATTTTTCGTGAAAATTGTTCTATTTTCGATAAACAAATGTTCTATTTTTAAAAATGTTCTTTTAAAGCTTATTTTCCAGCAAAAAAATTTGTTCTATTTTCCCTGAAAATATGTTCTATATTTGATAAGCAAATGTTCTATTTAAGTAATTGAATTCTTGTAATGTTCCACTTCAACAATAAAATGTTCATTTTCGTAATTGGATTCTAGTAATGTTCCACTTCAACAGTAAAATGTTCGTTTTCGTAAATGAATTCTTGTAATGTTATAGTTCAACAGTAAAATGTTCGTTTTCGTAAGTGAATTTTTGTAATGTTCCATTTCAACAGTAAAATGTTTGTTTTTGTATTCGTATATGTTCGTTTTTGTATTCGTAAATGTTCTATTTTATATTGTGGGAGCACGTAGCACACTGTGCTCCCTGGAGCACGGTCGACGAATTAGTTTAGTGTAGAGTCTGCTGTGATCAACTTATATGTGTTTATCTGCATGATGTGCTATTTTATCTTTCCCATATCCAATGTATTTTTGTTTCCTTTGCTCCATATTCATTACCATTCTTTATATTTAGAGTTTTCTGTCACAGACAACCTTTTAAATACAACTTTTTGCGAAAGACAACCTTTTAAAAAATTTTGGGCAACTTCAGACCTTAATGAAATTTTTTTTTGTCAAAAACAACCTTGACCACAATTCCGGCGTTGACTCACCGGATTCCGGTGTTGACCATACTAAATGAATTACGTGCCCCTCACGTGATTTCATTTGTCCCAAATTCAGGTGTAGCGGTAGGGTAGGCGACGCTTGGACGGCGTGATGTTGGGCGGGATCCCAGGGGGTGCAACGACGGAGACAAAGAGGGGTGGTGCTTTTCAACACTTACTTCGAGGATATAGAGATTGCAGCGAGAGAGAGTGCGTGAGTGCAAATGAGGGAGAAGATAGGAGTTGCGGGAGAAAGGGAGGTCAGGCGAGGCTTGCGGAAGGGTGGTGGTCAGGTGCGTCAGTGGCTGGGGAACGACGGCAGCAGTGGGGCGCGGTGCTGCAGGTGGTTCGCATTACTTCATAAGGTGGCAGGCGGTGGTGGTGCTGTAGGCAGTAGCCCGAAACAGGCGGTGGTGGTACTTCATAAGGTGGTGGTGAGATTAGAGGGGGCAAAGGGTGGGAAATGGGGGGGAAATGAGGGGCACGTGATTCATTTACTAAGGTCAACACCGGAATCCGGCGAGTCAACGCCGGATTTCTGGTCAAGGTTGTTTTTGACAAAAAAAATTTCATTAAGGTCTGAAGTTGCCCAAAAAAATTTAAAAGGTTGTCTTTCGCAAAAAGTTGTATTTAAAAGGTTGTCTCTGACAAAAAACTCTTATATTTATTACTATTGTTTATAACCTTGAAAGAGCCGTGGTAGTAGTAGTTCTTGTAAAAACTTATATAGACTTGTCTACACTAAATTAGTGTAGACCTAATGATAGTGCATGTGATTTATGAAAAAAGGGTCACTAACTCACTATATAACAAAAATGTAGATATAAAAGAGGAGTAGATATCAATTGTAAAGAGTGACTATTTGAGAAAAAAGGTTACCATGTCATAAAGTAAAAATTTCGTCATGGTAAACTAATGTAAGCGAGGGTGATTATATTAAAAAAAAACTGTCACTATGTTAGATAATATAGATAGTGTAACTTAAATTTTTTAAAAGGTCATTAATAAAAAGGGTCACTATGTCATATAGGTGGTTTTGGTCCACAATAATATTAGCGAAGACTAGGTCCACACAAGACTAGCTCGTAGTTCTTTTGCTAATCATATTAATACACCTTTACTACTAGTTCTGTCTGAAAAATGTTTTCCATTTTGGGTTTTCCTGAATGGCCTCTTTGCTAGGCCGAAATAGTTACTAGCCTTCCATGCACGCGATGCATGCGTAGATTGCTTGGGTCTGTTCTTAAATTTCATCTAAATATAATTTTGAAAGTGTAATTTATATTCATTATAGTACAAACTAATGTAATTTATAAAGTGTTTAGAATTTGTGATGAACATTTAGATGTAAAGTCTTATAGTCAAATTAAATTTGTAATTTTTTTTATTGAGTAACCATATTTCTAACGGTTTTTTCACCAAATACCCCTGACAAATAAATTTATTCACCAAATACCCCCACTTTTTTCAAAATTCACCAGATACCCCTGACGTATGAAAAAAATTCACCAGATACCCCTCACTTTTAAAAAAATTACCCAAAATGCCCTTTTGACTAACGGACGTTAGTGTTCCGTTAACTAATTAACTAATTAACCTAAAAAACCCTAATTAAACCTAATTAAACCTAACTAAACCCTAATTAAACCCTAAGTAAACCCTAAACACCCTAACTCTCTCTCTCTCCCTAAACCAACCCCACCCCCCCAAGCCCTAGACCAACCACCCACCACCCCAACCCAGCCCCTCCCCCCTTCCCCGCAACAACCACGCAGCCCCCTCCCCTCCCGCGGCCCACGCAGCCCCCTCCCCCTCCCCTCCCCTCCCCGTGCGCGCGTCCCCCCTTCGTGGCGCATCCCACTCACCGCCAAGTCCGCCATTAGCGTTTAAGAAATCCGAGTCATCGACCGAGTTCGAAGGGGTGGGGGGCTCGGGATTCACGATTTTGCGGTGGGGAGGGAGGAGGCTGCCGTACTTGCACGGGTGAGGAGGAGGGGAGCCGCACGCTGCCGCCATACGGGGGAGGGGATGGGAGAGGCTGCGCGCGTGTACGGGGGGGAGGGAGGGGAGGCTGCGTGCGGTATGCGGGGAGGGGGAGGGGGGCTTCGTGGGAGGGGGAGGGAGGGGGACGGGGAGGCGCGTCGAAGGGGAGGGGGAGGGAGTGATTTTCCCGGCGAGGAGGGGAAGGGGAGGTGCGTCGAAGGGGAGGGGGGGGGGAGTGATTTTCCGACGGGGGGAGGGGGAAGGGGAGGCGCGAGCTTCGAAGGGAGACGGGCGGGGGTGGTGGGGTGGGGTTGTTGTGGGGGGTGGTGGGATGGAGTTGTTGTGGGGGGTGGTGGGGGTTGGGGGTGGTTTGGGGGTGGTGGTGTGGGGGTGGGTGGGTGGGGGTGGGCTTTTAGGGTTTTTAGAGTTAGGGTTTTAAGGGTTTAATTAAGGTTTTTAAGGGTTTTTTAGGATTTTTTAGGGTTAATGACTAACGGTGTTAACCGCCGTTAGTCATTTGGGCATCTGGTGAATTTTTTTAAAGGTCAGGGGTATTTGGTGAATTTTGAAAAAAGTGGGGGTATTTGGTGAATAAATTTATTTGTCAGGGGTATTTGGTGAAATAACCGTATTTCTAATTATGTCAAGTTACTTTTTTAAATGCTTATTTAGTTTATTATTGGAATTTTAAGGATATACCAATATACACCATGACCCCATCTTTAAATTTGTAAAGGATATAATTTTAGAAAATTTGAATATGCAATTATATATTTAGCCAAGGACAAAAAAAACTTTTCGTAGGGGACACCATAGCTCAGAAACTCATCTTGACATCCTATTGCCTGTGGCATGATTGTAACACCCTTCAAATTTAAATATATAAATAATCAAATAAATATAATTTTCAAAAATCATTTATTTAAACTTGGAGGATAATACCGCCCATTTACTCTCTAAGAGTAAATGAAAGGCTAATAAAAATTAACTAAACCCAAATACCTTAGAATAGAGAATTTAAAGTTAAGAAATACTATTACAACCCAATTTTTGACAATACTAAGAAAACAACTCCAAGTTAAAACAAACTAAATAAAGTCATCTAGGTGAATTAACTAAGTCTTCTCACAACAAGAGAGACAAACTCCCAAAAATAAGAAAACTGAGTAATTTGACTTCATCTCGTAAAAATAATAATTTTTAAAAAAATAAGTTTGAGTTTAGAAAAACAATAATAATAATTTTTAGGTTATACAACGTGTATATTAATAAACTTAAGTATATAGTCATATAATTCAATAACATTTAATCACACAATCAACAACAATAAATTAATTAAGAGAGGGAATGTGAACGCCAGTGGGCCGAAACTAATCCCTATTATCCGCCTACTTCAATAAGAGGTCGTTATCCCAATACAACCATGTCCAATATCATAGAGTTCCTAGTGTACACACCCCTTCTACTTGGATCACAATAAATAGAAAGAAGACAACAATTTTGTATTATATAGAATAATTAAGCTATAGATAGCTATACTACCATATAGGGCAACCTGTTCAACATCCTTTCGTGCTTCATTACTCTCCTTAATTTTATTTAAAAAGATTATAATGTACACAAGTTCTCAATATAATAACCATACAATTTCTCAGGTCATTTCAATATAGTAACATACTCAAGTCAAAAATTCATTACAAGAATAATCACAAGGTCATCTCGCACAATTTAGGGGTCTTGTGTTAAATTAAATTGTAAGGATTGAAATTTTTGGTGAATAGGAAGAAACGGAAGAGTCATCAATGGGGCTTTTTGGAGAATAGGAAGAGAAGAAAGATAGAAATTAACCTTTTTGAATCTGCATTCAAATTACACTCGATAAATTGGAAAGGAACAACCTGTAATTATATTTTTTTTTTAAAACTTTGGGCGGACAACTGATAGAATTGGATGGCCTTAGCTGCCCCTGAATAATCACATACCAAACACCTATTATTAATCGTTGTTCCAAAATATTCATGATAATAAAAAGGTTTATAATATTATCAACAATATAATTAACATATTCAAAGTTTTATAGTAATACGAAAAACTATACCTTTATAATAATAATTACTAATAATAACTTAGTAAAACTTATATACTAGTCCATAATTACTAATCACATACATAACCACACAATCACACAATCACATAGGTAAACCGTTTTATAAACGGAAATTAGAGTACGATAAATATCGAAATTACCTCGAGTAGCACATATACGAATAATAAAGTCGCTCTTAAAAGGTTCCTTCTTCAAAATCACCAGTCTACAAAAACAAGCTATCGAACGAAATTAGTCACTTATATACTACCCGATGTAATTAAAATTGTTAAGTTGAAGGTAGTCGATACTATAAACTCTTCCATTAAAATATAAAGTCAAGTGTCAAAAGTTGTACATGAGTTATACTATCTATATCTATACTAATATATTAAAAGGTGCGCATAAGAAAGTATATGTTCGCTATGTGGACCCCCAAATACCAGAAACATGCCACGTCATATACTAACAAGGAATACGTCCTACAAAAATTTGTATAGTAAGATTCGAACATGCGACCAATACGTTGTAAAGTAAAAGTCTTACCAATCTCAACCAACTATTAGATGTGTTCTTACTCCATATAAATATATATATATATATATATATATATATATATATATAGCTTGGAACATTAAAATATATAACAAACTTATTTGGAATAAATATGAGCTTAAAACTTAGAAGTATTATTCAAAGTAAAAACTCGGGGCATCGCCCGAGCTACACACTAGTTGATATATTAAAAGACGTTCCTAAACGAGAGAAATTGTCTGCGTACGCTCTGCGCCTTAAACCACATACAATAAGAATATTAGAAAATGCATCTTTATAAGATTTGATCCTACGACTTCAAACTTATATACTAAAAGTTTTAACCACTAAAACCAAAAGAATGCCTCGTTATTTTTAATAATTGTTTAATTTTAGAAGTTATTAGTAATACTTCATTTTTTGATGTCTTTACCAAACTTTGCTCATTGATCACTGCTGCTGAATAATAAGTTTTATATACTAAAATAAAGTAAAATATTAATAAATAAAATTATAATTACTCGGAGTACAGCCCTAGTTTTCTAAAACAAAGAGAAGGAAAGTTGAAAAGAACTAGATAATACAAGTTGTAAGAAAAAAAAAAAGGAAAAGAAAAAAAAAAGGAAAACAATAGTCACTGAACTAGTGAACTTTCGTGAAAACAGGAGGAAAATGAAAACAAGAAAAAGGAAAAAGAAAAAAAAAAAGTAAAACAAGATAATAAAAGCAAAATAAGTAAAACAAAGTAAACAAACCAAAGAACTGGAAGGACCAGTTCCTTCGAAAATGAAGAAACAAAAAGAAGAAAGAAGAAAAAGAAGAAAGAAGAAAGGGTCACGCCGGCCAGCCGTTCAACCAGACCGGCGATCAGCGGCGGCGGCGAGTAGTGGGTCGCGACTGACAGGTTCTTTTTTTTTTTTTTTTAAATTTCCGGCGAAGGTGGAGATTAATTGTGGAAGAAGTTGAACTGTAAGGAATGAAATCATTACTTACACAAGAGGAAAAGTTGAGCGAGGTATTCTGGTGGAAGAGAGTTGTGGGTTTTTAGGATAGTTTGATCAATGAGATTGATTGTAATCAAGTCATCTGGTTAACTGATTGTAATCTTTGACCGAAGGTAAAAAATGGAATGGAAGGATAGATTTTGTAATCTTTTTTTTTTAAATTTTTTTTAAAAACTGTTTGTTAGGAAAAAATCAAGTCATATTTTGTGAAAATAATATTGAACTCAATTTTAAATCATAAGAGGAGAAAGATAAAATCTTGTGAAAATAATATTGAACTCAATTTTAAATCATAAGGGGAGAAAGATAAAATCATGTAATAATTTGTAAAATACAATGTTATAACATAATTTGTGAAAATAATTTCGGGATATTACAGTGATCCTCAATTCCTCATAAAGTGTTGGTGATTTTTATGTTTCATACATCCTAACTAAGGTCCAGTACTAGTAGCTGCTGATGTGAAAGTTCTGTTGCTGCGAAACAAGCCTATCATTCATGTATTATAGCATGTTGAAATGTATGCTTTTGTATGCAGCATGTCCATAACCCTGTTGTGATTACCAGCCCCGGCCCAAACAATATTGAGGCCCTGTGCTGATGTCGATAAAGAGGCCCCTAAAATCTATCTTATGGGTTTCTAAATTGTTTGAAAAAAATTCAAAGGCACAATTTTTTTCAAAAAAATTGGAATGCAGAATAACAAATACATTCTACAACAAACTTTTCCAAAATAACAGTACCCATATTTAATCAGACAAAGCCCAAATTTAAATCACTAAAAACATATAAAAAATCTCAAACTCAACAAAATGAAGAACCCACATTCTTCAAACACACAAAACCCAGATAAAAATCACTAAGAATCTTCAACGAAATTATCCAAATTAAGAAAAAACCTAGATTGACATAGAGAAAATCCAGAGAAAGAGATCGACAATTATAATAAGGGTAAATTGAGGAGGAAAGAGAAATTTTTACCTCAAACGCTGGCTTCGCTCACCGATTTGCTTTGGTTTCAACTCTAGACAATGGTTTCGCTCATCGATTAGTTTTAATCTCCAAAAAGATTGACCCTAAAACAAACAAAAAAAATTAGCCAGAACTGAAAAAACACATCAAAGGGAAATTAACGAAATTAAACCCTTGAAATCGATTAAAGAAGACGAGGAAATTTACCTAGAAATGTAAATAGTTGTTGCTTTTTCAGGGGTTCCTCCTTCCTCCATAGTTGTTGTTAATGTTTTGAGGGAGAAAGAAGAGGAAATTTACCTAGAAATGGCTAGTAAAAAAGATTGGGTTTTTAGTGGAAATTTACTGGTTGTTGATGAAATCTAGTGGAAAAGATTGAAGGATAAATGGAGGTGTGTGGTTTTTGAGGAGAGAGAAAGAGACAAATTGAGTGACAAAAATGAGCGAAAATGGTGATGAGGACTTGAGGAGTGTCAGCGTGGGAGGGAAAGCAGGTAAGGAGAGAGATGGAAAGTTCAAAGGTTTAGGGGAAAAAGTAAGGAGAGAGAGAGATAGAGTACAGTTTAGTGACTTGTGAGTACAGTGTCGTTTTTTCCCAAAATTTGGGGGCCCCTTCAAATGGGAGGCCCTGTGCTGTGTCCCATTATGGACCGGCACAGGGCCGGGCCTGGTGATTACTGTATTTATTTTATGAGGAATCATCTCTGGCAGGCTCCTTTTGCAGCATTGCAGCCACAGGAGAGATTTCTTATAAGCGATTTCATATATTCTATTTCACCGCTAAACTTCTCTGAATATTGTTTTAAATTGGCATATATGAAAAACCGATTGTTGTGGGCTTACAACGCGGCCTTTCTGCCCCAACCTTTAACAAATGGGGTAAAATAGGAGTGAAACAAAGGCAATGGACTTTTATTTCTTCTTCCTCTCCTTTTTTTGGTGGAAGTTGGGAGAAGGTTATGCATTCTGAATCACCCCCCCCTTCATTCTTCACTATTGTTGATGGTAATATGATTGTCAATGTTTAGTAAATTGAACTTGATGTGCCATATGTGAAAGATTTGATATGCACACACAAGTTCTTATGAGGAGATATGTGTTTCTGGATTTGGAGAGAACATTTTGGTATATGAAGTAGAAGTAATTATTGTCAGTTCATTAAATTGGCCATTCATGTTCTTTAGCAACTGGTTGAGAATCGTTCTTATAGCCCAAGGCTTAGGTTCTGAATTTGTTTTTGGTATATTGAAGTAGAAGCTTTGTCTTTCCTCGTTAACTGTCCTAATGTATAAGCTTAATGCCTGTCAATGCAGGGAGATGGTGGCATACATAGCGAATACACTGATCTTCATCTTGAGGTACAATTTATTGTCTTATTTGTCAATTCTTATGTTATATATGCTCAAGAGAAGAAGAAAAGGAGCTATCCGTGCTATGAGGCTTGAGTGCACTATTGTGTTCTAGAATCCATGAACTGTAGGCTGTATCAGATCTTTGGAAATAGAATTTACATTGTCCACTAATGATATCCAAAAGCTTATATTTTTGTGCAAGGCTCCTAATATTCTTATAAATTTGCGCATGCCTTTTTTAGTTTATTCTATAAACAATTTTGATGTTCTTGAGTACTTCTCTTTGCTTTTATGTTTGGGTAATTAGATTTGATAGAGTTGGTCTCTAGCAGATCTACTTTTGACACTGTTCATATAAATGTGTCCTACCTCCATTTTTTTAGCTGTACCAGGTTTACTTTTGACACTACTGACTACTCACATACTCCATTTTAATCCTCTTGTGTTACTTATAGTAAGGAAAAAGATGATCATGTGAGATCTTGTTAGACTGCCTCATATGTAATATTCAAAACATGAAATTATTGTAATATTACTTGTGCATAAATATAAATTATTACAGTTCGAAGTTGCACGTTTGCAAACGTGCCAAGTCCATTGGATACAACTTAAATAGACAGCGGAAGCGTTATTTTGAGACTGGAGATATATTTCTAAAACCTACATGTTTTATCCGATTTTGAAACGGCTAACTCATGGGAAATTCTGTGTTATCTCTCCTGTTTCTCATCTTTTTGGAGCTTAGTCACGATTTCAGTCTTCTCTGGAGGAAACATGCTTGAGATTGGGTTTTAAGAATGCTTATGTCAATTAGAGTGGAAAAGCAATTTTCTACTTGGGAATTTGATTTGTCAAGTGTATAATATTTCTCCAGATAATTAAGATCTTTGCACGACTTAATCACATTTAAGGTTTAGCCACTGAATTGATCTACAACTTAACCTTCTCATTGTGCTCTAATTACTTTTCCCTGTGTTTCACAATCATTATCCACCCTTCCATACTGGGATGTATCATGTTGATTGTCCTGATTATATCTACGTGTTTGTCCTGATTTCTCTGTATGCATTTAATGCACTGCTTGATAACTTATTTTTTCCCACTTAGTATGTGCAAAAAATGAAATAGCACAAAGACAAACACTATATAACAGAGGGTGCGTTAAAGAATTACTAGTTGTGGAGGGAATTTTAGGATATAACTTATGAAGAAGTGTTGGGGTTCCGAGCCAATTCCATTGATGGTGTTTGAACAAGTACGGAGCAGAGGAACCAAGTTCATAACCTGGTTTGTCTTTCTAGTCTGCATTTGGGTCCCTCGTGTGGTCCTTGTGTGTGACTCACAAGTATGTGGCATGACAAAATTTAGTGTAGATTGGGCGGATGTTTGAATAGTTTTGCTTTCATGTTTTCATAGTTCTAGTTTAATTTCTGTTTACTAATTGATTATATTTAGGAAAGTGGGGAATTATCTTCCAGCTCCATCTGGAATCTGGATAACTCTAGTTAGATCTCGGCATATTTTGATGTTTCATAATCCTAATTGGTCTAGGTTTAGGTAGTATGGAGTCTGAGAAATAGAGGTTACAAGCTCATTGTTGGATGTGTGTATGCACCATTAGTTGTATGAGAAGCTAAATTTAAGTTTGTTCAAATTGTGTGGTGTATTACTTTGGTTTAAGTATTATTGCGTGGTGGAGGATTCACCCCTTCACGTTCAGAATTGATGTGTTTGCTGGCACTATGAGTGTTTGTTTTCTTGCTTGCATATTTGAACCCTTGTTCCCCTCACAAGAAGGATCAGAAAGGTAAGAACATGGTTTCACTAGAAACAACCAAGAGGGGGGGAGTCCATGGAATTAAAACTCTCCCGTTCCGTTACAGAACGGCCGTTCTGTAACGGATTTTGGATTTGCCGTTCCGCGAAATCCCGTTACGGAACGCCATAATAAAAATCACATACTTCTCGCCGCGTTGTGTCGTCTGGAAAAGGCGAACTTCGCCCGCGTTAGAACGTTTTTATTCCCGTTACATCCGTTCTTTTCAAACATTGGCCAAAAATATTTGATGATTTAATTATATAGTTGATGAAACATGATATTCTGATAGATTTGGTTATATTATGTTGTAATAATGCTTAATAACTAAAACAATGCAAATAAGGTTAGAACGTATTAATGTGAATTTTTTTTAAAAATTCACGCCGCGTTGGCCGCGAAACGTTCTATTCCCCCGTTACAAGCCGTTCCCGCGACAACGCGACCGTTCCCGCGAACGCGACCGCGACCGCGTTTTTTTTCCCTGGGGGGGACATTCTCCTAAGAAGCTGTACATGAGGGGAAAGAAAATGATTCATGGAGGTGGTGCAGTAATTACTTCTTTTAGTCCATTAATTTATTAAGGAAAGATAATAAGTTGGAACTTTGATATACAAATCAGATGTCTTCGTGGTAACTTCCGTGATATAATACTTGAGTATTAAGGCTATTTGCTCCTCTTTCAATGAAGTGTACAATGGAAAATATTTCTTTTTGCAATTTGGAGAGAAAGGCCGAATATCTTCAACCTCTTAGATTCGAGCATACACTGCTATAGGAGATTGTTTTTAGAGCTTTTCAGAATTTTCAACAAAAAGTCTTCCATCATTCTAGTGGAAGTGTTTGCGGAATTGCGGTTCTTATATTGAGGCCTGCATATACCTAGCTACTTGTGGCTCTTTTGATGGTGTCATTACCGTGTGAAAATCATGAAGGTTACCAAGTTGAATAGCCTGGCCATTTTTTTGGTTCTTTTGACTATTTTGGACTTCCTTATGGGAGGGAGGTTTGGGTTGGAGACCAATGGTATAGTAGGTTCCCGCTTAGTAACTTGGAACTCGCATAAGCAGGTTCAGCTTGTTCAATTTCTCCCCTTTTAAAATAAGATATGTTTGTTGGCTATCTTGCACTAGTTTTCATTAAAAATATTAGACCTATCATGCTCATAAGGATCCATTGAAAACCAGCCTTAATCTGAAAATTGAAGACCGGTCTATTTGCTCATTTTACAAATTTTTGCTCATTTTATGTTTTTTGCTCATTTTAAGAAACTTTTGCTCCTTTTAGGAAACTTTTGCTCATTTTAGGAAACTTTTGCTCATTTTAGGAAACTTTTGCTTATTTCACAAATTTTTGACATTTTGTGTTTTTTGCTCATTTTACGTTTTTGCTCATTTTGTGAAACTTTTGTTCATCTTACAAATTTTTGCTCATTTTAAGTTTTTTGCCCATATTAAGAAACTTTTGCTCATTTTACGAAATTTTTGTTCATTTTATGTTGTTTACTCATTTTACTTGTTTGCTCATTGTAAGAAATTATCGTTTAAAATGAACAAAAACTTCTTAAAATGAGCAAAATAAACAACACAAACACATGCATACAATTCCTAATTAAAATCTCAACATCTTAGAATTTACAAAAAAAACAAAAAAAATAGAAACAAAAGCACAACAAACAACCTCCAAATTCAGAAGCATTTAAAAGTTAAACATCAACATCATCATTCGTCTTCTTTCCAACAATTTTCAGAACCATTTTTCTGTTTGTTTGCCCAAAAAAACGAAATGTAAGCTAGTTCAAAAATTAAGCCTAAATAATTGAAAGACAAACAAGTTTCCAATCATAGTAGAGCAAAAATTACCACCAATTCAAAAAAGCATGACCATTTTCCTATTGACAAGCTAAAATAAGCAATTCACAAGTTCAAAGAATGAATAATGTAGAGAAAATCAGAGAATTTGAACTTGGAAATTAATATGAATGAATTGCAAGTGTTATTGCCAAATTGCCACCATTGTTAAGTTTTGACTTCAGCTCTATTGATCACTGAATTTGATGACCTTTGAATGATGTCAAGATTTCGAGCTCTAATTAATGGATTTTTCCAAGTGATGTTAATACTGTTGTGATGAATCAATAGAATGATTGATTGAATTCTAGGGGTTTTTTTGGGTAATGAATGAGTAAGAGAGAAGTAGAAGAGTAGAGAAAGAAGCAGAGAAATAGAGGAGGGAGAAAGAGTGCGTGAGTGAGGAGAGAGAGTAAGGTGGAGGGCTCATATCAATGTTAAAGATTTACACGCGTTTATTCAGTCTGTTGGATTACAAGAATCAACAGACCAGATGACTAGTTTTCAGTTTTCAGCATATATGTGGTTTTCACAAGATCTTATTCCTGATCTCGTGAAAACTCACCATATGCTGAAAACCGTGAAAACATTATATCTGGTCCGTTCAAATCATCTGATGGCTATTGTTTCCCATTATTAGTACTGATAACCCCTCATTTCCCCGGCCCGAAACAATCACGCGCTCTTCAATTTTTCTCTTTCCACTATATCCTCATCTACATATCCTCACAATTCAACGAAATTGAAGCGATTATTGTGGTCTCTAATGGCGATAAAGTCAAGTTTCACTATCCTTCAAAAAAGTTGCAATGGATACTTCCATGGTCTCTTCTCGGCGGAATTACAAGCTTCCTCTAGATTTGGGAAAAGGCTCATCATCCATCGTGTTCTCTTTTTCTCTCTCCTCTCTATGTTCTTGATTCAGAGGGTTTGTGCGCGATTTTGAGTGGGTTTTTCGACGGCAAATTTGCTAATCAAAGGTTTAATTCTGTATACTTTCGGCATTGATTAAGTGAAGAAGATGAAGGTGAAGGTAAAGTTGGAGATAAAGGGGTTTTTCTAGGGTTCCTCTTTAATTCTAACTGAATTACTAGAAAACATACTTCAATATATCTTAATTACTAGAAATTGTTCTTGAGTCTAGATGAATTACTAGAAATTACTCTTCAATGGAGCTAAATCTTCGGGTTTCTAATATGAGCTAAGATTTGAAAAATGAGCGAAAATCTCTTAAATTGAGCAAAAACATTAAACGAGCAAAAAATGTAACAAAAACAAAAATTACGAAAAATGAGCAAAAGTTTCTTAAAATGAGCAAAAACATAAAATGAGCATAAAAACACAAAATGAACAAAAATTTCGTAAAATGAGCGAAAATTTCTTAAAATGAGCAAAACCGTAACATGAGCAAAATTTTGTAAAATGAGCAAAAATTTGTAAAATGAGTAAGTTTTCAGTTTTCAGCTTAAGCGTGGTTTTCAGTGGATCCAGCCTCATATAGATATAGGTATATATTAATCATTTTACTTTACTTTTATGGATTTGCAGTGGTACTGTCATAGCACAAGGCATTCTCAGCAGCGATAACATTTTTAACCATGGTAATGTTTATTCTTATAACTTTTATAAGATCCTATCTTAATGTTGCTTGCATCTGAATTGACTGTTCTTGTGTCTCTTACGGTCCTTCCTCTCTCTTGTAATTTCATATGTTAGACTTTTGCATCACCTAAGGGAGAGAGAGTGTGCGCGGTGCGCGCGCGAGAGAGGGGGGGGGAGGGATAGGAGGGAGATGTTTAATATCTTAATCCCTCCTCTATTTTTCTTACAGTAGCAATTTTTTGATTTTTATTCTTTTAATTTTGATTTTTATTCTTTTACACTATTCTATACTCCCTCCATTTCTTTTTAATCTACACACTTTTCTTTTTTGGTCCTCTTTTTTAATCTACATATGGTTGCTTTTTCTATTTTTTGGTAACATGTCTCATCTATTTTCTCCTCTTTTTCCACCCATGTGGTCCACTTTTTATTACCACCTTTTCAGTTTCTCTCTCGATCTTTTCAGTTTCTCTCTCGATCTTTTCAGTTTCTCTCTCCATCTTTTCAATTTCTTTCTCTCACTCTTGCACTTCTTCCTTGGTGCTTCTCCCCTAAGTGGAGTGAGTAAATTAAAAAAGAAACGGAGGTAATACTAACTTAGACCATATTTTGTGCTATTATATACTTCGGGTAAATTGCCAAATTGGTATTTTAAAATCCAGTCTTTAACTGTACGAGTAATTTAAAAGAAACTAGTGCCACGTGAGTATTTTAAAAGATACTCAATTACTATGTGGGTATTTAAGAAAAAAACTCGAGCGATATGTGGATATTTAATAAATCTCTGTTTAACGGTTTACCATATGAATTTATATTTTGGCGACTCCATTTTCAGACAATTGTATTTTTCTTATATTTACCCTTATATCTTTTGTTCTTTTTTCACTCATTTTTTTCCCCTTATTCCCCCTTTTTTGTGAAAAGTTTTCATGCGTAATCATTAAATGTTCACACTTTCTTAATAGTGTTAGAGAGAAATAAGAGTAAAAAAGGTAAAGTATTGATAGATTAAATTTCAGCAAATCTGTTACGATTTTTAATACAATAATGTTTACTTGGGAATGAAATTTGTAAGTATAAGTGTATAACGTATAATTAGAGGTGAGCTAAGAGTGAAAATATTTAGTGTCAATAAATTTCTACTTTTTGTATTTTGTCGAAATTTTACTTCTTTTTGATTTTAATAATATTAATTCACCTTTATTTGGGATATTCATCGATGACCTTAATAAACCAAAATTTAGGGGTAGAATTAATATGTAAACAAAAATTGTATTAAGAAAAATACATTGAAACTAGGAAAATTGAAAAGATTGAAATACATAAAAAAGGATTCAAATGGTTGGTGAAAGTTTTTAAAATGCTCACGTCACTGGAAAATTTTACAATACTCATATGGTGCAAGGGGACTTTTTAAAGTACCCTCAGGTCGCGAAATTTTTAAAAAATATTCACTTGGTTAAATTTTTTTAAAATAACCATTTGGCAGTTTGGCCTATATACTTCCTGAGTTCTGTTTTAGTTGCAACATGGGGGGGGTTTGGAGGCACATTAGTTTTAGGTGAGAGGAGAGAGATAGAGAGATAGAAAGAGGACCCACATAATGAGGAGAGAGAAAGAATATCCAAATAGGTAAAGTCGCAACTAAACTAGAACACATAAAAATAGGAACTGCAACTAAAAGAGAACCGGGGGGGGATCATATTATAAATGTAATCATATAATTATTGCTGGATTAGTTTCAACATGTATTTTTAAAATATCAACTTTTTATTATATTTACTTATTGGATGTTTGAGATATAATTGTCAAATCTATGTGTGAAAAAGTTGCAATTATAAAAGAAGAGAGGAAGTGTAAGTTGCAATTATAAAAAACAGAGGAAGTGTATATAATATATATCTTTGATGCACCTTGATAGTTTTGCTTTTAACCATGATACGATAGAAAGTCTCTAAGAAGAGAGATGAGGAAGGACTTCAATGAAGTGGCATGTTGTTAACACTTTGAGTAGCTTTGCCTTTACATAGGAACAAGAGAATTTCAGAAGACTATCAGAAGTCAGAACCTCTTGACCAAAGAGACGCCAAATATAACATTGAGACTTAAGGCTGCAGAACTTGTCCTTCTTCTGGGGAGTCTAGCTACCCAAAAATACAATGAAGCGATGTCTTAATCTGTTAATCTGGCACATCCTCTATGTTTTGTCGTGTATAAGATTTTTATAGGGGAGGCTAGTAGATTGGAGAGAATTATTAGGTATTTGCTATGGTATTGCTGCTTTGCTGGTGGAAGAACTGAGATTGGGTTCAGGATCACTAATCAGATTCGGTTTCTAGATGTGGGGGCCAGGTACTGACCTTTGGTGCATTAGTTTCCAAAAAAAGTCTCTTAGTTTGAACTTGTTCGTGGACATTGATTAATGGCTGTATACCTGTAAGCTGTAGACCTATTAGAGCTATCTTGCCGAAAATGTTTGTCATTTAGGAGAAAGGGAGGGGGGGGAATCATTGGTTCATGGTTTGTTTTGCTGATGCTTTTATGTGGAACAATCCTCGCAATGTAAAGGGGACAAGATTGTGGACATTTCCAATACTTCTACTGGTTTTGAGACGATAAGGACGTGAAATTGATTTGGAAAATCTTTTTCTAATATTCGGTGATTGAGGATCAGAGAGGGAGTGGTTGTATCTTTGGAACAAAGAGTGGGATTTGGTTTCTGCTAGGCTCAGATTGTATCACTCTTACTTTACACATTGGGAGCAGCTGAAGGAATATTTTTTTTGTGTGGGTTACTCATGGGCTTTGGTTCATTTATATAAGGGACTCCTCTTCGAAGGTGATTTTTCCTGTTTTTGTTTCATTAACATGGAATCTAACAATCTCGGAGAAGGAAAGAGAATATTCTTTAATTGGCACATGCGCCAAAAAGTTCCTGATGAGGTAATGTTATTCGCAAATGTGTCATTCCAATATTTGGTGGTTGTGGCCAGGTTACTCTGGTCATGTTCTGGGGACAAAGAGTGGGATTTGGTTTATGTTTGGCACAGATTGTAACATTGTTCCTTCACAAAATTGTGGGGAAGCTTTTTAGGGATTTGTGGGTTATTCATGGCAAGCAAAGGACTTATTTTCCTAGGTGGCATATTATTACTTGTACCTTATTAATGCAGAAGGTAAAAGAAGATTTTTCAGTTAGCATGAGTCAAAAAATCCTACTGAGGTACTTTTAGGTGCTATCCTTGTGAAAGTATATAGGTGATTTCATGATACACAAATTTCAGGCAGAATAGTAGTAAACATTTAAATGTAGTGGTCTTCAAACTACGAGATGTGAATGGTTTTACTCTGCAGGAAGTTCCTCCTGTCCACTTTATTCCTGCTTCCATGATGTCTGCGAGATCTTGACACATTGTTTCTTTCAGGTATATCATGGGGATATCTGATCCTTCTTTATGTGTACGTCCTAGTTGCTCGAGGACTGGTTGTTGGAGCTTTGTTCCCATTTTTGCGATATTTTGGTTATGGCTTGGATTGGAAAGAGGCCATTGTATTAGTATGGTCCGGCTTGCGGGAGCTGTAGCATTGTCTCTTTCACTGTCTGTTAAGGCAAGTTGGCTAACCTTGGTGCTTCCATTAAGCTTTTTCATACTAGATGTATTCATTATGGTTCGAAGTCAAAAGTTTGATGGTTATTATGCTTATTGCTGGTTTCAAGTAACTAATATTCGGCATAGAGTCACCTAAAACATGGATCATTTTGGAAGGCAGCAGAAAGCAATTAAAAACATAGACTACTTTACTTGCAAACTCTAAGCTGTTTCGGATTAATTAGAGTGTTTGTTGCATCGCTGTAATCAGTCACATCACATGGCTACAAGATGCTGGTGAAAAGTTTTATTGTTTATATTTTTTGCTGTATAATTTTACTAAGAACTCAACTAACCACAAAAGAATTTAGGGATCAAGAACAAAAATGGGGCGTAAGATAGATTTTTATTGCTAATCAAGAAATTAGGTCAATACAAATGTTCATATTTGAGAGGTGAAAGCTCTCCCAAGGTAATTCTCTCTCTAAAGTTTTCTGGATGATCATCTCCTCCCTTGTGTCTCCTTTTCTCCTCTACTTGTTTCTTCAGTATACCTCTAACAAACCCTGAAATCAGAATAATCGCATAACTAACTGATTCGGGCACCATCAGAATCATTACATGACATAGCTAATAGTAAGTCTTGTGCAAGACCACCTCATTTTTTTTGTCCTAAGAGGGTCACA
This sequence comes from Beta corolliflora, assembly GCA_947648045.1. Taxonomy (NCBI): domain Eukaryota; kingdom Viridiplantae; phylum Streptophyta; class Magnoliopsida; order Caryophyllales; family Amaranthaceae; genus Beta; species Beta corolliflora. Next base: position 1,145,120 of record CANSZD010003084.1, on the reverse strand, counting down.
TTCTTTCCTAATTGGGTTATTTTTAAGTTAAAGGGGTCACCTTTTATCTTAAAGAGGCCACTTTTACTCTAAGTGACCCTTTTAGGACACAAAGTTACCCCTGTCGTACAATAGATTATTAGACGGTCTTATATGAGATTATAACGACATTGCTGCTAAATGACTTAGATACCCTTGCACCCCTTATAAATTGGATTGGGGCGTAGATTGATTCTTGCAAATTACTAAAAGAAGATAACAGTAGATTTGTGGGTCAAAGAGATTTTAAGTCAGAATCATGGAATTAAAACTCTCCCGTTCCGTTACAGAACGGCCGTTCTGTAACGGATTTTGGATTTGCCGTTCCGCGAAATCCCGTTACGGAACGCCATAATAAAAATCACATACTTCTCGCCGCGTTGTCCGTTCCGTAACGCGAACTCGCCCGCGTTAGAACGTTTTTATTCCCGTTACATCCGTTCTTTTCAAACATTGGCCAAAAATATTTGATGATTTAATTATATAGTTGATGAAACATGATATTCTGATAGATTTGGTTATATTATGTTGTAATAATGCTTAATAACTAAAACAATGCAAATAAGGTTAGAACGTATTAATGTGAATTTTTTTAAACAATTCACGCCGCGTTGGCCGCGAAACGTTCTATTCCCCCGTTACAAGCCGTTCCCGCGACAACGCGACCGTTCCCGCGAACGCGACCGCTACCGCGTTTTTTTTCCCTGGTCAGAATGGACTTGTTGTGGGAAATGTCATACATCGAGATTATAGTAATCCTTCTATATGACTATGTAGGCACCTTAATTTATCGAGATGATATTTTGACCATTAATTCGTCTTGATTTGCTGTATGGGCATTAATTACATTATTGATAGTGTTAGACTATTAGCTGGAAGTATTATCATGATCAAGGCACTTTATAATCTTTGTTTTCAATATGTTTAGAGAAAAATTAACAATGAGCGTTTAGCTTGAAAAGTTTGGAGACTCATGTTATGATATTAGGAACTTCAGGGATTGACATTTGAAAAGTAGTGTCTAAGGCCAAGATTAAGTAAAGCAGTCAACGTGCTCTACTTTTTCATGAGTAGTGTAGAAACCTGCACTAAGTCATTTCCTCTATCAAGTTGCCCGTTATGAGTGTTCAGTAGTCTGGCTCGATTTTACAGAGGAATGTAAATCTTGACCAAGACATGAAAATAGGGTGATTCGAATGGAGAAAGCAACTGAGAAATTATGCGGTTGTAGTGTACCTCTAAGGTTAAAAGAAAATTTTATAGGAAGGCTGTTAAACCAGCTTTAATATATGGGTCCAAGTGTAAGGGATTTACGAAGTATCATATGATGAGGGTGGCAGAGATGTATATGTACAGATAGATTTGTGTTGGAAATGGAACATCTTTGGAGATAGGATCCAGAATGGAGATATTCAGAATAAGGTTGGAGTTACAGTCTTTGACAAGAAACAAAGAGAGAAGTGGTTACAGCAGTTTGGGCGTGTGAGACATCAACTAGATGATGCACCGATAAGGTTAGTGGAGAGTTGATATGGATATTTTAGAAGAGTTGGGGAAGGTGAAATATCACTTGGATAGAGGGCATTTAGAATGATATGAAGAGATTTGGTTTGTGGGAGTTACACAACACTTGACAAACGAAAATGGGCAGAGGATTTATGTTGACAACCACCGGAGATAGAATCTTGACTCATGGACTCATCCCCATCCTGTAGAAGAAATTAAGGCTTTGGCGTTGTGCAAGGAATCAACCTAGGCCTCCCACTCTAATTACGTATGCAAGGAAATATCCCAGGAGGGCAAATCAGTAAAAGAATACAAAGATGCTTTACAATGTCGAGTTAGTTAATTGTTGAGGCTAAAAATGTAAATAGCTAATTGAGTTGTTAGGGAGTGGAGTAAAAGCAAAGTTTTACGTAATTAGAATAATATAAATAGAAGGCTCGAGTCTAGGAGAGAGATCATGAAAGGAATTAAGTAGAGAAGTATTTGGGAGAGACTCACCCTCTCGAAAGAGTGAGAGTCAGACTTGGGTATTTTTCACTCTGAAATTATCTATACAACTTACTATCCTTAGCTCCATTTCTTACGTTGATGAGCCGTCTCAGCAACTTGGTATCGGGCCGAACGTCCCGTGATCGGAAAAAATGGTGGGTCCATCCAACTCACAAAGGATCGATCAATCGAGCCGGATTTTGCTTCCTTGCGAGCTTCCATTACCGAGGAAGTAGCCACCGCACATAATGCTACCAAAGGGATGCAGGAGCAACTCACTAACCGGATCGTGGTGGGAGTGAGCGATCGGTTCCGAAAATCGGAGTTGACATCCAAGCCAACCCGACTAGATTGGAGGACGGGATCGATCGGTCCCGAGCAAATCAAGAAGGAATGATCGAGAAAATTCGCGCGATCGAGGAAGTTTCAATCGGAGGTAAGAAACACCCAAAATCTCTTTCAAAATCCCGAAAATTCTCTCGGGTAGTGAAGAGAGAGAAAGGAGAAGTGCTTAGGGCCCTTACGTGCTTGAAAATCCGGGAGTATGGGAGGCGTTGGAGGCGTTTGCGGGAGTCGGAGAAAAGGGTGGTGGAGGAAGCGGTGTAGGAGGAGGGGAATTCCGTTCAACTGGAGGAACTAACTGGCGGTATAAGAAGCTTGATCTTCCCTTGTTTTCCGGCGAGAATCCGGATGGGTGGATTCTACGCGCCGAAAGATATTTTAAGTTCTATAGGTTGTCGTCGGAGGAACGACTGGAGGCCGCGGTGGTAGCGCTTGAGGGCGACGCGCTGCTTTGGTTCCAGTGGGAACAAAGCCGGAAGCCACTCAACCACTGGGAGGAGCTTCGGGATCTACTTCTTCGCCAGTTCCGACCAACCTCTTGTGGGTCACTGCATGAACAGTGGCTCGACCACTCTCAGTCAACGACGGTGGTTGACTATCGGAGAAAGTTCATTGAACTTCTCGCTCCTCTGACCGGCGTTTCTGAGGAGATTGCTAAGGGTCAATACATTAAGGGCTTGAGAGAAGATATAAGGGCTGAGGTGAGGCTGCTGGGCCCACGAAGCTTGGACCATGCAATGGATTTATCCATTAAAGCTGAAGATAAAGTGGGCCTTAATTTTTCCAGAAGAAACCACCCATCATTTAACCCACAAACTAAATCCCCCACTTACTCCTCTCACACGTACTCTTCACCAAACTCCACAAAAAATACAGCCAGCCATTCCCAAACCCAATCTCACACCTACCCCAACCACTCCACCGCAAGTAGCCCGCGTTCATTCACCAACAATAGTTACTCCAAACCTATGGGTGAAATGAAGAGATTGAGTGAGAAGGAATCGCAGCATGCAGAAGAAGGGGTTGGGTTTCAAGTGTGATGATAAATGGAGTATTGGGCACAAATGTAAAAGAAGAGAGTTGAGTGTATTATTAACACAAGGAGATGATGATGATGGGGGTGTTCTTAGTCGTGAGGTGATGGAAAATCTAGCGGACGATGATCAGGACCCACCTCAACCCGAAATTTCCTTGAATTCTGTGATGGGAATTACTAGTCCTAAAACACCGAAAATGAAGGGCCGGATTGATGGGCATGAAGTTATCAGATGGTGGATCCAGTGCCACCCACAATTTTATTTCCACCACCACGGTTAGTAAGTTAAACATTCCCGTGACGCCATCTCGGTCATTTGGGAGTGTCACTGGGGACCGGTGAAGCCGTTCAGGGGAAGGAGAATGCAAGGTCGTAGTGCTCGAACTTCAAGGTGTCACCGTGGTGGAAGACTACCTTCCCCGCCTCCGGGCAACTCCGATTTGATTCCGGGAATACAAGTGGTCGGAGAAATTGGGAACCATGTCTACTAATTGGAAAACGCACTATTAAGTTCCAATTAGGAGGACACCAGTGGTTTTTGACGGAGATCCTTCTTTGGGGACGTACACTCATATCACTCAAGGCTATCTTGGGCGTTACATGGGGATGGCGACGGATTTGTGGTTGATTTCAACCACACGGAGGGCCCAAAGCTCCCCTTGCCCAGGAAGATTTCATTTCCCACGCCCCCTCATTCTTACAAAGACTGCCGCAACAGCTGCATAGCCAGGTATTTCGGACCCCACAAGGTCTCCCTCCGCAACCGGGGGGCATGAGCATGCCATTGTGCTCAAGGGAGGCACCGACCCTTAGCGTTCGCCCTACAAATACCCTCATTTTCGAAGACGAAATTGAGAATCTCATCCAAGATATGTTAACTGCGGGTATAATCCAACCTTCTCATAGCCCTTTTTCGAGTCCCGTGTTGCTAGTAAAAAAGAAAGATGGCTCATGGCGTTTTTGTGTTGACTATCGTGCTTTAAACAAAGTCACCGTTCCCGATAAATTTCCTATTCCTGTGATTGATGAGCTTTGGATGAGTTACATGGTGCCACCATCTTTTCTAAACTCGACCTCAAAATCGGGTTATCACCAAATTAGGGTGCGTAAGGAAGATATCTCCAAAACCGCCTTCGGACTCATGAGGGCCATTATGAATTTCCGGGTCATGCCGTTCGGTTTGACCAATGCCCTCGCTACTTTTCGAGGCCTTGATGAACGAAGTCTTTCGTCCATTCTTGCGAAAGTTCGTTCTAAGTGTTTTTCGATGATATATTAGTGTATAAAGAACACTAAAGAGCAACATGTCGAACACTTGCAACGGGTTTTGGAGGTCTTAAACTCACAAAGAATTGGTGGCTAATGGTAAAAAATGTGAGTTCGGTAAACACCAAGTGGCATACTGGGTCACATCAATCTCCGCTCAAGGCGTAGCAAGGGACCAATCTAAAATTCAAGCCATGCTGAATTGGCCTCTTCCTACATCTCTCAAAGAACTCGGGAGGGTTCTTAGGGTTGACAGAGTTATTACCTAAGAGTTTATTAGGGGCTATCTTGAGTTGGCCTTCCTCTCACCGATCAATTAAAGAAGGATGCCTTTGGGTGGTCGGAGGCCGCAACCACACGGCCTTCCAAGCACTTCAACAGGCCATGATTACGGCCCAGGTTTAGGTCGCGCGATTTCACCCTCCCTTTTACAAAGGGAAACCGATGCATCTAGCTATGGGGTTGGGGCCGGTGTTGTTACGAGAGGCGCACCCCATAGCCTACTTCAAAGAAGGTCTTAGGTCCGCGTGCCGGACTTAAGTCCATCTATGAGAAAGAGCTCATGGCTATCGTTTGGCTATTCTCAAGTGGAAGCACTACCTCTTGGGAAAGAAATTTTTGATCAAACCGACCAAAAAGTCCGAAACATTTAATGGAGCAACGAGAAATTGGTGCCGATTACGAAGTGGGTGAGCAAGATTATGGGGTTTGATTTTGATGTGGTCTATAAAACCGTGGTTCTAATCGAGTGGGCGATGCTCTCTCGTGAGTTTGCTTTGGCACCCGGAGCCAGGTGCTTTAACCACCACTTATGGCGTAACTTGCCGTCCTTACAAGCACAAATCAAGGATGACCCTTTCATTAAAGGCATCACAGCAGACCTGGCTGCAAACAAGCATGTTCCCCAAGGTTACACAGTTCACCATGGTACCTTGAAGTATAAAGGCAGGTTAGTAGTTCCAAAAAACTCAGCTCTAATTCCTGTCCTTCTCCAAGAATACCATGATTCTCCACTGGGTGGCCATTCGGGCGACTTTAAAACTTACCAGCGGCTCGCTCAGGACCGGTTTTGGCCGGGCATGCGGAAAACCGATTACGAATTACGTGCAATTGTGTGACACACGCCGCAAAGACAAGTACTCTACTCTTAGCCCTGCTGGACTTTTGCAGCCCCTGCCCATTCCCTCTCAAGTTTGGGAGGACCTTTCGATGGACTTCGTGGACGGGTTACCCAAGTCTCATGGGGTAGACTCGATCTTGGTGGTTGTGGATCGATTGAGTAAATATGGTCACTTCATTGCCCTGAAGCACCCCTTTACTGCTCCTTCGGTGGCTGCCATTTTTGTTGCCGAAATTGTCCGCTTACATGGATTCCCTGCTTCCATAGTCTCTGATCGAGACAGAGTGTTCATGAGTCTTTTCTGGAGGGAACTGTTTCGCTTGCAAGGCACCCAACTCAAGCGTAGCACCGCTTATCACCCTCAATCGGATGGCCAAACTGAAGTGGTCAACAAAAGTTTAGAGACTTTCCTTCGTTGTTTTGTTAATGGCAAACCCCGGAGTTGGGCTTCTTGGTTATCATGGGCTGAATATTGGTACAACACGTCCTTCCACGTTTCCATTCAATGCACCCCCTTTAAGGCATTGTATGGCCGAGACCCACCTTCACTCATCAAGTATGAGAAAGGCAGCACCAATGTAGCCAACTTGGAAGATTCCTTACTTGAAAGGGATGCAGTACTGGACGACATAAAGGCTCATTTGTTACGAGCACAGCAAAGGATGAAAGCTCAGGAAAATGCCAAACGGAGGGAGCTCGTGTTTGCTGTAGGGGACATGGTTTACTTAAAATTACAACCTTATCGGCAGAAGTCTCTTAGCCACAGGCCATTTGATAAATTGGCGGCTCGTTTTTATGGACCCTATGAAGTTCTGGAGAAAATTGGACCTGTGGCATACAAGCTGCTCCTTCCCCCTACTGCTCGCATTCACAATGTGTTCCATGTGTCTCAATTAAAGAAGGCCTTGGGTCCTACACAATCTGCTTCTCCTTTGCCCCCTCACATAGCTGCTGACCTCACACTAGAAGCTGTCCCAGAGGCTGTTCTGGGAGTCAGATCCACTGCCACTAGTACTGACGTCCTCATCCAGTGGCAGCACCTCCCACCTACCGAAGCTACTTGGGAAGAGTTTCAAGCTCTGGCTGCCAGGTTTCCTACTTTCCACCTTGAGGACAAGGTGGAAGTTTGGGTGCGGGGTAATGCAAGGAATCAACCTAGGCCTCCCACTCTAATTACGTATGCAAGGAAATATCCCAGGAGGGCAAATCAGTAAAAGAATACAAAGATGCTGCAATGTCAGAGTTAGTTAATTGTTGAGGCTAAAAATGTAAATAGCTGCTGAGTTGTTAGGGAGTGGAGTAAACAGCAAGTTTCTGTAATTAGAATAATATAAATAGAAGGCTCTGAGTCTAGGAGAGATCATGAAAGGAATTAAGTAGAGAGAGAAGTATTGGGAGAGACTCACCCTCTCGAAAGAGTGAGAGTTGTACTGGGTATTTTTCACTCTGAAATTATCTATACAACTTACTATCCTTAGCTCCATTTCTTCTGTTAACAGACGGTCTCTAGCACGTTGTTGATGTAGTTTAGCACCCCAATGCTCACTTAGCATTAGGAAGACTAGTTTCTGAAACAAGAAAAAGGAAAATGGAAAATTGGAGGACAATATGGATGCTTCCTTCTTGGCATGGAAGACCACCAGCGGCTAATGGACTATTGACACATCAACAATGATCACACCTATGGCTCATCTAGCTTGGAGATAGAAAAGCCGTGTCTTAATATTGTCCATTGATTCTTGAATAAAAAGATCTAGAAGGAATTAAACCACCTTGATTAAGTAAGCTTCAATCAAGTCTTTCGCACTGAAATCATGATCTTGATTGATTTTCATCATCATCATCAGCATATTCTCACAGACTATCAAATTTGATAACCTTTTGGCATGTACTATGTGAGTGTCCTTGTATTAGAACCAAGGACATAGGCAATGCATCTATTGACCGTTGTGATTTGGTTAATTTTATGCTGTCTAATCATGCTATAAACTGGATGAACTGATGAAGTATTAATGTCGTAGGAGTGCAGGGTTTGATGTTGAGTTTTCCCTCCATCGAGAGATAGGAATTGCTAATAAGTTAGTACAAAGTACAAACACAAAGAAGAAGCTAGAAATCCTTCTTCAGAAAAAAAAATCATAAACTTGCAATTGCATTAAGCATCACTAAAGTATAATGTATCTAAATCAATGTCCAAAGTGTGTCAATGCATCAATGTCAGAAGTCTGTCAATGCCTCTAAAGTGGATCTGGTGAAATAAAGGATGTGTTTCTAAAAAGCATCAAATGTGCAGAAAGAGAGAGATGTCTTCCTTAGACCCTTGATCTGAATGCAATGACTGCCAGCTAATTCACAAATCACAATGAATGAGAAGTATTGAGACATTTTGATTTAGTCAATTGGAATCCAATGCCAATGAATTTTGAATTGTTTGGCTCCTCTTAGAATGGAGTTATCTCCCTCTATATGTAATTAAGTATCGACTAAAGTCTGTAATAACCCTATCAATCTTCTGAAAGTCCTCTAATTTATATAGGACGAAGTTGGAAAAGAATTTTGAGAAAGATTTTTGTTACATGCTTCCTGAACTTGCACAGGGGAAAAAATGTATATAAGAAAGTCGGTGTTTGAATGGTGTCTAAGATCAACTGTTGGATAGTTTTCATCCGCCAATCTATGATTAAGAACATGTTCTGCTTTTCCTGGAACTTTATCAACTTCGTTGTTCCTAAATTTCTTTACTGCAATTTAAAATCTTCCCTTCAGTGTTATTGTTATTTACAATGATATTAATAGGAGTAACTGCTTTAGTCTACAGCTCTACACTGCATATGGTTGATATAAAAATGGGTGCATTACTGCATTGCAATCTAGTGTAAATCTGGCAACTTACAGTGACTTGAAGATCCCATCTGCCCCCCTTCTCTATGTCCCAAGTCTTTGTTTCCCTTTCCTGTTCATGCATGTGTCTATGTGTTTTCTTTTTGTTGAGTGTCTGTGTGCCGCAATTTCCATTCTCTTTCACAGAATGCCAACTATATTTATGATGTCTGATGTTTCAGCGTTCAAGTGGTGACCCAGCTCTTCTCAGTTCGCAGACTGGAACATTGGTATGAACCTGATGAAAGCTAGATGATATGCATAATATGCAACAAGTATCTTGTGGATTTATAGGAGCAAAGATTTATATGAACTCCTGATACTTGCTGCTTTGACTTTTTTGTGGATGCAGTTTGTGTTCTTCACTGGCGGGATTGTATTTTTGACTCTAATCATTAATGGATCAACAACACAATTTGTCTTGCACTTTTTAGGGATGCAGAGGCTATCAAAAGAAAAGGTAATCTTTTCTGTAGTTACTTTGGTGCATTGGCTATCAAATGGCTTCTGTGTCTGGTATTCACTTCAGACTTCAGACCACTGTGAGGCTCCGCAGAGTGGTAATGACTAATGTAGTTTAATCGCATTCTTATTGGTCTGACTACAAGTCTTAGTCAGTTTCTACTTTCTAGTATCTAACCTCCTTATGGAATTTGGGCTTTCCAGAAGCAGGCGTTTTACTTATGTGGGGATTGTTTCAATTTAACATATTGCGTGTTCTCTGAATGATCAAATGTATTCAAAGTCTTTGTCTTGCTGTATCTGAGAAAGTCCAAGACAATCTAAATGAATTTTTCCTTTGAAGAATATGGCATTGACCAATTCCTTACTCTTGAAGCACATTGATGCCTACTGGAACTGCCTCTAGATAGTATTTTGTACTTTTCCTAGTGACTCGCTGAGACCTTGAATATAGTTGCTAATTTGAATGTGTAACCTACTTTATTGGCGAATTTTTCCTTATCAGATAATGTCCCTCCAAAGTCCAAATATGAAAAGCAGACAAAACTGGCCTTTCAGAATATGCATCTGTGCTATTGAACTATGTGCCTGTCGCCATGGATTTGTTACTATATGTCAGTACTTTCATGAGATATTTGAAAATTAATTAATAGGATTATTTTTTCCTCTCCCCTATTAGTTCTTGAGCTAGTCGTTTCTGCATCCTTTGCTTTTTTTTGTGAATTTCAATGATCCACTGTAAACAATGTAGAGTCTTTTTCACTATGTTTTCCCATTTATATTTAAGGAATGTGTCACTCAAGTGGGTGAAGGGAAAGAAATCAAGAGAGGAAGAGGAATTTGTCCAATGCTAGCCCTTCACAGTTGTATGAGGCACAATACTCCAAATCACCTTTTTCCTCTATGATATACATGCTTGCTTGAAGCCCAGTTGCTACGACTTGTTCATCTTCTTCTTGATCTGAGCCTTTTGGATGCCCCTTTCCGTGAGCCCTGGAAGCGCTGCTATTCTGGAGCCGTAGTTTTGAATCTTGATGATACAAATCAATACCGGTGCTCCATATTGGCCTTCTTGTACATCTTAATGTTCACCCCCACCCGCCCACCTATCATAAATGCTCAGACTCGTGGCTACGGAGTCCCAAATTTAAACTTGACAATCAGGTTCTCCGATAGAAACTTCAAATTAGCTTCAGGAATTCAATTCGTCTAATTGAAACATTTTTCAATTCTTCCAAAGCAGTACATTGTAAAACTTGATGAATTGAGATATTCCTCGTTTCCTTTATATCATGTGGAATCGTAGTGGAGGAGACAGCCAACATTGGTTCTACCTATAAGAAAAGGGACGCTACCCAGCTAGCTCCTCTGGGCCATAGCTCACCGATGTTGTGACCAATTTCACCATTTCTGGAAGTAACTAGTTTGCAATTTGTCTACACTCTTAGAGAATGATAGCCACCTTCTTGGGCTTGTGTCTTCTACCCAAGTTTGACTTTAGAGTTCAGATGGATTTTCTTATTCACTCTTTCTCATTGTATGATCCATATGTGACTAGCTAGGATTTAGATCCATCAATGTGTTGGCCTGTTAATCGTGTGTCAATCTATGGCCCTCTTACATGTACTTCCTCGCATTCTTCCATCATCTATGTTATCAGTATCGTGGAGGCTAATTAGGGGATCTTTTATAGTGGAGTCGACACATGACAGTGTCTGGAGATAGTCTCTTCCACCAATCACGCTGATGGAACTATTGCTGTTCGTATTAAATGATGGTTGTGGGGTGGTGAGGGGAGACCTTGCTAAATTGGGGCTGTGATGAAGGGTAATGTCCTCAATTGTAGGTTGTATGGCTATGGTCTTTCTTTTACATTTATAATTCATAAAAAAAATGAAATCTGTGGAATTGTTATAATCCTTGAGGTGAGAGGAATTGGTAAATTAGGTACTACTGAAGTGAGCAAATTAGAGATTTGAGAATAATGAAAATGGTAGGGGGAAGTAGAATCTCTAATTCTTTTCTATAGAACTCCAACAGGATTAAGTGAATCACTTAGTATGGATTATGGAACTATTCTTTTGTTGAATTGTGTTTGCACATCAAAATGTAGATGTATTACCCTAGCCAGTGTGGACAATGGGAGATTCTTCGGTGAGAAATGCTCAGGGAAAAAAAAAAAACTGTATATATGTGTAAGTATACTGTATGTGTGTATATATATAACTATAGGTTGGATCCACTTGAAAACAAGGCTCAAGCTGAAAATTGAAAACCGGACTTTTTGCTCATTTTAAGAAACGTTTGTTCATTTTACAAATTTTGTTCATTTTATGTTTTTGGTCATTTTATAAATTTTTGTTCATTATATGTTTTCGCGCATTTAAGAAATGTTTGCTCATTTTATAAATTTTTGTTCATTTTATGTTTTTTGCGCATTTTATGTTTTTGCTCATTTTACAAATTTTTGCTCACTTTGTGCTCATCTTATGTTTCTGTTTTCAGCATGAGGAATAGTTTTCACGTGATATATATATATGGAAAGCTATAGTCTAAATGTAATACTGAATTGGTGTATTTATATCAGGCTATCATGTGTGGCTTCTTGTTTCCACTGTTATAGTAATATGTTTTCCTTCTTTTCCTTATTGTTAATTTTCTTTCCTGTCATATAAATGTACTAGTATTATCCTTTGTTCAGAGACGCATATTGGATTTTACAAAATATGAAATGGAAAAGAAAGCATTAGAGGCATTTGAGGATCTTGGTGAAGACGAAGAACTAGGACCTGCTGACTGGAACACGGTCAAACGATATATTAAGAGCTTAAACAGCATCGACGGGAATCGCATCCACCCCCATGATGCTTCTGATTCTTCTGACAATGGGGGTTTTCTGGATCCCATGAACTTGAAAGATATGCGTGTACGCCTCTTAAATGGTACTGAATTTTTCTGAAGTCCCTTGCTTATTACCACATAATTTCTCCCTACTTGCACTATTATTCTAGCAGTCATATTAGCCTTTATCTCAAAGGAAGTCTTACTAGCTAGGTAATGCCAATATGTCATGGCAAAGAATATACTTGCATCGCTGCTGTACTACTTACACATTGCAATAGTGGACATTTGATATGTGAACTTAAATTTGATTTACTATTTAGGGTATATACGGACCAAATATGTATTTATTCTTAATTTGGTATAAGCAGAGTCTATGCTTTGCTAGAATATGTATATATGGACCAAATATGTATTTAGGGTATATACGGATCAAATATGGGATACTATATAGGTACAAAGAGAATTCATTACTCATATTTCTCAGAGGTTCATATCTCTGAAGAAACTATGTGAGGATGTAACCTAGAATAGATTACCTCCCTTGATGAAGTGTGATTCTTGATATTGTTATTTTTTGAGTAAGGAAGCATGGCTGTCGAAATTCACCAGGATCAGCATTATGCTGCTGCTTCCTTCATGCTCTCTTAATAGGATACTCCAGTGGGGCGTAATTCCTTGTTTCTTTTTGCCTGTGTGCCTCAGTAAGTCAACAGGTTAGCTTTGTCAATGTGCTACATGAACTTTCATCTTTGTTCATGTAGTGGTAATTTGGTAACATTGACAGTAAACTTCTTGCTTACTGATGCCCCCGAGTGGAAAGGACGTCTATCTGTCTCGTGGAGGTACTTATAAAGTGATATTAATTTTCCATGTGAGAGGGTGTTCCTGTTAGGACGGTTTGTTTCTTGACTATCAAGAGATCCTTCTTTGGCTCCCTTCTTGTCAGCCTATATTTGCTGAGCTTAATATATTTTTGCTTAATTGGACTTATTTTTGCTAAACTTAACTTATTTTTGCTAAACTTAGCTTATATATTGCTTAAACTTATTTTTGCAAAACTGAGCTTATCTTTTCTGAACTCAACTTTTTGTTGAAACATATGTTAATGAATTGAGAGGGACAGAGCCTTGGTCACCTGCATGTTGCTAACAGGACTTGCATACATCATGTCACATCACCACAATGATATATCAAGGATTTTTTTTGTATTGTAAATTATGGTAGTCCATATCTGTAACATTTCAGTTTGCTACTTTGCTTCCCGTCTGATGATCATCATATGTGATTAGACTGACCTTTCCCAAAACTAGGTGTTCAAGCTGCTTACTGGGTGATGCTCGATGAAGGGAGGATAACTCAAACTACTGCAAATATATTAATGCAATCAGTTGATGAAGCACTTGACTTGGTGCATCATGAGCCATTATGTGATTGGAAAGGGTTAAAGAGTAATGTTCACTTTCCAAATTACTACCGGTTCCTTCAAGGCAGCATGTATCCAAAAAAGCTGGTTACATTTTTTTACTGTTGAAAGATTAGAATCTGCATGTTACATATGTGCTGCATTTTTTGCGGGCCCATAGAATTGCTCGCAGCCAACTACATGATTTCATTGGTGAGTGCTCCTAATAAAATGGTAGATCCTTTATCATTCTGCTGGTAGCTTGATAGTATATTTGTTCTTTTTCAGCCCATTGGTAATTCTTCTTATATACTCCCTCCATCCCCCAATGGACTTCCCATTTCCCCTTTTTACGTTTGCCAATGCATATTTTGTATCATTAATATCTTTAGTTACATATTAGTAGAAATTATAATATTTTGATTTTTATAATGTACACAATGCGACGAATCAACAAAGATTTTCTTTACTTATGAATAGTGCCAAGATTAAAAATGGGAACTCTACTAAGGGATGGAGGGAGTAGTAGTCAAAATGTTACAAGAGTGCCTTTAATTAATACTTCTATTAGTTGCATTGAAGTTTGTGAGGGTTCTACAGATAACCTTCCTGTTGTTTTGCCGTGACAGGCAACTTATGTGTAGGGCTATTGGCTGCAAATTATCCTTGTAGTTGTTTTTGTTCTTTCCCGTAGAAAACCATTTGTTTTCTATTAATTTTTCCCTTATCTTCCTCTGAAAGTGTCATGGAAAAATCAAAGGTTCGATTCAGTTAGTTCTTACAAAAGTCTCACAGAGCTATTGGAGAATTGAACGGTCGTTTGAAGTAAAGTATCTAGGATTTAATAATGAAGAGTCTGTTTGACAAGTTAATATCAGGTTAACTTTAGGGAAGTTGAATTGTTCAGAAGAAAGTAGGAGAAAGATGTAAGACAGCTAGACTTGACTCAACAAGTAGCTATAAGGAAGTTTTCACTAGCAGTTGTGAGGTTACCAGTTTTCCTCTTTGTTCTCTTTTCCTGCAGAATGACAAAACCCTGTGTGATCAATGATGTATGGAGAAATTTGGGACATATGTTTAGACTTGCGAACCAGTGTGGTGATATCTCATGACCAGTACGTAGACTGTAGAGAATAAATCAATCAGCTATCAAGCCATTTCTGTAGATTCATATGGAGGAGAAGTGGCCTTAGCAATTCCCTCATTGTGCCTAAACTTTACGAGTAATGTTGTTGACCTATGTGGACTCTAAATAACTTACATTCCTTCTTTCAAGCACTAGTAGAGATCTATTGTTGAAGTAACGAATCTAGAATGGATGCATGTATTAAAATCATCAATCATGTGTGGACAACTTTTTCATAGTATTCTCTTTTTTTCACCTCCCTAATGGACCTATGCTGATACAGGTGACAGTGAGATTTCTTCTGCTATCATCAATGAGAGTGAGGCAGAAGGAGAGGAAGCAAGAATTTTTTTGGAAGATGTCCGCATTACCTTTCCTGAGGTTTTGTGTCTTATTCATCATATTTTACAGTCTTCATCCAATATCATTATCACCATGATGTCAATCTCACTCATTCAAACTCCATTTCCAAGCACACATATTAATACATAAAATTCATCACCAATAATTACCACTCATGGTATTAGGTGGTAATGAAAATTTGTGAAGAAAATGGAGTGGACAAGTTTAGCATGATTTTTTTTTCCATGAGACTTGTTTTTGCAAAAAATACACCATTGTTGCCATATATTACCGCTTACCATACAGTCCATGAAATCTTCATCTTGCACGATTATAGCATTGTGACCTTAGTGTCTTGAAAATTCAGGTTTTACGAGTTGTAAAGACAAGGCAAGTAACATATGCTGTATTGCAACATTTACTACATTACATTCAAAGTCTAGAGAAGGCAGGAATTCTGGAAGAGAAAGAGATGGTTCATCTTCATGATGCCGTCCAGGTAATTTTGTACCTCATTATGTCATTTATATATATAATGCGGCTTCTTTGTTAGTTCACAAATCTTCTTTCTTGCAGACTGACTTGAAAAGACTTCAACGCAATCCTCCCACTGTTAAGATTCCAAAGGTAGGGGATCTAGTTACCACACATCCTTTTCTAGGGGCTCTTCCTTCAAGGCTCCGTGATCTGCTGGTTGGTTCTACAAAAGAAGAAGTTAAAGTGCGCGGTATGTCGCTATATAAGGAGGGTGGCAAGCCAAATGGGATCTGGCTTATATCAAATGGGGTGGTGAAGGTAAATGAGAAAGTGTCATCTGAAAAGGCTTTTAAACAAAAACAATTTATCTTAGAATTTTAAATTGACAGAAGCTTCTATTTTGTAGTGGTCCAGCAAGAATAGGAGAAACAAGGACGCCTTGCATCGGACTTTTACCCATGGAAGTACTTTGGGGCTATATGAAGTGATGATAGGAAAGCCTTATTTTTGTGATATGATTACAGATTCTGTTGTAGTCTGCTTCTTTATCGAAACAGAGAAGATTCTTGCAGTTATAGGATCTGATCCTGCAGTGGAGCATTTCTTCTGGAAGGTATGCTCTTTCCGGATATTTAGTCTACGAATCTATTCTTAGCTTGCTGAACTCCAGCATTAGCAGCAAGCTGGAAAAACTAAGACCCCCCTCCCCAGCCTAGCCCTCCTTTTCTTTTTCAAGCAGAGGAAGAGGGGTGAGATGGGGCTGGGGAGGAGGAAATTAAGTGAGGGAAAAATCTGTTTTCAGTGTGGAGAGTGAAAGTATGCTATATTATACCGAACTTTGCAGAGAGATAGTTTCTGTATATATTGGATTGAATTATATGAAGTAATATGAAAGAAGACAAAAAATTCAAATATCATGTGTTATTTTTTTTGCTGAGAGGTTAAAGCTGTATATATCTGATTAAAATACATTTATTGGAATCTATACTAACATATTAAAAGGCGTTCCCAAACAAGAAACTGTGCCAAGTGGCGCTATCCCTTAGACTGTTACTTCATGTACTCCACATACAATAAAAAATTAGAAAAATGCAAGGTATAAGATTTGATCTCATGACTTCAAGTCACTATATTAAGGTCTTAACCACTAAACCAAGCAATATATTATGGAAAGAAGCGCAAACTTCTATCTCTAATATGTAAGAGAAAGTAGGAAAAACTCAAAAGTATGGAGTGAGTTTTATTCTCTCTTTACTGATCTGCCATTCTGCTTACTTGTGTGATCTGCTGTATAGGTCATAACAGAAGAAATATGTTAAGTCTTGTTTTTGCTCACTCAGATGAAAAATTTTGGATTGTAATTTTATGATGAATGACAGGAGAGAAGTTGAGAATACATAGCTGCCACGTTGATCCCCTTGCTTTGTATCTGATGGCGCTCTTGTTTTATATGCCCCTGGTGGTTTACGTGTTTATCAATGCTAAGTGGCTTCACAATATCTTTCACTTTGGAGTAACATGTAAACGTCTTTAATCGAGTCTTGAGTAGATAAAATTGGTTGAATACTTGAATGTCAAAAAAGGATTTCTATTCTATTTATTTAAGACTTGAGATAGCTTCACAAA
This sequence comes from Beta corolliflora, assembly GCA_947648045.1. Lineage (NCBI taxonomy): Eukaryota > Viridiplantae > Streptophyta > Magnoliopsida > Caryophyllales > Amaranthaceae > Beta > Beta corolliflora. The sequence goes on along the minus strand of CANSZD010003084.1, from coordinate 1,128,184 downwards.
TTTCTATAAGTAATATTTTGGAGCCTTAATTGTAAATTCTCTTGTAAGGTCTTAAATTATAATAACATGCGAACTCAACCCGTTGCCTCGTGTATGAGATCCTAATTTCTGCCTATGAAGGGATTTTAGAGGAGGTTAGTTGTGAGATACCCTATCTGCAGATGCAGATTGAAGAGTAGATACATTCTTGGAATACAAGTGAGTCAGTGGGAAGATGTATTTCTTTAACACAACTTACTTAGTAAGCATGAAATATGGTGGTTCTGTGAAGCTTTGAAAGCTATGCTGTGTTTGTCGTTTTCTTGGAGGGGGATGTTGGGTGGGGTTGTCTTGCAGTATCGTCTAAGAAGGTGCTTCAAGTAATGCCTGTAATGGGACCACTATATGTAGTATGGAGTCTTTTACTTGCTTATATAATGTCCTTTTTCAAAGTCAATGCTCTCGCATCATGCTTAAGAAACATTGCAGGGGATTCGTGATCTCTTGCTGTCGCTTTTACTTTTAAGTAGATGTTACAAGTTTCTCTTGTCTAGCTAGAGATCAAGATACCCTCTATACTTCTCTTATGATGAATACTTGGTAATAAAGTGTCATCTCGTTTTCAGGAAAGTGTTATTGTGCTTGCCAAAGTCCTCCTTCCTCGAGTTTATGAAAATATGTCAATGCAAGATATGAGGATGCTCACAGCTGAGAGGTCAACATTAAATACATACCTGAGGGGTGAAAATATAGAAGTCCCACCACGTTCTATTGGGTTTTTATTAGAAGGCTTTATCAAAAAGCCATTCTCTTGTTGAGGAACTGATAACATCACCAGCAGCTTTATGGCCTGCACAAGGAAATTCGAGCTTCCTCTGCCAAGACGGCTCTGGTAAGCATTCTTCTTTTTGCATTTTCTGTTCTTTTCCCTTTTCTCTTCTCATTTTTCTGGTTAATTATGCCGAACTGTTGCCTCTGTTTAGGTTATGAATCAACCAGCTTTTTACATCAAGGAACGTCGTACTATGTTGAAACAAGAGCTAGAGTCCTTTTGATTGACATGGCTGCAACGCCAGCTGATAATACTCTCCAGAGGCGGAAATCCTCTTTCTTGCTATGCAATCAGTCGTCAAGATCTCTGACTAGAGAACATGGTGGTCTTGTGAGCTGGCCAGAGAATCAGTACAAGTCACATCAGCATCTACCAGACGGCAAAGAAATAGAGGAGAATCAAAACTTGTCAGCCAAAGCAATGCAGTTGAGCATCTATGGCAGCACGGTAATTTTCTCTCTTTTGTGAGATGCCAGAACGAAGCCTTATCTTGAGCCATAAAACTGCCTTGTGTGAAAAAGAAAGTTGATCTTTCCATTCTGATCTAGTTAGAGCTTGTGCATATATTACTGAATCCCTTACAATCTACATCATCGTCTTCCAAATTGGCATTGAACATTGAAGGGCTGCGCAGAAGAATTGCCTCCCCTCTTCTTTTGGATAGAGGTCAACTCTGCTGATTGGTCCTTTTTAGTTCGTATGTTTCTGTACCTGTGGAACTTGTCATCCTAGCAATTAGAAAAAAATTCCAAGGTAATTCTGAGGTCAAGCAAAATACTCAATGCCCTTAGAAATGGGGGGATGTGGGAACTTGGATTTCCAATAAAATCTAGTGGCCGTAGTGGAAGAAGGGGGTTTCTGGTTAGAGTGGGCCTCAAATATTTTGGCATTTGCAAACTGCAATTTTGCCTACTTAAGATACCTCGATAAACAACGACAAAAAGGGAATTCATGGATTTTCCTTCCTTTCTGCCACATTTCACTCAAAGAGTTGAAGAGATTGATGATCTCAGTGAGATCAATATTCAGATCTTTTTTCTTGAAACGTATTGATTAGAACCCATACATGGAACTATCACCCAAGGCTTAGTTTGAAATCCTCTGGGGAGACTAGGCGAAAAGGAATAAAGTTATTTCTTTTCTTTCTTCTTTGTTTAAATTGAAAAGAGAAAACAAAATGGATATGAAAAAAAGCCATATGCATGCCGTTTTTCAAGAGAAGAAGGATGAGCACAGAGAAGGCAAGAAAATAACACTCTTACAATCATCATTATGGTCATTTTTGGAACGAAATCATATTGAAGGTTACTCAGGTATTCACCAAAACACATGGTCAATTTGAGTATTTTGCTTGACCTCAGAATTACCTTGGAATTTTTTTCTAATTGCTAGGATGACAAGTTCCACAGGTACAGAAACATACGAACTAAAAGGACCAATCAGCAGAGTTGACCTCTATCCAAAAGAAGAGGGGAGGCAATGCTCAAAAGCAAAATGTCTTTTCACACTTGTCCTCGCGTTTGTCTTTGCATTACGCCGTATCTTGTTTTTTTGTTTTATTAATTGTTCTCCAAAATACTTTATGTTTGTTGGTTGTTGCTGTCAAATGTTTTCTATTATGAAATTTGTGAAATTGTTTTTCTCATGGGGACTATTAATTTTGGAGGTAGAGATTTCTAGACTTCACTGAATTAAAAGCAAAGAAAACATTCCCTCAGGAAGGAGCTTAATTGGCTTCAAATTCTTGGTATTGGTAATTATAATCATTATGTAGAATGCTATGGCCCTTAGTAAGGATATGTTACGTGCGATATGCCAATTACTTGAATTTGGATTACAATTGATTTTGGAGTGCATGCAAAAGGGAAGTCTTTAGATTTCTATGTTTAATTTGTATACTTGATTTTTTTGGGTGGAGATCTTTGTATATTGCCAATGAGTATGTAGTTGAGTTATTCTTTGTAGGAAAGAAAGACTCTTTCTAGCTTAGGTAGCTACTAGTTTGGTGTTGTTATGGTTAGAGACACAACTCCTCTAAATACCCTTGTATGTACTTGGCTGCTTCTTTTACTTGGCTCTCCTTAATTTTGCATGTCTCCCATAGTCCCATATTCTTGGAGACAAACTCTCAAGCAATTAGTTCGATATGTTTCTTTAAAACTAAGAGTTGTTCTCACTGATGCCTTTATTTCTGTGATATTTAACAATTCTTTTCAAATGTTGTAGGTAAAAGAGCCCCCCATTCGAGGGTTTAATTTTCAACGGGATAACTTGGGTAATCCATCACATTTTCGATCATATCCTCAAGTTCCTATCGGTCCAGAACAACGTCCTCTCACTTCAGTAAAATCAGAGGGATCTAATACTGTTAGGTTCAGACTCGAAGAGGACGTAATGAGGCAAGAGCTTCTACCTCCATCAGGAGCATCACATAGTAGGCACCCAAGTCGTGCAATAGATGATTCAAGCTCTGAATCTGGTGGTGATGATGACGTTATAGTGAGAATTGATTCGCCAAGTAAACTCTCCTTCCGCCAAGCACCTTGATGGGGGTTCTTTTGGGTTTCCCCTCCTTTGCAAAGTATTTTACTCTCTTCTTTTTTCTATTTTGTAATCTTTATTTTGGTAATTTGTATAATTTATTATGTATTTGGGGGAAGAGAGTGGTAATTTCTACTTGGCTAAACAAACTGTTGAAGTTTGTAGCATGGCGATTGTTTGCTACTATGTATCCAATAAATATTTTTTCTGAGGTTAATCAGATGAGTTGCCATTTTTGGCTTGTAAATATGTATGTGTGTGAGTAGTGTAAACATTAATCTTTCCATTTTTCCAGCTTCACATTGAGGTAGAGCTGAAGTAGTAGTATTTTCTACTCTCCTGTGTGCTGACATTACTAAGATGGTATTCATTGATCATGACTCTTTCCGCAACCACTTTATTGTCACAATTAAGGCTGACCAATATATATTACACAAGTGGTAAAACGGGGGATGCAGCGGGTGTTGTCCTAATGAGATTCCTTCCCCATATGATTGAGCTTAATAGGAGGAAGAGACTCAAAGCATGGATTATGCACTAAGATATTATCTGTCTTCATCAAGACCCTAAAGAACATACCATTCATATAAAAGAACATGAACTTTTTTCAACAACTTTTCAAGATAAAAAGAACACACAATTTAAAACTAAAGAACATGTAAATCCCTAGTTATAAAAGAACATAGGTCGTAATGAAAGAACATATTATAAATGAACATCTCGTTTAAATTAAAAGAACATACATTTTAAATTCAAATTTGAAAAAAGGAATCTCGCTAACAACTATTTTTTTGAAAAGAGGTAAAAAAAAGTTGCAAGAGTTTTGATAGTTTTTTGTTTATCAACTATTATATGCACATGCTCCTTTATAATCAGTATGATGTTTTTTGTTTTATACCTTCATGTTTTTTCATGATTTTACTCGTATTTGTGAAATTTTCTCTAAAATTTAATTTGTTAAAAAGCAGTGTGTTAGTCCATCAATTGTGTTAATTATGCTACTATGATTTAGATAATAGTAGTGTTTTTCTTTAAATTGATTGAAAAATCCACCATACATGGCTTTGATATGTAGGAGATTAAAGATAGATTTTAAATTATTTTTTTAATCAACACATGTTCCACGTACGCCGGCACTAACTAAGGAGGAAGTTGGTTTTCCCACATAACCCAGTCGCAGTTTGATATTTGTTTCAAGGTTTAACGCTTTTTCTTTATTTTCAGCAAAAATTTCAACTTGCGTTTAGTGAATATTTACTGTCGTTTAGAATTAGGTGCACCAAGAGTTGTGTGCTCTCTGGTGCATCTACTTATTTGGGGCCTGGCCTAAATTAGAACTAGTGAATTACAAAAGACAGTTAAGATGGCGCTGTGCGCCTGTGCTCCTTTTTTTTCTCCCAAAAAAAACAAAGGACAACTAGGAGGTGCTTCTAGGAAAATTGTGTAAAGGCTTTTAATTTTGATAATTAGGCCAGTATTCCCATCTATTAATTGGAATTTTATTATTCTTCCGAAGTTATTTCGATTTTTATTTCTATTTGGCGGGATCTATCTTGCTGACTTTAAGTTTTAGCTGAATCTAACTTATTTTCTCAACTAAGCTTATTTTTGCTCAACTTAAATTTATTTTTAGCGAACTCCACTTATTTATGTTAGATATCATTTATTTTTCCTGAACTTATTTAAATAGGTTGAAAAGAAACATTGTAGTATTTATTGTACTTTCCCCAAAGATCACATAAAATAACATACCCTAAAACAATACTCCATTATATTGTCATTTTGATTTGTGGCTTAGATCTCCATTTTGGAACAACGGACCATGCAACTGCAACAACAATGGTTATGAGCCTTTTTTGACGCAATACTAAATTTATATTTCTTTTTACTCGCTATTTTTCCTTATTTTTGTAACCATGATCTATATAAAAAGTACCAATATTCTCCTTAATTATTTTTCTTTCCTTACTTCTATCCCAATAAAGTTATTATCTTCACCATATTTTTCTCTTTTTGCTAAATTCTTATGTAAAAGCAAATGTATCAAGTAAATGAAGACAAAAAGAGTATATTGAAACTCTAATAGAATATGATGGGAAGTCATAATAAAAAATATTATTAAAAGAACTTTTCTCTTTTATATAAAGATGAATTTTATTAATTAAAAGTCATATAATATAGCATCTACTATTCTACTCCCTCCGTTTTTTAAAGTTCTACTAGGTTACTACTTACTAATTACTATTGATACACACTTTAGCAAAGTGGAGAGAGAATGTAAAAAGTGGGTCCACTTGGTTTTTACTTTTTTTTAATGAGGAGAGAGTGTGGGTTTATTATATTTTTAAGGGACATAGAGAGCATGGAAGAGAGTGTATGGGGCCAAGGATGATTAAACCAATATATTTTGCCAAAATGAGGAATAAAGCATAATGAGTAGAACTTTAAAAATCGGATGGAATAGAAAAGTGAGTAGAACTTTAAGAAACGGATGGAGTACTTAAATATATCAAAGAAAAATAAAAGGAAAAAAGGTAACTGAATCAAGCACAATTCTAACGTTGACTACTCATAAATCCCTGGGTTCATAGCTATTATAATATATAGGAAAAATTGATAGGAACAGTTCCAACTATGAGCGTTCCGCCATTTTCAGTATAAAAACGGTCTCAGTTGACTGGTTACCTGTTTAACATGTTAAGTTTTTTTTTTCTGTATTTCTTCCTCCTCTTTTCTCTTTCCTTCCTCCTTCCTCCCCTACCACCCCTCTCGCCTCCCCCTTCCCTACCTCCCCCTCCCCTCATAAATGGGCTTAATTTTTCCTGTAAATTGTCATACCAGAGAAATTGGGAAAGCTAATTGCAGTTTCCCCTTATAAATGGCTGTCAACAATTGATTAACCTAGGAAATATTGGGAAAATTAATTGGCAGTTTTCCCCTCATAAATGACTGCCTTTTCACCTCCTTCGGATCTTAATTTGGGTAGTTTCCCAGTTTTCAAGCATTTAATCAATAAATCAAATTTTCCACTGCTCCACCTTCTTCCTCAATTCCCTAATTTCAAGCTCTCCAAAATTAATACCATGGTAAATGGCAACGAGAAAGAAATTCAAACACAATAAATAGCGGCGAACAAAGTTCATCCATCACTAGTCGTTCACCTTCGTATTCTTCTTTTTTTCTACTGATTGTGATTGAGTCACCTGATTCCATGATTATCTTTTATTTTTGGGACTGATTCCATGATTACTTAAATAATGAAATCTCTGGATAGAGTAAACATGTGGGTATTGGGAAACTAGATCTTTATTCACTTCCTCCTTCCTGGCTTCCTCTTTCTTTTAATCTTCTTTTTCTTTCTTTTAATTTAATGATTTGTCATATGTACTTATATCAGTAATTCAATATGGTTTGTGAGTTCACCGAAGAAGCAACACCTTGTAATGGACAGAAAGCAGATGCGTTTAAGGACAGTGATTAGCAAGGGAGGCAGGTTTGGGGGGTGGCAATGGAGGGGGGTTTTGGGGGTGGCGGGGGAGAGTGGAGGAGAAGGTGGCGGGGGAGAGGGTGGCAGAGCAGGAGGTGAGAAAGGGGTTGTTGGGGTGGTAGTTTAAGACGTTTTTAGTTGTAGCAGGCCACAAACCCGCTTTGGGACCATTTTTATAAAACATACACAATAGTTGGGACCACCTAAGAAATAATCAAAATGGACTAAAAATAAGCGGACCGCATAGTTGGACTGGTTCCTATCAATTTTTCCTAATTTATAAACGTTACGTACATTGTTTATAGGCAAAATTGGCCTCAACACCCCAAAGTATAATGGGCACCCAAAGACCCTGAACTAAGACCAGTAGCCAAAACACCTCCAACTATGGGCCTGGGTGCAACGCGTACCATAAATGACGCCGGAGCCCCAATTTCTCGCCGCCGACGGGGGAATATTATTATTTTATTAATTTCTACCCATTTTCCCCCCTTTTCTCAATTTTTGATTTTTTCACCCTTTTTTTTTGCACTGAACACATGACCTCTTATTCTCCATTTCTTATTATTTTATTTGCGCTATAGATTACACATTTAAGAACATTGTTTGGTAGTATGTTCTTAAAAAAAAGTAGTACTTTTTTTATTATAATTGTAGTATATTAAATAAAAATATAGTATAAAAAGTATAACATATAACTAACATGTATTATCTAGTTGGACAACTATATTTTTGATTTCGATGTACTAACTTTTATTTTAATAGTACTACTTTATTAATACTCCGTTTGTCCCAATTTATATTGTTTGTTTCCGATTTTGGACTGGAATGAAGGAAACATCATTTGCTTTAAATACCTGCAGTACTTGCATTGGAAAGACAATTATTTGCATTGGAAAGTACAAATATAAATTGTGGCTACCAACTTTCCATGTAAAAAAAAACGACAAATATTAAATGTGACCATGTGCCGACAACTTTTCTTGTAAATATAAGGACAAAAAGAGGAACAAAAATGGAAACATGAGAAACAAGAAAAACATTTTGGGACACCCAAAATGGAATACAAGCTGTATAAATGTGTAAATATGTAATCTAAGATTGAGGGTATAATAGTCTCTCCGTTTTTTTAATTATTACACTTCACTTTAAGAGATAACCAATAAATTTTGCAAAAAACAAGAAAGAAGTACAACCAAAGAATATTTGGTTTTGGGAAAGGTAAAAGAAGCATTAAAATATTGTAGGAGAGAGAAAAATAGGATAGATGAGAAGGTTTGGAATTTGGATGGATTATTAAAATGGATGATGTGGGTAAATGAAGTACAAAAGTGTAATAAGTTGATCTGATAGGTTACCATATAAGAAAAAAAAATGAAAGTGTACAAAAACTCCATCCGTCCCATAATATAGTGCTTACTTTTTTTTCACGAGAATTAAGGCGAATGGAGGGAGTAATAGGATTCTCCAAAAAGATATTTGATGAAGTGCTTTTTTTTGGTACCTTTGTCTTGACACTACTTTTTTATTTTCTTTTTCCTTCAAAAAAAACAATAAATGTTCCTTGGAATGGTGTAAGTAATAAATAGAGACACATTTTGAAAGAAAGATATGGGTATTTTGGAAAGTTCGTGTAAAAATTAAGGATAATTTAATCTAAACAAATTGATAAAAAATAAAATAGGCACAACTTTTTGAAACACTGAAAAAGTATAAGCACTATATTATGGGACAGAAGGAGTAAAAAAACAGCCAAAAAAGAAAGCGTAACTAGGGCTGGCAATGATGCGAGTCGAGCTCGAGTTTCACTAAACTCGACTCGAACTCGAAAACTCATACCCAAAGTCGCCTCGCCTCGCCTCGAAAACTCGCGAGCTTCAAATTTTCAAGCTCGAACTCGAACTCGGAACCTAAACTCGAGCTCGAACTCGAACTCGAACTCGTTTCAAGCTCGAACTCGAACTCGAACTCGGTTAAAGCTCGAACTCGAACTCGAACTTTGTTCCAGCTCGAACTCATATTTCACAACATTCTAAATTCCACAATTCATATTTCACAACATCCCTTATTGAATTCCACAATTCACAATATCCACAACAACAACAACAACAAAAGAACAATTTCAATTCAAATAGTGTGGTGGTATCCTTAAATAATGTTTAAACAGCTTCACATTTTCAATAAACTTACAAAGAATTAAACATCCCTAATATTACTAGTCTCCTACATTCAGTATAATTAAAGTCGATTACTCGAGTTTATCTTAGAATGAGCGGCGCCGAGGTGAGGTGGTGGTGTGCGAGGGCTTTCAGTGTCGCCTGAAGTAGCGCCGCTGTTGTGGTGTACGGAAGCGTCGTGGGCTAAAGCTAGCGTCACCGGAACTCCCTAATTCAGCGTGGTGGGCTGAACCTAGTGTCGCCTGGATCTCCCTAATTCAGCGTGGTGGGCTGAATCGTGGAGTCATGGAGATGGAGATGGTCGATGGAGATTGGAGAGGGAGGGGAGATTGGAGAGGGAGGCGTGCTACTGTACTGGTGTAATGGTGTTATTTTGTTTAGGGGCTAGGGTTGAGTTTGTGTCTTTAGTCTTTACTCTTTCACTCTTTCACTCTTTCGACGACTAAAATTAGATTGTTGGGTTTCTTTAAATCCCATCCATTGATATAGTTCTATTTCTTATAGGAGAAATCCTTCACTTTGCCTTTTGGTCATTTAATATACTTTTTTTTCATGTCTTTTTTTAAAGAAAAGTTCAAGTATTTTTTAGAAAAAAAGGTTTTCTTTAAAAAATTAAAAGTATATATATATAATTTTTTCGAGTATCTCACGAGCTTTTCGAGTCAGTATTGAGTTCTTTCGACTCAACTCGTTAACATGTCGAGTCGAGTTCGAGCTCGAGTCGAGCTCAGCTTTGAGCCAGAACTTTGGCCGAATCGAGCCGAATCGAGTTCAAAGTTCTGCCTTCAATTTCATCACAAATTCTAAGCGTAACAATAAAAAACAGAGATAGTATAATAATAATTTTATAGCTGCTATAAACTAGGCAAAGGTCGTTGGCTAATGGCTATTAATGAGCTGGTTAGTGGTTTGAATGCCCCGTTTATACGAGTGTTAATGTGAGTTGTGACTCACTACTCACTAGTCCCTAGTTTCCTGGTCAATTGTCAATTTGTCATCACCCACTTTAAAATTCATTAGAAAAGTGGACACATAACTTCAATTGGTCTTTTGTCCCTTTTTTTTTTGGTAAAAGACTTGGACTTTTCTCTATTTTTCTGTAATGTTGACTTTTGATGAGCAGATTCCAGCATCATCAACACCAATTGCCCTCTCGGCCATTGTTGTCAATTCAGATGCCAACGGTCACCTCCCTCGTCTAAGCCACTTTCATAAGGTATTTTTTTTTTGTTGCTGATTTACTTGTTTCATTCCTATTTATTAGGTGGGGGAATTTGCACGATTATGGGTGGGGTTTTACACTCTATTTATTAAATTTTTCTTAAGTTCTTGTGGCATGTAATTATCGTTTAATTAATAGCATGATTCCTTTTCTTTCTTAATAAATTATGTGCCTTTGTAGAGTCTCTTTTGTTCAAAGTTTTTGTCTTTTGTTTCTCTGCGGCTTCTTATTCTTTAAAGTTGGTGGGTGGGGAAGAAAAAAGAAGGGGTGATATTGCTTGCCAGATGGGTGGGAAAGAGAAAAAGAGGTGTTGGTTCAAATTGATTTGAATTATATTTGAATCAAGATGAGATAGGTAGGTTTGAGTGAGTATATACTTCCTTCGTATTTTTAGTTCAGCACCATTTGCTTTTGGTAAAATCGGACTCAAACACCACAAAATATGGCTGGAAGACCTTTGAGACCACCAACTTTAACTAAGAAGCTAAAATACCCCAAACTATTTGGAGTGCAACGAGAGTATCATATATGACGTCGGAGCCTAACTTTTCTTCGACGGTGGGGGAATCCGTTTTTTTCCCATTTTTCCCTTTTTCTTTCATTTATCCTATTTTTTTGATTGAGAAGGCTTAAGTCACGTGAACATGTGTCGAGAAAAGTTAGTTTCGGCGTCATTTATGACACTCGCTGCACCCAACCAATAGTTAGTTTGTGTTTTGGCTATTAGTCAAAGTTGGTGGCGCTGGGTGCATCCGTGCTATAGTTTGTGCCTTTGTGGTTATGAGGCCAATTTTACCTTTGTTTTTTGGCACTATTCATCAACCAACTTTGTTAAGCTATCTCACATTATTATACAAGAAAAAACATAGTCAAGTGGGGTCTTGTTCAGGGAAAAAAAACGCGGTCGCGGTCGCGTTCGCGGGAACGGTCGCGTTGTCGCGGGAACGGCTTGTAACGGGAGAATAGAACGTTTCGCGGCCAACGCGGCGTGAATTTTTAAAAAAATTCACATTAATACGTTCTAACCTTATTTGCATTGTTTTAGTTATTAAGCATTATTACAACATAATATAACCAAATCTATCAGAATATCATGTTTCATCAACTATATAATTAAATCATCAAATATTTTTGGCCAATGTTTGAAAAGAACGGATGTAACGGGAATAAAAACGTTCTAACGCGGGCGAGTTCGCGTTACGGAACGGACAACGCGGCGAGAAGTATGTGATTTTTATTATGGCGTTCCGTAACGGGATTTCGCGGAACGGCAAATCCAAAATCCGTTACAGAACGGCCGTTCTGTAACGGAACGGGAGAGTTTTAATTCCATGACTCTTGTTAAATTCGTCTCAATTCGAAGATTTCAAATGTCAAATTTTTATAATTTTTACTTATACGCAATTAGAGATATTAATGTTCAAAGAAGCGTTTTGGCAAGTGTGAAAAAGTAAATGGTGCAACTAAAAAACAGAGGAAGTATATAACAATCTCTCCACTCTGGTAAATGATGTGAGTCAAGCTCACTCGAGTTGAGGTGTGACCGAATTTTTACAAGCTTCGACTGAGTAGAATTTTGACCGAGCTTGGACTCAGTCAAATTTTGACCGAGTCAATCTTGTTAGCTGGCAAGTTGTCTCAGACTCTCGTTTCATTAGCGCTCTTAGCATAGACAATATGTTGGATTTAGCCATTTTGCTTTCGATGATACTTGGTAATTATGTTTCCTTGTCTCTTTAGTTTTTGAGTACCTCAACTCTGCTCGCCAACAACTCGAGTCATTTCTTTTTTTCTGATCACAATTAGCTTTGAATAGTTATGGGAGGCCAATTAACGAGATTGGTATAAAACAATACAGCCCTCAACCATTTTGGTATACAAAGGACGTTAGTGACATTAGGTATAAAAAAACGGAGTGACACGTGAGTGGCACATAGCCTCGAGTTTTGATCTCCTGTGGGTCTTATCATAACTGATAAGTCATACTAATCTCCACCACATCAAGCCTAAACTTGTTGTGCAAGCTAGGGGAAACCTGTTTTTCCTGTTATACATAAGAATTATTTCACATTAGACAAATAGATAGCCTTTGCTCTCAGGAGAGTGGTGAATTGGTATTTGGATCATTAGTGTTGACTGTTATGTGGGCTATATATGCACCTTTGCACATAGAAGCCAGAACTTCATTTTAACGGGGCCTAATCTTTATACTGTTTTTCAAGTTTTATATATAATGTTTTGTCCTAATGTGGATATTAACTGTTGGAAGCTTTCCATTACAAACCATGTAAATGTTACAAGTTACCATATGCTAGCTTAGCTATTTGGTAAAGTAACTCCAGATCACACATTAAAAAGAACTAACTATATTCTAAACATGCAGAGCTTCACAAAACTAAGAAGTACATTCTTGGTTACCTATTAAAGTACATCATCGTATATTATACACATACAAACTATGCCAATGGCAGGATTCTGCACTAAGTTGTTGTGTAGTTCATCCACATCCATGGGTAAGAGTGGTTCTCAAATCTCAAATGCTTAGAAATTAGGAGACTTATCACTTATCAGTCAGGCTTTCTGGTCATGGTCACTTCCTATCGTATGGGCATTCATTACTAATTTGCTACTACTTCTTTAATCCTCTATAGATGAATAGTATAATTTTTATGCTTTTTCATGTTTGCTTTTCATATACTTTGAGGTGCGCCTTCTGCTGGTATCTGCTTTTGTAGTAAAATCTATGGAATCTTATAAGGTGTGTATGCTTTTTGGGAATTTTTAGTAGTTTTGGCCTTTATATTTGAACTTAAAATAATTTCTACGGGTTTAGAAGTGTGGAAAGGGTAGTCAGAAAATAGAGTTGATACTGATCGACATTGCAAATATGCCCAAGTGCCAAAATTAGACACCTGATATGTGTAGATGGCTTTGTTTAACATATTACAATCTTGACAATAGTTTATGTTTTACTATGAAAACTATCTCATTTGAGTGATAGAAATGTCTTTGAGCATCAAAAGCCTTCTTTTTAATTATTTTGACAACCACTTGTACGCAGCCATGATTATGTAATTTATTGTTTACTAGTGATTTTCATTGGTTATGCTACTTGTAAGTTTATATCAACTTTTGCCTTCTCTATGCATATATTTTCACTTTGAACTTCTTCCTCTTCATCGTGTCTCTTTATGAGATTTTGATGTGGCATTTCGCTTAATCTGGCAAATCTTGCATTAGTATAATCTCTTTCAACTAATACTTTATCTTTTATATGATTGATGTACAGTCGAGTCAATGGCGTACATTGTTCCTTGCATACAAGACATTTGGAGTGGTCTTTGGAGGACTAGTGACATCCCCACTCTATGTGTTTCCTTCGATGCCCTTGAAGTCTCCCACAGAAGAGGACTACTTGGGAATTTTTAGCATTATGTTTTGGACTCTTAGTCTCATTGGGGTTGTCAAATATGCAGGAATTGCACTGAGAGCTGATGATCAAGGGGAAGGTATTAGCTAAACCTTTTATCAATTTGATACAAAATCTCCTACTCTGGCTTTTGGCTGTTGAAGTCTTTTCTTATGCATATGATGCTCTGGTCTTTTATAGTTATAAGTGCCACCCTCAGTGTTATCAGATGTGCTTGCAATATTGTAGAAGATAACAAAAATTTCCTTACCCAGTGTACATGTTTCAGGGGACATTCTGCACAGCCTCCTATGAATATTATTTTTTAGGGCTTCTAGTGCATAGCTGTTTGAGTTACGGGTGATTGCAGCTTATTTAAAGAGGAGAATCAATATATGTTATCGCACAGACTCACACTGATATGTTTATTGCAATCTGCTTTTTTCCAATATCACATACATTATAACCTATATTACATGGAATTTCTATTTCTCCTACTTATCCTTGCTGGATCTCCAATACTCTGACATAGGTATAGACACTTCGACACCTTCATTTTGGCCCAAATCACAGGAATCTTTTCATAATTGTGGAGTTGGACACTTGGATACGCACCCGTGTCCAAATGAATAGCTGAGTCCAAGTAACATAGAATATAACCAAACAACTGTTCATGCATCTGGCATGGATGTTATGAAGTAACAACTGTGAGTTCTGGAGCAGAATGGAAGCCTTTTTTTCATGCATGTTGTGAAGTAAAATTTGTGAACGAGTTTGAATTTCTTTTACGGGAATTATCATATGTCATTTTGTGCTGTGATAATTTTCAATTTAGAGTGGCATGTTTTGTATTGGTTATTTGATGAAAACCTTCGTCTCTTGGTGATGTTATATTAAAGTAGTGTGTTCCTGGATTATTAATCTATTGTTTCGGTTCATTTTACATTCTTTTTGTTATGTCTAATCTCATTCTTATTGATGATTTCGCAATATAAGCGCAGGTGGGACATTTGCTCTGTATTCATTACTTTGTAGGCATATGAAAATTGGAATTCTTTCTACGAGAGATGCAGATTCTACTCATTATGAGCACCAAGAACAGCAGAATAAAGTTGGCAAAATCTTTGAAAAAAGTGTGGTGGCTAGAAGGGTATTACTGTTTATCTCAATTCTGGGCATGTGCATGTTGATCGGTGATGGGATACTTACTCCTGCTATCTCAGGTCGAGCAATAATGTTATATTTCTCAGTTCTCACTACTGCTATATTGGGTTACTTATTTACCTCTACATTTCTTGGACATCTTAAAAAAACCTTTCTGTTCCCTGTTTCAGTGTTGTCTGCGATTGATGGCATAAGAGCCCCATTTCCTGGAGTTGGCAAATGTAAGCATGGAATATAATTTTTTTGCTAGTGCAGCAAGCTTTCTCACATATATTCAAACATATTATATGTCTGAATATATGTCATAGAAGTATACTATTGGATAACATATATCACTAGATCTTATTGAGAACCTTGTATAACTTTTGTTTTTCTGGAAGAGACAATATATTTGTGAAGTTCAATACGAATTTTTTTTGGCTGAAAGATTGTTTAAATATTCCTTTTTTGCTCCATCATGCACCCCCTCTCGCACGGCCTTTTCTTAATTTCACTTCTGTTCATTCATGCCTAGGGAAATAAATTATATCATCTTGTAGCTTATTCTTCAGCTTGAATAAAGTTGGGTTCTATTTAATGTTTCAATCAAGTTCAGTTTTGGCATTGTGCTTTTTTAGTCATAACGTATCTGTTTTCTTTGGTGTTGTATTTTATTCATATCAATCTTGCAGCTGCAGTTGAAGCTCTTTCGGCCACAATTCTCATACTTTTGTTTCTAATACAAAAGTTTGGTACTTCACGAGTGAGCTTTATCTTTTCTCCCATAATGATCACGTGGACCTTGTCTACACCACTGGTTGGGATTTACAGCATCATAAAGAACTACCCAACCATATTCAAGGCTTTATCCCCACAATACATAGTCACATTCTTCTTGAGAAATGGGAAGGAAGGTTGGCTGTCTCTCGGAGGCACAATTCTCTGTATTACAGGTGAACCTCAAGAGCTATAGCATGATTGCAATTCCAACTTAATCTCTTCTCGCAATTATTTCTGTATTTTGATGTGACTCACCCTAGACCACCTGTACTGGTGACTTACAAGAGAAGAAACAAGGAGAGAAGGGATAATGCTGAGCTGGAGAATTTTCACAGCAGTGTTGAGGTGGGGAATAATCAGAGTAGTCCTGAAAATATCTGACCATCTTCTAGAAGGGGCAAGCTTGTCTTTTATTAGTAATTATGTTATGTAGGTAGTGGGGTGTGCTGATGTAATAAAAGGGGTACTGTACTAAGGGGGGGAATTATCCACAAAAAGTAAAGAGAGAATAAGACCCTTGGGAGAGCACTCAACCTCTCGAAAGTTGAGCATTGTATGAAACTAGTGGTGATTAGTTGAATACAATCCTATCTTCCTTCTTTAGCCACTAAATTTCTGTTTTATTTTGGTTTTGTTATGAGTTCATAGCAAACTTGGTATCAGAGTCTAGCGATCCCCCCTGCCAATCTAAAAAAAAAAGACCTCCATTGTCAGCTATGGTAGGACCTCAAAACAACCCCCAAAGACTCGACAGCCTCGAACAACAATTTGTAGCCTTCCAGGCGGAACTCCCCGGAGAAATTGCCACGCGATGGGAAGGGTAGCCGAGCCCCTCCAACAGGCCCTCACGCAACTCACAGCGGCGTTGGAGAAAACCAACACAGATTTGAACGAGAACCGGATTCGCCTAGAAGGGCGGATTGACCGGACAATAGAGAGCCAAGAGGCGTCGATTGCGAGGATCAGGGCAAATCTTACGAAGGTTGCAGCCGAAATTAGGAAGCCTACCGGCTGCGCATAGGGAGAACCCTTGTTGCGGAGAACTCGCCACGTCACACTAACGCCCGGGGAAGTGCTCATCCATACTCCTATCCGGGCGGTGGCGGCGTCGCGATGAGGAGGAATTGAAAGAGGTGGTGGGGCGAGAACGGAGAGGGGGATTTACCTTTGAAAATGGGGGAAATGGTGGGCAAGGGTGCCGTTTCAAGAAGCTAGATCTACCCACCTTCGACGGGCATAATCTCGATGGTTGGATCCTTCGCGCCGAACGGTTTTTCAAGTTCTATCGCCTGAGGAGGACAAGTTGGAGGCGTCGGTGATGGCACTGGACTACGACACCCTTGTCTGGTTTCAATGGGAAATAGGAGGCATCCCATCCGGCGGTGGGAGGAGTTGAAGGGGATGTTCCTGCGGCAATTTCGTCCCACTTTCACCGGAACCCTCCACGATCAATGGTTAGACGGGACGGCGTGGCGGAGTATCGCCGGATGTTCATTGATCTTCTGGACCCTTTAGAGGGAGTTCATGAGGAGATTGCAAAGGGCCATTTTATCAATAGGCTCAAAGGGAAGATTAGGGATGAGGTGAGAGTTTTGGGCCTAACTAATCTAGGCTATGGACATGGCCCTTAAGGTGGAACACAAGTTGCAATAGAGGTGGGGCCACAACTGGGAGACAAGGATCAGATCTCAGCTAACCTACCCCCTTATAGCCCATCCCACATACATAAATCGGACCCACACCTAAGCCACCCACTCAAACCCATACCACCCATCACCACAAAAAATACCCAACCCATAAACACTTTCCACCCAAGCCAAAGCTCCATTCAATCCACAAGTTCTAATGCCCCTAAGTCGACTGCTTCATCGATGGGCGGGGGCCCTTTGGTGAAGTGAGAAGACTTAATGAACAAGAACTACTAAACAGGAGAGAGAAGGGTTTGTGCTTCAAATGTGATGAAATATGGGCCCGTGGCCACATATGCAAAAGAAAAGAATTGAGTGTGCTCTTAACTCGGGAGGATGATTTCCTTGATTACGACCCACCCATGACCCATGACCCCTTACCCAACCCCGATGAAAACCCCACCTACACTGAAATTTCCTTTCACTCAGTCATGGGGATTAGCAATCCCAAAACCTTAAAATTGCGAGGGACAATTAACGATGCTCTGGTGGTTTTCATGGTGGACCCCGAAGCAACACACAACTTCATATCCACCACCCTTGTGCAGCGGCTGGGAATCCCAGATTCCAGTGACCACCTCCAAAACATTTGGTGTATCCATAGGAACGGGGGAGGCCATTCAAGAGGGGCGTGTAAGCAAGTGTCGCTTAAATTACAAGGGCTTGAAGTCGTGGAGGATTTCCTTCCCCTTCCATTAGGCAACTCGAATTTGATATTACCATGACACTGATTGGAAAACTCAGACTCTCAAGTTCCAAGTGGGTGGAGAATTTGTCACCTTAATCAGTGACCCGACATAGGGGAGAATGAGTATTTCTCTAAAGGCCATGGTCAAAACCATTTGCAAGGAGAAGGGTCCCCTTGCCTTGCAGTCCGTCTACTCACGAGAAGGTATCTAACGTGCCAGCAGGTATGCCCCCATGGCGAGATAACAAGCAATTCATTACCTTGAAGCACGGTGCTAATCCTGTGAGCGTAAGACCCTACCGTTATCCCCAATTTCAAAAGGACGAAATTGAAACGCTTATCAAAGATATGTTATTGGCAGGTATCATTCAACCATTTAGTAGTGCCTATTCTAGCCTGGTTCTCTTGGTTAAAAAGAAAGACTGTGTCTTGGAGGATTTGTGTCGATTACTGAGCTTTGAACAAGGTGACGGTCCCGAATAAATTTATCGGTGATTGAGGAGTTACTGGACGAGTTTCATGGTTCAACCATGTTCTCTAAGCTCGACCTTAAATTGAGATATCACCAAATCTGGATGAGGAAAGAAGATATTCCCAAACAGCTTTTAGAACTCATGAGGGCCACTATGAGTTCCTAGTAATGCCATTCGGGTTTACTAACGCCCAACTACCTTCCAAGCCTTAGTGAATGATGTTTCTAGGCCTTACTTGCGGAAATTTGTGCTCGTCTTTTTTTACGATATTTTGATTTATAGCAAGACTCCAGAGTTGCACCTACAACACTTGTCTACAGTCCTAGATGTGTTGTCCACACACAAAAAGTTTGCTAATCGAAAGAAAAGTGAATTTCGGAAGCCCGAAGTTGCATACTTAGGTCATATCATTGGAGGTAATGGTGTAGCAGTGGACCAATCCAAGGTGCATTCTATGTTGGATTGGCCCGTCCCCACCAATTTGCGTGAGTTACGAGGATTCCTTGGGCTTACGGGGTACTACCGAAAGTTTGTGAAGGGGTATGCCGAGATTGCACAGCCGCTCACTGCACAACTTAAAAAAGATATTTTCGGTGGGTCATTGGCTGCAACTGAAACCTTCACAGCCCTAAAAAAGGCATTGGCTGCTGCCTCTGTACTCGCCATGCCGGATTTTTCACAGCCCTTGATTCTGGAGTCCGATGCCTCGGGTGGTTGGAGTGCTATTACAAGGTGGGCATCCCATTGCGTACTACAGTAAGTTGTTGGGCCCCGAGCTCGCAGCCGATCTATTTACGAGAAGGAGCTAATGGCGGTTGTTTTAGCGGTTCAAAAATGGAAACACTATCTACTGGGTAGGCATTTTGCGATTCACTCCGACCAACAGAGTTTACGTCACCTTATAGCTCAAAGAGAAGTGGGTACGGACTATCAGAGGTGGATGAGCAAATTGATGGCTTACGATTTCGAGATCAAATATAAGTCGGGTCCTTCTAACAAGGTGGCAGACACTCTAACCGGAAATTCTCCAGTTATCTAGAGTGTGGGCCTTGGGGTGCTCATTTCCACCCACACCCCTCAATGGGCAGAAATGCAGCTGTAAATTAAAGCTGATCCATTC
This sequence comes from Beta corolliflora, assembly GCA_947648045.1. Classification (NCBI taxonomy): domain Eukaryota; kingdom Viridiplantae; phylum Streptophyta; class Magnoliopsida; order Caryophyllales; family Amaranthaceae; genus Beta; species Beta corolliflora. The sequence continues at coordinate 1,108,645 of CANSZD010003084.1, read as the reverse complement.
ATCCAGCAGCTTAAGCTGAATATTGAAGATGGACAACAGGGTCTTAAGGAGTTTACAGTGGCTCAGGGGGTACTATGCTACAAATGCAGGATTGTAATCCCAAACAAATCTGCTCTGGTGCAACAAATTCTTCAGGAATATCATGACTCGGGCATTTGGGGATTTTAGAACATACCAACGCATAGCCAACGAGTGGTATTGGCAATTTGGCATGGCATGCGAAAGGCTATGACCAACTATGTGCAGTCATGCCAAGTGTGTCAACAACAGAAGACCACCTCCTTGAAACCGGCGGGCTTCCTCCACCCCTACCAATCCCCAGCCAGGTATGGGAAGACTTGTCTACGGACTTTGTGGAAGGATTACCTTGATCTGCCGGGGTTAATACAGTGCTTGTGGTGGTAGATAGGCTCACCAAATACAGCCATTTCTTGGCTCTTAAACACCCTTTCACAGCTGCAGGTGTGGCAGCCCTTTTTGTTCGGGAAATAGTGAAAGTCCACGGGTTCCCCTCTACTATTGTCTCTGACAGAGACCGAGTTTTTCTTAGTGTGTTTTGGAGGGAGCTCTTTAAGCTCCAAGGCACACACCTCCATAGGAGCACGGCCTATTACCCTCAATCCGATGGCCAAACGGAGGTAGTAAACAAATTGATGTGAGGGTATTTACGTTGTTTCGTTAATGGACAATCCAAAACTTGGGCTTCATGGTTGCCTTGGGCAGAATATTGCTACAATACATCCACTCACACTTCCACTCTCTGCTCTCCATTCAAGGCCTTATATGGGAGGGACCCACCTCAACTCGTGAGGTTTGAGAAGGGTAGCACAACAGTCTCATCCTTGGAAGATCAATTAATGGAAAGGGATGCAATCCTTGATGGTCTAAAATTCAATCTCCTTAAGGCACAAAATAACATGAAGCTGCATGAAGATGGTATGAGAAGAGATGTGCATTTCGAGGTGGGTGACTTGGTCTACTTGAAGCTAAGGCCTTATAGGCAGAAGTCCTTGGCTAAAAGACCATTGAAAAGCTGGCTGCTGGATTCTATGGCCCGTTCAAGGTTGTGGAGAAGATTGGTACTGTGGCTTACAAACTTGAGCTACCTCCTACTCCTAAAATACATCCTGTGTTCCACATTTCACAACTGAAAAAGGCTCTTGGGAATCACCCAGCCTCTGTCAACATTCCACCTGACATCTCCTCAGAGTTAGCCTTGGACTCCACCCCTGCTGCTGTTTTGGGGATCAGATATGTGCCTATGGGAGCTGGTTCACAGACTGAAGTACTAATCCAGTGGGAACACTTACCTGGCAGCAGTGAAGCAACTTGGGAGGAATACTCAGCTTTACACAAGAGGTTTCCCTTTTTCCACCTTGAGGACAAGGTGAAAGTCTGGGTGGGGGGTAATGCTGTGACTCACCCTAGAAGCCTAGACCACCTGTACTGATGACCTACAAGAGAAGAAACAAGGAGAGAAGGGATAATGCTGAGCTGGAGAATTTTCACAGCAGTGCTGAGCTGGGGATTAATCAGAGTAGTGCTGAAAATATCTGACCGTCTTCTAAAAGGGGCAAGCTTGTCTTTTATTAGTAATTCTGTTATGTAGGTAGTGGGGTGTGCTGAATCCTGCTGATGTATTAAAAGGGGTACTGTACTAAGGGGGGAATCATCCAGAAAAGTAAAGAGAGAATAGGACCCTTGGGAGAGCACTCAACCTCTCGAAAGTTGAGCATTGTATGAAATTGGTGGTGATCAGTTGAGAACAATCCTATCTTCCTTTTTAAGCCCCTAAATTGCTGTTTTATTTTGGTTTTGTTCTGAGTTCATAGCATATTTCAACTTAATCAACTGTCCTTTTTATTAGGTTTTGCATACTAATGAAGGATTCTTTTCACATATTCATACTTTAGTAAGAGCCTATTTGGGGACAGGCTCAAAACTCCTGTGCCACTGTGTGCATCCATATATTATGGAACTAGTTAAAACATAAGTGGATAATGCCTGTATGTTATGCTGCAGGTTCTGAAGCCTTGTTTGCTGATCTAGGTCATTTTAGCAGAAAATCTATCCAGGTCAGTTAATCTTGACAAGGACTTTTTTGTTCTTTTTTCTGAACTTAGTTGAGAATCTCCCAATACACGTTCTTCTATTTCTTTCTTGTGAACATTCTACATGTTGGCCCTTTTTTTTTCCCTGATAGATCTCTGATGTGTTTTATTCCCTCAGCTTGCATTTCTATTCATGATATACCCGTCCCTGGTTTTCACTTATGCGGGGCAGACAGCTTATCTCATCAGACATCCTAATGACCATGAGGATGGATTCTATAAATTCATACCAACTGAAGTTTATTGGCCTATGTTCATTGTCTCCACGCTTGCAGCTGTTGTTGCCAGTCAATCATTAATATCAGCCACCTTTTCACTTGTCAAGCAATCAGTTGTTCTGGATTATTTTCCTCGGGTTAAGGTGGTGCACACTTCCTCTAGCAAAGAAGGCGAGGTTTACTCCCCAGAAATTAACTACATCCTCATGATTTTGTGTGTGGCTGTCATACTGATCTTTGGCGATGGAAAAGACATTGGAAATGCCTTTGGTAAGTTAACAGCATAAGCTCATAATGTTTTAGAATACAAACCAAGTGAACCATTTCCGTCTCATGATAGTTTAAAAAGTTCCAGTTTCCACCCATCCTACAATAACTTGAAACTTCCTTTGTTGGCATGGCCCCCGATTATTTTCATTATTTTGTATGTCTCCTGTTTGACCCACTATCTCCTATAACATCTACTTTTCTATTAAAATAACAATATAAATAACCTAACAAGTCAAGAATTTAACTTCAGATACTGTGTCTTGACAAGTGTTCGAACTTATTTGGGGTGATGGAGTAATATTCTTATTTTCATGATAATTTATTACCATCGTGACAATTTATTACCATCTTGGACGTTTGCTGCTACACTGCTACTCTGCTAATACTAATCACTAAATTATTGTTTGCAGGTGTTGTTGTCAGTCTGGTCATGCTTATCACTACCATACTTCTGTCTCTAGTCATGATTGTAATCTGGAGAACATCACCCATGTTAGTGTTTCTTTTTTGTTTAACATTTATAACAATGGAAGGCGTATATGTCAGTGCTGTATTAACCAAAATTCCAGAGGGTGGATGGATCCCTTTCGCCATTTCTTTCATCCTTGCATTCATTATGTTCGGTTGGTACTATGGACGGCAAAGAAAGATAGACTACGAGTTGACACACAAGATAGACATTGACAGACTCGGCATACTATTATCTGACCCCGGTGTCCAAAGGGTTCCTGGAATCTGCTTCTTTTACACCAACATTCAGGACGGCCTAACACCCGTCCTTGGACATTACATACAAAATATGAAATCACTCCACAAGGTAACGATTTTCATGACCCTTCGCTACTTATTGGTCCCGAAAGTTGCACGACACGAGAGAATTCTAATCACCAAACTCGGCCTAAAAGGGATATATGGGTGCGTAATCCAATATGGTTATGCAGATTCGCTACATCTAGAAGGTGGAAACCTTGTGGATCAAGTAACCACATGTTTGCAGGATCATATAGCACAATACTCGGGGAGTTCGCCATCCGATCAAATGGGTACCCAAGAGGAGCTTTTGAACTTGGAGGAAGCTAAGAGTGTTGGTGTTGTTCATGTTCGAGGAAAGACAAGGTTTCACATAGGTCAGAATTGTGGCTGGTTTGACAAAACTATGCTTGCATTTTATGAAATCATGCACAGCAACTGTCGGTCTTCTCTGCCTGCTTTAGGTGTGCCACTTACTCAGCGTATGGAAGTCGGTATGCTGTATGAGGCTTAATATCATAAGGAGAAGATAGAGTTTTGTTTCTACATTTTCCATATAGGAGTAGGATACAAAAATATTACTTCAAGAGTGAATACATATGCGTCAAGATCCCCCTAATTTGGTGGTATTTACATGTATCCTAACCATCTCATTGGTCATGTAATTGATCTAGATCAATTACATTTTTTTTTCTTTTAAAAAAATGTAATTGATCTAGATGGCTGAATGACAATTTTGTCCCTGTTTACTGAGCCAGGAGGGGGGAAAGGTCAAGGGAACGTAAGAAAAAATCAACTTTTTTACTCTCTATTTTACCCTTGTTAGGTGGGATAACCATTAACTATAAATATAATACTCCCTCCGTTTTTTTAGATGTAACATATTGACTTTGGGCACTATTCATCCAATACACTTTGACCACTAATTGTTATTCATACATAAGAAAAAATATAGTCAAGTGGGATCTTGTTTGATTCGACACGGTATACATTTTCCAAATATATATTTTTTATAATTTTTACTTTTATACAATTAGAGATATTATCGGTCAAAGTTGTGCCTTGGCAAATGCGAAAAGTCCAATGTTACATCTAAAAAAACGGAGTAAATATTATCCTTATTGTGCTTGAGATATTTTGTTTTTCCTTTTCTTGTTTTTGGTGAAAACCACTCAGTAATGTAGAGCCTACTAGATTCCAACTAATTTGAATTCAAGTGTGGAAGACCTAATTTAGTATCTCTTCCAACAAGTGGAGCTGCATTTCTAGTTGGTGCTCAAATTTGAGACCTTTGGTTAAGTTAGAACAACTTTTTACTAGATGATCCAAGCAGTTATTAGTAAGACGGATTTTTGGTTTAATCGTCTACAAGTAGTAATTGTAGAGATGGCCACTGGTGCGGGCTGGGTGGGCTGGTCTGCGGGTCCTAGTGGGCCGGGCTGAGATTTCACGGCCTAGGACCGGACCGTGAAATTCACGGTTTGGGCGGGCTGGTCCACGGGCTGAGAAATCTTGGCCCACACCGCCCACGGTTTTTTCACGGATTCGAAACGGTTTTGGCGGTTTGTGGGCCTACCGGGTCAAGGTCCCAAGCATGAGAATTTTTTTTTCCAGAATTATTTAATCATTAGAATCATTTATTATTGTTACATAAAACCTTCAAAATTAATTAAAATATATACAATTATTAATATTAATGAATAATTTCATTATTTTTGAATTTGATTGAATTATAATATATGAAATTTCATTAAAATATATACAATTTGATTAAAATATACACAATTTGGTTGAATAATTACTTGGGCTGGGCTGGTCCGGTTCATGGGTTGGGCTGGACCGAATTCGTGGACCGGACTGGGCGGTTTTAGTAGCGGGCTTTCGTGGGTTGGGCTCAAAAAATCTAGCCCACGGCCCACCCACCAATTTCACGGATCGAGCTGGGCTGGACTGGGCTTTTCTTGGGCTCAACCCACACGGTCCAAGAGGCGGGCTGGGCTGGATGGGCTAGATTGGCCCGCACTATTGGCCATCTCTAAGTAATTGTTGATAAATAGGTTTCTTAGCGAGTCACGCCTTGAAATTAAAAGTCGATGGATGTTATCGTCAGCACGGCTATTAGTGCATTGCGAAAACATATACTTGCTTCACAATTATTAAAATGCTGGAGAAAGGAAATTAGTAAATGTAATGGTAGTCTGGTAGATAATCTTATATGTTGCATTATCTATATTATCAATTGATCATCATACGAATGAACCCAAAAATCATTAGTGCTCGGAAAATTGAACGACCGAAGTTTGTGCACAAACCAATATCCAACCACCCCACTCAAATATAATACTACTAGAAAGACTCTACTCTTTCTAACTTGGGTTTATTTCACACGTCCACTAAAATCTATATAGTATGAACATTCACAAGATTTACTATGTTTCTAAAACTTAAATCAAACCGTCTCCAAGAACGTAACATGAGAGCTATTCACATTGCGTTACTATGTTTTATGTTAACATCAAATGCATTGTATAAGAAAGGCAATGCTGCAGGAGAGTGTGGAAGGACTCCTATACCTTCAGCTACGGCTAGCATGACGCCAGCGCCGGCCCGAACAATATGGAGGCCCTGTGCTAATACTGAAAAATAGGCCATTGTATAAAAATAAAATAAAAAGAAACCACCAAAATATGCAAGTAAACCAAATAACAAACATGCATCAAACTATGTTTTTCTCTTCAAAATCTTTTGATATATTCCAAGATGAACTGAATTCAACAAACTTGCAAACATTTTGACTATCAGCTTCAAGTCTTTTGTGTTTAAATAATTTTTTTTTCAATTTGGAGGCCCCTTTGGAAGTGAGGCCCTGTTCCGTGTCCCACTTTGGACATGCTAAGGGCCGGGCCTGCATGACGCCTTGCTTGGCGGCAGCACGAAACGCGAGGGCTAGAGTTTCACCTACGTGTTGCTCGAAGGTGGCGGCCTTGATAAAGACCGCTCCTAGATGCTTGTGTGCTGTCCTCCTCTCCCCATTGGCTAGGCAGGCTGGTATTAATCCTGGTATTGCCATTACTATTGCTAAGAGATGTAGCATCACAAACCGCCCTATTGGAAAGAAATGTGGACGTAAGTTTTAACCTTCAAATCTTTTCTCTTTCTCTATGTCACGTTGAATTTATTGTTCAATAATTTGTTAGACTAATAGAAGAAAAGAAAAGAAAAAAAAACACTCAACGATCAACATTAACATCACTAACTACAGAAGATTTCCCATACAACCATTGCGTTAGTGTCCTATCTTTGTATTGTTAGTCTTATGTAGGCATTAATAATCCTTAATTTTTTGTTACGAGCCTTTTTGCTTGACTATATTTTCACGGATTTATATTATATGGCTGACCATGGTTTATGTGATCACTTTGCAGGTTACACTGTTCCTTGAAAATCAGATACAAGATAACTTTTTCCAGGAATATGAGTTTTTCTATGTAGTAACCCTGTATTTTACGAAATTCTTTGTTGTATCCGACCTTTTTGAAAAATCCACGTTGTACCCCCTAAACTTTCTAAACGTAACACAAAATACCCTTATACAAATATCAAACAGTAGATTTTGGGACTTTCTTACCCTGTGGGAATAGGGTAGGATTTTTTAGTCTTGCTAGTTGACTGAGATTTGGGATATGATATGAGAAATTGAAGACTATGTGACATTTGGAGTAGGATTTTCTAATAGTAAGGACATTTTGGGTGACGTTTAGAAAGTTTAGGGGTACAGTGTGGAAATTCAGATAGATCGGGTACAACGTAGAATCTCGTAAAACTCAGGGGCACTAAGTAGAAAAACCCAGATGTATTTTAATTAAATAAAGCTGGAAAATTGTAACAATTTATCATAGTGAAGTCATATCCACTCAACAAACTTTGTAATCAATTATTTAAATTTGCTATGTCTAGAGAGTTTCTTAGAGTCTAGTGACTGGTATAATTTAATTTAGTTCTCTTTCTGTTTGCATTCTTCTGCCATTCCTCTAACTAGTTCTTTTTTTTATATTATCAATATGAGAAAATGAGATAATCAATTATAAGCACATATGAATAGTTTACGTAACCAGAAATGTGGGAGGATTCCGAAATACTTTATCCAATTCTTAATAGATGCATCATATGACTTTTTATACTATTTAGATACTAAATTGGACCATATTTAATTTACTAATATGTAAAGATAAATATTATTATTTTAAATAAGTACTATTCGTTTTAATTTATATTTTCATTACTATTTTTAAATAATTTTTTATATTATATAATTAAATATTTATTAATGATTAAACTTGTGCATTAATAAGTTTATCCAATCAATGGATCGATTCTTTTCACCTTATTTTCAATCCTTATAAGATAAAATAAGTTATGATATAAGTTCAAATAATGTTTAATATGAACTAATAAGGTCTATAAATTGAGATTAGTTCGGCTCAGCAAAGATAAAGTTTGACACACTCACAACTAAGCAAATAAGTTGAAACAAACATAACGGTATTATAAAACAGCCGCATAACCCTCTCTCTTTTTCTCTCTCTCAAACCCTAGCCTCCCCTACCCCTTCTTCATCAATTAGGGGCTGCCATGGATGTTTTCATCCATGGTAAGCCCCTTTTCCCCTTTTATTTTCAGTTTTTAGTTCATTTTCTTGTTTTGTTTAATAAATTAGTCTCTTTACGAGATTTTCTCAAACCCCGTTATGGGGTTTTTAGTTTCGTTTTGAAAATCTCCTTCTCCCCTATGGGAGTTGTGAGTATGGTTCTTTTGTTTTTAGGTATGAGAAATTATTCTCATTGGTTGAAGTTCGAGACTCAACACGGGCGTATGTGGAATCCCTGATGCGGTCAACCCGACTCGACAAGAATGTTCTTCCCAAACTATATCGTAATGATAGACTTCCTCATCAATACTGCTTGATTCAAGAATACAAGGGGCATAGCCGATTGCTTCGATCCGATTCATTGTAGTTTCTTCGAAGACGAATTTGATTTAGTCTTGTTTGATTGTATCTTGTTTTTCTTTAATACCTATTGTAGATGCCGTTTGGCCTTCAATTAATGAAATTTCCCTTTAAAAAAAAAAAAAAACAGCCACATAGCTACTCATTGCCACGATAATGTGACCATTTCCATATACATAAGTTTTAGACTTAGAATTTGAAATAATCCTAGAAATAATTGATAACCTTTTGGCCAAAACGTGATTAGCTAAAGTTGAGAAAAGTGTGAGGCAGCAAAAAAATTGTAGAGACCGTGAGCAATTGTTATCCACTCTGGACATACTTAAGATTTGGTGGGGCAACCCAGTAGGTTGTGGACATGCCCTAAAAAGTGAGAAAGGTCAATAAAGGTTTTTCCTTCACTCACAAACTAATCATTGTCTTAAAGAGACAAAGCCCGTTTAATCACTGTCTCCCACTATGAATGGACCATCTCTTTTGAATCCCTTTTTTGCTCTTTTACTTTTGAATACAATGGAAGTAATTAAGCAATTTAACTCTTAATGCTTTTCATAATTTGAGCACATTGCAAAATCTCCAAAATCTATGAAAATGGTGCACAACGTATGGAGTACTTTAAAATTTGATTTGTCTTTTCCTTTATAAGTATAAGGACAAAGATACAAAAGTTTGATAAGATGTCTAGTTTTCTACTTAAACTAGCTCGTAATTGGAGTTTTTTCATACTAAATTCAAATGCAAGAATGTGTAATCATTATGAATATTTGTACAATAATCACAATTAATATTAAATTATAAACTGAAAAAAAACATTTAAAGTATTTTAGGTAAACACCAAATACCTTAAGAGTTGGGTTATAAAGGTAAAGCTTGATTAATTAAATTAATAGGATAATATCAAAAAGGTTAAATAGGGACATACTCCATATAAATCTAAATAGTTACAAGTCTACAACTATTTGGAGTTTCCTGCATACTAGTTAGTAGTTACATGCATTGAATACTAAGTTAAGTTTGGCCTGGTGGTGAGGATTGTACCTTCTAAGTTCCAATATTGAGATTGGATGTTTAATCCCTACTAGGGACACTCTGGGAGGGGGGATCATCTTACCCTTCTCCCGACTCCCAAAGTATTAAACCTACTAAAGGATAGGACACTTCATCTTACCTACCTAGAAAAAAGTTACTTGCATTGAATAAAAATCAATATAAGTTTTATTTTTCAATTGCAGTTTGTTTTTGTCTTCTCTACTAAATATGTTTATAAGATATAGGAAATAGGGATCGCAATCCAGTCATAATTCAACCCTGATCCAATCCGATCCGGTGTGAAGGAAAAAATTCGAGTTAACTCCGAATAAAAATCTGAATATGACTTCGAGGCGGGGGAGCCGGATTCCAAAAAAAATCTGACTCATCCGAACCGACCCCGACTTTGGGGCAATTAGCCTTTTTTTATATTAACATATGATGTATGTATACTACGTTGAGTCAAGTATAAGATTTTTCCAATAAAAAAGGTAATGATTAGATTGTTTGTATATAAGTTTTCGATATGATTGTTGAAAAAACTAGTTCTTATTAGATTATTTGTATTATATAAGATTTTTATATTAAAAAAGTGGGGAGAAAAAAGTTGGATTGGGTCGGGGCGGATGTTAGGATTTTAGGTCGGACCGGATTTAGATTTTCAAAGTTGTGGACGAATTTAAAATCCGATTTCTTGTAGAGTCAAAGTCGGATTATGCATAATCCGCTCCAAGTCTGATCAGTTGTCATCCCTAATAAGATATAGTTTCAATTTCTATTTAATCTAATCAAAACTCCCACTAGTTTTAATAACTTCCTCCGTTCCAAATTAGTTGTGATACTTTCTATTTTAGGAAGTTTCAAATTAGGTGTTACACTTTCATTTTGGGTAATAACTTCTCTCTATCTCTCTCCTATCACATGGGACCCTTTTGTTTTCTTTCTCTATCTCTATCCTTCTCCAAAAATTGCCTAGCTAGGAATCCGTGATTTTAAAAGTGTCAGAACTAATTTGGAATGGAGGAAGTAGTTTATTTTGGGTTGTCTCTTATTAGTTTACCTATTTATTTTTTTTAGTTTTTGAGATGGTCCTACAATTAGGGGTGTGCACCGGTCCAGGACCGGTGGGCCGGAATCTGATTTTTTTTGGACCGGCAATGGACCGGATTCCGGTCCACGGTCCGGACCGGAATTTTTCCAGCCTGGTTCGGTTTTGGACCTGTTGGACCGGAATTTGTATTTTTTTATTCAAAAAAATCTTTTTTGTTTAAGTTCAAACATATTTATAAATTCGGTAGATTAATCTAGTAATTCTAAAATCAATAATCTTAAAGGCAATAATTATAAGGTTTTTAACTTTCTAAGTTTTAAACTTTTTTGTAAGCCTTAAACCTATTTTTACCAAAAAAAAACAGGAATTCCGGTCCACCGGTCCGGACCGGAAAATTCCGGGTTTGGACCGTACCGGACCGTAAACCCGGAATTCCAAATTTTCATAGATCAGAGACCGGTCCGGTCAGGTTCCGGTCCCGATCCAATACTGCACACCCCTACTTACAATCCCACCAATTATTTTTTTATTTTTGATAATTTTGTATTTTATTTAAACCAAGTCTTGTGTAGGCCCAAGAAAGCCAAACAAATTAAACCATTAGCAATCCCACCAATTATTTATTATCATCTTTACATTCTCACTCTATTTTTTCTTGGCCCACAACATTAACTTTAATTCAATATGCCAATAAATTAATACAATCTCTTTCCTTCTATGACTCACACACCTATTTTTTCTAGAATTAGATCTGTATCTAAAGAAGTGGCCAAATGGGTAAACTAAGAAAAATCGGAGGGAGTAGATTTTTGTTGATTGTAATGACAAATAAAGCAATGGTGTTCGAGAATATTCAATCAATTTGCAGATTTTGTTATTTTCTCTATGAGGATTATTGATATGGGTTTATATAAAGTTATTTTCTTTTAATTAAAAAGTGAGCAAATGATTTGGAGATATACTCCTGGCAATACATTTGGTGAAATTTCAATGACTAAAGTTCAACTTTTAAAAAAAAATGCAGACACCACTTGTCTTATATCGTACAAGAAAGGATCTATATCCTGAAGCCCTCTATCAAACAATTAATAAGTTGTTCCCTTGAATTGTTTCTATGTTTAAGAGTCGACATAACAAAAAATTCTTTCATTTGACAGCCATATATACATGAGAAATTTTTCAAAGGTAAGCTAAAATTAGTACAAATGTACAAGAAAAAAATATAATTGGATATTTTATTGTCCAGACAAATCAATTCAGATATCTAACATGACATAGAACAAATCTCAATATATTTGTTTGACTGGTTTGGATCAAAATAGGCCCGGACGCCCGGTACTTGCTATTCCTCACAACTCTTAACCCTCTAACCTTGAGGAATGATAAACCTTCTTTTCTTGCCAAACATCTAACGCGCAATAAAAAAATAATAAAAGCTTGAAAAGGTGGTGATATGGGTCCATGGAATAAGAGGAATAAAACACTATTTATATTTCATGAACACTATTTGTTAGTTGCATTTAACACTATTTTTGGTTACACGAACACTGGCTAGTTTTAGAAGCATGAACACTATTTTTTAGCATCGGAATTTCCGAGACTACTTTTTGGTTTGACTGACACTTTGCAATTTTCGAGATAACTTTTTTGTTTGACTGACAACTGTTTCCCATATATATTGACAGTTTTACCCCTGTTAGATGTTTGCAAACATCTAGCAAAAAGAGGTTTATCATTCCTCCTCTAACCTTTGGGTGCTATAACTGAAACGGGGCCACTTCTTACAACTTTAAAAAAAATACGCTTTTTGTCTCTTATTAATTGCTACATTTTTCCTGTAAATGTATGTCTCATATTACTTGGTATATTTCCTTATTAGTTAACTATGAGACCACAACCCACATAAAAATTACCAACATTTTACTTTAATCTTTTTCCTCTTCCTTGCTTTAACACCCAAATATTTGTTAATTTTCGAGAGTAAGATTGTTTGAAAAAAACGAGGTGAAATTAGAGGATTCATATGCTTATTTAAGTAAGTCAAAGTTAACCACTCAAAAAAAAAAGTTAGAGATGAGTGTATATCTCCTCTGTGTTTTTAATATTTTAGTCCACTTTTTAGTTTCTCTATCCACGTTTTCAGTTTCTCTTTCATACTTTTGGACTTCCTCTTTGATTCCCTCCAAAATAAAGTGAGTAAACTAAAAAGAAACAGAGGGACTATGACATTAACAAAATCATAAGAAATTATATTAGAAAAGTATTTTCTAACGAGAAATCCAAAGGCAGTGGCGGAACATCATGGGGGCCGGTGGGATCCCCGACCCCAGCCAACTTCTAAATTTTCCTAAAAAGTAAGATTGAAAATGTAAATTTTTTAAATGAAATAGGTTAATTTTTATATTCGACCCCCTTTAAAATTACAAATTATATTTTTGTCCCCTCTAAAATATATTTTCGGTTCCGCCCCTATCCAACGATATAATATAGTTTTCTCATTAGCGCTTAAAATACAATCTCAAAAATCATGTGTAATTGTGTATCTATACTATCTAACATTATGAAATAGTGAAACTTTTGACTGTGAAAGTAATGATTTTCATAGAACTTTATATAAAGGAATATCAATTATTAAGGACCATCAATAACCAACATTGCACAGATGTTATTAATACGACAAGATCGCAGTAGGCAAGACAAGGAAGTAAATCTTCCTTTTAAAATGTTGCTCCCTAGTCTTAGGCCATGTCACTACGTGGGTTGAAATCCTCTTGAAGGTGTGGGCCTCTAAAGGTTTTATGATCGCCCTTTTTATAATTGAGCCCAGTTAAAACTGGTTGGGCCCATTATTTTTTAAGGAAAAGAGAATATTGAAAGAAAAACAAAAAAAAAACAAACTAAATAGAACTTCTCAAATACTTCCTCCGTTTAGAAATAGTTGCACCATTTCTAACTTTCATGCATGCCGATGTATGATTTCAACCATTAATATATTTAATTATCAATAAGTAAAAATTATAAAAAGTTTATTTTAATAAAATTTATATCGAGACAAATCTAACAACACCCCACATGACTATGTTTTTCCTAAAATATAAATCACCAAAGACAATCTAAGTGTAAGATGTGAATAGTGCACAAAATAGAAATGGCACAACTTTCTAAACGGAGGAAGTACATACCAGTCTATCAGACCAGCCTTTTTTTTGTATATTTCAGTCTTCACCTAGGTTTTTCTTTTTTTTAAATGAAAATAAAATCACCTAGGTGTTTTTTTTTACAGGACACATAGGTGTTTCTTAATTCTTACTCCCTCTGTATTTTTTTATCTTTCCTACTTTGACTTTGCGCGTTTGTCAATGCACTTATACAACCTTAAATATCTTTCATTACATATTAGTAAAAATTATAATTATTGGATATTAATAAAATACTTCATTGGGACGAATCAAACAAGACCCCACATGACTATATTTTTTCTTATATATTGAGAAGAATTTAAAAGATTCACTCTAATTGTGAATAGTATCAAGATTCCAAGTGAGAAAGATAAAAAAATACAGAGGGAGTACTATATTTTTAGAAAGCTGTTTCATCGAAATTAATCATTGTTGTATGGGTTGCTATCCAGCATCTAAAGTTAGAGAGGACAATCTAAAGGATCTAACGAGTAAGCATGAGTCTATACATGTCGGATTGGTTCTTCTAAAACTTATAAAAATTTGACCTACAGTTAATCTTTATAATATGATCTCATCTGGTGGGTCGATTTCCTAGTATGATTGAATTATGACCATTTATTTATGATAATTTGTGTTAACTAAACTGTTTGAAATATTTAAATCCACCTTATTACCCAGTTAAATTATAAATTTGACATATCTCTTTATAATAGTAAATTATATCTTTGCAAACTCCTCGATGGTGTCTGCATGTTAACCTTTCACCCTCCTTGTCGAGAAAACCTTGGATAAGGAGTCGTATTAGGTTTGATCCCTAGATCTCAGGAATACGAGGTGGGAAGTGATGACACTACTCTACCATCTCAACCTCATCAATATAAAAGCTAAATATAAGCAAATGCTCCATCATCATTGGCAATACACGATATGGACTTGAGTATAGTATGACTACAATTTAAATTTTATATCTCCACATTACTCATGTAATCCTTCTTTGGAATTCTTACAAGAGTTTTAAATGACAAAAAAGACACTTTATAATGTCTTTAAATTTAGCTATCCATTTGTTCCTCTTTGTTCTTCTTGGTTATTTTTTATGGTTTCTAATTTAACTATTAATATCTATAATCATAAATTTTATACAAATTACATATTTATAAAAGTATATATGATTAAAATTTTCTTATATTATCATATTGTGAAAAGTTTTTCGGCAAAATTTTAGTTCTACTATCAAGACATTCCATTATTCAAATTATAATAATAGGAATAATAGAAGAAGTGTATATTAACAAGTAGAAAATTTCTAACAATAGTGGGAGTAGCATTAATCTTTCAAAATTCAACTAGATAACCTTTTATGCATCCTTCGATATCGACCTGCTAAAAGAAAGACGACAGCTTGATGGACCAAATGTGCCATGCTGAAAACGAATGATAACTAGTGCATGACTTTTATTTTCTTTTTTTCTTCCTAAGGGTCACTAGTGCATGACTTTGTGGTATATAACTAATTGCTATTTCAAAGTCAAAATCACAGGACTTCCTTAAAGATCTCTCTGCCACTGCCAGAGAAGAATATCACATATTCACATGTTCAAACCCAACTAACCATAACTACTTTTGAAAAAAAAATAACTTATATGAAGTAGTATATCCTTTCCTTTTGACAAAAATACAAATAATAAGCCCAATATATGGCTGTAAGCATGTTCCTAAATAAAAACTTAGTCTAATAGTTAAGACTTTAGTGGTAAAAGAACGTTAGTGAAAATTTGCCTAGTGATATTCTTTAGTATATAAACTAGTGATAGGAACTAGTGATATGTGATATTCTTCTAGTGGTAAAAGAATTTACATTATCTCACAAGTACATTCTTTCATTTATTTATATAAACAAAAATGACTCACTTTCGATCTCTCTCTTCTCCTTAATTTCTTTTATAATAATTAAGTATAGATTTTAATGAGATTGTTATTCAGATCTATTTTGCAAAATTGTCAGAATATAGCTTTTTTAAAATAAGGTAAGTTGAAATCTCATGCAAGAAGGAGAAATTTGAGGATCCCTCTTACAAGAGATGATACTTGATCCCAAGACATTTGAAATCACAGGTGATACCAACACCATTAGGCTATCACATATTCACATACTGCTCGTATACCTATACTCATAACTTTGTGGTAATTAAACGTTTGTAGGATGAATTATCAGGTGATTATAAATATTAGTCAGGTGCATTTCATTACCATATATAATAAATAAAGAAATGTATTACTCTGCTGTCAAAAAAAGAAAGAAATAATGTATTACATCATAGCTAAGAAATTAGAGGAGAGATATACTTCGTTGCTAAATTAAAGCTACACAACCTATATATACACTCTAGAGATTAATCTTAAACTAAATTATCTAAGTCAAAAGGAGATTGACATTCTTGACAACTAATAGTACAATAGAATTTAATAGTATACATGATACTTATATCTACATTTTAATTCGTTTTTCTCACCTTTAACATATTTGTCATCCCTTGGTCCTAATGATGGTAATGGTGCCCCTACCTTGGGTGTGAATTTTGGTTAAGGCCACCACGGCCTTGCCGGATAAGCCAGGGCCGTGGGGTGACACGGCGGGGCGGCAAGCAAAGTCCCCCACAGGGTGTTTAAGTGGTCTAGTAGGAGGCATTAATATCCTTCTGTTGATGTCTTTGAGAGTTATATCCCCTTCTTCTCCTCCTGGCTTTACTAGACCAAATGGGTATACCATCTTAGTTGTGTTCACCTTCTTCAATTTCCTCTTTTCCCTCTCATCATCTGTTGTAACAACTAGAGTAACATGTATCAACTAATTAGTTTTCGACAAATTAAAGTTGCAACTTGTACAAGATCAAATTATTGGTTTAGTAACAAAATAATTAAAATGGTGTTAGTCATCATGATTTTGTTTTAGTAACTTTTTTTATTGATAAGCGACATATATTAATTGACGTAAAAGGTTAATGAATCACAACATATTTTACATGTATTAACATATATTCTCTATCAATATTGTTAATAAACACAAATACACAACATAAGATTGGTAAGTGATAGAAAAGTTACAAAATAATCCCACTAATCCCTTAAATAATAGCACAATGTTTTCTATTATGACTAGATTGGATGACTTAATCAGTTGGTAATCTAAAATTAGTGATATGATCTATACGTGATGATTATTGAAATTGAAATGACTTTTTAAAAACAATCTAACTCAGCCAATTGGCATTTTTAGTTCCATAATTTTGTTTTAATTATAGTAGTTTATACCTAGATAGGTTTCAGATTTGACATGTTAGCCAAAATTCCACTTAGTACTTGACTAGTTGAAAATTGAAATATGTGAGTAAGGAGACGTCTAGAATTTATAGCGACTACTATATAACTGACGATCGATGAGTATTTTATTTCTTTAATTATTTGCATGGGACCTCTACGACTACATATATATGTTGATAAATTTCGTGTCGGCAAAAATGAAAATTGGATTAAAGGTTAGCCGACTACCGTACCATTTTAAAGAATACAAGCTATTTATGTTCCATTTATTTTAGAAATTTATTACTTTTTTTTATAATTCGAATTTACATTTTATTAATATCATGGGAGAAAGATAACCTCTACTCAACACCGGGTATTTTTTCTCAGAAGAAGGAAACTTTTATAGTGATAAACACACCCAATGATGAGGAGTACATCTATCTTCAGAGATTACAACACATAGGCATATTACAATTTACAAATATGAGATCATTTCCTCTACCTTAGAAATTTATTACTTATTCTTATTATAACCAGATCATACATTCATGATTCATGCTAGAATTATTCTAAGTATATTAGACCATTATTATTTCTATTTACTTATTACCAAATACGTTCAATGCTAAATGAATTAGTAAAAAATACAAAATTTTAATGTTTGGTTAAAACACAATCAGATGATTTTTAAATTTCACATTATAGTTTTTTTTTTAATACATCAACATAAAAATATGAACATAATTCAGTCATACCAAGAGATAATATTAAACCAGACTAGATCATACTACTTCCTCCGTTTCTTTTTAAGTGACACACTTCTCACAAAAAACTCTCACATACAATGGAGAAGTATGTCACTTAAAAAGAAACGGAGGAAGTATATCATAACAAACATTAATAACCCACATCAAGTCACCTTATTTCGGCTCAAGGGACACAACTCACACAACCTAAATCTTTTCACCAAACATCTTTTTTATTCAACACTTTATTATAAAAACATTATAATTTTTTTCTCTTCTCTCAATCCTCCCTTTGACTCCACATTTATAAATTTTAGTTTACTCGAATTATGCGGATAGTTTTGTTGATATACTATATGGTAGATATCAAACATGTCAGCATGCCTAGTGGAAAAAAAATGCATGTAAGAAATTGGACTTTGTTTTTGAAAGTTCTTCAACACTCTGTTTTACCCGCAAAACTGCACTAGCTAGGACGTTTCTTTATTACCTTTTATGGTTAGTGGTACATGCATCACACTGTTTTCCCATAATACTAAAGTTGTTATTATTCCATGATGAACCACTATAGATCAGAGTAGTAGTAGATTACATACTACATAGTCACAGCACATGCGTGGTAGTTTATGGTAATTGACAAGAAATTACTCGGAAAAAAAGTCTCAACTCTCAAATTTAATTGGCTATATTCGCAGAAATTCGGGACTTGTCGATACCAAAACCGAATATTTAGTACAACTTCACTTCAGAAGAACTTTTGGCCAATAGTACAATTTATTCTTCATATTTATGGTTTTATAATTGATAATAACTCTACCTAGACTGACATCATATAAACTATTAAGTCTATTATACTACTAGTATTATAGTTCAGGTGTTTAATAAAAAGTACTATTAAGATAGTATGCTTCTTCCGTTCTTTATTAATAAATAATAGCATTTTTTTCTATAAAATTTAACTACAATAATTGTATGTATTGGAGACCATTTGTCTCCTAGATATCTCTATTTTCTAATTGCTTAATCTGATTTTGTACGAGATATTACAGTATTTTCCCTTAAACAACATATACTTAGTTACCCTATATATGCGTGTTTTGCAACATATATGTGCTTGCTTAAATTACCAAGCTTAGCTTGGCTCACTTGGTAGGAATTCTACCTCAAGGTCAGGGGTTCGAATCCCACCAAGTGAGGGGCACTTGGAGGAGAATTCCCCATACAACTCCCCCTCCTTCCAAGTGCCGGCCTCAGCGTGTTGGGCCGCGCGTGCGAAGCGGCAGAGGTTATTCATCTTACCAAAAAAAAAAAAAGTGCTTTGCTTAAATTTAAGTTTTTTTTGGTGGGGTGAGTTTTTTTAAAAATTTTAGGTAGATTAGGCT
Organism: Beta corolliflora; assembly: GCA_947648045.1. NCBI lineage: Eukaryota > Viridiplantae > Streptophyta > Magnoliopsida > Caryophyllales > Amaranthaceae > Beta > Beta corolliflora. The sequence goes on along the minus strand of CANSZD010003084.1, from coordinate 1,089,595 downwards.
AAAGGATAGAAGATTTTAACTACAAAAATATGGTCGTTTGATTTATAAATATATACAACCTCCGTTTCTTTTTAATCAACACACTTTACTTTTTAGTCTGTTTCTTTTTAATTTACACACTGTTGCTTTTTCTATTTTTGGTAACATGTCACATCTACTTTCTCCTCTTTTTCCACCCATGTCATCCACTTTTTAATATTTTAACCCACTTTTTAATATTTTAACCCACTTTTTAGTTTATCTCTCTCACTTTCAATTTCTCTCTCCACCTTTTTAGTTTATCTCTCATACTTTTGCAATTTCTCCTTGATTCTCCCTCAAAATGAAGTTAGTAAATTAAAAAGAAACGGGGGTAGTACTTTAATTGCTATTGACGTAGATTCATTTATAACTTCATACTACAGTCTTTGTATGGTAAATAACTTTTTTTTGGTTTCGACCCATAATTAAGGGAAGTAGGCCCGAATTAGAGGCCCCTCTTTAGCACACATTAAAAGAACCCCACACAATACATATACCACTAAGTTTAGACGGCTAGTACCGTAACACATGCTTTTTCTCTAGATTTTATTAGTGGCAATATTTAGTTTTTAGGAGCATATCTCCGATTTCAGAGGTTTTAGGATTTAAGTCTTACCCTTTGTACGAGAGGGCCCCAATTTCCCTCTCCCTTCCTTTATAAGAGACTTCAACTTAAAAAAACTACTTATTAAGTAAGTTATTTGTCACTTATGATTATTATTTCGAAAAGGTACTTCCATAATTGGGGTTATTATAAATTAGTCCGTAGTTAGGCTTCTTATATATGGGAAAGACTGACTATGGTTAGGATTGTTCTGATGAATATTTCCAATTTAAATTAGAAGATATATAGTACTAGTACTAGTACTAGTATTATCATATTATGGATCAAAGATATGAATTAGAATACATTAAAGGAACAAATTATAGAAAGAGAAAGAAGCGTAGAAGATAAGTATTACCAGAAATAGAAGAAGAATCAGTAGAATTGGTGTCACTGTTGTAAGCAAAGTTTGTGGACTTTGATTTTAAAGAACTACGTTTGGAGAAAGAAGATAAGTCCATAAGCTTTGGAGAACTCGTAATTGCTTTCTCTAGTAGTAAAGTGTTCGTCTCTTGATAATTTACTACTTCCTCGTACATTCCCTTCACTGGTTTCTCCACAAATTCCCCTGCAATACATGCACAAAATTCAATTTGTTAAATTCTAATTCCGCTACAATGCATGCTAATCCTTTTAAAATGTGTTCGAATATTATTTAATGGTTGTTTAGTTGAAAAATATGTATGAATATGACCTAGATAGTACTAAAAAAACATTCCGTGTAATAATAATTTAAATCATAACTTTTTAGTACGGAAAATTTGTAACATAATTTTTGACATCTGACTTGAGACCTCCATACACATGCCCACATATCGCATCATATAATTGTAAAAAAGTATACATGTTAATTTATACAGAAGAGAATGATTATCTAATAGAAGTACATTTCTTATTAGTACGAGGAATTGTGACTAAAAAATTAAAATTATTACCTAAGGAGTAATGCATGTCATCATGATGTGTAAGCAAACTTGCATGGCTTAACTCTTGATCTTGTGTTTGCATGCTATAGTTTGCGAACCAGTTGCTCCAATAACTCTACAAGAACAACAAAAGTAAACAACAAACATTAGTTACATTCTCCTAGATTAAAAAAATCACAACTATGTAGAAATTGGAAATTTAGTTAACACTTACAAGATCATCAAAGTGAGTTGCAAACTGATGATGGTCATCATCATGATGATAATCATGATCATGATGATGATGATGGTGATCATAATCACCATAAATATTTGAAGAAACCATTACTCGCCTTCTTTTAAACCGAACACTAAACTCAAACAAAGCATCTTCTAAGTACCCCGTTGAGAGGAAATTATTAGAGTAATTATAATCTGAAGTTGGTAACATCAATGATGCTGCATTGTTCTCCATATGATCTGCTTAATTTAGATTATTTGAAAAGAAAAATAGCAAGTTGTTAACACTATATATAGTAGGAAAAAGAAGGAAGAAGAAATAAAAGAAGATCAAAAGAGAAATTAAAGTAAAAGAATTATAAAAGAAAAAGAAGATTAAGTAAAAATTTGCAAGTATTACGTACAAGAAGATGATATGTCTGCGTTGAGAACTCCAAGATTGTGTAGATCCCAGCAACCTAGGGAAGAGCTATGGAGGCTATTAGTGTATGCCATTTGGGAAGAATTTTATTGAGAAAGAAAACGAGGCAATGGTCTCTTTTAAATAGAGGGATATATATTTATACTTCCTCCGTTCTAAAATAAATGAGACATTTCTCTTAAAAAGCTCTCAAATAGAAAAGAGACGCATTTCAATTATTTCAGAACGGATGAGTTTAGCTAATAAATAGAGAAAAGATTGGAGAAATGTTAATGTTATTTTAATAAGTCTAACAGTCTAGCTAATAAATGGTCAGTCAACCATAGGAAATAAAAGAGAAAAAGAAAGAGAGAGAATTGGAAGAAAATTATAAAGAGAGAAAAGAAAAAAGCATGCCATGTTTTTATTGGGATTCGTTAGTGTGTCCTTGTACGAAGAGTTCTTCTTTTTTTCTTTTCTTTTCTTCGAATTTATTTTTATTGTTGATTTGGTAGATCTTGTTATAAGTATGATGTCATTTTACACTAGTTTTGAGGTTAATGGTGAGTGGTGACACTGGTTATTAGGTTGAAATTGTTGTTTTTTTTTTTGGAATTCAAATTTACGTCCTTCATTTGTTAGTTGCAATTTATTTTCACAATTTGTAACACATAATTTTGACTACAATTTTCTTTAATTAAGTAGTGGAAAAGTATAAAACATTGAGCTTTAGAATATATACCCTGACACAAAATCAATAATTGCACAAGTGATTAAGAAAAATGGTTAAGTGTCTCAATCATGAGTACATTGAATTTTTCTCTAACAATATACTACATGCAATCCTATTTATTTTCCTTGAATGAAATGTCTTAATTACATAATCAAATTTTGACCATAAATTCTCATCAATATATAATTTGAGATTTTTTTATATTCGATTGTTTCTATATTATTGTGTACTCTTATTTTAAAAATATCAACCTCTTCATAATTTTTACTAAGGTGCAATTCTAAATCTTAAATGGTTAATATTTTCGTTGGAAATGGTGAGAAAATGACCCAAATAAAGGAGGAATATCGAGTTAATTTGTTACTAAACTACCCATTTTCAAGTTTGTTTTTCTTAACATATATTTAATTATTTATGTTAAAGTGTACTTTTGAATTTTGGTTATTAATTCCGAAGAAGAATTGGTTTGCAACTCGCCTTGACTAATACTCTTCTAAATGTTATAAAAAAAATCACTTTGGTGTCCTAATTAAGGTATAGTGAATTCACAAACTCCTTTTTGGTACTATGAGGTTTTAGGAATTTCAATTTTAGTGCTCTTAAAATTTAGTAAAATCTTTTGTGGTTTGTAAAAGAAAAAGGTAATTACATACTTTGCTTTTCTTTTTGGCACAATATTTTACTATGCTATTCAAAATAGTACTTTCTGTGTATCTTTTAATATTTTTTACTTAAAATCTTGACGTATTCACAATTAGAGAGAAGCTTCTAAATTATGTTCGATATATAAGAAAAAAATATAGTCACGTGAGTTTTTGTTTGATTCAACTCATTTAGTACTATTCATATTCTATCGTTAGAAGTCTTACTCCTTGTAATCCACATACAATTAAAAAAATTAGAAATTGCATAGTATAAGATCTGAACCCTTGAGTCTTGACTTCAAGTTTATATATTAAAGTATTAACCATTAAATCAAGTGATATTTAGCATTATTAATTTAAATAAAATATTAATAATTAAAAATTTTCCTTTCTCGGCTGCGGGCCTATAAACTAGTTTAATAATTAAACAAGTACTTCACAAATAAAAATATAAAGTGTGTAAATTAACAATTAAACCATTCGAATTTGAAATGCTTCATGGCCTACTTTCTTAATTAATTAGAAAACAATAAAAACTTTATTGTGCTTCTTTTATTTCTACTAATGATTTGGTAAATTTAGTCAAGGGTGTCGTGTGACTAGTGAATGGGAAATGATGTGGGGACTAAAATAATTGACGAGGGGCTAATAATATCATGTTTTGGTATGCCAAGGCAAAAGGTAAAAATTCATCAAAGGACAAGAGAACATGCTTTAGGTTGTTAGACTAGACAGCAAGGGAGTGAAAGACAGTGAGAGACAATTCAAATTTCAGCTTTTGCTTTCTAATGCCCTTTCTTTTTTAAAAAAATAAAAAATAAAAAATAAAAAATAATAAATAAATTTCAGATGATTTGGTTACCAACCAGAATTTACTTTTATTTTATGGTTTGGGGTAATTCAGGAACCTTTTTATGTCTTTCTTCACTCTCTCTTACACTATTCTGAACTTCTATTCGTCGCCCCTAAAGTACTTAAAATCGCCCCAACAACCTTGTGAATGTACCATTATGCCCTTAACTCCTTTTTTACCATTTTACTCTACTTGAGCACCGAAATTTATCCTTCATTTGAAATCGAATTTTACCAATATACAATTCTCTCTAAAATCACCAACAACCAATCGCAACTCATCACCCAACGCCATCATCTCAAAGAACCCAATGCTATCATCGCCAAGGCAAGGATGTCTTCTTCGCACGAAGAGGTAAAATTTTTTTTTACGTCTCAGAAACAACGCCAACGTTTGGCCGTAACGTTGGATCTTTGGAACCAACGTCCGGCCAGGACGATGGTTCCATGGATCCAACGTTTGGCTAGAACGTTGGATCCATGGAACCATCGTCCCGCCGACGTTGGTTCCAAAGATCCAACGTTCGCCAAACGTTGGATCAAGGAATCAACGTCCCGGCCGGACGTTGATTCCAAAGATCCAACGTTTGGCCAGAACGTTGGATCCCTCTATATGTATTTCTGTTATTTTTACAAATCAAAATTGTTTTTAAAAAATTAAAATAACATTAAACTAGTATTTGTGAATATTGTGATATTTTCGTGTAATAAAAGATGATTTGTTTTTTCAGGAGCCTGTTGGTGATCGGATTAATTATAACCCGTATTTCGATAATAGTCCGTAATTTGAAACGCGTGATGCCGCCGCCGAGTGGTGTAGAAACATTGCCGTTGAGCTTGGGTTTTTCTTGACGATCACTAGTCACAAAAAGAAGTATCAACTTTTGGATTGTGATCGTGGCAAGAAGAAGGAACCTCGTGATTTCGGTTCGGCAATTAGAAGAAAAACAAAGAGAAAAGCATGTGGTCGTGAGTTTCGGTTGTTCCTAGTCCCAAAAAACGACTACACGTGTTGGGTGGTCGAGACTAGGGTTGAACATGGGTTTCATAATCACCCAATGATGTTATACCCGGAGGGTCATCGACAAATCTCTGGTCTCAGTCCCGCCGCCAAGAAGTTAGTTGGAGAACTAACTTCATCCCATGTGAAACCACGAAACATTATGAAAGCCATTGAAGGTGCATTTCCGTCTTTGAAGCCTAACATGAGGCACATATACAATTGCGAGATATATTGAGACGGGAGAGATCGAAGGCGTAAATGCAAACCAACGGTTTCTTCAACAGCCGTTGAAAGCAAGTATCTTTTTTGGATTCGATCGGACGAGATGGGTAGGGTGACACATACATTCATTGCACACCCGACGTCCGGGAATTTAGTGCGTACATACCCGCACGTGATTCACATTGATGCAACGTACAAGACAAATAGGTACTTGTATCCTTTGGTGGAGATTGTTGGGGTGACACCAACCAACAAGAATTTTCTTGTTGCATGGGCATTGTTGCAACATGAGGATGCTCGAGTTATCGCTGGATGTTGGACGGACTAAAGAACCTCATTGGTAGTGTGGCTCCGAATGCCATTGTCACCGATCGAGATTTGGCTTTGTGCAAGTATATCTCGGAGATTTTTCCCACATCTCGCACATCTACTTTGCACCTGGCATATCAATCATGATGTGGAGGCCTGGGGTAACAAGGAAGTGTGGTGGGAAAAGAAAGATCGGAATTAGCTTCGGACGAGGAAGTTGGGCTAGGGTAATGAAATCCAAAACCGAGGCCGAATATGAAATAAATGTAGCCAACATGATGGAGGAGTGGGGGTACAGTTGGGAATACCACATCCATTGATTTTCCTACCTACATCCACGGGACTTGGCTTGTGCACAAAGAGAAGTTTGTGCAATGTTGGACTAACCGAGTAAGACACTTCGGTAACACAACCAACAACAGAGTCGAGAGCTCTCATTCGGCTTTGAAAGCGTGGATTGCTACTCCAACTGAGGCAATCGACACATTGTTTATGCAAGTTGATGCTTTTGTTTTAGGGCAATTGAAAGAGATAAGAAACTCATTGGAAGCATCGCGGCGTACTCATGGGACTGAATTTGATCCGCCACCATATAGCGCATTGAACGGTATTTGCTCTCAATATTGTTTGGAGCTAATTCGAAGGAGCTTGGAAGAATAGCGAGCTTGACCGGGATTGGAGTAGATGCGGATGTGTTGTTGAGACTACGCATGGTATTCCATGTGCTTGCCATACTTTTTTCTCCTTGCAATCGGATCAACTCTTATACACTCGGGAGGTTGATGCATTTTGGTGGAGACTAGCTATTGGTGATGGGACAGATTCGGGCGAGATACTATCGGAGTGCGATCAGGACCGCCGGTTCTTCGATACATTAGTGAACGAGGTACATGATAAAGATCCTGCGGTCATGAGATCTATTTCTCGGGTACTCCATTCAGAACTCCACCCCGAACGATATTCCTTTGAGGAGCCTGATGTTAACGTGACGAGTAAGGGTCGTTCTAAGTTGAACAAGGGCATGCGACGGGAAAAAGTGGGTGGGAGCACGTTATGGGCAAGTCTCCTAAGGGTAAAGGCAAAACTTCCGGGTCGGCTCCCCGGTAATAATATATTTGTGTATATACTTTAATTGTTTGTTTCGTATAATTGTATTTGCGTATAATTGTAGACATTTAATTAAATTGTTGTATATTAACTTTGCGAGGTGGAGATTCGATATGGAAAATTTTCCATACTTTCATAAACTTCCACTAGCCATCCAACACCACATAGAAGGCCGGCATGATGTAGTTGCTGATGGTAATTGTGGTTTTCGATGCGTAGCGTATGCTTTTTGTTCCGGCCAAGAAAATTGGGACATTGTACGCCGATCGCAGTGAGTGAGTTGCATCAAAATGGTCGTCAATTTCATTGGGTCTATGGTCAGGACCTCAAAGAGGCAATTAGGCGTGTTCGATGGGAAGGTAAAGGTTGTGGTGAGGAACATTACATGGAGGCCATTGCAGACTTGTACCCCATTGCGAACCACTACAGATGTACGATCTTTTTTTTCGCTCTCAATGGTCGTATTGATATGTCGACTACGCTTTTCCCACTTGATGTTGGGGGCATGAACGCTTTGCCACAAAGGGAGTTAGCCATAGCTCATCTAGGGAGTTACAAGCATTTTATTCGGCTTCAACTTCGCCGAGGTCATCCGGTCCCTACTATTCCTCAACAAAGGGTTTCGAGTTGCTTCTCAAGCCGTTCGTCCTTGGGCAAGTCACTATTCAAAACGGATAGCACAAAGGGGATGATTCATCTACCTCAACAACCCCAACAACTACTTCTTAGTTTTACCTCTTGCTAGTTGTACTAATGAACCAATTGTGTTAATTTATGAACTAATTGTGTTGATTTATGAACTAAATGACAATATAACTAATTAAATATGCAATTACTCATAATTAACAATCATTAAAGTGTTATGATTTAAAAAGCATACATAAACATTGAGTTAAAAAGTTGTTTAACATAACTAAAACCCGCTACTCGTTCTCTTCATTCGTATTGTGTAACACTTTGTTCCAATCCTCAATGAGTTGCTCAACATTCGCACGTGCATCATCCCATTCAGATTCGTCCCGATGTTGCATGAATGGACGAGTTGCATTTATCCACCTACTCATCCACTGTTGCATTAAAAAATACTAGATCATCAATATATTTAATTTTGGTACATTGATACAAATTATGAATCCATTAAAATACATTTACCTGCTCGGTTGCGGTACGATCTGGTATGGGTCGAGCACTACTACCTCCATCATTCAACAAATATGGATGTGAATGTCGCTGATACCAAGACAAGTAGTCAGTGGCGCAAGTGGCCGGTGCAGAACCCTTCTCAAACATCTCAATGTTTACACAATTACCTGTTTGTAAACAAAATAACAATTGTAATATACTAACAATAATAATAAACATAATATTAATATAATATTAATATAATTACCTGTCGGGAACGAGAACCAGCCCGATTCACAATGGACAGCAGAAGATTTCACAGAATACTTTCCCTTGCTAGGCCTAGATGCAGACTCTGGAGCAATAATAGGAACAGGTACAGTCTGCATACGGCCTAACTGCCGCACACATCGATCAGGCATATATGGCTCGATAACTCCCCGATAACGAATGGTGCCCCTATATAATGTTCTCCGAATAGTGTTCGGATCAAAATGATGACCATAAGGCAACCAATCCACCTGCAATTATTACAAAAAAAGCGATTTTATTTAATGAAATACAAGTAAAAAAAACAAACTGTTAATAATAGTACATAAATAGTCACTTACATCCTCTGCTGTCAGTGTGTCTAACTGTCTCCTGATAGAGCAAAGACGGTCATGAGACCTCGGCTCTGGGTACGCAGTCCAACTCTGCGCTCGTGGAGCTGCCCCACCAATAATATGCTGTGCGCGCGGCCTGAAGCATGGAAAATACTCATAAATCCATGCCTGGAGTAAAGTCAAACAGCCGCTAATCCCGACTGTGGAGGTACGACTAGCCTCACCCAACTGACGATACAAGTACGCAAGTGTAGCCGACCCCCGGAGAGAACGTGTGAACGATATCCGGAGACCTCGGCCTCAACAATGTCAAAGGGTCTCAACCTCGATCCACTCTTATCCGGGAACAAACAAAGATCCTAGAATCAACCATATAATACATGTCACTAAGTTTCTCCAATGAAGCGAGTGTCTCCCCATCCGATAGAATATCGCAACCCCTTGTGCAAAGAATAGCACCATTCTCCCAAAGTGGACTCCCGAGCTCGCAACCGTCCTACCGATCGAGTCCGCAACCAAACCCCTAAGAGCAACACTCGGAGTGGTGTCATTCACCGTGCACCCCTCAACTGGAATATGCAATATATGCCACACATCATGCATCATGATTGTCATCTCCCCAAACGGTAGGTGAAAAGAACTCGTATCAGCCGCCACCGCTCGACAAATGCCGAAATCAAGGGCGCATCAATGTGCGTGAACATAGTAAAGGGGATATGGTACAGGGACGTTCTACGAAGACGATCCTCAGATCGGTGGAGGCAACGCCCTAGCCCACGTCCTCAAACGTGCACAAATCCTCTCTCGTGTCCGACACTTCGGGAGAATTCTATCCCCCCCTCCCAAATCTCCATAGCTACATGTCCACCAAAACTAGGGATAACAGACCCAACAATAGGTCCTCCCCGCAACCGGACTCCGTGACCTTCCGCCTAAGGTCATCGGCATCCTTCCCCTTTCGACTCTCAACCGGTCCGATGAACTCCCTTCGCCGCGTATAAACCGCCCACCCCTACCCTTACGTACATTCCAACGATCACCTACCGTAGGCTCTACAACCGGATCTCTCTCAAATTCCCGCATAATTGCATCCCGAACATCATCATCGTAAAGAACATCGATGCCGCCTCATATGCATCCCTCTCATCCTCATCCCCCTCATCCATCTCCCCGATGCTCCCTTGCATCGTACGATCCACCAACCCCCTCATCGTGTAACCGAAGCCGACGTCGCGGACCGGTCCGGCTTCATCCGCGCCCTCCTAACCGAAGCCGAAACACCACGTGAGTGGGATGTCGCGACCCGAATCCTCGTTGTGTATGCGAAACCCGGGAAGTGTCTTCCCAAGCAAATTGTCGAAACCCGGATGGCTATTCAATACAACAATATTATTTAATAAAATAATTATTAATAATTCATAATTCAATATATTAACCATACAACAATAATTAATAATAATCAAAACATACTAAATTAATTATTAATAATTCATAATTCATAATTCATAATTCAATATATTTATAATTTTTTACTACCTATAATAATAATTATTTATAATCAAAACATATAACATTCTACAACCTACAATATTAATTATTTATAATCAAAACTTACTATTTCTAATTTTCTACAACCTACAATAATAATAATTAAATTAAAACATACTAAATAATATTATATGAATTATTTTTATAAAATATTCAAAAAAATATCACTTACATTTCATGAATTAATAAAATAATAACATTTTAAATATGAAAATATAACATAAATAACAAAATTAATAATAACGAGAAATTTAAAAGAAAAAAAAAATTTTTTTGCTTCCATAGAAGCAACGTTTGGCCGTAACGTTGCTTCTATGGAAGCAACGTTTCGTAACGTTGCTTCTATGGAAGCAACGTTTAATCAACGTTGCTTCCATGGAAGCAACGTTTCAGCCAAACGTTGCTTCCATAGAAGCAACGTTACGTACCAAACGTTGCTTCCATGGAAGCAACGGGCAAGCCAGACGTTGGCTATTTTTTTTTTTAAAAAAAATTACCTGCGATGCTTCCGCCTCTGCTGCCGCCATCTCCTGCCGCCGCCGCCTCCTCTACCGCTTCTTGTCGGCGTCTTGCCTCTATAGCCCTAGCAACTGCATCCTCCGTTTGACGCTTGAGTACAATTTTCTTTCGTGGCCTTGGATTTTCTGACATTTTTTGAGTTTAAATGGTGGTGGTGGTGGTGGTGGTGGTTGTGGTTGTGGTTGTGTGAAGAAAGATGTTTGTTGAAGAAAGATGAGAGGGATGGTGATGGTGATGAATCTGATGGGGTGAATATGAGAGAGAAAGATGGTAGGTGTGTTAGGGGAGTAAAAAACAAAAAGTAAATTAAGGGTATAATGGTCCAATAATATAATACTTGGGGCGATTTTAAGTACTTTAGGGGCGATGTTTAACAATCCCCACACTATTTTGTGCGTACAAAAAAGGTGACACCATTGTATATTTGTATTGGCAATTTGGCATGATGAAGTGGGGACATTGGGAGTCTGGGACACCTCTATATATCATTCAACTTGCTACTCCTTTAATCCTTTTGACTATATTATGCTTAATGCTTGTAGATTTTACTTTCATGTTACCTTATACAAGTATTTATTGATTGACTAGTAATGCACATATTGACATATGCCATATGGCATCCATGATGAAGGATGTACTTCCTTCATTTTTTTAAATTATACTCCATTCTTTTTTTTAAAGTTCTACTCCGATACAGTAGAAGGTAGAAACAATATTTTAGGCAATAGAAAAAAGAGTATACTTTTTAGGTCCACTTGCATTAAACATATAGGAATATATGAGGAAAGGGAACACCAAGGACCCTTGGGTCCAATGGTATGGCTTCCTATTTCCAACATGGGAGACCAAGGTTCAAATCTTGTTGGAAGCAAAAAAATTCAATATTGTTGTGAGGAGGGGGGTTGGGGCTTGTTGGGCCTCTGGGTGAGTGGCCCTGTGCGAGGGCAGCCCAGAGGAAATTCATCTTACCACGGGTTCCCAAAAGGAGGCCCAAAAAAAATATGAGGAAAGGGAACATTGGGTCCACTTGCATTAAATAAATATAAATATCATACAAAAGTAGACCATAGGCTAAATAACTAATAATATTTCTTTTGTCAATTTAGGAATAAAGTAAAGTGAGTAAAATTTCACAAAACGGAGGAAATACACTTTTTTTATTTGAAATTGTCGTAACAAGTAACACATAACTCAAAATGGTAGAGAAATATCTACTTGTCCTTTTAAACGTATCGTCTCAACTTTCTAACTTTCTTAAACATGAGAAATATACTACCATCTTTTACTTAACTCATCTAATATTCTCTTAAACATTTGGTCCCAATTTTCTCTCTCTAGACTCCTTGGTTTCTCCCCACTTTCTCTATGTTCCACTTTCAAGAACGCAGGAAGTATATGACTATATAATACTGGCCTACATTATGTAAGATTAAGGGGTGCACTCCTAAGGAGTAAAGGAAAATCCTTAGAAGCGAGTCTATTAGAAATCGAATTTAGACATCACATCTATAACTCAGAATTTTGGCCTACAAACCCAGCCTCCTTAAGTTGCTCCTATTACACTTACCATGATATTTTACAATAAGGGTACTTCTTCAACATATTTTGTTTGGGATCAAGTTCAAAAGATTAAATTACAATAACATATTTAATATCGTAATTCAATTTGTTTATGTATTTATTATATTCATGTAAATTTTCTTTTTTTTGAAATTCTTAGTTAATTTCTTATTAAAAGCAATATGTGATTCGAAGTATAATTTATTAATATTGTAATGACCATATTATGTTAATAATACCTAAAATGGAGAAGTGACAAATTATATAGAATTGAAAACGTACTAGCATGAGAGATATTTGAAAAAGATGTGAGGGGATTTGTTGACCTTGGGACCATATGGGATATGCTTAAGGACAAACTAGTGAGAACATTTGTCGGGCAATTTCAGGAAGCTTTAGAGAAGTGATCATTAATCATTATACCATAGTGAGGACCAAAGGAAATTAAGTCATGGAGTATAACACTCGTAATCTATACTATCTATACTAATATATTAAAAGGCGTGCATAAACAAGGAACGGTGTCACATGACGCTCTCCCTAAGGGAGTTTTACTCCATGTAATCCACAACAATAAAAAAAAAATTAGAAATTGCGTAGTATAGGGTTTGATCTGAGACCTCAAGAACATATACTAAAGTCTTAACCATTAGACCAAATAACATTTAGTGTTATCATTTGAAAGTATATATAATATTAATAAATAAAAATTTTCCTTACCCGGGGCATAGCCCGGGCATAATAACTAGTTCAACCCCTAACAAACTCGTTATTTAATACTCTACTCCGTTTTTAAAGGGCTTTGTTATTTTCCGCCCAATTTTTTTTACGGTTTTTTCACCAGGTACCCCTGTGGTTTTTCAAAATTCATGGGGTACCCCTATTTTTTAAAAAATGCACAAGATACCCTTACTATTTCAATAAAATTCACGAAATGCCCTTAATGACTAACGGTGTTAAGTTTCCGTTAGTCATTAACCCTAATTCACTCCTCTAACCCTAACTAAACCCTAATTAACCCTAATTCACTAACTAAACCTAATTAACTAACTAAACCCTAACTTATAACTCTACCCTAACCCCCTAACTTGAAACCCTAACCCCACCCTCCCACCACCCCTCCCACCACCCCTCCTCCACCCTACCCTTCCACCCCCCGCCCCCCCCCCCCCCCACCCCCGTCGATTTCCGACGATTTCCCCTACCCCGTCGATTTCCGTCGATTTCCCCCTCCCCGTCAATTTCCGTCGATTTCCCCCTCCCCGTTGATTTCCGTCAATTTCCTCCCCACCCGATCGATTTCCGTCGATTTCCCCCACCCCTTGATTTAGTCAATTTCCCCCACCCCATGACGATTTTCTTCGAATTCCCCCTCCCCGTCGATTTCCTTCGAATTTCCCCCCACCCCATCGATTTTCGTGTGCTGTGTGTTGTGTGCGGTTGCTTGTGCGAATTTCCAACCACCCCGGTGGTTGCTTGTGTGAAGAGAGAGAGGGGAAACCGTGTGCAATTGAGGAGGGGTCATGGTTGGTGGTTGAGGAGGAGAGAGAAGGTATAGGGAGGGGGTGAGGGAGGAAATCGACAAGGGGGGGGAGAGGTGGGGACTACGGGGGATGGGGGGAGGGAATTCCACGAGGGTGGTGGGGGAGGTGGCTCGCCGGGTGGTGGGGGGGGGGGGTTACCGGGGTGGTGGGGGAGGGTTAGGGGTTAGGGTTTAGGGTTTAGGGTTTAGGGGTTAGGGTTAGGGGTTAACAATGGCAAAATGGTAAATAAAGCTAACAGAAACTTGACACCGTTAGTAATTAAGGGCATTTCATGTATTTTAATGAAATAGTAAGGGTACCAGGTGCATTTTTTTAAAAATAAGGGTACCCCATGAATTTTGTAAAACCACAAGGGTACCTGGTGAAAAAACCGTTTTTTTTTTACTATCGCTCGTACTTTTATACACTTTTTACTTGTTCCTGTATCCTCTCATTTACTCTCTCTCTCTTCCTCCCTTTCCCTCTTTTCTTCAACTATTGTGCCTCCACCCAACTACGGCCACCTAAGATTGTCGAAACTGGCCACCCCTCTGAAAATCTTGAAGACTTTGCCAAAAGTAAAATCCCACACCATTCAAGAAAAAGAAAAATTTGATGTTGGGGCAAAAAAAATATGGACAAAAAAATCATTCTTCCCTCTTTTGTTCCCCCCATTCATGGACATTCAAGGTTAAGGAATAATAAAAAAAATCATAAACAATCAACTTAAAACGATGGAAAATATTGAAATCAGTCATACTAAAAAAAGTCTTGCCGAAAAATCAAAATTTGGACAGAAAAAACGGTCAAGCGTCTACCAAAGATGATTATCATGAACTTTTGAGCCTATGGTGGAGCTTCTATAATAGGAGCTTGTATATGTTGTGGGGCATATTTTCGAGATTCCAATGAGATTCACATTTTCAAGAGAATTCAAATTCTAATTATCTAGTAAATTCTAGTCCAAATTTGTTTTAAAAATGTTGCTTTTCCAGCAAACCTTTTACTTCCAAAGTTCCAACTAGGAGTGGTCCTAATATAATCCGGCGATTAGTCTGATTTCAACAAGTGGGGATCAAAGTCAGGTGCTTGAGGTTCTTTAATGGTGGATAGATGTGAGGGCAAATGGGAGATGAATCATGATAGGGTATTGGGGGAAAGAGTAGAAAGGGAGAAGATACTAAGAGAGAGTAAGGGTGTATGAGTGAGAGAGGGGAAGGCTTAAGGAATTGTTTCTGCTAAGAAATTTAGGATTGTAATATGTTGTGAGATTTGATGTGGGCCCCAAGAAGGTACGTCTGAGCTCCGATGTCCGTACGCCGGAAACCTGCAAAACAAGGTTAGACTACCCCGGGGGTGTTTCCGGGATCGCCCCTCCGACGCTCAAGTCAGATGTGATTGAGGTAGAGAGAGAAAGTGATCAATGTAGAGAGAGATGTTCTGGGTTTTGCAGCTTAAAATTGCTTACCCTTTGATTGGTGAGACAACCGCTATTTATAGAGGATGGGACCTCCAATAAATGAGGGTATTTTAGTCGCCTCAGTGGTGGAGGATCGCCTTCCCTAGAGGTAGGGGTATTTTAGTAACTTCGCCATAGGTGGGCTGGTCTAAGAAATGGGCCCAAACAATTAGCCCCACGCCAAGTAATCGGAGTGAAAATCGCCATTTTTAGTGCGGTTGATTGGCGGAATAAGGTGATTGCATTTTTGCCGATGTTGAGCGGGACCCACGAATTTTCACGCCGGATCGTGGTGGAGAAAATCTTCTGGCGCTAGGATTAACCAAGCACGGGGGTCTCGCTGACCGGTATAGGGGGAGCCGAGTGAGTCTCTAACTGTGCCGAGCCATGTTGTGCCGAGCAAAACCCTAAGATCGGCCAGCCGGTGCCCTCGAGGCCGGGCCGAGCCGGGTGCCCTCGAGGCCGGCCGAGCCGGTCGAGCGGGGGCATTGGCCGACCGGCGAGCGGGGCATTGGCCGACCGGGCCGAGCGGCTCTCTCGAGCCGTGGCTTGGGCCGAGTCCGACAGTGTACCTTGGTCGAGAGGGCCGACCAGGTGCCTTGGTTGAAAGGCCGACCAGGTGCCATGAGACTGGCCGACCGCGGGCCTTTGAGGTTGGCCGAGTTGCTGCTCGAGGATGGACGACCGGGTTGAGCCGGTGCGTTGATGCTGGCCGACCGGGTACGCGAGGATGGCCAACCGGGGTCCCATGGCCAAGGGGCGGAGAGGGTGCCCAAGCCGAGTAGGTCCTTGAGCCGACTGGCTCCTTGTTCTTTTGGGCTTCCTTGTGCCGAGTGGCTCCTTGTGCTGAGCGAGTCGGACGCCACTCGGATGAGGGGCTAACGAGCCCCATGCTGTCCGAGTGGGTGTCAATGAAAGGCTTAGCTTGAATTTGGCTAAGTATAAGAGCGACTCGGTGAAGAAGAGGGGATCTCCTACCGGTCGAGAGGGTCGGGCGCCACTCGGATGAGGGGCTAATGAGCCCCATGCTGACCGAGTGCGTGCCGATGACGTACTTAGCTTGAATTTGGCTAAGTATGGGGAGCGACTCGGTGAAGAAGAGGAGATCTCCTACCGGCCGAGAGGGTCGGGCGCCACTCGGATGAGGGGCTAATGAGCCCCATGCTGACCGAGTGGGTGCCATGAGCACTTAGTCTTACTTGACCAAGTGTAAAGCGGCTCGGTAAAGGAGTACGTGGACTCCATGCTCACCGAGGGAGTAGGACGCCGCTCCGATGAAGACTGAGGATCCCATGCTGTCCGAGCGGGTGCCATGAGTACTTACCCATACTTGACTAAGTGTAAAGTGGCTCGGTAGAGGAGTACGTGGACTCCATGCTGACCGAGGGAGTAGGACGCCGCTCGAATGAGGATCGATGAGCCCATGTTGTCCGAGTGGGTGCCATGAGCACTTAGTCATACTTGACTAAGTGTAAAGTGGCTCGGTAGAGGAGTACGTGGACTCCATGCTGACCGAGGGAGTAGGACGCCGCTCGAATGAGGATTGATGAGCCCATGCTGTCCGAATAGGTGCTAGCTGATACTAGGCCATACTTGACCAAGTATAGAAGCGACTCGGCAAGGAGGGGAGCTCCTGTTGACCGAGTAAGTCATGAGGCTACTCGGATGAGGGGCTAATGAGTCCCAGGCTGTCCGAATAGGTGCTAGCTGATACTAGGCCATACTTGACCAAGTATAGAAGCGACTCGACAAGGAGGGGAGCTCCTGTTGACCGAGTAAGTCATGAGGCTACTCGGATGAGGGGCAAATGAGCCCCAGGCTGTCCGAATAGGTGCTAGCTGATACTAGGCCATACTTGACCAAGTATAGGAGTGACTCGGCAAGGAGGGGAGCTCCTGTTGACCGAGTAAGTCATGAGGCTACTCGGATGAGGGGCTAATGAGCCCCAGGCTGTCCGAATAGGTGCTACCTGATACTAGGCCATACTTGACCAAGTATAGAAGTGACTCGGCAAGGAGGGGAGCTCCTGTTGACCGAGTAAGTCATGAGGCTACTCGGATGAGGGGCTAATGAGCCCCAGTCGTCCGAATAGGTGCTAGGCGATACTAGGCCATACTTGACCAAGTATAGAAGCGACTCGGCAAGGAGGGGAGCTCCTGTTGACCGAGTAAGCAGGACGCCGCTCGGATGAGGACTAATGAGCCCCATGCTGTCCGAGTGGGTGCTAGCTGATACTAGGCCATACTTGACCAAGTATAGAAGCGACTCGGCAAGGAGGGGAGCTCCTGTTGACCGAGTAAGCAGGACGCCGCTCGGATGAGGACTAATGAGCCCCATGCTGTCCGAGTGGGTGCCATGAGCACTTAGTCATACTTGACTAAGTGTAAAGTGACTCGATAGAGGAGTATGTGGACTCCATGCTGACCGAGGGAGTAGGACGCCGCTCGGATGACGACTGATGAGCCTCATGCTGTCCGAGCGGGTGCCATGAGTACTTAGCCATACTTGACTAAGTGTTTGAGTGACGCTCCTTAAATTGCTGAGTGAGGTCATGTGACGCTCCTCGAGATACCGAGGGAGGTCATGGGACGCTCCTCGGCACGTTGGGGGCTTATAAGCCTCAAGTGGTCGAGGGAGGTCCTTAGCCTTATTTTGGCTTACTATTTGAGCGACGCTCCTCAAAATGCTGAGGAGGTGTCAATGAATATGTTTCTCGACTCGGGGGAGTTCAGGGGCTCCATGTTTCCCGAGGAGGTTTCATGACACTATTCGAATATCGAGTATGTACCAATTAACGATACTTAGCCGTTTTTGGCTAAGTTAGTAGGACGCTCCTCTTATGACTGAGGGGGTGCTGATGGAGAAATTTTGGACTTCTGAGGCTTATTAGCCCCAACCTTCCTCCTTTGAGAGTATTTATTTGTCCAACTAATGGGTTCCAAGTAATTAGCCCCACGCTGGATGAACGGATAGGGTAGCATCATTCCTTCCCGAGGCGATTGTCCAGCGGAAATAGAGAGAGACCCATGTTCTGGGGTACCCTGCCAGTCCCGAGAGGGGGGGTGGGGACTCGGGATTATGCATCGCTTCGAGTTAGGTGCCCTGATATGCAATTCATTTACTTTGTCTAAGTTCGCTCTTTAGACCAAGGGGGGTCGTGCTTGGATGGAGGTAGTTCGCACACGCCAAGTTGATGGAGGTACCGTGGATGAGTAGGTGCATCTGATGAGTAGGCAGCTATGGCCGAGCACATTTCCTTGGCCGAGTGGGCGCCAAGGATGAGTGGGTACCCTGAACGAGTAGGTACCGTTGATGAGTAGGTGCCTTTAATGAGTAGGCAGCTATGGCCGACCACATTTCCTTGGTCGAGTAGGCCCCAAGGATGAGTGGGTACCTTGAATGAGCAGGTACCGTTTATAAGTGGGTGCCTTTCATGAGTAGGCACCTCTGGCTGAGTATATGCCTTGGCCAAGTGGGTACCTTGAATGAGTAGGTACCGTTGATGAGTAGGTGCCTTTAATGAGTAGACACCTATGGCCGAGTACATTTCCTTGGCCGAGTAGGCGTCAAGGATGAGTGAGTACCTTGAATGAGCAGGCACCGTTTATAAGTGGGTGTCTCTCATGAGTAGGCACCTCGGCTGAGTATATGTCTTGGCCAAGTGGGTACCTTGAATGAGTAGGTACCACTGATGAATGGGTGCCTTTGATGAGTAGGCACCTCTGGCTATCTTGGCCAAGTGGGTACCTTGAATGAGTAGGTACCGCTGATGAGTGTATGTCTTGGCCAAGTGGGTACCTTGAATGAGTAGGTACCGCTGATGAGTGGGTGCCTTTGATGAGTAGGCACCTCTGACCGAGTACATATCCTTGGCTGAATGGGCGCCAAGGATGAGTGGGTACCTTGAATGGTAGGCACCTCTGGCCGAGTACATATCCTTGGCTGAGTGGGCGTCAAGGATGAGTGGGTACCTTGAATGAGCAGGTACCGTTTATGAGTGTGTGTGGCTGAGCCGGACCGTAAACTTGAGAGTGCCACTATTTATTCTGGAGGGGTTTTGCAGTTCCGAGTCACCATACCCCTCTTCTCGGTTGGCTATTCATGAGTCGTGCTCTTCGAGACAAATTCTTCCGATTGATGACATTTCTCTGAGGAGCCTTAAAGAGGCGTGAGTAGCTTGCTTCTCCTTGGCTGATTTTCCCCTTGAAAGCTGATGTGGTTCTTCCCTCTGTTTAGGTCCCAGCCGGTTAGGCTTAGCATCTAGGGAGGGACGAATGATCTCTTCGTGACGAGAGTGGTAACTATATCCATCCGGCTTTGCTGGAGAGTTTGTTGAATTTGAGCTGGAATCAAGATGACATCTCTTGCAGTTATGGGTGGAGGGTCAGCTCCTTATATCTGACCCGAGGCCGCGGGATGACCGACTTCGTGATGCCAATGGATTCCCTATTGGGGTGGAATCATCATCATTGGGATTGGGGATAGCACCGTAGGTGCATGATGGGATGCTTGAGCTCTCCCGGAACGGTTGGCTTGGGAGCGTGTCTTCTTGGTTGGGGCCATTACTGAGTGGCAATGAGGTGATTCTTACTGAGTGGTGGCGAAGTGATTGTTTGTAACTTTCCCACAGACGGCGCCAAACTGTTTCTGCTAAGAAATTTAGGATTGTAATATGTTGTGAGATTTGATGTGGACCCCAAGAAGGTACGCCTGAGCTCCAATGTCCGTACGCCGGAAACCTGCAAAACAAGGTTAGACTACCCCGGGGGTGTTTCCGGGATTGCCCCTCCGACGCTCAAGTCAGATGTGATTGAGGTAGAGAGAGAAAGTGATCAATGTAGAGAGAGATGTTCTGGGTTTTGCAGCTTAGAATTGTTTACCCTTTGATTGGTGAGACAACCGCTATTTATAGAGGATGGGACCTCCAATAAATGAGGGTATTTTAGTCAGCTCCAGCTGGTGGAGGATTGCCTTCCCTAGAGGTAGGGGTATTTTAGTAACTTCGCCATAGGTGGGCTGGTCCAAGAAATGGGCCCAAACAGGAATGAAATGGGCTATAGGACTCTACGTATAATGCTACGTATTAGGACAATACTAGGAAAATTTAGGGTAGGATTTAGTCATCTACTTTTTTAATTGTACCACGCTAGAAAGCATGGACATGTTGCTAATATAATAAGGCATGTGACATATTGCATGTCCAACACATTGTGGTTATAAAAACATGTAACACGCAACACCTGTATTGCACACTTGGATGTACTTATCTCTAGGTACACCTAGTCAAGTGAGCAAAAATAAATTGACAATGAGCAAAATTACATTTGAGTTGTATGAAATGAGCAAAAGCTTTCAAATGAGCAAAAACAGCTTTCAAATGAGCAAATAACTTTAAACTTAATGATATGACTTTTAAAATGAGAAAAAATGGTTGTGGATATAAGTGTACACATCTCTACTTACACTTCGGAGACCTTATAAATTGTGATAAACACATGCGCTATCGGTACTCTTTGTGCTTGAAAAGCATGTATCATTTGCCAAATTAATTTTATATTGCATCTATTTACTATTAGTTGTAAAGTAAAAATTAAAGCGATTTTACCAAGGGTATGTTCTTCACCTTATACAATAAGTTTCACGTCTAATCAGGTTCAATCAGGTATACATATAAGGTTAAATATAAGTTAATCAGGTCTAATAAGTTCAAATTTTGATAAGTTCATATGAAGATAATGCATTTCAAATTACCACTAACCTCTTCATCTTAAGCAATCTACATCGCTCTAACACTAGCGAACTCATTATTGAGCTATTCCTAATTGGAAACGTCTCAATTTTTTTTGTTCAGAACATGTACAAATGCATATATAATTAATTCTATATGTTGTATATCATTAAATAACAAATGTTGCATATAAAAACTCACCATCTTAATTATATAATTGATAAAGTGATATGAAATATAATTTCTATGTACAACTTTTATGATTCTATATACAAGATTTTATGAATTAACTAGTATTTTGGCCCGAGCGATGCCTCGGGTCAGTTACAATACTTTTCGTATTTTTTATCCATTAAGAAATTGAAATATTCACGTCATGACGTGATAAGTAAAAAAATCTGAAAGGTTTGAGTTTGAAAATAATAGCTTAAAAAGAATTGTGGTAAGATAATATGACATCAATAGTTTCTTGTTAGTTACGTAAAGAGATCTATATACTTGTTTAAGTCTTTTTAGTTAAGTATAGTTATTAAAGACTTTATCATATTGTCTTTGAAACATTTCACAATAAAGCCATTGTGTATTGATGGTTAAGCTCTTACTTTTCATTTCAAAGGTCACGTGTTCGATTCCTTCCAGTTACACAATATTTATATTTTTTTAATTGAGGGGTACACATGGACATAAAGCATTTGCTTTAGAAAGTGAGGGGGGAGTGCCACGTGGCACATCGACTTCCTTATGCACGCCTTTTAATATATTTGTATAGATATATAACATTTGCTGTGCACGTTTTCCTATGCACTTATTCAAACTTAAGTATCTTTCATAACATATTACTTCCTCCGTAACAAAAAAAAGGCAACATTTTGACATATTTGGATGTAACACAAAGTATGCAATAATTTGAAACTTACTTTGAATTTGGGGTTTTGGGGTCGAAATCTAGGTTTGGGGGTTCGAATTTTTTTAGTTTAGGGGTCAAAATCTGGGTTTGGGGTTCTAGATTTGGCGTTTTGGTTCGAAATTTCTGAATTTTTGGTCGAAGAGAGAGAATACGGTGGTGGGTGGTGGTTGGTGCTGAGTGGGTGGTGGGTAGTGGGTGGTGGTGGTGGTTTTTGTGAAGGTGGTGAGTGGTGGTGAATGCGGCGGTTGGTGGGGTGGACGCTGGTGACGGTGGTGGTTGGTGTGGTTGTCGGTGGTGAAGGTGGTGGTTGGTGCGGTGGTCGGTGATGAAAGTGTGGTTTGATTATTTAATCTCCTCTCTCCTCCTTTTCCCCTAATACATCTCCTAATCTTCACTTACCAAATTCTCTATAGGAGTCCGTGCCCACCAATAATGTTGCAATAATTTCGTTACGGAGGAAGTAGTAAAAATGATAATGATTGAATATTAATAAAATACTCATTGAGATGAATCAAAAAAGACCCCACATGTAGGGATGGCAATGGGTCGGGTCCACCTGGACCCATTCCCGTTTATATTTTACAGACCCAGACCCGTTGTTCTAGATTTTTCAGACCCATACCCAGATTCGCTGGGTCTAGCATGTCCATAGGTCCTAAATGGGTCCTTCTTAGTTTTAAGTTTTCATCACATTTTTGAATCTATGTAATTAAATTTTTTCGCCCTAATATATATAGGTTCTGCATTCACGGGTAAAACATTATCAAAACAAAATTTAAAAAATTAACTCATAAAATCTTTAAATGTTACAACTAACAAAGTTACAAGTCTTAGATGGAGTCACAACAGTAGCGAGTTCACAAAATCACAACTCATAAAACCTTAGAGTTTAGGTTTTTTTTAATATGTAAATGGGTATGCGGATCAGGTGTGGACCAGGTCTAGCATATGTGGACCCGGACCCGGACTCGATACATGCTCTTCGGGCCCCTGACCGACCCAGACCCGTTGGGTCTAAAAAGTCTGGACCCAAACCCTTATAATTGGGTCGGGTCCTAGGGAGTATGGGTCGGGTCCAGTACCCATTGCCATCTCTACCAACATGACTATATTTTTTTCTTATATATTGAGAAGAATTTAAAAGATTATCTCTAATTGTGAATAGTGTCAAAATTATAAGTGTGAAAGATAAAAAAATACAGTATAGAGGGAGTATATAACATTTAATAGTTTTGGAAAAAAATTTGTTGGAAAACACTCGGGATTAGGAATTTCTCCTTATTAGACCATATTCTAGTTTAGGAGTGTGCAGTTTTGGACCAGGATTGGTATTCGGACCGGAGCGGAATGGTATCCGATCCATAAAAAATTATGATTCCGGGTTTCCGTGTCCAGACTGGTGGACTAGAATATTTGTTCTTTTAGTAAAATAAATTTTTTATGGGTTAAAAAAGTTTAATGTTAGAAAGTTAGAAAACTAAAGCCTACTCTTTATTGCCTTTAGGATTATTGCTTTTAGAATTATTAAATTTTTATGTATTGAATTTATAAATATGTTCAAATCTAAGTAAAAAAGGAAAAGAAATATTATTTCCAGTCCAAAACCGGATAGGACAGGAAAAATTCCAGTACGCACACCGGAACCGGACCAGAATATTCCGGTTCAGTTCCGGTCCACATAATTTCAAGATTTCGATCCACCGGTCCAACTGGTTCCGGTCCAGTTCGGTCATGGACCGGTGCACACCCCTACCTATTAACCATAGTCATTTTTGCGGCCTTTTATAGAAGTACTCCATCTGTTTTTTTTTTAATCTTTCTCACTTGGAATCTTGACACTATTCATACTTAGAGAGAATCTTCTCAATTTTTTTCAATTTATAAGCAAAAATATAGTCATGTGGGGTCTTGTTTGATTCGTCTCAATTAGTACTTTATTAATATTCAATCATTATAATTTTTACTAATATATAATGAAAGATATTTAAGTTCAAAGATGTGCATTGGGAGACGCGCACAGGAAAATGAAAAGGAGAAAAAAACAGAGGGAGTTTATATGCCTCTGATAACACCATTTACCCTCTGGTCTTATTCTTTATTAAAATTCTTCAGCTCAAATTCTTCAGCTCATCACAGTGAGAATTTTATCATTTGATTACTAGAAGAATTAAGCTAAGATGCTGAAAATTCAGAAAGAGAGACTAAGTGGAGAAAAGGAAGAGAGAGTAAATTCTAGAAGTACTATTGTCATAAAATTAAATGATTAATTGATTAGAATGATCAATTAGCTACATCTTAATCTTATACTTTCTCCGTTTCTAGATAAGTGTTACGTTGAGTAAATTAATATTATTCATTAACTTAACTTTGAATTTATCTTTTCGCTACTATATAGAGAAAAATATAGTAAAGTGGGATCTTACTATATACATCTCAATGTATACTTTCAAAATTTCAACTTTTTATAACCTAAACTTGTGCACAATTAAACATATAAATTATCAAAGAAGCGCATTAGTACGTGAAAAAGTGACTATTTATTTCAGGAAAGGAAAAAATGTTATAAAGCATAACAAACTTCCTAAAACTAGAACTCGTTTCTTTTCTATAAGAAACTACTACCTTTTTGTTGAGGCGGTTGGGCCGTTGTTGGCTGAGCGACTCAGCTAGTCAACTAGGTGTATATCAACACCCCCTCAAGCTAAGAGGTGGATCATGGATGAATGCCATGCATTTCAAGCTTGGAAAAAAGAAAATTATATTGAAGGGAAGGTAAGGCTTTAATAAACGCCTCTGCTAGCTATTCTTAAGTAGGCGTATATGTAGCTCAATGAGACCTTCAATGATTTTATCATTTGTAAAATGGAAGCCCAATTCAATTTGCTTGGTATGTTCATGAAAGACGAATTCTTCGGTCTATATATATAACACTTTGATTCTCGCTATTTAGTGTCACATGCTCCAGATTTGTTACATCCAAGTCCCACAACAACCTAACAAGCCAAGTTATCTTTGATGCAATAATGGTTGGCATTGCCCTATATTTCCTAATGATTTGGAAATGGGAGTTTGTTTATTGGATTTTCAATGAACAGGGAATCTCCCAAACAATAATACATATCCATGACTAACCTTGTACGATCTATACATCGATAGGTGTCGTTTATTTGTTGGTTTGTCTCTTATACATGTGAGTTATTAGTCCCTTTTAATGGACATCATTTTTTTTATGTATATCTAATAAACACACTAGTGAATTAAGTGAAAAAACTAGTATGGTCCATCTTTGAAACACAATTCATGGTATCGATCAAATAGTAAATGGATGAGAAAGAACAATTCTTTTACAATAATACTTTAATAATAGATATTCAAAAACATCAAAGTAAGACAATATTATTTACCGATAAAAAGAGAATATAATTTCGATTTTGCAACAGAATCAAACATATTTATCATTCTATCGTCCATCTAGGCTTCAGCAAGGGGATAATTCATGGCTTTGCGGCTTTGCCTATGTAACATTACAATTTTTTTTTAAATGAAAACCAGCATGATAAAGTCACTATTGAGAGTAGTGGATAAAAGATGAAAATCGCTACTCATTTTATTTATATAGAAAAAATTGCTATTCATTGTAGCGACTTACAACTTATATCCGCTACTGCGAGCATAGATTTTGTGCTAAACCCAGAGAAAAAAAAATGCAAAATTTCGTTCGAGCCTATGTATATAGTAGATTGGTAAATATGCATGACTCTGACACAAAATGGGAAATTGGTTTTGTTTTAACATTATTCAAGAAAAAGATACTACTCCCTCTGTTTCTTTTTATTTTACTCATTTTACTTTGGGGGAGAACTAATGAGGAAGTATAAAAGTATGAGAGAGTAACTGAAAAGGTGGAGAGAGAAATTGAAAAGTGAGAGAGATAAACTAAAAAGTAGGTTAAAATATTAAAAAGTGGATGACATGGGTAGAAAAAGAAGAGAAAGTAGATGAGAATTGTTACCAAGAATAGAAAAAGCAATAGTATATAAATTAAAAGACATAGGCCCTGTTTGCCAATTAGCGGATAGTCATTAGGCGGTGTATTAGTTGATTTGACTAGCTGATTGTATTAGCTGTTTGTATAAAAGTGTTTGGTAAGTAGCTGATAGTTGATTGCTACATAATTGTGTAAAATGACCAATAAGAACATGTGCATAATCTATTGTTGTACTTATTTATTATTTATTAATGTAATTTTCAACAATTTTAGGACATAAATGTAATTGATCCATTCATTCCCAAACCTCTAATGTCATAAAGCTCATCCCCCAACTTTTTCAAAAAGAGTTTTTTAGGCTCAATAAGTTAATTGAAAACTCTCTTTATCAAATACTCAAATTAGAGGATTGACTAGTCTTTACCATTATTTACCACTTTTTCCCGGTTTTAGGCTCTGTTCTTTTGGACTGAATAAGTCTGAACTAAACTGAACTGAAATGAATAAGTCTGAACTGAACTGAACTGAACTGAAATGAATAAGTCTGAACTGAAATGAATAAGTCCGAGGCGAACGAACCGGTTCGAATCGAACCGATCGATCCGATTCGAATCGAATCGAACCGAATCGAATTGAGTATTATTAATAATTACAATTAGATAATATTTTTATCGTCATTGATAATATTAATAATAATAATATTAATACTAATACCAATAATATGCATAATAATAATATTAATACTAATACCAATAATATGCATAATAATAATATTAATACTAATACCAATAATATGCATAATGATAATGATAATGATAATAATAATATTAATACTAATACCAATAATATGCATAATAATAATATTCTTATGAATTGAGTAATATTAATAATAATATTAATACTAATACTAATACTAATAATGTGCATAATAATAATAATATTCTTATGAATTGAGTAATATTATTAATAATAATATTAATAATAATAATATTAATACTGATAATATGCTACATTGTTTAAACTTATTTATTTGGAGTTCTTCACCCACCAAAAAGTAATACTCCCTCCGTTTCCAAAAGTTATTCCTACTTTAACCAATTTCCTCTAACAAAACTATTCAAAATAGGAACAAAATAGGAACAAAATATATCGAGGGAGTATTACTTTTCCATCTTTCGTTTCTTTCACCAAAAATTACTCTTTTTATCACTTGTCCCCCTTATTTTATATTCAATGGGTCAAAAAGTACCCTCCAAAAAGTTTAAAAGTGACATTGCCAAAAATCTTAACAATAATAATAATAATAAGAGTAAGAATAAGAATATAATAATAATAATAATAATAATAATAATAATAATAATAATAATAATAATAATAATGATAATAATCATAATAATAATAATAATAACGGTTTTTTCACCATATACCCCCGACAAATTAAAAAATTCACCATAAACCCTCAATGTTCCAAAAATTCACCATATACCCTTGAATTTTCGAAAACGTTCACCAAACGCCATTTTTCTAACTTCCGTTAACTTTATTTACGATATTGCTATTATTAACCCCTAACCATAATTCTAAACCTAATCCCTAACCCTAATCCCCAACCCTAATCTAAACCCTAACCCTAACCCACCCCATCCACCCCTCCACCCCCACCCGCCCCGCCCCCAACCCCCACCCCCCCTCCCTCCCCTCCACCCTAGACCCGGCCCCATACTTGCCCCCCAGCCCTCGGCCCCACCAACCCACCTCCCTCCTCCTCGCTGCAACCTCCTCCCCCTCCCTCGCAACCCATTGCCCCGCAACCCCCTACCCCGCAACCCCCTACCCCGCATCCCCCCCCCCCTCCCTCCCCTCTCCCCCCGCCGCCGGCCCCTACCCCCTCCCCCTCCTCCCCGCACCCCCGCAACGCCCGTAATTTCAAAAGCCCCCACCTTGCTTTTCTCTCCTCCCTCGCTCTTCTCTCTGTCCGATCTACTCCATGGAGAGGCCGCACTCGCGCCTGTTCTGCGTTTGTGAAGGGGAGGGGGTGGGGTTAGGGGAATTCAAGTCGAAGAGGTTAGGGGAATTCGACGGGGAAGGGGGAGGTGGTGGGGGAAATCGACGGGGAGAGGGGAGGGGGTGGGGTTAGGGGAATTCGACGGGGAGAGGGGGGAGGGGGGGGAAATCGACAGAGAGGGGGGGGGTGGGGGAATCGACTGGGGAGCGGGAAGGGAGTGGGGGAATCGACGGGGGAGCGGGAAGGGAGTGGGGGAATCGACGGGGATGGGGGGGGAGGGGGGCAGCCACGGTGGAGTAGGGGGGAGGGGGTGGGGCTGGGTGCGGGGTGCGGGGGTGGGGGGGGGGGGGGGGGTTGGGTCAAAGGGGTTGGGTCAGGGTTAGATTAGGGTTAGGGTAAGGGTTAGGGTTAGATTAGAATTAGGGTTAGGGCTTAATGATGACAAAATCGTAAATAAAAGCTAACGGTGAGTTAACGGAAGTTAGAAAAAGGGCATCCGGTGCACGATTTTGAAAAGTCGGGGTATATGGTGAATTTTTGGAACATTGAGGGTATATGGTGAATTTTTTTAATTTGTCGGGGTATATGGTGAAAAAAACCGTAATAATAATAATAATAATAATAATAATAATAATAAGAGTAAGAATAAGAATATAATAATAATAATAATAATAATAATAATAATAATAATAATAATAATAATAATAGTAATAATAGTAATAATAACAACAACAACCTTCTCAAAAAAAAAAAAAAAAAAAAAAAAACAACAACAACAACAACAACAACAATAATAATAATAATAATAATAATAATAATAATAATAATAATAATAACGGTTATTTCACCAAATACCCCCGATAAATTAAAAAATTCACCATATACCCTCAATGTTCCAAAAATTCACCATATACCCTTCAATTTTCGAAAACGTTCACCAAACCCCCTTTTTCTAACTTCCGTTAACTTTATTTACGATTTTGCCATCATTACGGCCTAACCCTAAAATGTAAACCCTAACCCTAACCCACCCAAACCCTAACCCCCTAACCCTAACCCCCTGCCAGCCCCCACCCCTCCGGCCTCCACCCCACCCCAGCCGCTTGGGGGTGGATGGGTGGTGGGCTGGGTGGGTTAGGGTTTAGGTTTAGGATTAGGGTAAGGGTTAGGGTTAGATTAGAATTAGGGTTTAGGGTAAATAATGGCAAACTTGTAAATAATAGCAACGGAGAGTTAACCGACGTTAGGAAAAGGGTAAATGGTGCACAGTTTTGAAAAGTCAGGGGTATATGGTGAATTTTTGGAACATTGAGGGTATATGGTGAATTTTTTGATTTGTCAGGGGTATTTGGTGAAAAAACCGTAATAATAATAATAATAATAATAATAATAATAACAACAACAACAACAACAATAACAATAATAATAATAATAATAATAATAATATAAATAAAAATAATAAGTTGTCAGACCGAACCGAATCGAACCGAACCGATCCTGGCCTGGAAATAGTCGAGCAAACGATCGATTCGATCCGATCTCGAAATAAATTTCCATTTATTGAAATCAAAAAAAACCAAGGTTTTTTTTTTTTTTTTGAAAAAAAAAAAGAACAGAGTCTTAGTTATTCATTATACCCATTCTTTCACCATTATCCAGTAACTACCTCATTATCCAATTATTCCAATATATCCATTTGCCCAACCCACCTGAACTTATATATATAGAAAAATAAAAGAGAGTATTTCTTTCGATATTCCTGAATTCCTCCCGATATTTGGTGGGTTAGACAGAAATTTTATCGAGTGAGATGGACCTGGAATTGCAAAGTACAATTTTGCCTCAAATTCGTGCCGAAATTCCTCCTATAATCAAATCGAGTAATACCAATATTGGCATCCTTAGAATCCCATCAACTTTTGGGTAATTTTTTTTTTCTGAAGCGATTTATATTTTTTGCATGTATTTATTTTTGTGGGATTTGATTTATTAATCTTTCTGGAGTTTGGAGTGCCAATTTATGGCGTTAATTAAGTTTGATTTTTACATGCTATCGCTCATATCGTTCCCTCTTTGTTTATGCATGGCTAATTTCCTATATCTTCACAAGTTTGAATCTAATTTATTATGAAATGAGTAAAATGCATTTAGTTTGATTACCTTTTGGATATTATGCAAGGAATAATTGATTTTTCTCATGATTATGTTCTGGGTATTCTTTAATTTTTGGTGGGTCAGCAATAATTGATGTTTGCGTAATTTGGCTAACTTGTTCCCAGTTTTAACAAACCAAACAAACGTGAATTATATGAATTGCTTGATGAATGTAGCTAAATTTTTCATATTGATGCTACTCTTAGATGTGATAATTAGGGAAAATAGTTAGATAAAAGGAGAACTATGTTTCCTAATTGAATTTTTGGGGAGCTCTAATTGAATATTTCTATTGATGACAAGGCTGGTGTCATAATTAAGTTATGCTCGTCTAAGTGCTTGATTCGGGTGGAACCATGCCTATCTATGTCAGTAATTTGATATGTGCTACTCTCGACAATAGAGATGAATCGCTAGTCGTGCTATTCAATCTTTTACTGTACTCTAATGTTGACGAGTCCTTAGCCTAAATATAGTTATAAAACAAGATTTTTGGAATGGGGACTTCTTATAGAGCAGTGAGAAAAACACTACACATTTCTTGAAGACATTGAAATTGGCAGACGCTTAACCAAGTGATTAAGGATATTCTATTACAAGAGCTTCCTTATGTAGTTTGTTAGGTACCTACTGTTTGAGCTCCAAGACCTTCAGATGATCTAGATGCCACATTAGCCCAAACATGTAATTATTGTAAGTTGGATCGTGAAGGTGTTGCTTAGCGAATCATGGTCAAATTGTGGAAATTGTAGATTCATCCATTAAGCATAGTATGTTCCTGCTTTTCCTCTCTGTATTGGGGATTGGTAATTTGTGTTTCCTTCAACCCTGAACATAGATTGCTGAAGTTACTGAACAAGTTTTAAAATTTAAATGGGCTTTTTATGTTCTCTTCGTTTATTTCAGCGATGAGTACTATTGGATATTTCATATCTGTGTCTGATATGATTTTTAAATGTCATCCGTTTCCTTTCAGAGAAAGCTTTTCTAATTCATGTTCAAGATGGAAATCACTAGAAGTACATTGCAACAATGGTCAGAGTACACAGCAGTCTGCTGCGTCAACTAGTGACAGTCAGAGGCTACCCGAGCTTTCTTTCAACAGGTTGCAGCCTAGTGACAATGAGTGTGATGGATTGCAAAGGCGTCTTTTTGGTCGGTTTCTTGCTCGTGAAGCTGTTCTTGATGAAGAATACTGGGTTTGTTTTGCTCTTGTTATATTGATGTTTCCCCCCTAGAAGTATTATGAACTGGGGTACTGAGCCTTATATCAATATGTATTCTTTTATCTGATCTGTGGCAGACAGCGGCATGGTTGCGGGCAGAAGCGCATTGGGAATCTGTATCATACGTGCGGTTAGTTTCTATCTCAATTATTAACCTTGGGGACTGTTGTATTGTTTTCTTTGTGACACATAGATGGTAAGTATTTGGTGGAATCTCCGTAATGTTACCTCTCTCTCCTATTCTGTTACCAAATTGCTACTTGTCTCTTTGCCTTTTGAACTGTTTTTTTGGTCACAGACTTGTTCTATTATTGTTCTTTCAGGCACATTGATGCATCTAAAAGGAAGTATGCCGAACAGGTGCGTTAATGTAGGGAATAATAGTATTGACATAACCAAGTGTTTATCAAAGGAACTGAATTCTGGAATTTTTTTGAATATTTGGGATGGGAATCAGCAGAACTCAGACCACTATTTTTTTCAATCCCTCTGTAGTGCGGGTCATTGTTGGGGATTGGAAGTGGTTCTTTAAGGTGCATACATTCATTTTTATTTTGTTGGAGTGAATTACTGTTTTTCTAGGTGCTGCGTTTTCCGAAATTCAATTTTAAAACATCTTCTTGCTTGTAATGGTTAGGTTGCATGTGTATATGAGGCCCTGGATCCATCTTAAATGAGAGCTTTGTTACTGGATAGTCTGCTTTTCTTGTTCATATTTGAGATTCTGGCCTTGTTTTTCACAAGTGGTCTGCCAAGCTTACATCGGGGATTCAAGTCACAGACTCTTGGAAGCATTTTCCTTTTCATTTCTAAATGTGATACAGCGATGGATTTTGATTCTTACATTCATTGCCTAATTAATGTTCTCACAACAACTTCGCAAGTTGTCTGCGAAGGCTAAACTAGGGATTCAATTCATGCCCTTTTGGATAGCATTACTTCAACATCATGGTTAGAATGCGAAATCCTTAATCCCAAAAGATGGAGTAGGTTCGGCTCCACGAACCAAATCTTTTTCTCCTACTGTTAGAATCTCTTCCTCCATTCAGTTCTACACTGTGTCATATACTTCTCCAAACTCTTTCTTCATTTACTTTTTAACTCTCTCCATCCAAGTCATCTTTGATCTCCATCTACTTCTCATCTTCATAACCCCAACTCTTTACTTTGCTTATTGGTGCATCTTTTCTTTGATGTCACATAACTAACATGACTGGTTTGTCTTTATTTCTTATCTTTAATATCTGCAACTCCAACCTTTTTTCGAATATTTCAATGCGGATTCTACTTATTAGGGTGTTCCACACATCCATGTCAACATATGCCATATGCATCTCTGCTAGACTGCTATGATGTTTTCTTAATATCCAAAATTCCATCCATATCTTCTTAATATGATGTTTTCTTAATATCCAAAATTCCAACCCCATACTGCTGGTCTAACAACTGTCTTGTAGAACTTTCCCTTCTAGATGTACACTACAATCCTACAATATCCCAGATGTTACTCTTTGTTTCAACTACTCAAACTTAATGCTATAATCTCCATTATGGTCAATATCTTCACTCCAGAAAAGCTATCCAATGTACTTACAACACTCAAGGGTACTTACTGAAAAGATTTGTTAACCAATCAATTCTTACCTCCTTGAGGCAACTCCAAACCTCAATAGGAATACTACATTGGCGAATCATTTTCCTTAGTTTCATTCTCTTTGATGCCCTTTCGACAGTTTGTTCAGGATTCTCCACACATAACCCCGGTTGATATCACGGTCCTCAATAGAATATCTATCAAAATATTCTATCAATCGATCATTAATCTCTTCATCTGGGACAAAGATCCTTTGGTTTTTATCTTTCATACAATTAATTATAGAGAGATATCCCTGGTCATCACTTGTATCCTTCTAGGTTTGTCATAATATCTTTTTCACCATCCCTCGAGTATAGTTTGTCATATACATCCTTATGACCTTATATGCCTCTGACTTTACTTGTCAAACACTTTTTCTCACCTTAACTGTACGCGATATTTTCTTTAATCCTGCAACTTTCAAAGTTAAGCTGAGTTCTTCTCAACTTATTTTTGCAGTACATTTTTGCCAAACTTTACTTAATATCACTGAACTTGATTTTATTGCTGAAGTTAACTTATCTAAGCTGAACTTAGCATCTATTTTTTTTAGCTTAACTTAAACTTATATTTTCTTAACTTAATTTTTACTTTACTTATATTTGTTGAACTCAATATATTTATTTGCCTAACTTAGTTTTGCTCTACTTAACTTTCTTTTGTTGATGCCTATTTCAATAAACAAGAGAAGAAGAAAGCCTGGGTAGCATTCTCCTCTCTTCTTAATTACTGTTTTTACGTCCTAATACCACCTTGTTGTGTTGCTTTTACGTCTTCATTCCCTTTGATTCAATATTATGGTTAGAAGCATTTCTGAATGTGTAACTGAAAATTTGCAACAGTTACAGTTTAAATCTTTAGCCTTTGAGAAGGGGGGGAGGGAGGGGAAGGAAAAGGGACCCTTCCAAAATTTTAACAAACACGAGGCAGATCTGGTTTATTTAAAGGGGAAGGAAAATGGGTTTTTTGTAGTTCCTTTTCATTCCTTCCCCTATATATATCATATCCATAAAAGGATAAAAAAAGTTTCCCCACTCCCCCCTCTTTCTCTCCCTTTCCCTCAACTCATCCTATCCACATATAGTATTAAGGATTCAGATTCTATACATTTTTTAAGCGTACATAATAATTAACATATCCATTTGTTGAATTTCTTACATGTACGCACACTTGTTGTTTGGTTGATAGAAATACTGGCGGTGCATGGGCCTTCTATTTGGAATGGGTTAGTTTAAGTAATTGATGTTTTAAAGTGGTGGTGGCTTTCAGTCACTGGGGATTGAGAAGTGTTGTTTTGGTATAAAAACATGAATTGACGGCAAAACAATGATGAGAGTGTATTAATTATGAACTTTTGCTAGCGATTGGTCTAACTTTAACTATTTTTTGATAGAAAACGTTAATCTAGCTTATCTATCGCTCTTCCATTATAATAAAATCCAATGACTTGGAACTGTCTTGTGTCATACTACAGGAGTTCTATGCTCTCAAAAGGCGATGCTCTGGACTGGATGGAAATTCCCTTAAGTGCTTCTGTCTAGTTGCAGTATGTTTTAAGCTTTTAATGTACTCTATATAATTATTCGTAGCTTGTCTCTTTTGGTGTCTTATAGCCTTCAGAGATCTATTAAAATATAAATGTGCTACTAGCTTTGTTGAACTGTTTGAAGATAATGTAACATACCTTTTTTTTGACACATGAGTCCTCCGTATCTCTCTCTTCATCCAAAAGGAAACGTTTATTTTCTCCTTTCTCTCCTCTTCCTTAATACACGTACTGGAACCTAGTACTATATTTGTTTAGAAATGGGAGGGAGTATAATTTCTCAACTGAAGCTAAGCTGAATAAAAACATGAGGAACAAAACAATTCACTTTACCTCTCTTCTAGATTAGTTAGGTTTAGTTAATGCAAGCTCCTCGTTCCTTTCTGATGTAGAGTGTATGCTGTTCAGATCACATTTCTGGCTCCAAGATCACGTGGTTCACTAGTTCGACAAACTTGATCAGTACTAGTTTTGACTTGTTGCTCTGAACATATGCTAGGCGCATTCTATGTCTGTTCCTTCTCTCTTTCTTTTTCCCAGGGGATGAGAGGGTGGTGGGTTCCAACCAGGAAAATGAATCCAAGCATACCACTAGTTTGACAAACTTGATTAGTATTCGTTTTGACTAGTTTTTGAAACATATGCTAGGTCCATATTATGTGTGTTGTTATCTCTCTCTTTCTACATCATCTAACATCACTTTGAATTTTGACCAAATTGTGATTTAATTTGGCTAGTCTGCAATCCTAATGCAACCTTATGCTACTTCTATGTTTCTGGGAAATAGTAGTTTGAGAGAAGATCGAGAATAAGATTGACAATAGATTGTATCTCAATCCAATGTTACATCAAAATTTCAGAATGATCTATTTCTTGTCCTTAGCTCTCTACTATTTATGATTTTTTCTACATTCCCTTCCCTCGCATGACTAACTCCGACACGTACATCCTTACGTTACCACATTTACCCTTATTGCTTCTTCTTGCATATGAAAGATGTCAAGTAGATGAATGGCTTATGGTGATGTGTAGCGGAGCAATCACAAACCTTGATACATTGAATCAACTTAATATGTTCCTAGGCTCTTGTGAATCCATAATGCTAATAACCTTATGTGTCATGTACCCAGGATTGGGATAATTGTATGGGTTTGTTATGCAATCAGTTGCTCATAATATTTCATTAAATGTTCCATTGTTACTATTGGTGGACCAGTACAATGGAAGAGGTAACAATCTGTTTTTAGAGAACTTGAGATGTTCTTGACTTTGGACAGTTTCAAGACATGTTGCTCATCAAGGTTTGCACTAGATCTAACAACTATTGCAGAAGAAGCTGTTATCTTATTTCCCTGTTGTTTCATTTTTAACTCTTCCTTTTCCGCAGTTCCATTTTTTTTGAAAATTATGTCTGATGTTTAATTTTTAGATTGTAATGGAGTCTATTGAACAATGATGTCTTGCTTTGTGACTGATGGAATCTCTAATGTAATATGCTGTAGAATCCTGCATCGTTTCGTTTTTTTGCTCTGCAATCATACGCTTTCGTCTTTTTGTGTACTTTAGGTGAAAAAGGAGGAGAAAAATGTCAGGAGAACTGTGCTAAACAGTGTTGTTGGAACATTAGACTTGAGCATACGGCAATTTTCGAGAGGAGAAACATATCCGGGGGTACTTTAATTTCAAAGTTTAACTTAGTTATACCATCTGAATCCTATATTCTGAACCCTATAGTTTTCTTATTATTATTATTTCAGGAGGTAAAGAGGTCTTCAGGATTCTTGGCAAGTCAGGAGCCCTTTGATGCTCATAAGTATGCATATATTGCTAATGTTTGTGTTACCAAATTTGCTCGACGCCAGGGTATTGCTTCCAATTTGCTCTATCTGGCCACTGATGTTGCTGTTGCATCTGGTATTGCTCCTTGAATTTATCTAGAAACTTGTGCCTGTGTTTTTTTTCTTTTACTTCACTGAAACATTGTTGCATTTTTTCAGTAGTAATATCTTCTGTGTACTTTTAGGAATGAAGCAACTATATGTTCATGTAAATGTAGACAACAAGGCTGCTCAAGAATTATACACTAAAGCTAATTTTAAGGTTTGGCATTGTTTCCTGGCAGCACCTTCATATCTACTTTAGTTCATTATTCCATTGACTTGCATGTCATTCTTCATAACCTTTTATCTAAGTCATTTTGTGGTGATCTTTATGGCACTCCATGTCTCTTTCCAATTGTAACTTTGTTGTGCAGGAGACTCCTTGACATATTTATGTTCTTATTGTCTTTGCTAGATTGTGGAGGCTGCCTCTTCCGCTTTCTCACAAAATCAGAGGCTTCTAATGGTGAAGGTGCTATGAGCCTTCAAAGATTCCATACAAATTCATATCCAACATCAACGTGTATATGTGTTTATAACATTCACTTAAAAGGTATCTCCTTCTGTTATGCCTCTTCTATTGTACTCTCCCCCCTCCCCCCTTCTGTTGCCTGATTTTTCTTTTTCTTTTGCCTGTTGTAGTCTGCAGAAGTTGCCAATTTATTTTTCAAGTTTTGGCATGTAAAACTTCTAGCATCTTGATTGTAACTTGTGAATATTACATTTAGAATTCATAGTTTATGTGCATAATGTCATGGTTTGCTAATGTGAGATTATATCTGCTGTGTTGCCAACAATTTGACATTCTGCTGAATTGGTCATATTTCCCCAGGCTTTATTGTTCAGTTCTTTTCCTATTTTTGCATATAAATTTTCCCTTCATTGGATCAATCTATCAGTTCACTGGCGAAGGGAAAGTAATAGAAGTATTACAACTCACTGTATATTACAGATAAAGTTACTAAATTAGTATATATATTTATTTCTCCTATAATTGGGTACATTGTGCCTCTCTCAAAAATTATTAGTTGTTCTCAAAACAAAAATTTGGAACTCATAAAGGTCATTGATAATTTAAGAAATTACGATAATACTATTCTCTGAAAACAGAAAATAGCTAGCAGACTTTGCTGGACTTCCTGTCCATGACAAACTTCTTCCATACATCAGTAATCTGCCTTTGTGTCTCAAGTTCACTTTTCTTAGGCTCGCAGACAACCCCATTCTTCCCTATGGCATGATGACCGAGACTTCTATTATTCTTGGAAGGGAGGTGATCAAGCTCATTGAGAACCTTGGTGATGTCGAGCACAAGCCGCTCGGCGAGAGTCCGGGAAAAGTCTTCCCGAACCACAACGCGAAGCACTGTTACATGCTGTGCATCAGCTGGCATGGTGTAGGCTGGAACGATCCACCCAAATCTTCTTAGCAACTCCGAAACCTCAAACTCGTTATGGAGGGTATTGTCTTTAAGAGAGAAGGCCACTAGAGGAACACCATTATCTTTAGACGCAATTGTGAATCTCCCTGTCTTTTCTAGGCCCGTCTTCAATATTATAGCATTTTCTTGGCAGTTCTCCATCACATTCCGATATCCTTCAAAGCCAAGGCGGATTAGCTGATAATACTGAGCAATGACTTGACTGGAACCTGCACACCAAATCATCTAGTGAGGATCCTGCTGCTAGCTGGAGGCTCATAAAAGATTAAAAGAAGGTAGAGTCGGGCTGTAACTAAACATGCAAGCTAAAATGTTCTGGGATAATTACAACCACACTGAGAATTCCACTACTAGTACTTTGTGGGAGATTTAGGTGTAGACTGGAGCATGACTTTGAATGATCCACCTTGAAAATCCAAAGTAGAACTTATGGAACGAGAAAAACATGCTTTATAATGAATATCGGGAGGTTACCTTTCGAGAAGTTGAGAGTGAAGGTAGGCTGGTCAGCTCCTAGGTAGTTGATATGGAAAATGAGCTCTTCAGGCAAGTCTTCCTTGCTCCTCCAAATGGCCCATCCAATGCCAGCATAAACAAGGCCATATTTATGGCCACTGACATTTATGCTCTTCACCAGGGGAAGCCTGAAGTCCCATTCTAGCTCTGGGTAAAGGAAGGGGGCAATAAATCCTCCACTTGCTGCATCCACATGTATAGGAGTATCCCACCTGCCAACTTTATGGTAAGTCCATGCATACATTTTTTTTTTGGGGTTTGCATATGTTATGAATAGCATCTTGGATCATATGGCCGATCCCATTCTATTAGGATTAAGGCTTTGACATCATTGCATATTATGTACTACCTCCGGCCTAGCTTCTTAGTCCACTTTGAAATTTCGCGAGACATATATTTTCAAAGTGGATAAAAGAATCTGGGACGGAGGGATTAAA
The DNA here is from genome assembly GCA_947648045.1 of Beta corolliflora. Classification (NCBI taxonomy): domain Eukaryota; kingdom Viridiplantae; phylum Streptophyta; class Magnoliopsida; order Caryophyllales; family Amaranthaceae; genus Beta; species Beta corolliflora. The sequence goes on along the minus strand of CANSZD010003084.1, from coordinate 1,050,755 downwards.
TTGTATCAGGTGGCATGAAATAGGATCTGAATAGCTACAAAATCAAAGATTTGTACCCAGTGTTTTTGTTCTTTTCTAGCAAGAGATCATTCAACAGCTTGACATCTTCAAACTCGCCATTTAGGGTGGAGCCAAGAATGGCAGCGACACATATGGTGTTCTCATCTACCATTTCAACAGCCTTAACAGGGTCCATCACATAATATCCTTCCCTTAGCTTCACTTCCTTCAATTCCACTTCAAAGTACCTTGCAAATTTTTCCCAGCATACCTACAAGGAAAACAAATTAAGTAGTGGGGTTTAGAATATACTTGTAGTTGTTTTCATTCATGTTCAACATTTTCGTATAGTTGAATGATATAACCGTTTGTGACAAGAAATGTATTATATACTTGAACATTAGCGCCAGTGACAATGTTGGGCTTGTCATAAGGTAAGCCTTGAGCCTTGCGCTTGTTCTGCCATCTCCTCTTGAAAGCAAGCCCGGCTAGCATTATAGCCTCCGAGGAGCCTACCGTTCCTACTCCGACTGCTGCTTCTGAGTCTTCAAGTGGAGCGTTGAACAGCCTTGCTATCATGTTCACACATCTATTCTGCTTGCGTCAATGTAAAACAATTATGTTACTATTGTGAAGTTATACCATTAAACCTGCATAACCTTCCTAGTCCTGAGATCATTGGATTAGTGCGTCAATTCCATATGAAAAATAATGATCAATGCAAGATAGAAACCAGTAAAAGAAAATAATAGTCCTTTGTCGCTCTTCACAATTGTCCATTTTTTCTTAGGGGTTGTAAGAGAGCTTCAGTGTAGGAATTGGTGTACTATTCTTTTCAATATTATCTTTTCAGCCAAAAACTTGTATGTGACGATGTTTTTATTTATTTACGAAGGCTCCGTTTGATTGGACGGAAAACGTTTCAATGGAAAATGAGTTTTTAATAGAAAACATAATTGTAGATGAGTTTATCTTTGTTTAGTTCTATGTATAAAAAGTTAAAGAGAAAAGGGAAAATGAAGATGAAAGGGGAGGATGAATAAGTGGAAGGAAATAAAGTGTAGAATAGGGAGGAAAACTGGTTTCCCTTTTTTTGAGAAGGAAAATGTTTTTCACCCTTAGGAAAACAATATTTCACCATTTGGAAAATTGTTTTCCATCTTTCACAAAACAAATAAAAGAAAATGGAGAAATCAGTTTTCTGGAAAATTGTTTTCCACACAACCAAACACTCTTTTAAGTGATAGAATACCTTTATTTAGTTAAACAGAAGACGTTTTTAGTTACTTGATCCATTTGGAAGTGCGAAATCACTATGGATCGTCCCCGAAACCCGAGTTTACTTTTCCATTCTAAATATTAAAATTTGTTTCTAAATAGGTGCAACAGTTTGACATGCAAAAGACAACTTTTTGATCATTAATATCTCTAATTATGTATTTGTAGAAGTTATAAATAGTTGGTATTATGAAAAATATTCATTGAGACAAACCAATAACATTTTATATCATCATTTTTATTTTTATATATTAGTAAAAAAAAAAAAAAAAGAAAAAAGAATAAAAAGTGATACAACCTAAAAGTATTGACAAAAAAAGCAACGTAAAGTACTATATCTTTAGAAAAGGAAAATCATTCTCGTTTTTATATGCCGATGGTCTTCTTATTTAAATTCTCAAATGGTTTTGTTCTTAAAGTTGACCCAGAAAAGTAGGACTAAACTAGTTAGACTCAAACCTATGGGAATTCAATACCTCCAAAAATCAACCTTCAAATTTGACTAACGAATTCCAGAGTAATAATAGTGAAAAAAATATAAAATAAAAAAAAATGATGACCTGAAGCTCGGTGGTGACAGGATACTCATCCATGTCAACATAGTTCTTGTTGATGGCCTCCATCATTAGTTTGTTACACTCTGGCTCCATCCATGTTGTCACAAACGACGCCAAATTCAGCCGTGGATTCCCATCTAACATCAGCTCATCGTTTATTATCTGGTACGCTGCCTCCTTTGGTATCGAACTCTCGGGCATCTTAAACCTAACACGACATGAACACGAATAAGATATGAATTTAAACTCGTTTATCATATTATATGATCATAGTACCATTTTGTTATATTTTGAGCACAACCTGAAACCAACATGAAGTCGAACGACACAAGAACGTAAATTTAGTACATATCATGGTACCATTTTGTTATATTGTGAGCACAACCTGAAACCAACGTGAAGCCGAACGAGTAACGACACACAAGAACGTAAAGTTAGTACATACGTAAGTCGTAAGTACCTTGGAAGTGGAGTTTGGAGATGGCGGGAAGCGAAAGTGCACTGAATGTAAGCATCTGCATCAAAGACTGCTTCTGAAAGTACCATCGTTGATTAGCTTGTTGGGTTAAGCAATAATATGAAGAATGTAAATAACTAAGCTTTGTATGGCTTGGTAAACTAAGTTTTTGCTTGAGGAAAATGAGGAGGAGGGTTAGGGTATTTATATGGAAGTTATGTAGGGGAAGGTGTGGTTAATAAGGGTAGGAATTTGATAGGTATAATATAAATTTTCCGCGTCTATGATATATTCTTCTATATTTACCAAATAAAGTTCAAAAAAATCTAGACGAAGGAAAATAGTATAAAGTTTTTTGCTTTTTGTACAAGACAACAGAAGAAAAAGGAGAAGTCTTCATAATACATGTGTTTTGAGTTTTGACAATATGTTTATTTCTTGGTCAGAACAATTAAAAAGGACAAGTTGGCTAATGAGTTACTAACTTTAGTAGTTATAGTAGTAAACTTCTAATGGAAGCGTAATAGACTAATAATACAACCTTCAGGTGTAGAATATTAGTAGTAAACTTCTCTTTAATAGTCTTCTTCTTTATTAGGTCAAAAATGTTGGTATTACAAAAGCAATTATGTCATAAATGATTGTATAAAAAAAGGTAATCCTATCAAAAAAAGAAAAGAAGAGAGGCTAAAATGAGTTGTTAGATATTTTAATGTGAAACAGTTAGTGCATTTACAGAAGTGTTCCATGAATTGATATTTCAAAATCAATACCTCATCTAACCATCAATTAGTAAAAATTTGTCGATGGACGTTTTGCCTATTTCTATCTTTATTTTTCAAGTTTGCTGATGTATGTTTTGTATCATCAATATTTTTAATTCCATATTAGTAAAAATCATAAGAATTTGGCATTTTTAATGTACTCATTGAGAGTAATCAAACAAGATTCTACATGACTATGTTTGTTCTTCTATATTGAAAAGAATTTAGAAGATTTTTTTACTTATAAATAGTGTCAAAAATCATATATAGGAAGAACATTATGGCCATATTTGGTAAATGGCTTTTTCATCGACTTTGACTTTTCAATTTGGTCAAACAACCAAAAATAGTGTTTGGTTATAAGAACTTTTGGTTGACTAAAAAGTCGCTTTTAAAGTCAAAATGAATGCACAACAACCATAACTAATTTTATTGGGCTTTTGTTGACCCACAAACTCTGCAATAAAAAGTACCAACAACCACAACTAATTTTACCAAACATTTTTGCAAACCGCTGGCTTAAACTGCAATGACTTAAAAAGCCCAATACATACAACCAATGCCTCACCAACCCAAAAACCAACTAAACCAACAACAATCAACAACCAACAACCGATCGCCAAACAACTCTATGTAATGGAGGGAGTATTGAACTACTATATTATATCAAAACATGTATAGTTAGTTTCTTTATTTTTATTTTTTTTTTTTTGTTAGTATTGGGGTTTTGAGGAATATGATCTATCATGCAATCTGTAAAAAGAATTTAAACCATTCCTTAGTAAGATAAGTTCATTAGCCAAAAATATTCTTTCTTTTCTTCCATCATCAAAGATAGATGTCATTGTAGTAACTCACTCATATACGTTTTTGTATATATATCTGAATGTCTTCCTTTTCAACCCATGAACGTAGATCTTCGAATCTGATTCAACTGTTATATGTTTATGCCAAACTTTTTCCTATAATGAGGAAGTTTGTGGTGGTAAAAGAGTGCAGAAATTCTGCTTTTTAAGAATAATTTTCGCTCACTGAAGCCAGAAAATTGCAAGGAATATTGTCAAAATTTTCTCTCAAAATGCATGGTAATTAAGTCTCCATTTAACAAATGATGTACAATATCAGTTAACATGATAAAGAGAAGGCTTGCTGGCTTGGTGACTTTGTGTGAATGGTTGAGGATTTGATTAAATTTTTAATTTTAAAGTCATGAGGTCGAATCTTTCCAAATAAGGTGCTTGGAGGTAGGGATCACTTTACCTTTCCAACTTACTTTAGAGTAGCTAGGCCGTCAAAAAAAAAAAGTAGCTAGCCTGCAAACACTGGACTAAAAAACTATTAAGTTTATAGTTTGTTTAGAGTTCTCCTTATCAATTTAATACAAAAAGGTAAAAAAAAAAAGAACATGATAAAAATGAACCCTATGAATTTTGTCTTGATTTTAATGTTATTCACCTTCTATTTCATACCTTTATACGAGATAGATGAAAAAAATCATATCTTTTTTTTTAATAATTTTTGCAAATAAACAACTAGAATTACTAGTGTTTAAAGTTTCGTATCGACATACTGTGACAATCTTTTAAAAACAAAGGTAATATATTTTAAAAAAGAAAAGCGGGGAAAATAAGAAATAGAAAAACTGAGGGAGAACAAGTTTTGTGAAACTTAAAAACAAGAAACCAGGTTACAGTTTCTGGTAGCACAACAGGCCGTAGCACACTGGAAAAAAAGGCACACGGGACAGACAGGAAAAGCGCTGATGCTTTATAATGTATACAAATCAAGGAATGGTAGTGGTATGATTATGAAGTAGGAACAATGAATATGGTGTCGAATTGGATGCGTTGGTGAATGAGGGTTCGGGAATACTAGTTGTACTTTTATATGTTTATTAATCGCTTTCACGTTTTCGTATTTTAGACAAATCTCTATATTTTTTTTTTATCCATATGGACGCACGGCGATGCAAATTACAAAGGAAGAGTGATTCGAACCCGCGACCTATCGTTCACAAAGACCTCAATCTTAACTACTGCGCCAAGACATCCCTTAGACAAATCTCTCTATAAGATACACAATTTATTATCATTGAATTTGATTATATGTAGCCGTAGCCTTATATGTTAATAAAAAACTTTAAATATATTTCTTCTAAAATGTGACTCTTTCTTTTTGTAAGCCGCACCTAGGGGTGTTAACGAGCCGAACCGAGACCGAACATGCCCGGGCTCGGCCGGCTCGAGAATGGTTCGATTGAGCTTGGCTCGAGCTCGAAGCTCGTCGAGCCCAATTATTTAGGCTCGGCTCGAGCTCGAAAGAACAAAAAGCCAAGCTCGGCTCGAAGCTCGGCTCGAGAACTTGATATTTTAAATATTAAAAAATGTTTAACTTAACTTATTCATTAGGTACGGCCCAGTGAATTATTGTCAAACTCTTGTTAAGTATGGAACTATGGATGTCAAAGAGTGATCTTAAATTAATAGGCTAGGCCCAACATCCATATAATTTCTCCCTCTATACTCGTTCTTTAATAGAGCAGCTCCCGTAGCACTCTTACTTCCTTGTCGATGTGGGATCTAATCCCAACTAATCCCGTAGCACTCTTACTGCATGTGTTGCACCGAAAAAATGAGATAGGCAGTACATAGGCATTTGCTGCCAGTGTAGGCATTTGCTACTAAGTTATGCTACTTCTTTTATTATGTATTATATAAACGTATATATATAAAAAAATACAAGTTGATTGCATTAGTGAGCAGATGGAAAATTTTGTATAAGTTGCAGTCCAATATACACAAATGCAACATTAGAAAATAGCACTATACAAATACATGCTTTTTAATAGTAGATTTTATAGGGAAAATAAGGTTGTTGTCTATTTTCTCTATCGATGTGGGACAATATTATTTTACCTACAAACTATCTAAAATATTTTCGAGCTTGCTCACGAGCTTTCGAGCCGAACTTATGGAGGCTCAGGCTCGGCTTCGTTAAGGTCTCGACTCGATCCCGAGCTCGAGCCGAACCCTCTCGGCCGAGCTTTGACCGAGCTTTGACCGAGCCGAGCTCGAATAGTTTGCGAGCCACCCAGGCTCATTAACACCCCTAGCTGCACCCAATATTTGAGATCGAATTTTGATTAAATCTTATTAAGATTATAAGATTATTTTTGAGATATGTTTAATATTAAGTAATGATTCTAAAGTTATCTTATATGTTTGAAGGACTTTGATAAAAGATAGACAAAATCTCTTTATAAGATACATTGTTTTTATCATCATAATCTTATTTCTTCTTTTATCAAAATCAACGATGAGATCGACCATGTTTGGTAAATGACTTTTTCATTGGCTTTTGGCTTTTCAATTTGGTCAAATAGCCAAAAAAAGTGTTTGGTTATTGAACTTTTGATTGGTAAAATACTTTTAAGCCAAAATGAAAAAGCCTCGAAGAAACTTTTTGATTGGCTTTTGGCTTATCGCCCACAAACTCTCAATAAACAGTAAACAATACAACTAATTTTACCAAACACTTTTGCAAACAATGGCTTGAAATGCCCAACTCAAAAAGCCAATACATACAGCCTAATCTTGCTACCAAACAAGCCCAACTAAACCAAATTAAAAGCCAATACCAACAACCAATCGCCAAACAACCCGATGTAGTTTGAACAAGTTCAAGACTTGTGCTCGGCTCGAGCTCGAATTTTGTAACTCGTAGCTTGACTTGATTCGAGCTAAAAAACTCAACTTAGCATTGATTCCGTTTTTAGAGTCATTTAAGTTACTTGCAAACAATCCAGCTCGATTAGCATCCTTTAGTGCCATTCAAGCTACACCACGCCATTCAAATTAAAACCAAGATCCAAATATGGGACAAAGCAAATCTGATAATAGTTCTTCTATGTTAAATGCGCAACAATCTGGAGCATCATTATTTATTCTTCTAAAAAAAGCTATTTTATATTTTAATTTTAAATAAAAGAGTAATCATCCTTAGTTCTAGTCCATGTTTCACACATCCTAATTTGGTCCTTGGCTTTAGCTTGGTCAATTGATGGTTCAAAATTTTCCGACAATTCAATTCGATTTCAATTCAATGGTTTACCAAGTCTTAAAGTTGACGGAGCGTCATACATTTCCTCCAGTTTTGGAGATCGGAGACTACCACTTGGATTTGATTGAACCGAATTTTTTTAATGTCATTTTATTCTTTCGTCATCTTATGGACTAAGATATCAGAAGAACATACAATTATTTTTGACTTACATCGTCTTCACTTCTTTTGTCACATTTTCCTTCTTTTATTTTCCTTTGCCATTCAAAAATAAAAGGTACTTTTTTCCTTTGAAACAAATATCAAAGATTATATTATAGGGACTACTTTTACATCTGATAGAAAGGGAGTAATCTTTTTGAACAGTTCAAAATGAAATAATGTGGTAAGAGAAGCAGAGTTTATTAAGTTGGGTGTTGAAATGTCTAAAAACCGTATTCTTGATACAAAATTAATAACAATTTTCCTTATATATAAATAACAATGGTTAAAGGAAGTTGGATGTAATAAGACTCAAAGTCAACGTGTTACATTTAAAAAAAGAACTGAGGAGTATAAAAGTATGGTTATCGTCATACATACTTACTCGTTATTTATTATTAACACTATAAGAGGGCAAGGACTAACTAAGATACTAAATTTGCATGGTAATAGAAGCATTACTAATATTGGGAGTCATCTGAAATCAACATACAACTTTGACATTTTCTTTTCTTTGGTCAAGAAATGTATGCATAGGTTTCACCTGTTTTTGCAAATTACTATTATGCCAAGGGAGAGCGAATAGAAAAACAGCACTTTGTTTAAGTGGTTGAGGTTTCAAGATTACTTCCCGTTGAAGAAATAAAAAGGTTCCAAGATTATTTTTAGAATTTAGAGTAGCTTTTTTTTTATATTATTAACAAGAGAAATTCACTAAATTACTATAACATGTGATATCGTGGCAAAATAAGGGCCCCCAACGTACCATTTCTAACAAAGGAAAAGTCATGGCCGTAGACCGTAGTCGTACATTTCAATGTCAAATTGTGATTAAAGAAAACAATCTTTGTTAATGATACTTTAATATAATTGTAATTCCAAATTATAAGTACCTAAATTTAGTCTCAAGCTATAATATAAATATTACGTTTTACTTAAATTTTAAATAATTAATATCGATTACATACAATGACGTGAAGTATTGCTTGGGCCAATAACTAATCTATCCATAATCTATAATAATATGTTAAAAATTGTTCCTAGGAAACTCTCCTCTAAAACTCTATATGCAAATCCTTCTATTTCTACATGTCAACCCTTCCATTAAAAAAATTAAGGTTGTGTAGATTCTAAGCGTATCAACCACATGACATTTGAAATAAAAAGTGAGAACTTATAACCAAGAATCCAATGTAACGTATATCACTATATATAGTATTTCAAAACAAATTGGATTTGTGGTTAAGTTCGCATGAAAAGACTTACACAACTAATGTTAGATCTCTAGCACTTGTATGGTAATAACAAGAGAGTATTGTAGATATATTCTTACCCCAATTCCTTGAGAAAGTTTAGTGCTGTCGTTATCGTTTTTGTTTTTAGTTTTCGCTTTTTTAAAAATCAAAAACAAAGATATGAAAAACCAAAAAAAGTAGTTTCAAGAATCATTGTCGCTTTCAAAATTGACATGTTTAGTGTAAGTATGAGTAATTTTAAGTTTATTATTCCCCTTATATCATATGAATTTTATTTTCATAAAACCAAAAACTGGAAACATACAGTGATGCCGAACGGGCCCTTAGCTATTGCTTTCATCTTTAAATTTTTTTACGAATTCATTTTTTCAAATATCAGTGAAATTATATATCACGTCGACGTCAATTGTTCCTCAATGGATAAAACATTGCAAAAAATAACAACCCGACGCATCGTTCGAAACACTCAGTAGTTCAACTTTAATTTATAACTTGCGATATCTTGGCCAAATAGGGGGACCCGTCGACCCGACGTACCATTTCTGACAATGAACATGTCATGGCTGTAGTCATACATTTAAATGTCAAATTCATGGCCTCATGGGAGTTATATAGTTGGATATTTTCAAAGTTAATTTAACCAAACATTAATTCATTGATTGACCATTGTATTCCTTTCTTCCTTCACCGGGTACACCCTAAATCCCCTTTGCCGCTGGCCTCAAGTAGTATGATGTTAGTCATAACAAAGATGTAAGCGTAAGAAAGACACCATCTAATTTTAAGTCATTTTCTCATGTGTTAACGCCTTAACGGTTTACATTGTACTTAAAACATATATAATTGGGTAAAAATTTCCTCATTATGTCTTGTTTTGATTATCGAGTAACATATAGTATATGCTACCTAGTGGTGTCAAACAGGTTTTGGGTATACCCATGGCGAACTGGGCCGAACTTGGATAGATTAGGATTCCTGCCGTCGGTGCGCTGGCCGTGATTGGTCGGGTTTTGTTCATCCGGGTCTGTCACATTTGAATCATTGGATTGTCGGGTGCCGGACGGGTCTGGGTCGTTCCAATTACAAGCCGGTCCATTCCCGGGTAAGATCACCCGTAGACATTTTTAAGCCTGGGTTTGCGTAGATCGTATTTGGGTTTCATGTGCGATTGGGTCGAGTCAAGTGTACTCGGGTTGAATCACTTATGACCTTAGTTTGATCATTGTGAAGCATCGGGTCCATTCGCTATTGAACGTCAATCCGACTCCGGTTAAACTCCGGGTCGGGTTATATCATGTTGTTACCTTCCTTTATCAACTAATTATCACTTATCAAATAGTTTAAAGATCGAGTTATTATACATTATATTGACTACATATATTAAATTGTCTTACCATGTTCCCCATCAATTGTCTTATTAAAAGTATTAAGATCATATATATACATACGTGTGCGCACGAGAAATATATAGATAATAACGAAAAACTAATAAAAAAACTATATTGTTTACCATGATAAGTTTAGTGTATTCTCTTAGTCAAACGCGTACGTGTTTGGACTAGTCAAATGTGTATTCTCTTAGAAAACCGCGTAAAACCACTCTAATATATAAATGAGTAGAACGACTCTTGGATACGTTCTAGTAATATTATAACGAATGACAATTTAGATATGTTCTAATATTATAACCAACGACAATAGTATTCTAAATCCTAATTACCAACGATATTTTCTAAACCAAAAACATCTAATTGAATTGAAACAAGTTGTTATTATTAGATAAGATCAATATAATGAATGTATGGATGTAAGTCGATAATTCAAGATAACAATACTACATTTAAGTTCATCATCTTTATGATGATAATAATATAACAAATAGTCACTATCAACTCAATGAAGTTCATATATATAAGTTATATCGTTACACTATAAGTTCACTAAATATATATTATAATCAAACAATTACATAATTAAGTGATATTTGTATACGTAACACTATAAGAAGACTAGCTAAAGAAGTAAATAATCATAGAGTTATAGAGCTAATAACTTAATAGGAGACATTGAATCTAATTATTTCAAGAATATAGTTTGTTATAACATATAAGGAGGTTTGTTAAATTACCATATCTTTTTGCATATTAACAAGATCTTAATCAATTAAATCTTATTGCTTGTTCACAAGATCTTGATATGAAGCATATTGCTATACTATAGTTCACGTAAATGACTATAATCAAAACATCAATTGAGCAAGTAAGTAGCTTGTATAAGTAATTTCCAAGAAGTTTAGTTTCATAAGTAATGACCTTAGAGCAATATAACTAGTATATATAACTATAACCGATTAGTTTTTATGCTCATTACCCAATAAAGATTAAAGAAAAAAGTTCAAGTATATATTTATATGATTGGTTTATCTCGTTTTTATGATATGAATGTTTGTTATTCCCGAATTAATTCACCGACAAATGAGACAATGAGATAATTGACACGAGCGGATTTCGTTAAACAAATGATATAAATAATGAAATTTTAATTACTACTATAAATAATTATATTATTATTTGAAAATGGGGTTATAGGGTATGAGATTTGGGGGTTTAGGGATGTGGAACATGGAGTTTAGTTGTTATGAATAATAATAAGGTAGGATTATTTGTTTTCTCAAGGCAAAATCCAAAATCATCTAATGGGCAAAATCTAAACCGTTAGATCATCATAATCAAGGGTATACAAGAAAACAACACAAAGCACACCGGATCATAAATATTAACCGTTGGATACAAGTCATAAAACAAACCGAATCGTTAGATCGTCTCCTAACCTATCACCTTCTCCTTCATCTCTCCTTCAAACCCAAAAAACCTAATACACTCGTTGCTCCTTCGGTTGTCTCTCGCTGCTCCCTCCTTCCATCATCATTACCGGAATTGGCCACCACCACGCTTCCCCTCGCTCCCCTTCCTCCCTTTATCGCCGCTCTTCTCTCTCATCTCTCACTCTTCGTTCGTCTCTCATCATCCTCGTTGAACATCAACGAACTCCTCGTTCGTCTCCCATCATTATTGCTGACCATTGACGAAATTTTTGCTTGACTCCACCAAGTCCGTCGTCATCATCGCCGCTCATCATCCTCGTTCACCTTCGTTCATCTCTCATCCTTGCTCGACTCCATCAACTCCACCATTGCTAGTTTATTAGTTCCTTTTTCATTTTTTAAAATATTTTATAATTTATTTTTCCTTTTTCAAGATCCAATGTTAGGGTTTCTAAATGTTAGATCTGAAGGCAAAGAAAAAACTCAAGCCAAACATGTGGTGATAGCGAGAAAGCTTGTAAGATTATTGAATTTTCGTTTTTATTTTACCTTTTTTTCCGAAATTTTTTATCTGATAAACTTAGATCTGGGATTGTAATTTTCTGTTGACATTTTCAAATTCATTAAACATGTCTATTTTTGCAGTATTTTATTTTTTTGTTTGTCATTAAATTGATGTAGGTCTTATCTGAATTTTTCATATGGGTTTGTTTTAGTATAAAGAAAAATGAAGCTGTAATTTTATTTTAGTAACTGAATTTTTTATGTTTGTCATATGGGTTTGGATTTTTTTTTCTATCGCTCGTGTTAATGTAACAGATTTCGTGCTTGGCAATTGTTTACTTCTGAGTAATTTGGCATATTGAAGATTGTGAATCTGTAAGTTCTAATTTGGCAATTGCATTTGCATGAGTGTGAATCAATCTCTAGTTTTTGATGATTGTCTTGATTGTAGAGACTGTTGCTGAAGCATTCTTTAAGTAATTTTGTAGATATAGAATTGATGAGTCATATTTATACATAGATTTTAGGTTCATTTAGGTTGCATTTCTATTTCAAATGAGAGCATTTAGGTGCATATTTGCATGATTTACTCAAGTTTGGCTATACTGCTCTCCGTTTGCTTGTTTTGATGAATTTCAGGTGATATTAATGCAAATAGACTATGGTTGACTAAGCTTGAGTTAAGCAAACATGAATAAAGAAGGTAGATTGCATGAGGATCACAAAGCATCTCTCGGGGACGAATTTGGGCTAGAATGAAGCAAAGGATTGCTGAAAGAAGTGCCAAAACTGAGTCTTGTACACTATTTTACTCATAACTTTTGATACACAAATGATAATGGATTGATTCCAATTGGGTTGGAAAGAAGACTTGAAGAGCTTTCCAATGACTGGTCACAAGCTGAATTTCCACGAGAGACAAGAAAGTTATGAAGTTTTGAAAATGAGCAGTTTTGGTATTTCTTGCGGGCCCGGCCGGACGGATCACTGTTTTGCTTTTCTACGAGTTTTGACATGTCAACCGCCCGACCGGGCGGGGTCCGCCCCGGCAGCCCGGGCGGGGCGATTTTTATGAGTTTTTAAGCGCGTTTTGCGCTGACTCTTATTTTCATATATATACTTATCCTTTTAGGGTTGAAAAAGGACGTTTTTACATTATAGTTTCAGCTTTAGTTTTCCTAAGCACATTTGAATTACTCAAGAACCATAGTATTACTCTTTACCATTTTTACATTGAATTTTCAGTAGAAGTTGGGATTTTTGCAAGATTGTTCTACATTGGTATTTCTTCTCTTCTCTTATTATTATTATTCAATCTTTGATTATTGATTCACCATGTTTACTTGTTTCATCATGAGTATGTTTTTCATAATTATGATTGAGTAGTTTAATTCTAGGGTTAAGGGGATCCATGAATATTTATGAAGGGATGTCTATAAAGTATTGATTTTTTATAATGTATGTTGATTCCTATTGAATGTATTATCTCTATTCAATCCGATTTGGCCAGATTTGATTGTTATAGTATTGTAATATTAGGTTATGCGTCGAGAGGTATAAACTTGATATTAAGGCTAGTTTCAATAGGTAGAGTTGGTATTAATAAATTGCGAGAGCCTGTTAATATCATTCTATGGTTAATTTCGACTCGAGAGAGGAAATCAACCTTGTTTGACCGCATTATTTATTATTGATTATTGATTATTGTGTTTCATCCCCGGATTATTGTTCATTGGTGAACCTATGCCCTAGACTCTTTATTATTGATATTCTCGATATAGTTATTGACTAGTTTAGTATAATCACAAACAAACATTCGTTACCTATAATCTAGATTTGATCGACAATTAGGAAAAGAACACCGTTTCCCTGTGGATTCGACCCTACTTCCCCGACTACTATTTGTTAGAGGACTTTAGAATTACTTTTGATTAGGTGATACGACTTTAGCCTGTCAAAATTTGACGCCGTTGCCGGGGAAACGGTTTTGTTTAATTTTTAATTGTCTTAGAGTCTAGATTATTCCTTGTCTATACTAACCCCCATTCAAAGGAACATGTGCTCCCTAGAATTGTATATATATATATATATATATATATATATATATATATATATATATATATATATATATATATATATATATATATATATATATATATATATATATATATATATATATATATATGGTTTAAATCTCCTCTGACTGTGTTATAATGGAGTGGAATCACCATTATTGGAGCAAATTTTACCGATTGTCGGGGACAATATGATTATAATTGTTGGGATGGTCAAGTGCATGATTATGATGCATCTTTTGATTATTCGAATTCTAATTTTTGTGCATCTTATGATAATCAATATTCTTCCAATCCTAACTTAGATTACAATGGATTACCATATGCTCCCTATGAGTCTTATATGCATAATTGGAACTCCCTCCCCAATTATACTTGCATAACTATCCTCAACAACAATCATCACTAAGTAGTACAGGATCTTCTTGATTTAATGAAACAATTGACTGAGTCCGACAAAGAATTCGAGTGCTAGCCTTAAGAAATTGTGTGACCAACAACAATTGATGGTTAATCAATTATCGGGCATTCAACAAATAAGAGACCAAAATATGTTTTCCTATGATGATGATGATTGTGTTGAGAATGCCATGTCGGTAGGAGAATGGTGATTATATGACTCCCGATTTCGAAAGGAATGATGAAAATGAGAAAAATATGGATAGGATGAATGTTTTGGTGGAGGAGAAACTTTTAGTTACAAAACCACTTTGTTAATGAGCCTATTTTAGAGGGGGGTGACATTGTAAGTGAAACCGTAGAGGTTGAACCTATTATTTCTTGTCTCCATATTCCATTTTCAAGAAGGCTTGATCTTGTTTCTTCCCATCCTATTTTATTTCCCTCATATTTTCTAAAAGGGCCACCATTAAAAGATACATTTGGCCAAGTTGACATTGTTGATATTCTTTCCTTGAGATCTCCGGTGTCTACACAATAGATACAGGAAAGTTATACTTTGTCTTCATTTTCTCCATTTTCTTTTGATTCTTCTTGTCTTCACTTTTATTTTGTTCTTGCTGACATTATGTTTGTGAAGATAGATGTGCTTGCAATCAAGCCATATCTTGTTTTCGTGACATGTTTGCGAGGGAGCATTTGATAAGTTACTCAAGGCATTGGATTCTTCCGATTGAGGTTGAAGTGACGTGCTTTTGGTTGTGGTGGAAGTGTCAATACTGCTTTGGCACACTCTATGTTCATTATCCGCCTTTTACGTGAGTTGTATCCTTCCCTTTTCTTTTTTCTTCGTTGTTCTTCTTAGTGTTCACATTGAGGACAATGTGAAGTTCGCTTGGGGAAGGATGTCATTTCGTACATGTTAGTTGCATACTAGTTTAGATTTATTGCTTTAGTAGGGATTGTTACATGGTTTGTACCGCTCATTAGGGGTGGGAGTTTACATGTAACGAAAAAAATGTATTGTTTTCTTAGTTGCATTAGAATTTTATTTTTTCATTTTAGATTTCATATCATGTTAGTTTGCATCTATGAGACTATTGCTAGCACTTTTTGAGAACCTTATTGATATTTCACTACACCTCCTAAGCGTCATTCATCTTGTTCATGATTCTTCATAGCACAATTGTTTTGCAATTGATTGTTTGTGGTAAGATTGTTTGATCTCTCTCTAGCTCGATTTAACTTTACTATGCGACACCTTAACCCAAGTGAGCTTTTGTGCCTATGAACCGACGTATCCGTGTCAGGATTGTTCTTTCATGTGTGAATAGTTCCTCGCTTGTCGGATTGATCTTGATTTTGACTTGGTACTCTTTGATGTGTGATAGTGTAGACATTTTGATATGATTGAGGCATTTTTTTCGTGATCTTAGCTACAAAGTTATTATTGTTTTCATATTATCCTTTCTCTATCCCCGTTGAGCCTTTCTGACATTGTTAAATTGATATCTACATTATAAACCTTTGACCTCATTTGATTCTTGTCCCAAGCCTTGCTTGAGGGGAGCGAGTATTAGTTTTGGTTTGGTTGTATTGAATGATAAAGCTCGATTTGTGGTGTAGTTGGATGGAAAGTATGTTTAGTGAGCTTGGAAATTGAATTAAAAGTTTGAAAAAAAATAAACAAAAAGAAATCAAAAGAAAGTTTGTGAAAAATGGAAAAAAAAAGTGAAAAAAAGAGTTATGAACAAAGTGAAAGAAAAAGGGTTATTTTTGAATTTCTTGAATGAACAAAGTATTGGTTATATTCGGAGATTGTTGGTTGTTGCGTGGAGTTGTTATGACCTTTTTTTTTGGTCATGTTTTCGGTTACATGATGCTCCCCTTTCTTGGTTTTTCCACCACAATTTCTATATTATTTTCCATACCTTTAACTGCAGCCTCGTTACTACCCTTTAAAGTCCTCTTGATCTTTATGTGTTATATTATTTCATAGAAAGTGAGTCAAAGGGTCAAAGTTAAAGAGTATATGCTTCATCTGAGTCGACTTGATTTAGGTTGAGTGCTATTTATTATCCCTTAAACACATGAGAGATTTGAGTGCACATGACCATAGTGAGGTCTGTCAGGTTTAGTTAAATCTAGCTTGGGGGAGATGGCTTGTGGTATGTTTGGAGAGTTGATTGCGATACATAATATGCTATGCGGCTTTGTTCGATATTGTTTCGATGCTTGTTTTGTGTAGTGGCTATATCTCTCGTGGTTTTAGTTGAGTGTTTGGCTCTATTGTAGTCTCATATTGTAGGTGTTTTTCTTCTCCAATGTCTATATCTTATTGCTTGAGGACAAGCAATGGTTTAGCTTGGGGAGTTTGATGAGTCATATTTATACATAGATTTTAGGTTCATTTAGGTTGCATTTCTATTTCAAATGAGAGCATTTAGGTGCATATTTGCATGATTTACTCAAGTTTGGCTATACTTGCTCTCCGTTTGCTTGTTTTGATGAATTTCGAGGTGATATTAATGGAAATAGACTATGGTTGGCTAAGCTTGAGTTAAGCAAACATGAATAAAGAAGGTAGATTGCATGAGGATCACAAAGCATCTTTCGGGGACGAATTTGGGCTAGAATGAAGCAAAGGATTGCTGAAAGAAGTGCCAAAACTGAGTCTTGTACACTATTTTACTCATAACTTTTGATACACAAATGATAATGGATTGATTCCAATTGGGTTGGAAATTAGACTTGAAGAACTTTCCAATGACTGGTCACAAACTGAATTTCGACGAGAGACAAGAAAGTTATGAAGTTTTGAAAATGAGCAGTTTTGGTATTTCTTGCGGGCCCGGTCGGGCGGATCACTGTTTTGCTTTTCTACGGGTTTTGACTCGTCAACCGCCCGACCAGGCGAGGTCTGCCCGGCAGCCCGGGCGGGCGATTTTTATGAGTTTTTAAGCGCGTTTTGCGCCGACTCTTATTTTCATATATATACTTATCCTTTTAGGGTTGAAAAAGGACGTTTTTACATTATAGTTTCATCTTTAGTTTTCCTAAGCACATTTGAATTACTCAAGAACCATATTATTACTCTTTACCATTTTTACATTGAATTTTCAGTAGAAGTTGGGATTTTTGCAAGATTGTTTTACATTGGTATTTCTTCTCTTCTCTTATTATTATTATTCAATCTTTGATTATTGATTCACCATGTTTAC
The DNA here is from genome assembly GCA_947648045.1 of Beta corolliflora. Lineage (NCBI taxonomy): Eukaryota > Viridiplantae > Streptophyta > Magnoliopsida > Caryophyllales > Amaranthaceae > Beta > Beta corolliflora. The sequence goes on along the minus strand of CANSZD010003084.1, from coordinate 1,033,160 downwards.
TTGTTTCATCATCAATTATGTTTTTCATAATTATGATTGAGTAGTTTAATTCTAGGGTTAAGGGGATCCATGAATATTTATGAAGGGATGTCTATAAAGTATTGATTTTTGATAATGTATGTTGATTCCTATTGAATGTATTATCTCTATTCAATCCGATTTGGCTAGATTTGATTGTTATAGTATTGCAATATTAGGTTATGCGCCGAGAGGTATAAACTTGATATTAAGGCTAGTTTCAATAGGTAGAGTTGGTATTAATAAATTGCGAGAGCCTCGTTAATATCATTCTATGGTTAATTCGACTAGAGAGGAAATCAACCTGTTTGACCGCATTATTTATTATTGATTATTGTGTTTCATCCTGGATTATTGTTCATTGGTGAACCTATGCCATAGACTCTTTATTATTGATATTCTCGATATAGTTATTGACTAGTTTAGTATAATCACAAACAAACATTCGTTACCTATAATCTAGATTTGATCGACAATTAGGAAAGAACATTGTTTCCCCGTGGATTCGACCCTACTTCCCCGACTACTATTTGTTAGAGGACTTTAGGATTACTTTTGATTAGGTGATACGACTTTGGCTTTCAAGAATAATAATTGAATTTTCATAATTTTATGGGGTTTAGTCGTCCAAATAGGTTGGTTTGAAAATTTGGATCAAATAAGGCATATCTTATTTTATCTAGTTAACATGAATTATAGTTGAATTCGGGCCTGGTCGGGTTTTGGGTTAATATCTAGTTGCGGTTACGGTCGGGTTCGGGTTTGAATGCGGTGTCTGTAAAAAGGTCGAAAAATAATCTTGCCGGGTGCGGGTCGGAGTCGGATAATCTCGGGTCGAGTTTCGGTCATGCGGGACCGACCCTCACAAACTCACAGGTCGAACCAGGCTCAAGTCGGTCGATATCGGGCTTGGCGAGGTCGATTCGTTTCTCGACACCACTTGACTCTTCCTTTCTTTGTACATGTGTATGCATGGGGGAGCTACTACAACTGCTGCAACAAGAATGGTTCGCATTATTGGAAATATTTTTAATTCCTTGATCCATTTTGTGCGCAAAATTCATCATTTTTTTTTTGAAAAAAGGAACTAGATAGATTACTTAAGGTTGGTTACAAGCCACATATAAAACTTCATACAATAAGTACTAGGGGGAATGGGAAACCTAGTTACATTCTACAAGTTTTTGCCATTAATTCTGCAATCATGTTATCTTTTCTCCTGCAATGCTTGATTTGGATTTCCTGAATGCTACTCCACCGTTTTCTAGCACATGTCAATTATATTAAAGTATCTATCAGATATATTATTCGTCATAATAATATCAACTGCATTCCAACACAGTCACAGTAAATGGCGGCCTCCTCAATATTCTGTTAAGCCACAACTGATAACGCTTCGTGAATTCCTAATAATTCGGTTGCGATTGAATCGTTAGCATGGCAACATTTCTCAAAGGCTAAAATTCAGGTTCCGAACTGATTCCTAATAATCACACCATCTAAACCTATCAACACCATCAAACCAATGAAGGAGGCATCCACATGAACAGAGATGGTATTAGGTACTAGCCTTGGGCTACATAGAAGGCTATCACAAGAGGTGGGGGTAAGGGCGTGTCTAACTTTACCCATAGCTATAAAAGCAAAGTGGCGACCAAAGATAGCTTTGACAATAGTGAATTAGGGGTAGGGTTAGAGAGTACTTCCAAAACACACACTCATTAATTTCTTTCCAAATTTCATGACATAAATACGGAAGATGTGTTGGAACACAAAAGGTAACACCTCAAGAACGGGGTTTGAATTGAGTGGCTAAAACTAATCGATTTTCGCAAAAACACTCTTATGACATAGTGAGTCGTGCAGATCATGGTATTCACTCGTAAATTCTCGATTAATGTTTTGCTCGAACGAAATTGTATCAAACAAGAAAACAATGAAATCAAATAATAAGACACGGGAATTTAACGTGGTTCAATCTCACCTATGAGATCTACGTCCACACAAACTACTCTTTTTATTATTTGAATCGTAAAATACCAAACCCTTGATACAATTCGATTCCCCCACTACTAACTCTAGTAGTCCTCCACAACACTTAACCCTAAAGTGTTGCTACTCTCCTATAATATGAAAGATTACCGAAAGAAAAGATCCTCAAAAAAGCGTGCTTCTTATTCAAGCAAATTAGAGGACAATTACACACGTTGTTTAGAGACCTTAACTTACTGTGAACTCCGTGCCGTATAGTGCTCCGGGAGATCGTTTTCACTCTCCAAAATCTTTATCTCTCCAAATCCAAAACGTGGTTTGCTCCAATGATTTCTATCCCTTATATAATTCAATCGCATCTGAATAAAAATCCTTCTCCAAGATGTATTATCTTTTTGAACAATTTTTATTCCTAAAATAAAGGGATAAAATTCTTTTCCTTTTCAAAATCCAATTTTATCTTTTATAAAAAACTGATTTCCTTTACTCCTTATAAGATAAGGATTCCACCATATCTTATGCCAACTCTAAATCAGATTTTAAATCGCTTTTATCTAAATAAACTTTATAAAAATCGTTATCATTAAAAAATCAGTTTTTCTCTTTTTACAAACAATCTTTTTAGAAAATCTTTTAAAGAAATGTTTTCTTTAAAAATCGCTTTTATTAAAACTCTTTTTTCTTTTTTTTTCGCATTTTATCTTTTTATAAAATCTTGTTCTTAAAAATCGATTTTTTTTAAAACTCTTTTCCGAAAATATTTTTAAAGAAACATTTTCTTTAAAATCAGCTTTTACAAAACTCTTTATCCGAAAATCTTTGTAAAAAATATTTTCCTTTCAAAAACTAATTTTCGAAATTAAAAACTCCCCTTTTTATATTCTTTAAATATAGAAACATGAAATTAATATAATTACCTATTTTCTTAACTCTAAAAAAATAGTTAATCATCCTAATTTCATATTTCTAGTTTAGCACAAAGTTCCAATACGTTAATTACATTGCATAAACATGACTAAGAACATAACTAGACCTAAGTTTCCATATCTTCAAGTTCTTGATCTTTCATGAACATCCAATCTTGATAGTTTTCTTAGATCAACTGTTACACACATACATGTTATAGCATAGGAGTGTTTATCATCATCAAAATAACATTGACTTAGAGTCACAACAAGATGTCTTCCCCATACGAGGCCTCGAAACATGGTAGAGGGAGGCAAGATTACTCGTAACTAGCTTGCAAAGTCCAGGTGACTCAAGAGAGGATATTGGAGATTGTCCATGGAAGAAGAACAATGACGGATTAAGTGGGTTGAATCCTCGGGATGATCGAAGCATCTAGGGCAAAGAAGGAATGGATGATTTTTCTTTTAAAGAAGATTCCCTACGAGGAAGTATATCATGTCAAAGGAGCCACATGAATTTTTATTTATTTTGGATTCCATGTTCGTTTCCATATCCAAGATAGGTCCACGAGGAAGTCGGGGTCTAGGAGTGAGGCTTTATAGGCCGGGCGGTGGATAAGCATTTGTGGTTAAAAGAACTAGGAATGATTAGGTCTTTCATAGAAGAAGGTAGGGGATACGAGGTGCTTGATCTGATACAATCAATGATAGCTTGAGCCCTGAGGTAGGGCGATAGAAATATTGGTTAGGTCCTGTTATTAATTGACAATCGCAATGGCAAGGAAGAAAACAGATTTCAAGGCTGTGCCGTGGTAGGGAGACCACCTGACTTGAAAAGCAATTACGGCCCGAGCAACGGTGGTAATCGATCCGGCGGAAAGCTCCCCAAGGTTAACACAAAGCAACCTAAACTGTCACCACTAACAGAGTAGGCTATGGAGATTAGCACGTACCCAGGAAGAAGAAAGGAAGAGAAGAGAATGAATGTTTCTGTGTATCTACAACTGAAGAACGAGAACCGATCCTATAAGAGGAGATCGGACAAAAACGGAAGGCATTCAATCCGGGAGGATATCAAGGGATTGCCATAAATACGTAACGTTCAAACGTTACGGTCTTCCCCACAACATATCACACACACGCAACCAACCACTGGGTCCAAAAAGATAGTTAAGTTAAGCCCAAGGCCCAAGGCCCAAGGCCCAAGGCCCATGGCCCTGGCCCGGTCCGGGCGGGCGGCGCGCGCGTGTGTGTGATAGCAAGCCCAAACGAAAGCATGATATCCAACCACAAAAGCATCTCAAGTACCAACTCAATGAGAATAAGGAAGAAGGGGAATATAAAAACAAGGAAGTATTCCTTCCACAAGCAATGTGGGACATTTAAAGAAAAGAAGACAAAGGCTTATCAAGCCTTGATTCCAACAATCCCCCACAAAGGCTCGAAAAGCAAAAGAAATTCCGGGTAAGGAAAGTGGAAGTACTTAAGCATCAATATCTTTCGATTTGAATTGATACATAGTGAAATGAGGCAACAACTTACTTTCTAGTGAGTGAATTTCTCTTGAACTCACCAGAGTTCCGTTGAGACCCCTACAACACATACCTACTTAAGATCGTGCAGTCTCCGCGATACATCATAAGCGCTTTATAGCCATGCGCATTCCTTGGGTCTCATAAGTGCTCTAGAAAGACAACTCTCTTTCATAGAAGGCGGCTTAACCTCCACACTTACGTAGGTAGTCCATCAAGTGTTTCTCAATAACACCACCCCGAAGGATATGGAACCATTAAGAGCAAAGCTCAACCTCGCAATATAAATCCATCAAGTGCGTCTCAATAGCACCACCAATAGGCTATGGATTTAAGAAGCACTACCATGTGCCATAGGGATGAGAAATGTAGTGCAAGTTAAGATTCTATGGCTTCGTTTGACCACAAAAGGGTATCCACCTTAAAATCTCAACTAATGGGCTTTAGCCCCATCCCCTCGACAACTCTAGGACAACTCTCCTAGGTAACCCCTTGGTAAAGGGATCGGCAAGATTTCTTTCGGACCTCACATAGTCCAAAGAAATCACCCCATTTTTCGGAGTTGTTTGACGACTCCATGTCCGGATCCGTAGATGTGTCTCCTCTTTACCATTGTAGACACATTTCTTAGCAACATCAATGGCCGCTCAGAGAATCACAATGAAGAGAGACAGGTGCACCCTGTCCTCCCCATAAGGGAACATCGGACAACGGATTTCTCAACCACTCGCCTTCTTGCCACCCCAACTCGAGGGCAATGAATTCGAACTCCATAGTGGAACGTGCTATACAAGTCTGCGCCGAAGACTTCCATGATATAGCACCACCACCAAGGGTAAACACATAACCACTAGTTGAACTGATCTCATCATTACCAGAAACCCAATTTACATCACAAAATCCTTCAAGAACGAAGGAAATTTAGAATAATGCAAACAAAAATCAACGGTTCCTTTAAGGTATCCGAGAAAACGATGGAGAGCATTCCAAATGTTCATTACTAGGGTTATGAGTATATCGATCGAGTCTACTCACTTTGCATAAGCTATGTCGGTCGAGTCACAGTTCATGAGGTACATCAAACTACCTATGACTTTCGCATATTCACTTTGAGAGACACTTTCACCTAAGTTCTTGGTCAAATGAATACTAGGATCATAAGGAGTACTCACTGGAACAACATCAAAGGAATTAAACTTTTTAAGCACCTTTTCCACATAATGAGACCGACTAAGGAAATGCGACCGGAGAATTTTTTAAGTCTTACTCCTAAAATCACATCGCCTTCTCCCAAATCCTTCATCTCAAATTTTGATGACAAGAAAAGTTTAACATCATTAACAACCTTTAAGTTGCTACCAAAAATCAACATGTCATCCACATAAAGACATATAATAACACAATCTGATCCTATCAATTTAGAATATACACAGGAGTCAGAGTTGTTGACAATGAAGCCATTTGACACAACAAGACTGTCAAATTTTTCATACCATTGTTTCGGAGCTTGTTTGAGACCATATAAGGACTTCCTCAACTTACACACTTTACCTTCTTGACCTTGCACCACGAAACCCTCGGAGTTGAGACATGTAAATCTCCTCCTCTAAGTCACCATTCGGAAAGCAGTCTTAACATCCATCCGATGTATAACTAAGTCATGAATAGCAAGAAGAGCTAGCGGGGTCCTAATGGTGGCTATCTTAGTCACAGGAGAATAAGTGTCAAAGTAACCTAGTCCTTTCCTCCCGAGTAAAGCCTCTAATGACAAGTCTAGCTTTAAACCTCTATAGTCCCATCAGTCTCAACTTCTTTTTAAAGATCCATTTACTATCTATGGTCTTTGACCCCTTAGGTAAGTCGGATAGCTCCCAAGTAGAGTTAGATACTATGGAATCTAACTCGCTCTTAATGGCCTCTTTCCAAAAACTAGCATCCACGAGATCTCATTGCCTCTTCAAAAGTCTTTGGATCCTCTTCTATCATGAAAGCATAAACTAGTTCATCCTCAACAAGTCAACACAAGAACTTTCGGATAGAAAAGCAAAGTGACAAAATCGGAACCAAAGTCTTTTGCTACTCTAGGTCTTTTACTTCTCCTAGGCTCATCTACAACGAGAAGAACTACTAGCATGCATGTCAACCGAAGTACTACTTAAAGTCAAATCAAGCAGGAATATTACCAGTAGACAAAACAACATCATGCGTAGAACAAGTAGATAAATCAACGGTAGGAGAAGAACAAGAAGGCACAGATGCGAAACACCCTTTTCAAAGGGAAAACATGTTCAAAAAACTCAGCATCTCCGTATTCACAAATAGACCTATCGCTCAAAGTCATGAACCTATAAGCGGCATGAGCATAGCCAATAAACACAAGATCAAAAGTCTTGGGTCCAATGTTTGACTTCTTATAATCAGCGTGCAACTTTAGCTAGACACCCCACACTCTAAGAAAGCTCAAGTTTGGAGGATACCCCTTCCACGAGTTCATAAGGAGTCTTATCTAACTTTTTGTGAGGTACTCGGTTAAGAACATGGCAGGCCGAAAGGATTGCTTCCCCACATTTCATCGGGCAACCCGAACTTACAATCATAGCATTCATCATATTTTTCAAAGACCTTTTTTCCGTTCGGCTATACCATTTTGTTGAGGTACATAGGGTGCACTAAGTTCATGAATGATCCCCAATTTCTCACAGTGGTCATTCAAAGAGAAGTTCTCATACTCTCTACCCCTATCAGACCTAACCCTCTTGATTTTCCTATCAAGTTGGTTTTCTACTTCGGCCTTATACTTTATAAAAGCTTCCTGCCTCACTTTTGGCTTTAAGAAGGTATAACTTAGTGTACCTCGAATAATCATCAACAAAAGAAATGTACCAAAATTTCCCTCCTCTACTTCTAGTGTTCCGAAAATCGCCTAAGTCCGTATGAACCGGTTCTAGAAGTTGTGTGGTCCTTTGAGTCACGGTTTTGCAAGGTTTCTTAGTAAATTTTGCTTCAACACATATTGGACACTTAGAAAACTCCGTTGAGGACGGATTAGGTATTAAATCTAAGGTCCTTAGTCTCTTAATAGAAGCAACATTCACATGCCCTAATCTACCATGCCATAAATTTAAAGACTCAGCAATATAAGCAGAACCAGAAATAGTTTTATTAATAGCAGGAACAACAGAAGAAGCAACATTCAAAATAAATAAACCCCCACTTAAATACCCTTTCCCCACAAACTCCCCACCACGAGTCATTACAACCTTGTCGTCCTCAAAAACAATTTTCAAACCGACTTTGTTTAACAAGGCACCGTGACACTAGGTTGCGACGCATAGTAGGAACATACAAAACATTTGAAAGGGAGAGGGTTTTTCCAGAGGTAAGTTTTAGAGTGACCTTTCCTTGTCCAAGCACTCCAGCGGTTGCCAGCGTTGCCCATGTAGACACACTCACCTTCGAGTAGCATCCCTGGAAGTCATGGAGAAGCTCCTTGTTTGCACGAAATGCCTCGAGGCCCCGTAGTCCAAAATCCAATCGAACTATTCTCGATCGATTTGCTTCAACAACCACGAGAAGAATAATGTCATCGGATTCAGCAAGGTTAGCCTGAGGAGCTTGCTTTTGAACAGAACCTTGGCGTTGAGGACATTGGTAAGCCTTATGATCAGGCTTGCCACATACATAGCAAAGAACAGACCTCTTCTGAATCTTACCATCAGGTTTGTTGAATTTCCCTTGCTTCTTACCTTTGTTGTTGACCTTCTTACCTTTACCCTTAAACTTATCGGATCCTGATGAAGCAGCAGCAGATTCCACCAGGTTAGCTTTGGTAACATTAACAACAACGAGTCTCGATTGTCCTTGATTCGGTTTGCCTCTTCAATCCTCATATGACTAATGAGTTCTCGAAGAGACGTAAACTCTTTCCTATGTTTCGGATTATTACGGAACTCTCTCCGAGGGAAGGGGAAATTTTTCCCAAGAATACATTAGCTTGAAAAACTTCACAAATCTTCATGTCTTCATTTAAGACATTAGCACACAAATTTTCGTAGACATGAACTTGGTCCATGACAGGTTTGTCATCAACCATCTGGAAAGCCAGCCACTTTCCGACAACATACTTTTGTTTCCCAAAGATCATCGCCCCCATATTTCTTTCAAGGGCCTCCCAAATCGGTTTAGATGATTTATGAACCATGAATAAATCAAACAGTTGTTTGTCATAAGATTAAGGAGGTGAAAACGAATTGTTTTATTATCTTTCTCATATTTTAGAATTTCGTCCTCATTCTTCTTAAAAAGAAGCGGAAGAAGAAGAGGATGAATCACTCAGAGAAATAACTGGCAGCAGGACGGGCCTTGAAAAGAACGTAGTCGATGTCCAACCTGTTCAAAGAACATTAGCAGTTTTTGAGCCCGGCGTTTTGTAGTTGTTCCGTCAAGGGACTCAAGTTTAGAAAGATGAGCCATGGATTTATTGGAAACGTCACCATTGCAAATAAAATAATTGCTTTCAAATTGTTATTAATTGACAATCGCAATGGCAAGGAAGAAAACAGATTTCAAGGTCATGCCGTGGTAGGAGACCAACGACTTGAAAGCAATTACGGCCCGGACAACGGTGGTAATCGATCCGGCCGAAAGCTCCCCAAGGTTAACACATCAACCTAAACTGTCACCACTAACAGAGTAGGCTATGGAGATTAGCACGTACCCGGGAAGAAGAAATTAAAGGAAGAGAAGAGAATGAATGTTTCGTGTATCTACAACGGAGAAGAACAGAACCGATCTTATAAGAGGAGATCGGACAAAAAACGGAAGGCATTCAATCCGGGAGGATATCAAGGGATTGCATAAATACCGTAACGTTCAAAACGTTACGGTCTTCCCACAACATATCACACACACGCAACCAACCGACTGGGTCCAAAAAGGTAGTTAAGTTAAGTTTATTCCCCAAAGCCCAAGGCCCAAGGCCCCGGCCGGACGGCGCAACGTGTGTGTGTGATAGCAAGCCCAAACCAAAGCATGATATCCAACCACAAAAGCATCTCAAGTACCAACTCAATGAGAATAAGGAAGAAGGGAATATAAAAACAAGGAAGTATTCCCTTCCACAAGCAATGTGGGACATTTAAAGAAAAGAAGACAAAGGCTTTTCAAGCCTTGATTCCAACAGATCCTATGAGCCCGAGTTGGCACGATCATCATTCCGAAAATTTATTGTTGTTTTACCATTTTCAATACTCCAATCACGAGTGCTTTTAAAGCGACTCCCAACCTTTTCCAATATTCTTCCAAGTAACCGACCCATTCTTAAACTTAGTGATGTGGTTTGGGTGAAAATACTTAGATCTAATACATTCATATGCAAGGTTGGAGGACTCTTGAGATATTTTCCAACCTATTTAGCCATGAAGGCTCTATTTAGCCTCGAATGATCCTTGATACCCAACCCTCCTTGATTCTTAGGAAGGAAAGTATTCCTTCCGTACAAGACTAAACTTCTTTTTGTTTTGGTCGTCTTCTCCCCATTACAAACTTGGTCCATGTCTTTGAGAGTTTGAGCTGAGAGAAAAGATGCTTCTAGTATATATATAGTAAAGGTGTAGAGGAAATAGTAGAATTAATAGGCGCATAGCCTTCCCGCCTTAGAGAGATATTTGGTCATCCACTTAACAACTCTACCTACATTGAACACAATTTGAATCATAAGACTACAAGTATAGGCGGCAAAATAGACCGTACCCGTTGACCCGGTCCGAAATATTAGACCCGAGACTCGTTTTCCACTCGAAAATAACGATCGGGACCCGAAAGTAAATAGACCCGAACCCGAGCCTACACGACTTGAAAGTGACCGACCCGAATTGACCCGATAATGATGACCCGACCCAATCCTAAAAGTTGTCATATTAGTTACTTTTTTAGACTAATTTAAGGAAAAAAATTGTTAGCCACTTGCCCATTATTTATTTCACTTACTCTTATTAATCTTATTATGTGTTTTATTTATTTCCCAGTTATGAAACCGATTTAACCCGACCCGATGTAACACGAAATTTCATGGACATGTACCGAACGGACCCGTCCCGAACGTAATCGAACGAAAAGTTGACTGATTTATGACCGGACTCGTAATGACCCGAGCATGTACTCGACCCGTATGACCCGTTTGCCACCTCTTCACATAAAAAAAATTAATTTTAACATCTAGTTAGATTTAATCATGTCCAATTAGGAGTAAATAAGGTAAAATGAGGACCGACTAGGGCGCATTCTCCGCAGCCTTATTTTCGCCGCTTGTCCGTTCGTTCGGTTCGATTCGCTAAATGATAATCATTACTTATTAATTAGTTATAATTTAGTTCGGTTGGTTCGATTCAGTCAGTTCGGTTCGGTTCGGTTTTTTATGTCGAAAACGCGCCCCTAAGTTCAACCATTTTAAATAAGTTCGGTTTAAATAAGAACATGACAAAGATAACACACCCTACATCAACTTTCGATAAGAGCCCGTAAAAAAGAACTCTTTACATGCTAAGCTTAAATAGCCCAACTAAAATCCCAATGGTAATGAAATTTGAAGCTTGTCTTCTTGACGTGAACAATCCGTTTCAGGAACTAGCTTGTCGACAAGGGCGACGTTCCGGTCATTATTGAATGTAATATGATATTAAATTTATTATCAAAACCAATAAAATAAATAAAATTTATTTTGAGACTGAATATAGTTGCTTGTGTACATTTTTATCAAAAGTATTCAAAAAAAAGTTAGTTTTTAATTTAACACAAAAATTGGTCTACCAACAATTAAGTAAGCTAATTTTGAAAGTAATTTACTTTTTTTAAAGTAATTTACTTCATTAGTCTAAAACTGGATCTTTTATTCTCCAATATTAAAAAAATCTTTTTTTTAGGGGTTAAAAAAAATTCTTTTAATTATAAGATGTACATGGAATTAGAAAATATTTTCGTGGATTACGCTGTGTGAAAACAAGTAAGTTGGTTATAGAAAAATCATATAATAATTCTTTTTTTCATTTTTTTATCTTTCTATTTATGCTCTATGTTGACTATGTATACGTAAAACGAAAATAGTTAAGGTATAAGTGTGTCATACTCTCTCCTTCCCGTTTCAATCGCAACCATTTGAGTTTTTTTTTACTATCTACACGTCTTACTCTTAACCATATTTTTAAGTTAAGGTATAAGTGTGTCATACGCTCTCCGTCCCATTTCAATCGCACCATCCGAGTTTTTGAACTATTTGCATGTCTCACTCTAACCATATTTTTAACTCATATATATAATACAATTGTTAGTCTATAAGATGTTCTAACTTCTAAGATTTTCTATGTATATTTTCAACAAATCAACTTTTTTTAATAATTTTTACTAGTAGATAATTAGAGATAGTTAATTAGTAACGGTCAAAGTTGTGCTAATGTGCGAATAAAATAGTTGCAATTAATATAAGATGGAGGTAGTAAGAGATTGAAATAAAATAAGTTGAGCAATGAAGTTTTAAAATCAATAAACATGACTTTTCTCTTTCTTAACTTGGTTGCTTTGTTAACAATAGTTGTGGTGTTGCATTGAAATGGTGGTAAATGATCTACTTCATAAAGATAAGCTAAGGTTGTGGATTCAAGCATTAGTGCGCTTACATTTGTTTGCTTTGTAATTTAGTTTTAGTGAAGAAATAATATGTACTTAATTGGGCGCATGACGGTATGATGCTAATATGCTATGTCATATGTGAGGAGGAGGGTGAGATGTGGCGTACTATAAACATTCCCGACACGTTTTAATAATAGATTAATGGCCTACTCTACCTTCCATTGTCATTTTCTCGAAACTCCCAAAATCTAGCTTGTTTTTACACAACTTGGTGAAGTAACAAATTTTCTTGTCATTGTTGATTTGTTGTAGAGGTGGCCAATGGGCAGTCTGGGCTCGCCATGGCCAGGGCCGGCTTTTACCATGTTCAACATGTTCCATGGAACAATGCGCCCATTATGAGAATTGCAAAAATGGAGAAAGTCCAAGTAGTAAAAAAGAAAAATGTTTATTGACTTTCCGGTTCCACTTCCCACAATACTACGCAGTATCTTCTAATCTTCTTCAGGCCTTTAATTCCCAAAACCATTCACCTTCTCATTTTTTTGGGAAACGCATTCACCTTATATTGATTACTCTTAATTCAAGCCTCTAATTATCACTTCAACATAATTTTTTAATCCATATTTCCAATTAACCTCAAATGAAACATCGAAAAATATGGTTTAAACTAGAAAATTCTTTTATTACCTATTTATTTGCAACCCGTTTCCACTTACATTTATCTCTTAATCATAAAAAAAATGGTACTCAAATATTCTAATTATTTGGGCTACTCTCTTTTCATAATATGATTATATGAAGTGAAGAATCATGAACCTGAGCTATTACATTATTAAATTCTTCAAATATGAGATACTTTACATTCCTTTTTGTCGTTCTTTTGTGATAAATCTTTTTTTGTCATTTCATAGTGTTTAGAATTTCGCAGTATAATTTGTACTGTGGATTTAAGGGATTTCATAATGTTGATATTCTCTAGTATAGATCATTTAACTAACTTTTTAATTTGACCTTTTTTTTACCTATTTATTGGTATTATTCCTGAATTTTTTTTAAAAAGTAAGATACTCAATATGGAGAATTTTAGTAGTCTTACTTTAATTCTTTTAATTTTTTAACGCATAAAGTAATTTCAGTTTTCTTTAATTTAAGACTATACTCTTGAGTGAAATCTTTATAAGCAACTCCAATTACAGTCTACAAAAAAATACATAAAATAGCAATTCGCTGATCGCTAGTTCTTATCGCGTGATCCACAAGTAAAATAACTTCACTCTAAATGAATCACTCATCATAATTCGTGAAAATGAAGTTCCCTGATGCCATGAATGTTTACAAGCTATCTAGAAATTAACGTTGATATTTTTTATTTTATTTTTGAACTTTTTGTAAAGGGCCTCATTTTGATAATTCGCACAGGGCCTTTATATACTTCGAGACGGCCCTGGCCATGGCCTAGGACCAGACCAAGAGTTTCGCAGGCTGGGTGGGTTGGTCTGGTGGGCCAGTTTGCTCGTCCCACGACGGGTTGGTTAGGACTTTTGCGGTTCATGGAGCGGGTTTGGCAGGCCATGTATGAGTTTGATGGGTTCTGGATCGAGATGTTCACGGGCCTGGCCTGCACGGCTCACGAGGCGGGCTGGGATGGGTGGGCTGGATTGGCCCGCGACGTTGGCCACCTCTACTTTGTTGGAATGTGAAAGCTGCTTCTTCGATCGGCTTTCTCGCAAAATCAGAGGCTTCTAATGTTAAAATGCTTAGGGGTGTGGAACGGACCGAAACCGGACCGGACCGGAACCGGAACCGGCTGGACCGGTGGACCGGAATCCGGGGTTTTCTTTGACCGGGACCGGACCGGAAAAATTCCGGTCCGGTCCTGGACCTCTTGGACCGGAATTTTTTTTTTTCAAAAAAAATAATCTTTTTTATTTTATTTAAATATATTTATAAATTATATACATTAAAAATTAATAATTTTAATGTCAATAATCCTAAAAGAATAAATAGTAGGTTTCAAGTTTCTAATTTTCTACCTTTTAATTTTTTTTTTAACATATACATTTTTTTTTTTACTAAAATAATATAAATTCCGGTCCAACCGGTCCGGACCGGAATTTTCCGAGTTTGGACCGGACCGGACTGGTGGACCGGAATCCTGATTTTCGGCGGACCGGGTCCGGTCCAAATTCCGGTCCGGACCGGTTTGTGCACACCCCTAGCTATGAGCCTAATTTTTTTATATTAAAGTTCATATCCGACATTATGTAAATGTGTTTATAACCTTCAATGATAAGCTATCTTTTTCTGTCATGCTTCTTCCATTGTAGTACCCCCGTCCCCCCCCCTCCTTTTTATTTTTTTTTGCCTGTTTGGCTGTTTCAAACTGTAGAATTTGCCAATATGATTTTATCTTTAGCATGTAAAACTTCTAGCATCTTAATTGTAACTTATGAATGTTACATTTAATTTCATAGTTTATGCACATAATGGCAAGCTTGCTAATGTGAACTTATATTTGCTGTGTTGCCAACAATATGACATTCTGCTGAATTGGTCATATCTTCCCATTATTCTTCAGTTCTTTTCCTTCTTTTGTAAGTATGTTTCCCTTCATTGGATGCAATATAATGATATACTTCTATCAGATCATTGGGTCATCTGAAGTAATATTACAACTCACTGTATCTTACAGAGAGAATTACAAAATTAAGCGTACAATTTTATTTCTCCTGTAATCAGGTACATTGTGCCTGTCAAATATTATTGTAGGTGTAGGCAAAATTTTTAATTTTTTTTGGAACTCATAAATATCACTGATAAAAGTGACAATTCAAGAAATCACAGTAATAGTATTCCCTGAAATTAGAAAATAGCTAGCACACTTTGCTAGGCTTCCTGGCCATGACAAACTTCTTCCAAACATCAGTAATCTCCCTTTGTGTCTCAAGTGCACTTTTCTTAGGCACACACACAACTCCATTCTTCCCTATGGCATGATGTCCGAGACTTTTACTATTCTTGGAAGGAAGGTGATCAAGCTCATTGAGCACCTTGGTGATGTCGAACACGAGTCGCTCAGCAAGAGTCCGGGAAAAGTCTTCCCGGACCACAACACGAAGCACTGTGACATGCTGTGCATCAGCTGGCATGGTGTAGGCTGGAACAATCCACCCAAATCTTCTTAGCAACTCCGAAACCTCAAACTCGTTATGGAGGGTATTGTCTTTAAGAGAAAAGGCCACTAGAGGAACACCAAAATCTTTAGACACTATTGTGAATCTCCCTGTCTTTTCTAGGCCGGTTTTTAACACCATGGCATTTTCTTGGCAGCTCTCCATCACATTTCGATATCCCTCGAAGCCAAGGCGGATTAGCTGATAATACTGAGCTATAACTTGACTGGATCCTGCACACCCATCATTTAGTTAGGATCCTGCTGCTAACAGGAGGTTCATAGAAGATAAAACTTAAAAATAGAATAGTAATATTTTGGGATTTTTGCAACCACACACTAAAAGATTTTCAGAACTAGTAGTGTGTCAGGAAATATTGGTGTAGAGAGGGAGGAACGATAAACATCTAACCGGAAGATGCATCTAATAAAATTTGTGTATATAAAAATAGTGTCTGTGTGTAAACAAATAGTGTTTGTGTTGTTTTTCTCTTATTTTGCTCCTTTATAAACACAAACACAAACAATATAGGTGTAGAGAGGAGGATATAATGAAAGGAGAGAAACATGTTTTATATATAATGAATTTCGGAAAGTTACCTTTGGAGAAGTTGAGAGTGAAGGTAGGCTGGTCAGCTCCTAGGTAGTAGTTGATATGGAAAATGAGCTCTTCAGGCAAGTCTTCCTTGCTCCTCCAAATGGCCCATCCAATGCCAGCATAAACAAGGCCATATTTATGGCCACTCACATTTATGCTCTTCACCAGGGGAAGCCTGAAGTCCCATTCTAGCTCTGGGTAAAAGAAGGGTGCAATAAATCCTCCACTTGCTGCATCCACATGTATAGGAGTATCCCACCTGCCAACTTTAGGGTAAGTCCATGCTTACATTTTTTGGGTGGGTTTTGCATCTAACCCTTGTTCAATTGGGCTGAACTCTTAAGGTCGTGGACATTATTGTATATTACTTTCCCCGTCCTTTATAAACAATAAATTTCCCTTTTATGCTCATTTTTAGTAATTTTGTCTCATATATCCACTATTTCATATGGTATTGGGACCACTTATCTCCTACGTATGCTCTACGCTACAATTCTTGCTTAATATGTGTTTCCAAGTTATATGTAACGATTAATATAAGATATAGGTAGTATAAACTATAAACTACACTTCGAAATGAGTCGCGTGTTTCAAAGTGGATATTAAATTTGGGACGGAAGGATTATATTCTATCAATTGGAGCATGAAATATATAGAAACTGAACAGCTACAATATAAAAGTTCTGTACCCAGTTTTCTTGCTCTTTTCAAGCAAAAGATCATTCAAAAGCTTGACCGTCTTCAAACTCTCCATTGAGGGTGGAGCCAAGAATGGCGGCTACACATATGGTGTTCTCATCGACCATTTCGGCAGCCTTAACAGGGTCCATCACATAATATCCTTCCTTTAGCTTTACTTCCTTCAATTCCACTTCAAAGTACCTTGCAAATTTTTCCCAACACACCTACAAAGAGAAAAAAAGAGAGAAAATGAAGTCGCCAAGTTTAGAATATACTACTAGTCATTGTGTCTTCATTCATGTTCAACATTCTTGTATATGTGAATGATATATAGCTATATGTCACAAGATATGTACTTCCTCCTATTTTTTGAGTTGCATCATTTGACTTTTGGTTACATTAATTATCCACCAACTTTGACTATATCCTCTCACCATTATATATAAAAAATATATTCAAGTGAAATCTTTGTAAGATTCGTCTCAATGCTAGTAGATAGTTTAATATACCTGAACATTAGCGCCGGTGACAATGTTGGGCTTGTCATAAGGTAAGCCTTGAGCCTTGCGCTTGTTCTGCCACCTCCTCTTGAAGGCGAGCCCGGCTAGCATTATGGCCTCCGATGAACCTACAGTTCCTACCCCGACAGCCGCCGCTGAGTCCTCAAGTGGAGCGTTGAATAGCCTTGCTATCATGTTAACACACCTATTCTGCTTGCATTGTACAAATTATTATGAGAGATCAGTTGACTTCTCTAAGAAATTCCTTCTCACTTTTTTTTTCCCTTGGTTCTTTTTTTTTTTAAAAAAAAAAATTCTCAAATGGTTTGAAGTTGACCAAGAAAATCAGGATGAAACTAGTTAGACTCATACCATGGGAAATTAACGCCTCCAAAAGTTAACGTTCAAACGTGATTAACGGTTTTGTATTTAAAATAGTGAAAAGAAAATGAGTGCGTCTAGGGTGTAACGTTACACCATAACTTATTGTGTAAGATGCGTATTGACATAGGCCGATGAAACTGACAACGATGTAATGACTTTATCTGAAATAATGGCGTGAATCGCATGTCATTTGATTTATTTTATTTTTTTTTTTTACAAAAGAGCGTGATTTGTGGGTTGTTATCACGCATAAATTATGGTGTAACTGATTAAGAATTTGTGAGAAGGTATAAAAGATGATGATCCGAGCTCGGTGGTGACTGGATACTCATCCATGTCAACATAGTTCTTGTTGATGGCAGCCATCATTAGTTTATCACACTCTGGCTCCATCCATGTTGTCACAAATGACGCTAAATTCAGCCGTGGATTCCCGTCTAACATCAGCTCATCGTTTATTATTTGGTATGCCGCCTCCTTAGGTATCGAATTCTCCGACATCTTAAACCCGACACGACATGAACACAAATTATTAGATCTTCTACCTCTGTTTTTTTTTAGTTGCAGACATTTGATTATTTTAATACACTCACCAAAAAAGTCAAATGTTAACTAAAAAAACAAGTAAGATAATATAAGATTTACATACAACATAATTCATTTCGTTTATCCTACCACACTATTATATGTCTCCTACCGTCCTATACATTTAATAACTTTTATTTTCGGATATATTTCGAGCACAACTTTAAATCATCTGAAAAGTGAAAATCATACGAACAAGAATATAACGTTCATACGTACTTTGGTAGTGCAGTTTGGAGATGGCGGGAAGCGAAGTTGGATTAAACATAAGCATCAGTATTAGAGACTGCTTCAGAAAGTACCATGGTTAGTTAGCTTGTTGGGTTAAGGTACAAAAAAGATGTAAGTTTCCTTAGTGTTGTATTAGTTTTTTGCTTGGTGAAAATGGGAATGAAGAAGGTTTGGTATTTAAACGGAAGTTCGAGGGGAGGGAACTTTGACAAAAATGATTGAAAATTGGGCTTGCAAATTTCCGCGTGCGAGAATATAAGTACCAAATAAAGTTCGAAAAATCTAGAGCAAGCTTTTAAAATACTACTCCCTCCGTTTTTTTAGAGGTAACATATTGACTTTGGGCACTATTCATCCAATACAATTTGACCATTAATTGTTATTTATACATAAGAAAAAAATATAGTCATGTGGGATCTTGTTTGATTCGTCACGGTATACACTTTCCAAATATATATTTTTTATAATTTTTACTTTTATACAATTAGAGATATTATCGATCAAAGTTGTGCCTCGACAAATGTGAAAAGTCCAATGTTACATCTAAAAAAACGAAGGGAGTAGTATTTTAGGGTTTTGCTTTTTGTACAAGACAAGAGAAGTGAAAGGAGAAGCTAATATATATCTTACATGTGTCATGTGTTTTGACATGCTTTCATTTTGGCTAGACCCGTTAAAAACGATATACTTCCTCCGTTCTGTTTTAAATGAAACATTGGGTGAAATGACACTATTCATTGATCAATTTTGACTCCAATTTATCGCCATTATATAAAGAAAAACATAGTTAAGTAGGATCTTGTTATATTCGTCTCGATGCATGCTATCAAATTATAACTTTTTTATATTTTTTACGTGTGCACAACTAAAGATATTAATGATTAATGAAGCGTGTTGGGTTGCGTGAAAAAACAAACGTTTCATTTAAAACAGAACGGAGAAAGTATTACTTTACTACTATATGAAATGGACACGTAATATTACACCATTCACTGTAGAATATATTCCACTAATTAGCAATTAGCAATTAGCAAACGGTATTATCTTATTCTGTGTTTCTTCCACTTCAAGAAGGTTTTATTTTCTTCTTTTACTTTTAGGTTTGAAGTGATGATATAGAAAGAGCAAGTATATCATAGATGGTATAGATTGAGCAAGTATGTCAGAAATGATGGTAGCAGAAATAGCCTAGTATTACGAGGAATGCTTTATTATGCAAGGAATTGCTAACAAGTTTAAAATAAAATAGTAAGATTAGACAATTAGTAAAGATGTTACTCCTATTTCTTTATGGAAGGTAATTTCCGCCCCCCTTGTTCTTCAATATCAAAGATTTAAAGATGTATGCAAATTTACTGATTTTTCCGTACACCTTTTCTCAAATATATACATTAGTGATAAACTTCGTTGGGCCTGTACACAAGCCCACACCATAGGAAAGAGTGACCACATACAAGTTTGACAGGGTTCCATCCTAAAACCAATTGGTGATAGGTGGAGTAACCCACCAATCTATATGTTAGTCATTCTCTCTCAAATTCTTCAATGTGGGACAAACTGTTCATAACTCACATGTGGGCAATACTCTTAACACTCCCCCTCACATGTGAGCCACCTTTAATCTTGCAATTTGGATAGGTCACAACATCCTCGCTGGGCCCTCTCTGGACTTCCAACATGAGGTTAATTGGGCTCCTTCTTGGGGCCATTACAATTCTGTTGGGCTTACTTTGCTCCAAACAGATCTTCAACACCTTCCATCTTGCATTTCATAATGGGCCAGGATCGTCCGCTCTGATACCATGATAAACTTCGTTGGGCCTGTACACAAGCCCACACCATAGGAAAGAGTGACCACATACAAGTTTGACAGGGTTCCATCCTAAAACCAATTGGTGATAGGTGGAGTAACCCACCAATCTATATGTTAGTCATTCTCTCTCAAATTCTTCAATGTGGGACAAACTGTTCATAACTCACATGTGGGCAATACTCTTAACAATTAGGCACCTACAAACAGTTATAATTAAGACAAGTTTTTTGATTCTCATGTAAACGGTTAGAACTAAGACCCTGCTCTTTTGAGAACAATTTCAGTTCAGTTCAGTACAATTTAGCTTATTTCCTCTCACAATTTCATTTAAGTTCAGTTCAACTCAAGAGAATAGAGCCTAAAAGTGAACAGCTAAAAAATTTTCCAAACTTATTCTAGCTTTACCTCTTGTCCTTCATACTCCTCTTTACACATTAGGCACCTACATTGGGATCGATAATTTTTTTTTAAAGAATTAAGGTTGGGGAATGTAGAGAACCTGGCGCCTGGCGGAGACATATATAGTATGCACACCTGAGCCACAGTGGATACATATAGAAAACACACTCAAGCAATGGTGGAGGCATGTCAAAAACACACCCGAGCCACGATTTGGGCGTGTTTTCAGTGCACTTTCATCATGGCTTGGGGCGTTTTTTATGCATCCCACCCATTTTCCAAAAAAGACATTGTTAACTATTTTTATGTATTTAATTTATTTCAAAGAAATCATATAGGTATATGTTTTATATTATTATTAAAATATATTAAAAAATCTAAACGTGTTCATGAGAATTTGGTTAGAATAACTCAATGAAATTTTTTTTTATTTTGAGAGAAAAATCACTAAAAATAAATAGTTTAGTAGATAAGTATTCTTAGTTCATCCATGTACGTGGTATCTAATTAAGTTCAACCTAGTATGGAAATTACATGTATGTTTCTAACTTTGGAAAGTGGAGGACGTGGAAAACGACATAAACTATTTTCATTGTATGAGAAGGTGTCACGTGACGGGCATCTTCACATTTAGTAAATTAGCCAAACTCGAACACTTTCATATTCAGCTCGTTAATCTTCACGAACAACTCGTTTAGTACAGATTATATATTTATATTTGTGTTGTTAGGATTTATTTTGGTTTTAAAGATGTAGACCAATGACTCACTATACCTATTATTTTTTTGCTTATGTACTGCTTGTGATTGTTTTAAACTAGTTTTTAGGTCCAGACTATGCCCCGGGTAATTATAATTTTCATTTATTAATATTTTACTTTAAAATCATACTACCAAACATTACTTGGTTTAGTGGTTAAAACTTTAATATATTGACTTGAGGTCAGGGGATCAAATCTTATACGATACATTCATTTTCTAAATTTTTATAGTATGTGGAGTACATGAAATGAACACTCTAAGGGATAGCGCCACGTGGCACAGTTCTTTGTTTAGGAATGCCTTTTAATATATTAGTATAGATTGAACATATTTGCACTTTTTGGTGGTTGAGTTATACGTCCTCGGTTCTTTTTCTATTGCAACAATTGAATTTTCACGCTTGTCAATGCATAACTTTAACTATTAATTTTTTTAATTACTCTTCAGTAAAAATATATACAAATTTGATATTTTGAAAGTATATATTGAGACGAATTTAACAAGACGACCCCATATGACTATATTTTTGCTTATGTAAAAATCACAATATATAATGAAAGGGTGGTAAGTGAATAGTGTAAAAATCTCATTATTGCAATAGAAAAAGAACGGAGGAAGTACTACTTTATTTGGAATGGTTTGATAGGCGTGTCGCGCACCTAACAAAAATAAATAACCTAACTAATCCTCCTAACTATGTAGTAGGGTAAGTCAGGGTCGATCCCATAGAGAGAAAGTTGTTATATGATTAGTTCTTAAACAATGGTAAGACTAAAGGAGATTGATATCAATGATGGTGGAATAAACTATACTAATCAATATCAAAATAAAAGACTCTAGAGTTAAGTATCCCCACTAGCATGAATTAATACAATAATACTTCTTACCCCAAACTAATTGATTAAATGATCACAAGGAAAAGTACACCCTATAAAATACCATAAACCTCTCCCGAGTATCTATGGCTTCCCTAATATGCACTCAAGCCTACTCCCGTGGAATCATGCAAATTAAAGACATTAAACGCGACACTCTAACTTCCTAACAATCCATTCTACCTACTCCCGTGGAGAACTTCATGTCCTTAATTGAAATATTCAAATCCGTCAAAACCCAACTCCCGTTGTGATCAAGACAATGAAATCATAACAATACTAGTTATCCCTAATCTAGTATTGGAATATGCACAATCAATTAAGCAATTAATTTGAGAATGTAAAGAAATAATCATGAATTAAATCATACTAGGGTTCAACTTAACCATAGATTATAAAACTATGAAAGCATAATTGAAATAAATAAACATATAGAAGAATAATAAAACGTTATAATAGAAAACAAGGAGAAGAGAAGAAGAAAAGAGATACTTGAATTAATGGAAGAAAGGTGGAGTCTTGAAGAACTATGAAGATCTACAAGTTTCTCTCTCTAAAAACCCTAGGTATAAACTAATAATGATGATATAATATCTAAGGGCTCGTTCGTTATCGTTTTCTATTTCCAGTTTTCAGTTTTTTTTAAACCAAAAACAAAAATATGAAAACCAGAAAAAGTAGTTTTTAGTTTTTTGTTGTCAGTTTTTAAATTTGACATGTTTAATATAAGTATGACTAATTTTCAGTTTATTATACCCCTTATATCATATGACTTTTATATTCATAAAACCAAAGACTGAAAACTTGCAGTGATGCCGAACGGGCCTTAAGCTGCTCAAAATAATGTTTAAAGTCCAATTTATTATAAGCTAAGATTAACATAAACCGAAATAAGTTAGTTCACGCGGAAGATACGACATTACAGCAGGTTGCACGGGCAAGCAACTACGCGCACGGGCGTGCAGGGTCGTGCACGGTCGAGCGAAATCTCGCTCGGTCGTGCGAGCAAGGCAGAACCATTCGTGGCTTTTGATTGCAGGTTGCACGGTCGAGCATAAATCCGCACGGGCGTGCGAGCGAGGCAGTGGCTTCAGCTCAACTTTGAACAACTATAACTTTTGATCCAGAGCTTTGTTTTGCACATGTAATATATCGTTGGAAAGATCTTGAAGTTTAGATTCCAACCCAGTTAGAATTATCTCACTATCATTCTTGTGTCAAAAGTTATGGGTAAAATAGTGTAGAGGTATCATATTTCGCACAAGTACACAAAGTCGTGTGTATCTTCTTCACTTCCAATCCGTTTTGGGTACATGATATATCGTTTCGAAGGTCATCCAAGTGCCTTAATCATCATATCCTCAAATAGGAGTCCAAAGTACCTGAGATTACATCAAAAGACCAAACAACCCGTGAAAGCATCGTAGCTTATAAAAAGGGACCTAAATATGCATAAATGCAATGTAAATGCTCTAATGCTACATGAAAATGCACCCTAATATGCAACTAAATGATGTTAGAATATGCACTTATCATGGTTCATTTTGAACTCATAGCTATATATATATGTTGGTTGTGATATTTAGATTGTAATACCCCTCATGATTGTTTTAAAGGATTTAGCAGGCTACTCATTACAATAAGATGCATCTTTCTTTTAGGGAGCTCATTTCCTTAGTTACTCCACAGTTAAGCGTGCTTGGCTGGGAGCCTGAGAGTAGTCCAGAGATGGGTGACCTCCTGGAATGTTTCTCATGGTGTGCATGAGTGAGGACAAAATGCGCTGGACCAACTTGTGTTGGTTATCGAGGACAGTTGTTACTCGTGGATGCGAATTGGTGACGATAGACTCGACCCTGTACAACAAGATGCATCTTACTCCGTATGGGTCGGGTGTTACATATATAGAATTTTTTGCTTTAATATAGGAGACATTTGAAGCTGAAAAGCTCATTTATCAGTCCGAACTTATTTACAATTCAATTCAAGCTGAGGCTTGAGTTGTAAATGTAAGCGGGAGTTATCGTTAGTCATTATAACGTATTATAGTTTCCCCGAGCAAGTGTTGGCGTCTCATCGTTAGAGGCCAAAACAGGGGCATTTCAAAAAGACAAAAAACTGACCCTGAACTTTGATACCAACTTATACCAAAGCTCAGTAAAATTGGTACCAATACCAAAATAACTCTTACTTTGGTACCCAAGTGTAAGTGAACTTTGGTATCAACTTTGAGCTTTGACACCAGTTATATTTACTTTGGTGTCAACTTTGAGCTTTGGTACCAGTAATACCAAAGTAACTCTTACTTTGGTACCTCCAAATACCAAAATTTTGGCCTCTCAAGCTTTGGTACAAGACAGATACCAAAATGAAAGGCCAAAATGGCCTCTCCCATTCTCCTCCGGTCTCCGACGCATTTATCGTCAGTCGTCAGAACATATTCTTGTTGTCGTTGTGAGAAGCAATTTATGAGGGGGTATGCGTGAGCAAATCACATTAAGCCATGTGGTGGATTTGCCAACTTCACATCCATCCATGAGTTGGACTTACGAGATACTCCCTCAATATTTTTTTATCGTTCCTACTGTTAGGGTTTTATTTTAATACCGCAAGTGAACGGTGTCGTAGCACATACGGGTCGAACTCGGGGAGGTGCAAGACTAAACACTAGTTGACTCTAGACTATGAAATAGCTACACATTCCAAATATCCAGAAGAATCTATAAACTAATAGCTAAACTAATAACAAAATATGACAATTAAAACACTAAGATTAAGTATCACCACTAAAATGAATTGATCAAAATATAACTCACATCCCAGTTATTCAATTATGGCTTAGGCGAGATTGACATTCCCTTATGACTCAGTAATAAAGCACAGTTGCGAACCGAAACTAAATACTCGGTCATTCCTCAATACTCCCTCTGTATTTTTTTATCTTTCCTACTTTGACTTTGCACGTTTGCCAATGCACTTATTCAACTTTAAATATCTTTCATTACATATTAGTAAAAATTATAATGATTGAATATTAATAAACTACTCATTGAGACGAATCAAACAAGACCCCACATGACTATATTTTTTCTTATATATTGAGAAGAATTTAAAAGATTCTCTCTAATTGTGAATAGTATCAAGATTCCAAGTGAGAAAGATAAAAAAATACAGAGGGAGTACCTAGAGCTCACTTTCGTGATAGCAAAAGGCCTAACTAACATTTATGTCTCCTATTTTCATGGCTTACACACATAATTAGAAGCATTAAGCACCAATGTCAAATAATTCCCAATTCTAGTTCTCACCTATTTTCATGAGAGAATTCAAATCAATGACAAGATTATCTAAATTAAGACCCAACTTTCGTTGATGAACTCAATTAATAAAATAATAATTTAACATCAAACAAATATTCCTAATCTCAACTCCAACTTTCGTTGATAATATAAAATTAGGGCTAAATCAAGATGTAAAATTGACAATAAGAACAATCTCATCAAACCCTAAACATACAATCAAATAACATGGGAATTAGAGAATAATTTACATGACCAATCCATACTAGGGCTCAACTCAATCCTAGATAAAAAGACTACTCACTAATCATGGCGATAAAAGCAATAAACATAATAGAAAACATAATTAAAATATAATAAAGAGAAGATAAGAGAATAAAACTTGATTAATATTGAAGATGAATATGAAAGCTTGAATCTTGAATCTCCAAAGTAGCAATAGAAAACAAACTAGGGCATAAAACTAGAGAGAAAACTAGAGAGGAAAAATAACGTGATATTGAAAAGTGAGTAATAGATGTCAGATCCCTAACCTAATTAGAATCCTCTAATATATAGTCATAACTCCTAATACAAGTAGGAAACCAAATTACAAGATAAGGAAACCAAATAAATCATTAAATGACCGAAATTATCAAAACCGCGTGCGTGTAATAGGTTCCTGGCAGACTGGGCCAACTTGCGAAGCCCATATCTCTGAAAATACAACTCGCCTTGGGCCGTGTAACCTATCGTTGGAAAGCTCTTCAAGCCTACTTTCTAATGCCACTGGAATCAACCCAATATCAGCATCGAGTCAAAAGTTATAAACAAAAGAGTTAACATGACTCGATTTCCACAATTCTTTCAATGAATTCCAACTCCAATTTGCACTCAAATACATCCAAAATGATCCTTATCAATGTAGCTTGCTTCCAATTGCTCCTAAGTGCTCAAGCTTGTCCAATAATACTCCAATTATGTTCTCAATACCTGAAATTCATCAAATAATACCAAAAACGCACAAGAGGAGTAATATTTCGCAGATTAAGTAATAGTATGCAATTATAAACTATAATGCACCTAAATATTCCTAACATGCAACCTAAATGCACCTAAAACCTATATAAAAATACGACACATCACCTACTTTCACTGTGCATGTTTGTCAATGCACTTATTGGACCTTAAATATATTTCATTAAATATTAGTAAAAATTAAAATAATTAAATATTAATAAAGTACTCATTAAGACTAATCAAACAAGACCCCACATGACTAAATTTTTCCTTATATATTAAGAAAGATTTAGAAGATTATCTCTAATTGTGAATAGTGTAAAGATTTCAAGTGAGAAAGATATTGAGTACAGAGGGAGTACTCTTTGATCCAAACCTCTATGGTTTTCAAGTAGGTTATTGATTAATGGTTATTCCCTTTTATTTCAGATGATATTTCAAAAAAAAATAAGAATAATGAATAACAATAGTCCTAACTATGATAATAAGGTTATTGTTGTATATTAATAAAGTTACTAATAAACTAAAAGTTGTTAGTATTTTAGTGATAATATCTCAATTAGATTATAGTGACAGTACATACCATTATTTAAGCTTACAATTCTTACATATATATATATATTCCCTCCCCACGAAGTTATATAAATCATTATGATTTATGACTCATAACTAAGCACATGATACAATTTACATAAAAGACTTTTAAAATAGTTCAAATATACCTACTCTATCCAGACCCTCCACTCATCGAACAAAGAAAGCATCTATACATAAACAGGAAATTATTCATCTATCTTGCTCCAAGAGAAAGAATACCTACGAAGGTTATGTTTTCCCTACCCATCTTCACTTGTTACAAGAATAAATGATTTAGATGAGTTAAATTTAAGATGCACTAACTTAGAATAGTTAATTTCAACTTTCAAGGCCAATAAGTTGTGACAAGAGCCAATAATAATCACTTACAGTAAGTTCTAATAAGTTATTTACAATAAATTCAATTCAAAGTTAATAAGTAAAATTTAAGTTAGTGAAAAAGCAACAAACACACCCTAACAAAATAAAATCAAATAACCAATCATAGCTACTAGCCTACTACGTATATAGGGGATCTTATTATCATATTAACATATGTTATATTTTTTTTGAAGGAACTACATTGTTATATTGTTATATTGCAGATAATGGTACTGCAGACATTCTGGAAGATAATGTTGTTTATATGCAATAATATTTCTGCATCAGTGAGAGTGAATTATTTTAAAGAAGCAGAATTTTTGGAGAATATTTTGCCACTGCAAGCTTCCTTATGAAAGGAATGGATCCGGCATAAACATGTAACAGTTGAATCCGATTCGAGGACTCCACACATTACACATATATATGGGAAGGGTTGAAGAAGAACATATAGATCAGAATTGTTCTTAAAGTATCTGGTTCTATTGGATAATATCAAAATTAATCTAGTGATAACATCAAAATAGAAAGTCAAAAGCAGGAATAATGTTAATCACATTTCTATTAATTAGTTAAAGGCCTAATGTGAGGTTGGATAAACCCCCTCTCCCTAATTTATGAAAGTTGTCTAATGTAGTCGAGATTCGCTGGTCGTTCGTGGGAACCATCTCAAAACTTTATCAATTAAGTTATTTGGCATTCACAATTTCTGATAGTTTTTGTTTTTTTGGTGAACAATGCTACTAGAATCTTGCTTGTATCATATTAAAACGAGTTTTACAATCCGCAAGGTATATATGCAAGCTTACAATAACTAGGGGGAGGGGAAATCCTAATTACATTACATCTACCACCCACGGATTTACTTTCCTTAACTAGAACATCCGCAACTTGAAATCTATAATTAAAACTAGGTTTATCATCACAAGCAGAGGGCGAGAAGTAAATATTCCTCCTATTTTACTTGCATGTAAAGATGACCATTAGGATGGGCCATCCAAGCCCGACCGAACCCGCCCACCTCATGGGCTGGAATGGGCAACCTGTTCAACCCGTGCAGTTGGAGGGTGGGTCATCATGGGCTGAATTTTTTTTTGGCCTAGTCTGATTTGGCTCGCTCAGCTCACCCACCTAGACCATCCACGCATACCCACCCACATAATTATGTTTTTATCATGGACACCTTGGTTTAATATGTTATATATGACATATATAATTTCTAATACCACTACTTATTTTTACTTTTACAACATTTTAACTTATTAAGCATTGAATAACTATTAACATTATTAATCATTTATCTACGTATTTATCCTTTATTACTTATTTCTTATAACTTATAACTTATAAGTACCATTATTCATCTACATATTTGTATATTGAAGTGAAAATCAATGTGATTAATCATTTTTTTACAGCAATGTGATTAATCATTAATATCACTAATCATCTCCAATTTAATTATCTTCAAACTTGAAAGTGTAAATGCAGTGATTATAAAAATGTTGAAGTCAAAATAAATAGTTAATAGCACTATCCTTTTTAATTTACATTAATATTAAAACTCAAATGAACTGAAAGAAAAAGAATTTCCAAAACCCCATCAACCCTCCCAAGTTCCAACCCACTAAGGGCCTGTTCTTTACGTCATAAAACAACTGAACTGAACTGAACTGAACTGAATTGAATTGAACTGAACTGAATTAAACTGAACTGAATTAAATTATAACTAATAGTAATGGCAATAATTTAGGAACTAAATTGAACCGAACCGAACGAACGTAATGAATTGAACCGAACCAACGAATTGAACCGAACCGAACCGAAAATAAATGCTTAGAATGCGCCCTAAAACCCAATATCCCGGCCACAACCCAATTAACCCAATAATTGATCATGGTGGGTCATCAATGTCAATAACCCATTAGCCCAGTTCGCCCAGTTCGCTTCACTTATTTGTATTCATGGGTCACTGCGGAGTGCTGCCCAACCAGGCTCACCTGAGCCCACAGACTATCCCGCACAATAGCCGATTACCATGGTTAGCATAATAAACCCTATTTAATGGAAACTAAGCTGATTAAACATAAATTAGGTAAGTTGAGTCACATTTGTAAACTAAACAATAATTCATAGGCATTAGTGATAATATGAAAAGTACAAAGGTACCAATGAGAAACTTAAAAACCACAAGGGTATGAATGAGAATTTCCCTTTTTTATTTTGATGGCCAAAGGTTGGTGTTTCAATTTTCAAGATTACTTTTTACTAGTAGTTGCGTTCATCTATAACAAACTAAAATTCCACTTAATAGCATGTGATATCTTCGGAAACTAGGGTCCCAACGCACCATTTCTAAACGAACTTTTTTTTTGTCTTGGCTATAGTAATTATGTAATACTCCCTCCGTCTCATAATATAGTGCTCACATTCCTTTTTTGGTGTCCCAAAATGTTGTACCTATGTTCTTATTTATTAATTTGTTTGGAATAAATTATCTTTAATTTATACACAAACTTTTCAAAATACCTCTACTTTTCTCTCAAAACATGTGACCCCATTTATTGCTTTCGGTTTTTTCACCAAATACCCCTGATAAATTTTTGTATTCACCAGATACCCCAACTTTTTTTCGAATTCACCATATACCCGACTTTTTTTAAAAATACATCCAAATGCCCTTAATGACTAACGGAGTTAACTAAAAATCCTAAGTCAACCCAATTAACCCTAAGTCAACCCAATTAACCCTAAGTCAACATAACTCTCTCTCTCCCTAACCCACCACCAACCCCACCACCACCCCCAACCCCACCACCTCCAACAACCCCGGCCCTCTCCCCCTCCCCCCCACCGGCCCCCTCACCCAACCCCACCACCCCCCACCCCCCTCCCGCGCCCCCACCCCTTTGAATTTCGCAACTCTCACCCCCCACCCCCCACGGTGTTGATGATGACGATGAATTGCGGCCCAAAACGCGGCTAGAGTGAGAGGGACCTTAATTAGACAGAGCATTGCCGCGGTATGCCTTGTTTTCATCGCGTTTCTCCGGGGGTGGTGATTCGAAGAGTGGGGAAGGAGGGATTCGAAGGGAAGGGGAGGCGTTCTTGCGGGATTCGAATGGGAGGGGAAGGCGGGATTCGAAGGAGAGAGGGGGTTGCGGCCGGGGGTGGTGGGGGAGGGGGAGGCGCCGCCGCAGGGGAGGGGGGGCGCTACTGCAGGGGAGGGGGAGGCGCTCAGTGGGAGGGGGGAGGGCTGGCTGCGGGGGCGGGGGGAGGGGAGGGGTGGAGTGGTGGGGGGGGGTGAGCCGGTGTGGCTGGGGTGGGGGTGGGGCCGGGTAGTGCCGAGGCTTGTGGGCCGGAGTCGTGGGCCGGGGGCTGGGTTGGGTTAGGGTTAGTTAGGGTTTTAAGGGTTAGTTAGGATTTTAAGGGTTAATAGGGTTTACTTAGGATTTTTTGAGTTAATTAGGGTTTTGTTAGGGTTAATTAACGCTAATGACTAATGAGTTAACCGTCATTATTCATTAAGGGCATTTGGATGTATTTTTTAGAAAGTCGGGGTATCTCGGTGAATTCGGAAAAAAAGTTGGGGTATCTGGTGAATAAAAAAATATGTCAGGGGTATTTAGTGAAAAAACTGTATTGCTTTACACCATTCCAAGGTACATTTATTGTTTTTTGATTTTGTTTAAAGGAAAAAGAAAATAAAGAACTAATTGCAATACAAAAGTATCAAAAAAGCACTTCATTAAATACATTTTTTTGGAAATCCTACTACTCATTCCATTTTCCTTAATTCCCGTGAAAAATGAGAAGTGAGCACTATATAATGGGACGCAGGGAGTAGTAGTAGTGAGTTAGTGACTCCAAAGTTCAACGAAGATTTTTTTTTTTGAAAGAGAAATTTCATTAAATAAAGGCCAAACGACATCTACAATAAGTATTAAAGAAAAACAAGATATAATCAGATAAGATCAAATCAAATTCGTCTTCGAGGAAACTACAATGAACCAGATCGAACAATACAGAGCAGCCCCCTTGTATTTGTTGAATCACGCAGCTATTGATGGGGAAGTCTATCATTCTGACATAGTTGGGGGAAGAAAATTATTGATTTAACCATGTTGACCGCATCTAAATTTCCAATACATTGATGATGATGGTCTTGAACTTCAACCAATAGGAACAATTTCTCATACCAATTTTTAAACTTCCACGTGGGAAGAGAATAAAACTAAACTCCAAACTCCCATGAAAGGAGAGAAATAACCCAAAAATTGTTTAGAAAACTCTCAAAAAGAGAGAGAATGGAAGATTATTAATAACAAAACAATGAAAACTAGAAGAAAAAAGAAGAATTGGGGGCTTATCACCTTCGAAAAGATGATGGCAGCCCAAGTTCAACCAAGATTATTTCATTGAAGTTGGCCTCCATTCCTTCACCAGATACACCAAACCCCCTTGTGGCCTCAATAAAGGGAACATAAGACTCATCCAGTTTATTTGCCATTAGTCACAAGAAAGATGTAAGCACAATAGTAAGAGTTAGGACACCATACGTCCATATTTGACTGTTGTTTCTCTACAAGGAAATCATGTGTGGGTAACAGTTAAGTTGATGACAATGGATAAAATTACATTATTCACGTCTAGTTATGTGCACTAGTGTAACTATTGTACACCCAAATGTACATACATATGATCGTATCGTACATATATTTACATATGTTAAGTTCTTAAGCATATGTTACCCAAGACCGACTCTTAAGAGGTGCAATCTATGCGATCGCACAAGGCCTACATTTAGAAGGGCCTTACAAAATTATAAATAACCAGACGAAACTTTTACTTAATTGCACTCTTGTCTCTTATAGCTCAGCTAGTAAACCTTAAAAGTGATGGATAAATAGACTAGTGGTTAGAGTTCGATACCCAACATTTGCACAGAGAAAGAAGATATCTAATGCAAGAGGTGCCTCAAGAGTTCATTCATCATACACCCGGGTGTACCATGCACACATGGTACACCCAAGACTAATATTTATTTATTTGCTCATTTGGAACTCTATTTTTTTTTTGTACATTTTGTTCATTAGATGATTTCAAATGAGCAATAAGCAAAAAGATAACCTTAGGTGTACCATACTCACGATACACCCGGGTGTATGATAAATTTTTTTGGTGCGTCATAGAATGTGATCACAACTCACAAGCTATAAAGCGTAATAATAATGTGAGACAGATTAAAAAAAAGGTAAAAACTAAGGCTTATCAACAACCCATTGTGTATGTTAGGCAAAACCCTAATAGGCTAATACTACTACTTCATAATTTATCCTATTCACTTATAGCCCACATTACATATCTTATTTTTCTCTTCATTTTGTTCATCAACCTCGAAAGTGGATATTGCGCTACTTACTACTATCTAGCTAGTCATGGAGGTCCATAACATCAAACCCCACCAATCTCTAAAGGCATAAGATTAGCCCAAATGAAAGCCCAACATCAGTGAAACTTGAAGTTCGTCTTCTTGACGTGAACAACCCGTTTCTAATCATTAATGGCATGTTCCCCCTCTTCCCATTAATCCATTACCATTTTCTCGAAACTCCCAAAAATCAAACATTTTTTTAATCTAATTTGGTAAAGTAACAATCTTTTTATTCTTCTACATCTGATAAAATCATAATCTTCTTAAAAGTTGATCTGTGCAAGTTTTATTGGATCGGAGTTATAAAAAAAAAAGATGGGTTGGAGAAAATGGGGAGTAGGAATTGTAGCAGTAGGAGCAATAATAGGAGGAAAAGGATTAAGCAAGAAATATGGGTGGGATAAAGATGCATTAATGGAGGTTTTTAAGAGTTTATCAGATCAATTAGGAATATGGGCAATTCCAGCTTATGTGGGTGTTCATACTATTACATTGGCTCTTTGTTTACCTTCTGCTGTTTTCTTTGAAGCTGGAGCTGCTCTTTTATTTGGGTTTCTTCCTGCTGTTCTTTGTGTTTTCTCTGCTAAGATTCTTGCTGCTTCTCTCTCATTTTGGATTGGCAGGTACCCTTTTTTTTTGTTTTTTCAAAATTTTGAATTTCTCAATTTTGTAGTTTTCAATTTCATTTTTCTGGGTTTTTTAATATTTGTTTATGGTGGAGAATTTCAATATTTGTTGGTAGTTATGTAGCATTGGTAGAATTACTGTTGGAAATGGGTTTTTTTCTTTGTTTGATGAGGTGTGTTGGTATGTTGTGTTATGTTATGTTGTCAAACTCTACTTAGTACACCCTTGGTTTGTTTTTTAATTTATACACTTTGTACTTTTGCGCTATTCACATACTACATGCCAGGTTGACAATCTTTGGTGATTTATATGTGAGGAGAAACATAGTCGTGTGGGATATGTGTAGATTTGTCTTTGTTCATAATTTCAAAATATGAACTTTTTTGTGATTTTTACTTGATAATTGAAGATATTGATTGTCAAAGTTACGCACCTGATGATGATGAAAGTCAAATTGGGAAGATTAAAACAAAACAGAGGTAGTATGAGATTTTGTGTAGGGATTGAGGCATTTTAGTGGTTTGGGTGCATGTAGGATGTTACTACTAGAGAATGGAGTAAAATTTAGGTTATGAAGGGTTGTGTTTATTTGGAAGTGTTATAATGGTTCCGTTGGCTGTGAGAAGGGAAAATCTACTGAAGGAGGCTCAAATGAGCTACTTGGCCATTATGGGAGAAGGAGAACCTGTTAGGAAGTTGTACCTTTTGTGCTCGATTAAACAGCTTTAGGAAATTCTATTTCCTGCAAAGTAAAATTTTCTTTGTGTTTTCCATGTAACCAAATGGCCACTTCTTTGATGAATCAGAAGCTCAAATCTGTGGAACTGCAACTGTGCGCCATGGAGATGAGTTCTTTCTGCACAATTCTTGCCACTTTGCTTGAATGGTTTAGGCCTGTTTCATCACCAAGTACTTTAAGACATTTATCGTATAAATAGTGGAGTAGCTAGTGTACGTTCAAAGCCATCAGTTCATTGGGCTGGTCAGTGTCATAACAAATTTCTAATGGATGTTTTTAACGGAGGTTTATGATCAGGAGATCAATTACAAGGGACTGAGGGATTTGGCTATTCCATATTGACTATTGCGTACAAGTTTCTAGTTGTAACTCACTTGATCATAGATAAGCTCAAATACCAAGAGAGATACGTATTAAAGGGAGGATGAGACGAGATCATGTCATGTTTGATAGTTTCTACCCTAGTAAATGAAGAGTGGTGGAGGATTGGATCCTCTTAGGAATACATGTTTTGTGCATTTGAAGACAATATGCTCTCAGATTTTCTCCCTCTCTTATT
Source organism: Beta corolliflora (assembly GCA_947648045.1). Taxonomy (NCBI): domain Eukaryota; kingdom Viridiplantae; phylum Streptophyta; class Magnoliopsida; order Caryophyllales; family Amaranthaceae; genus Beta; species Beta corolliflora. The sequence continues at coordinate 998,471 of CANSZD010003084.1, read as the reverse complement.
ACATCCTTTGAGTTTCCCCTTTAGTGATTCTTTCATTATTGATTTTGGGATCATTTCTTTCAGTCGTTTGTATGTGCCTGACATCAAAATCTGGAGATTTTGGTTGATTGTATACAGGTTAGTGATTGGGTTGAAGATAGAGCTGCTTTCTTTGGTAGAAATCTGGATTGTCATGTCACCCTCCTTTTTAATTGGGTGTGAGATGCTTTTGCCTGGTTTCCTTTTTTAGAAGTGTGTGAAGTTCGGAAGTGTTGAGTATGTTTGGAGCTGTCTCTGTGGCCATGTACAAAGAGGAATTCAATTGAGTCCCCTGCTCACGAAATTAATGACTTGTTGATTTTCCTATGCTTTCCTGCTTTTTTGTTATCTTCCCCCCCCCCCATGTATATCCATAAATATTACTAGAATTATTGCATTATTATTGTTGCTAATAAAGAGGATTAATTTGTAACACTATGATTTGCTGTTGAGGCTAATAAGCTTTTTGCATTATTTAATCTGCTGATATGTATAGGCTCATCTTCATGAATTCGAGTTCGGCAACTCAATGGGTCCAGGGTAACAAGCATTTTCATGTTCTCTTAAAAGGCGTGGAACAAGATGGTTGGAAATTCGTTCTTCTTGCCCGGTTTTCTCCTGTCCCCTCTTATGTCATTAATTATGCCCTGGCTGCCACTAAGGTCAGATTTTTTGTGGATTTTCTGCTTCCTACCATGATTGGTTGCTTGCCGATGATTATACAAAATACTTCTATTGGAAGTCTCGCTGGTGCTGCTGTTGCTTCAGCATCTGGTTCTCATAAATCTCAGATTTGGTCATACATTTTCCCACTTATTGGGATCATGTCCAGCATTCTTATCTCTTTCAGGATCCGAACGTACTCTAAAAATATTTCTGTTGAATCTTCTACAGTTGAAAATTTTAAGAATCCTGAAAATACTACTGACTCATCTCAACTATTAAACAGTCACAAGAAGGACAAGAACGTGAAGAAAAGGCGATGATGTCTTTTTCTTATTTCCATGTATTTTTGGATCTTCTTACGTTAGACATTACAGATTTGCTTACATTACAGTATTGATTTATGACTAATCAAGTTTAACCTGCAACTTGGAAGTTAACAGACACCCTTAGTCTTCCCGCCAGTCACTCTTACTTCCTTATGAATTACTTGGTCTTTATCTTTCTTCCAATGGACCGAGGTTTCTGGTATGTGCAAAGAGCCTGCATCAGCATCTTTATCACCTTCACTTGGTTTGACTTCCACTGTGAAGGTTATCCTTGGAACAGTATCTGTTAGTTCAGTTAGTGCCTGCTTTATGTGTGAGAGTAGCTTGTCCACCATTTGCCTCCCAAAATCTTCTCGGACCACAACTCGAAGGATTGTGATATGCTCGATGTTGGCAGGCATTGTGTATGCTGGTACTATCCAACCATAGTGCCTCAGGGCTTTTGACAGGTCAAATGCCAGGCTTTTATTCTCATCTCTGAAGGCAAAGGCCACTAGAGGTATCCCTTGCTCTTTTGAGACAATGTCAAATCGTCCCATCTTCTCCAATCCTTTTCGAAGTGTTCTTGCATTTTCTATGCAGTTCTCGATGACATGTTTGTACCCCTATTTAAGAGAAGAGTCAGAATATTGTTTGTAGTAGCGACTAGCCAGCATCTTCACATCTGTGTGCTGTCTATGGGGCAGGAGTACAGGACCTATGTGCTCATGTTACAACTGTCAAACAGGTCAGTCATGTGGATTTCAGGTTGGTTTGTTTTGGTTTCTGGCATTAAAAATACATCCAAGATCCCAGGTTCTTAGGCATATCAGACTGTGGATTGTTCTAGTCCGTTTATAATTTGGGTTCTGTCATAAAATCACGTTCCAAACACATTTCTTGGATGGTTCTCGTCCTGTTGTTGAGTTAGATCATAATTATACTAGTCGTGAAAATCCTGCTTGTGCTAAATATTGCGTCTTTTGGCAATTCCATCTAATGGGTCAATTACGGGTTATACTAAAAACATACTTCATATAAATCTTTCTAAAAAACTTTAGCTATATTTTTTTACTATTTACTAAATATGATTATGCATCAGATTCGATTTTTTTCAGAGTCAATAGGCCGGTTCAAGTTTCTCTTTGGGATTTTAGAGCGGTTATCGAGCCAAATGGAACTGGGGCAGCTTCTGCTACTTCCAGGCTAGAAGTGGAACGAAGAGTATAAGAAGCATACCTCAAATCCCAGCCTTAGAAACTGATAATATTGTGCAACTATTTGACTTGCACCTGCATATCAATAAGTTATGTAAGGAGATTAGTGCAGAGCTCTCCCATTCTCTCCTCCCCTCTCCCTGAAAGCAAATGGTATGGTACTATAAGGTATTAAGGTTTGTGTATTACCTTTGGAGAAGTTTAGGGTAAAAGTAGGTTGATCAGCGCCAAGGTAGTTAATGTGGAAGACAAGCTCCTCGGGGAGATCTTGTTTGCTCCTCCAGATGACCCACCCGACTCCGGCATAAACCAATCCGTACTTATGCCCGCTGACATTTATACTCTTCACTAATGGTAACCTAAAATCCCATTTGAGTTCAGGGTATACGAATGGAGCTACAAATCCTCCACTTGCTGCATCTACGTGTATGGGAGTGTTCCACCTGCATTTCCAAGGATGATTGGCATAAAAGAGAAAGGGATAAGGGTGCGGAGGAGAAAATTTCTATGTTTTGGTTCATAGATGATTAGTGAAAAAGTCCGCACGTTAAGTTTAGATAATTACGGCTACCCAAGTTCAGTTCACAACTGAATTAAGTTGTCATAAGTTCAATATAAGTGATTTCTGAAGGAAAAGAATGTTAATGTACATAACAAACTGTATAAGGGATGGTTCAAACCTAGGACCTCTGAACTCGAAATTTTTGTCTTAATTAGAAATTTACCCTGTTTTCTTGTTTTTGCCAGCGAGAAGGTCGTTCAAGAGCTTGACATCTTCAAACTCGCCATTGAGCGTGGATCCTAGAATAGCAGCCACACATATTGTATTCTCATCTACCATTTCTACAGCTTTGACAGGGTCCATCACATAGCACCCTTCACTTAGCTTCACCTCTTTCAGCTCCACATCAAAGTACCTCGCGAATTTTTCCCAGCATACCTACGAAATAGCGAGGAAGATATCTAGGGAGTTACTTAATCGCGATTCTTCAATGGTACAAAAGGAGCAAGACTAGGAAGATTTTTTACTTGAACATTGGCACCAGTTACAATATTAGGTCTGTCAAAAGGCTTCCCTTCAGCCTTTCTCTTGTTTTGCCATTTCTTCTTGAAAGCTAATCCAGCTAACATTATTGCTTCTGATGATCCCACTGTTGCCACTCCTACTGCTACTCCATGTTTGCCTTTTGATGATGGTGCATGAAATATTTTTCCTATCATATTTACACACCTATTCTGGAGATTTGACGAAGCAAAAAATTTCATTATCTAGATATGATTGACAAAATAAAGTCGTTAATATGATGGATTAGTAATTATGACATGCAGATGCAGACCAAGATCTTAAGTCTATGATTTGATGAGTCGAGACAACTTACGAGCTACTTGGGATCAGCTTGGTAAAAATCTCGATTAACAAATAGCTAGTGTATGTCATAAAAAAAGTTTTCCAAATAGCCAACATGTAGCGAAAAAGAGTTTAAATATGAAAAGACAAGAAGTATACCTGAAGCTCAGTGGTGACAGGATACTCATCCATGTCAACGTAGTTCTTGTTGATGGCTTCAGACATGAGCTTATCACATTCAGGTTCCATCCAAGTTGTCACAAAGGATGCCAAATTCAGCCTTGGGTTTCCGTCCAGCATCAGCTCATCGTGTATTATTTGGTAGGCCACATCTTTTGGTATCGACTTCTTAGGCATCTTATACCTTCAAACAACCAATTACCACACTTCAGCATTCACATGCTCACAACCTTGGTAGTACCATAGAAAATACTTCCGCAATCCACAAATAAACGTTATGTTAGACTTGTGCAGCAAAAAGAAATGTTGGGTCCTGGTAGGGGTCATCTTGGTATGTAACGCAAAATATAAAGGAAAAGAAAACTAAATGAGATAATATTAGTGAGGGGATACACATCACATACGATATATAAATAATGATAGTTAATAGAAAGGTTCGTATATATGGTTAGAGTAGATTGAGTGACGTAAAGTATCAATAAAACACGGTGTTTATTTGCTGACCTTATGGACAACTATTAATAAGATAGCATCAAATATTCTCTTCTAACATGAACGAATCAAAGAATATTCACATCAACAGTTTTGGTGTACATCAACTTTGAAATTCAACACGAAACTTGCACAAGCATGACGACTTGACGAGCCAACCTCCATAATGAATCACTCATATATACCCCTAAAATTAAAAAGCATGATCTTAATAAGGAGGCTACAAGTTTACTAAACGTAGATTTGGGCCATGCATGAGCCCCTCCTTCGGAAAATGGGATAAGCTCTACATCGACTTTTTTTGCCCCGCTACGGCCTGAGGGCTTTGATCAACTTTAAACTTTGGTAACCATCTTAAGATCTTTCGAATTCCAAGTGCAAATCCTTTTCCTCCCCCCATTCCTACTTTATGCAATCTTTTATGAAAAACTAATGGATTAGTAACCAAATTTTAGAGTTGGCATGGTCGCATGGATCGGACACAACCCGGCACCAAATTCGAGACATGGTGGTAAAACTATACTTGTAGCATATTGACTTTGGGCACTATTCATCCAATACACTTTTGACCATTAATTGTTATTTATACATAAGAAAAAATATAGTCATGTGGGATCTTGTTTGATTCGTCACGGTATACACTTTCCAAATATGTATTTTTTATAATTTTTACTTTTATACAATTAGAGATATTATCGGTCAAAGTTGTGTCGACAAATGTGAAAAGTCCAATGTTACATCCCAAAAAAACGGAGGGAGTATGACTTTTCATTATCCAGAAATTAACGTTACTACCAAAAAAAATTCACATAAGGAAAAATAAAAATAAACAATTAAGGGACATATCTTGCCTTGGAAGAGGTTCATGTGCATATCTTGAAGCAAACACTGAGCTAATAACATGGGCTTCTGTCTCCTCTGGGGTTTGGATGTGTGATAGAACCATTTTCTCTTCACCTTTTTTGGCTCTTTTTTCTTCCTAAAAAACCCTTTTTTTATCCTTTGATCTCACAGCATTCAACAAAATGTATGTAATTAATTATGCCCTAATTGTGATTTGGCCTATGATTCAACAGTTGTTATGGACTGAATATATATACTTATTTGGAAGTAAATCATGAGAACAGAAAGCCTATGAGAATCAGGTTCCTTTCTGTTGCTTCTATTTGCTACATTCCGTTTACTTGATTCCTCCTTGGTATACCTTGCAATGAACAACTACTACTAATATTTCTAATTTCCAATCATTTGGATTGTCTTAGAGTTGTAAGTTTCTATTGGTACAATTACATAAATAATCCCTGATTATCATTGTTTAAAAGTAAGCATTATGCCACGTTAGGGTGTCATAATTAAGCTATCCATTGAAGCAAGGAATTAATTTTCTTGAAAGTGTCTCCTAAATCTCCCAAAGACTAGGAGAGTTTGATTTCTTGAAATTGTACTCAAATCTAAGCTTGGAAGACGATTAATTAAGATTTAAGATCAACTAGCTTCCCGTCAAATGGAAAAAAAAAAATAAGAGGTCATTACCCATTAGGTTCATGTGGAGTATGTATAAAATTAGTACATGATAATAGCCAATGGAATTCATATAAAATTAATCTTAATCTTAATCTTACATGAATTCCAATCTCATGAATTCATTAGCTAAATGAAATTCATATAACAGAAATTAGTACATGATAATAATCAATGCCACCAATACAAATGTACAATTATACTATCTATATATACAAATATATTGAAAGACGTTCCTATCAAAGGAACGGTGCCACATGACACTCTTCTCAACCTTCTAATACACATGTTTATACCAATACAAATGTACAATTATACTATCTATATATACAAATATATTGAAAGACGTTCCTATCAAAGGAACGGTGCCACGTGACACTCTTCTCAACCTTCTAATACACATGTTTATAATCTCATTTAAGAATATTAACAATGTGTATTTACTAGGATTTGAACACATTACTTTTAAAATGAAATGTGATAGTTTAACCACTAATCCACTACAATTTCAATGCTTAATGTTTCAAAGTAAAACATAATAAAGTCTTATAATTATATGTAATTATAAAGACATAGCAAGCTTTTTGATCTCTAACACTTTTATTAAGTAATAACATTCTCTTACCTTAATTCCATTGAAATTATTATTTTTATCCTCAATTCCTTAGAAGTTTTTTTTTTAGAAAAACAACTTATCATGCCATAACTTCCATTTCTCAGTTTCGCACTAGACAATATATTACGAAAAGCTAATAAAATCAATTATGAAATTTATGAAAAATAATATATTTGATAATGTAACTGACCCGGGACATCGCCCAGGCCAAAATACTAGTTATCTATATAAAAGGAGAAGAATACGCCCACACAACATATCATATTATACTTTGAAGTTCTAATTATATAATAAACTAGGTTAGGACCCGTGTAAGGTACGGAAACTTTTTAGTTTAATAAGAATGTTTATATATCAGCTACTTTGAAAACATATAAACGATTCTTTACGTCTACTTGATCAAAAGTTGTTTAGCAGATACATAACTCATATGTTTTGGAAGACTTCTTTATATGCTACATTAACCGTAGTGTTAGACATCCTATATGTTCTTTCTCATAAATTAGTACTATTAGAAACTTTTTACTCGTGACTCTAGAAATGGCGGCTACATAAAATTGGCCATGGCTGAAAAGTGGTCTTGGGAGATACAAACCCACCATGCGATAGAGATTGTGCTTGACATTTAACACTGCCAAAGGAAACTGCCTTTTTTTCAAACCTCATAGGAAATTTGTTTCGTCTGGCGGAATATCATACTGGGTATAAATATCTTATTCCCCTTTGCTACCTGAAATGACCACAACTTGGATGATTCGATTTTTTACATGCTTGATTACCCGGCCTTAGTACCTTTACACAAATCAGATGTTGGGTCAATATTCCTCAGTAGCATCATTGGTGTACCAACCTTCAGTCTTACATAGTGATTTTATCGATCGGAACATCTAATGGCCTTGTATTTAGGAATTTAGTGGAGTAGATTTTCATGCACTTTTAAGCTGCACTTTTCCTTAGAAATTACATTTAAACTTTAATATACTCTATTAATTCCCCGGGTAATTCGAACAACACATGATCATTCACCATTTCCAATATCTCATGAGTCGAAGCAAGAATATCCATTGTTTAAAAATACTTAGGTCCCTCGCTCTAAATGATCCTCTAGATGGCCGATTATATGTTTTCCACTATAGCTGATATAAGATCATTTTCACCATCTATAAAATTGACAATGAGTATATAGTACCCGTGCGATGATGTTTACTCTCTTGTCTAAAGTTAAATAACTTACATATCATCTTAACTTCAATTATGATAAGGATGATGATCAAATTTTCAAATCGAATATTGATCAACTCGTTGCAATACAAAATTTCAAATCCTTATTTTACTTTACTATCACTAGTGGAAAAAACTTTATCTGTCACTTAGTAACAGATTCGGTTTTTACAAAACCGCATCCGAAAATCATTAAAAAAAAATGGGAGGGAAAGCTGGACGGAAAATCTGATCCGGTCCTTAGTGAACCGGATCAGATTTTAGAAACTACTTCGGTTTTTCTAGAATCTGATCCGGTTCACAAGACCGGATCAGATTTTTTCTAAAACAAAAACCCGCGTTTTCACCAGCCCATTTCCCTCAATAAAATGACCCATTTCCCGTTCAGAATAAAAGGCCCCCCAAACATAAATCCCTCATTTCTCACCATCTCACTCGCCCTTTTTTTCCTCTGATCTTCCTAAACCTAAACCAAACAACACCAGAGAAAAGCAAATGATGGCAGCTGCAAATGCACTCGCGCCTTTTTTCCTCTCTCTTCTCTTCCACTCCTTCATTTCCATCTCCGACCTCCCGACGCCATTTTCGCTACCTTTGCACAGCACCAAATGCTCCAACTTCAACCACCATTGATGCATCTCCTCCTCCGCAAATGCAATCGGCGAGTTCGCTGGATATTGGGGCATGGCGGCGAGTTCGCTGGATATTGGGGCATGGCGGCGAGTTCGGTGAAGGATGCGGATTCTTTGTATGTGGAGGAGACTACGACTATTTGCAGCTGTCTTGTTAATTATCTTCCATGGGTTTGAATTTTTTAAGTTTTTGGGTGTAGATTGTATTTTTCAGTTTTTTTTAGATTTAGGTTTGTTTTCTTTAATTTTCATTTCAGTTTTTTTCCTTTTTTTTTTCTTTTTTTAGATCTTTCGTTTTTTCTGTTTTTTAGATCTATGGATTTTTTTTCCTTTTTTTCTTTCTTAATTTTGTGTATTTTAGTTTAAGATTTAGACTTTCTACTTTCGATTGTGTATATTTAATTCCAGATTTTGTAATTTCGTTTTAGTTTGGAATTACTATGGATGTATTTCACTGAATTTTTAGTTGTATTTTGTTTCGTATACAACTGCTTCAGTTGTATTTTCGTTTTGTTTGTGTGTATTTTGGAAGCCAGTGAGACTTGAAAGGTAGGGTAGAGTGCGGACTCCGCAGTGCCGCACGTTTTTTATGACATAAATTACAACAAACTGATGCGGTTTTTAGGTAAAACCGGATCAGTTAATGTGATAAACTGATCCGGTTTTACCTTAAAACCGCAGCAGTAAATAATTTACTGATCCGGTTTTGGACTGGATCAGTATATTTTGGATCTGCTGCGAGCCCATCCGATGCGGGCCAAAACCGAATCAGTAAGTCCGGTTTTGACCGCATCAGATGGGCTTTTTTCCACTAGTGTATTATTCAAAATATAAAATTAGTCAGTAGACCGTTTTTTATTTTCATGTCATATTGTAGACCCTTAAAAGGTTACTTTTGTGTATGAATTTCAATCTTTCTTTAGTATTTAGTGCTATGCTCCCATTTGTATCTAAAGTTAAATAACTTACATATCATCTTAATTTCAATTATGATAAGGATAATGATCAAAATTTCAAATCGAATATTGATCAACTCGTTGCAATACAAAATTTCAAATCCTTATTTTACTTTACTATTATTTAAAATATAAAATTAGTCAATAGACCATTTTTATTTTCATGTCATATTGTAGACCCTTAAAAGGTTACTTTTGTGTATGAATTTCAATCTTTCTTTAGTATTTAGTGCTATGCTCCCATTTGTATTTATTCATTTATTGTAAAAATTTGATATTTTTATACTTTGAATTGCATAACGGATCAGAGCGATTAAAACAATTGATAAATATAATTTTTTTCCCTGTTGGTTTTTGTTCCTCCTAATTTATTTTCTGGGTGTGACATTTTCGTATTTAATTTTCACTTTACTTTTCGCCTCCCAAAAATTACCCTAAATGACTCCAATGGCCCACCGTTAACCCTTGCTCCTTGATTTCTTCCAAAAAGCAATCCTGAAGAATGAAAAAATATATGGAGGTAGTTTTTTTAAAATATATCAAGTCCACCAGTTTTGATATTAATTAAACTAATTTTGAACATATAAATACATAATAGCGTATTATATATGTATTTTGTAGGTTTTCCGTATGATTTACATTTTATGGTTCCTTTTATATAAGAAAAAGTGAAAACAAAAATACATACACAAAATAACAACTTTTACAATTCAATAAGTTTATCCAATCCTTTCATAACAGTTTCACTCTGTTTCTCTCTCAACATCCCAAAAAACATGTTTGTCCTTCCAATTCATCTTTCTCTCTAGAAAACCAAAAAGTGAAAAAACAACCAAACTTAGGGTTCATTTTTTGGGAGTACACAATCAACTAATTTTGAATACTTACAATCCCTCTTTTGACATATAACGCTAGACAATTAGCTAAGTTTGTTGATTCATCTATCTCGAGTAGTATACCTCTTTCTATTCTAATAACCACGCGATGTATGGTTACAAATAGTTTTATTACTTTGTATATGATTATAAGATAAACAGTTAACTCATTTCCAATAACAAATTAGTCATTACATCGTATTTATCCCCTACAACTTATTATCAGTGACATATTATTTATAATAATGCTCCAAATCTAGCCGTTTCTCTCTTAAAACGAAAAACACCCAAATTTTAGTACTAACAAATCGTTTATTTAGTTGTCATATACTACCTCCGTCCCCATATTAGTTGCTACATTTTGACCATTGGCACTATTCACGTCATAACTTTGACTGTCTTTTAGTTTATATACATAAGAAAAAACATAGTCATGCCGGATCTTGTTTGATTCGTCCCAATTTGTATTTTTTCAAATATATAATATTTATAATTTTTTCATATATATAACTCAAGTTATTGGCGTTTGAAGTTGCATCTCGTAAACTGTGAAAAAGCAAATGTAGCAACTAAATTGGGACGGAGGGAGTATGATATTATTGTTATTTAGTGTAAATTTAATTCTAATGTCAATACCCATAGTATTGAAACTTCATTTCAAAACATGAGTTTTTCTTTCACCTTCCCAAATGGTGATAGATGGTAATAATATTTAGGGAGAAAATATATATTTGGGATGAAGTAGCATTATATATTACTTGAGATTTCCTTTATAAATTCACAATATAATGCATTACCACCATTGATGACCATTAACCAAAAGGGCCTTAATGTTTTCCAAAACTGTGACTCTTCTCCCATTAGTCTTTCTCAATTTGGCTTGCACTATGAGTGAATACATATTATGTTCAAATATATTGAATACATATTTTATAAAAGTGCCTACATTCAAATATTATAAATTCATTGATTAATTTGTATATCACATTTCAACATAGGCTTTGTTATTTGATTGTATTTAGGATTGGGTTTAGTTGTTGAATACTCCATATGTCTATATATATATATATATAACCCATAGGCCATAGTAAAATTCGAATATCATAAGTTTGTAACATCATGCATATCTATTGAGGCAAATAAAGGACAATAATATTGTGAAATAATAGGCAATGATAATTGATAGGTATGTTTGTTTAATAAGGCTTCTTAGGTACCTTAAATAATAAGGTACGAAAAATTTTAAGGTTGCTTAAATGGTTAAGAGTGTTAGCGATTAGATAAAATAAAGTTTTAGGTGATTACAGTGACTGAAATTGAGCTTCTCGAAATAAGGTGTTGGATTTTTTTTTTCATTCTCCATTTTTACCATCTTTTATTTTCAAAAGGAAAAGTTATTTACAAAATTTTAGCAACTTAGCTTATTAATTAGTTTCACCACATAGTTTATATAATTAGCTACCTTATTAGTTTGAAAATTTTATTAATTTCAATTATCACCTTTTCACTTTCAACTAACTTAGCTTATCACATTTTCCCTTTCAACTACCTTTTTTTTAGAGAGAATTTTCTTTAATTGAAGGTCAAACGAGATCTACAACAGGTATTAAAGAAAAACAAAATACAATCAAACAAGATCAAATCAACTTCGTCTTCGATGAAAATATAATAAACCAGATCGAATATTGTGGCGCAGGTCCCTTGGATTTCCTGTCTCTAGCAGCTATTAATAGAACCGTCTATCATTTTGATATAGTTTGGAGAAGATTATTCTTGATCTAACCATGTTGACCTCGTCCGAGCTTCTAATACCTTCATGTTGATAATCTTGAACTTCAACCAATGAGAACAATTTTCCATACCTACAAATAAACAAACTAGACTCATAATTCCCATAAGGGAGAAGGAGACATCCATAACAGAAAAGACTATACTTCCCATACTAGGGCACGAGAAACTCTCATCAAGAGAGACTAACTTATTCAACAAAACAAAAGGACAAACTAGAAAGTGAAAACAAGAGAGGAAAAGGAGTTTACCATGGATGAGATTATCCATGACATCCCCTAACTGATGAAGGGAAAGTGGAAAAGGGGAGGGGGCGGTTAGAGAGAAAAACTAGGTTTTTTCCCTTTCAACTAATTTATCACTTGCATTTCACCTAAGTTAACCATAGCCTATGTCTTTTTTATTTTTTGTGTATTTTTGGAATATATATTTGTTGTTTGATTTTTTCTTTTGATAGAGAATCCATATTCAAATGTCTAAGTATGATAACAGCTAAAGCCTCTCTTTTTTAGAAAGTATTGACACGTTATTTATATAGATACGTAAGATGTTACACCATTTTACAATATCCTTAGGTACCTACTTACAATCCCTCGATTTGTGCAAGGAAATCAGGTGCAAATTGGAGTATAAACAATTCAAAACGCTCATAACTAAGACTCTTATCAAATACCTCCTCCATTATTCATTAATTATCGTTACATTTCATTTTTATGGAAGTTGACTACTAATCACTACATATGCATATACCCATTTTCAATAACTTTTTTCCTCTCACATATCTATAATCTACTATTTCACAAACCGCTTATTTACCAAATGCCTCTACTTATGCACAGGGCCGTCTCGAACTATATAGAGGCCCTGTGCGAATTATCAAAATGAGGCCCTTTAGAAAAAGTTCAAAAAAATAGAAAAATATCAACGTTAATTTCTAGATAACTTATAAACATTCAGACCATCAGGGAACTTCATTTTCACGAATTATGATGAGTGTTTCATTTAAAGTGAACTTATTTTACTTGTGGATCACGCAATAAGAAATAACGATTAGCGAATTGTTATTTTATGTATTCATTTGTAGACTCTAATTGGAGTTGCTTATAAAGATTTCACTCAAGAGTATAGTCTTAAATTTTAAAAAAACTGACATTACTTTATGCGTTAAAAAGTAAAAGAATTAAAGTAAAACTACTAAAATTCTCCAAATTGAGTATCTTACTTTTTAAAGAAATTTTAGGAATAATACCAATAATAAATAGGTAAAAAAAAAGGTCAAAGTAAAAAGTTAGTTAAATTATCTATACTAGAGAATATCAACATTATAAAATCCCTCAAACCCACAATACAAATTATAGTACAAATTATAATGTGAAATTCCAGAAACACTAGCAAATGACAAAAAAAGATTTTTCACAAAAGAACGGCAAAAAGGAATGTAAAAGTATTTCATATATGAAGAATTCAATAATGTAATAGCTCATCCATTCATGATTCTTCATTACATATAATCAGATTATGAAAAGAGAATAGCCCAAATAATTACAGTATTTGAGTATCATTTTTTATGATTAAAAGATAAATGTAAGTGGAAACAAGTTGCAAATAAATAGGTAATAAAAGAGTTTTCCAATTTAAACCCATATTTTTCGGTGTTTCATTTGAGATTAATTGAAAATATGGATTGAAAAATTATGTTGAAGTGATAATTAGAGGCTTGAATTAAGAGTAATCAATATAAGGTGAATACGTTTCCCAAAAAAATGAGAAGGTGAATGCTTTTGGGAATTAAGCCTTGAAGAAGATTAAAAGATACGCATGAGTATTGTGTTAACTGAAAAATAAATAAACCTTTTCTTTTTACTACTTAGACTTTCTTTATTTTTGGGCTCACGATCAAATTAAGGCTGCTGGACATGTTGAACATCTTAAAAGCCGGCCCTGCTTATGCAAGTGTCTTAATGAATGTTCCCAAGCCTTAAGTACTAAGTAGTGAGTTAATAAAGAGGAAATATTTTTTATTACATAACATTTTTTTGGATACTCATCAAGTTTATATATCCAGTCTATCCAGTAGAAAATATTTGGGTCGTTTTTATAGACTGGATTGTGCTACTTGGTTTGATTTCATTTTTGTCATAGAAGCACATTCAGAATAATTTGCATTGTCTGGAATCTGGATGGTTTTCATTCTGTTTTTGAGTCCAATAAGATCTATACAAGTCAGGAAAAACGATCCTTTCTGCTGATTGTGGTAAAAATTAAATATTTTGACAATGGGTCGGGTGCAATTTTGATCATGGATCATGCTACAATATCTCAAAGTTTTGTAGAACTTACAATATTAATTTGATATAAATTATGACAAAGGGATCATATCAGGCTGAATTCGAGTTGTTTGGGTTCGATTTAGGTCGAGTTTGGTTGGTTTAGGTTGGGTTATCAGGTCGTGTCAGAGCAACTGTGGTCTTTTCAAGTAGAACTGGTGCAGCTTCTGCAACTACAAGGCTACACTTGCAAAGAAGCTAAGAATATGAAAGTAAGAAACATACCTCAAATCCCAGCCTTAGGAACTGATAGTATTGTGCAATAATTTGACTTGCACCTGCATTATTTCAGCAACTCATGTAAGCAAAGTCATATACAGAGCTCTTCCGCTCTTGCCTTTCCCTCTCCCTAAAAGCAAATTTGTACATTACCTTTGGAGAAGTTTAGGGTGAAAGTAGGTGGATTAGAACCGAGGTAGTTAATATGGAAGACAAGCTCCTCGCCCCTCGGGGAGATCTTCTTTGCTCGCTCCTCCAGATGACCCACCCATGAGCCACAAATCCTCCACTTGCTGCATCCACATGTATCGGCGTGTTCCACCTGTGTAACCAAGAGATGATTACCTGTGTAACTCGCCATTGAGCGTGGATCCTAGAATAGCAGCCACACATATATATTGTATTCTCATCTACCATTTCTACAGCTTTGACAGGGTCCATCACATAGCACCCTTCACTTAGCTTCACCTCTTTCGATTCAGCTCCACATCAAAGTACCTCGCGAATTTTTCCTAGCATACCTACAAATCACAAGATAGCAAGGAAGATATTAGATATCTAGGCCCTAGGGAGTTAATTAATGAATGGTACAAAAGGATCAAAGCTGAAGAAATCATGTACGAACCTGAACATTGGCACCAGTTACAATATTAGGTCTGTCAAAACTCAAAAGGCTTCCCTTCAGCCTTTCTCTTGTTTTGCCATTTCTTCTTGAATGCTAACCCTGCCAACATTATTGCTTCTGATGATCCCACTGTTGCCACTCCTAATGCTACCCCATGTTCGTCTTTGGTTGATGGTGCATGAAACAACTTTCCTATCATATTTACACACCTATCCTGTACGTAGATTTCATTGTATAACTAGTACGATTAGTCGTGCACTCGTGCTGGTGAAACAAGACAACTCGCGAGCTAGGTATCTCATAATATATCGATTTAATAGTAAGAACCTTAAGTATCAGTCGTTTCTCATTAGTAGAATATTATGTTATTTCAAATCCCCAAAATTTATTTATAAGGCAAAATTTAGTTCCTTTAATTTTCATGCTTTCTCTACTAACAATGCCCAAATTAGTACATACACACATTCGTAGGAAGAGAACCATACACACGATGAACATGAAGAACTAGATTATGAACATAAAGACCAATACCAATGAACATGTACCAATAGAGATGTACATATGTTCATTTGGCTTGTTAGCGTATAGCGTGTGTGCATTTGATTGTTATTCAATGCATTTGGGCATTGCATAGCGTGCACCATGTCTTCTACGTACAAGCGTGTGCGCCCATTTAGATGTTGCTAACAATGGTCAATAACCGATTACTCCAACACATTATATCATATCATTATATCGTCAAGGACGTGGATTTGAACGCTAATCAAAGCCCTTCCCCAAATAATTATCATTAATTATTGTAAAAATGGAAAGCTTTTTTCAATAGAGAATAATTTTGAAAAAAGGAGCAGAAAGAATAACGAAAACAAGTGTTTTCGTAGTTTATATGTTTGAGAAAGGCTAGATATTTAATTAGTCGACCCCATTTCAAATTCCATTTTTTTAAGGAACACTCATATTCCAAATTTTAAATATTCAACAATTAGATATCTAGCCTTTCTTGTTATATTTTTCAAATAGCCTAACTCGAGAAAATGAGCTAAAATATGATACCTGAAGGTCAGTGGTGACAGGATATTCAACGCGTAGTTCTTGTTGTTGGCTTCAGACATGAGTTTATCACATTCAGGTTCCATCCAAGTTGTGATAAAGGATGCTAAGTTCAGCCGTGGGTTTCCGTCCAGCATCAGCTCATCGTGTATTTTTTGGTAGGCCACATCTTTGGGTATTGACTTTTCAGGCATCTTATACCTTCGATCAACCAATTAATTACCACACTACATTATCATTTACAGCCTTGGTAGTACTAGTACAAAAAAAAACACTCCTTCAGTCTAGGGGCAGACATATTAAGGGTCTTGGATGGCCCGGGCCTCTCCAAAAACATTTCTGTTTTTTTTTCCTTCAGGCATATCTAAAAGATAAGATAAATATAATCTCCGTGCTTTTGTTTCCATAAAAGCAATTTGGCTCAATGGTCAAGTTCATCTCAATGTTGTACACGGAGGCGGGGTTTAAATCCCAAATAAAACCCAAAATTAATTCTCGCTCCATTCACTATTCATATTTTAGATTTGACCAAGATTTGTTCACAAATATATATAAAAGTATATTTTATTATGTAAATTTTGGAATTCTCCTATTTACATTTTCTAAATTTATATCCAGCATTTTTTTTTCTTTTTCCTTGAAGCCTTTGTTTCTAATTTATATTTTACTGTTTATTTCTTTCTCTTTACTACTTCAGCTATTACTCTTTTATTTTGGATCTTCAATATTTCACAGAGTAGCCATCCCTCTCTATTTTATGCCTAATTCTAACAATTAATTATCGCTCCATTCACTATTCATATTTTAGATTTGACCAAGATTTGTTCACATATATATATATAAAGGTATATTTTATTATGTAAATTTTGGAATTCTCCTGTTTACATTTTCTAAATTTATAAAGTATCCACTTTCTATAAACTTTAGGAATAAAGATTAAGATAATAATGATTAAAATTGCATGTTCATGAGTATAAAAGTCAAAGTATTGTATATATTTAATAAAAATGGATAGAATATTAAAATATTGATATAATGAAAGTATCTCTAGTAAATTACTCAAACAATATAAAATTTGGATTTATTTCATTAAAACTAAACTTCTCATTGTTGATATGCGTAATATAATTATTGGTCGATTTGTGTATTATGAATTTATGATCATTGTCTACTTGATCAACTTAGCTTGGACTTGGACCCCTAAATTCAAAATCCTTGATCCGCCTCTGCTTCAGTCCACGAGTAGATCACGTTATAATAGGGAATAGCTAGTGTTGGCACTTGGCCGGTTGCACACGCATATTAAGAGTAAAAAGTTTTATAAAAAAAAGTTGGCTTTTTCTGGTATATAATGCAAACGTAAGAACTAAAAAATGATTAAATAAGATAGTGTTAGACTCTATTTGATTCAACTTATTTTGACTTATCTGAAATTATTTTATCTTATCTTATCTATCTTATGTGATTTGATTTTATCTTATCTTATTTGAACAACTTATCTTATAAAACTTAAATGGACCCAGTGCACATTAACTTAGTGTGCACCGGGTTGGTAATTGATATTAACTTCATATAGTGAGTTTTATAGAGATACAGTGAACTTATATACAATATAGTAGATCTTATTAACGGAAAATATATAGTGAAATTATATGCAATATAGTGGAGGATTTAATTTTAATATTTAAACATGCAGAAAGATGTAGGTTGTGTAGTATATCGTGACACGTGCTTTAACATATAGAAAGATGTAATTTCTCCATGATATAGTGAGTATTGTCTGAATGATATAGTGAGTCTCTGCATGATATAGCGAGTCTCTGAATGGTATAATGAATTTTTCAGAAATGATGTAGTTTATGCATGATATAGTATGTTTCTGAATGATATAGTTAGTTTGTTCATGATATAGTGGGTTTCTGGATGATATACTGGATTGTTTAGAAATGATGTAGTTTATGCATGATATAGTGGGTTTCTGAATAATATAGTGGATTGTTCAAAAATGATACGTGCTTTTGATCTGGTGCACACTAATGTTATCGTGAACCAGGTCCACGCAAGTCAGATTGCTGAACTTATATTCTAGTGTATTGTGTTGTCTAACATAGTTAATCTGTATTATTCAACTTATTTTATTTTATCCGGTCTTATCTTATCTTATCTGAACTTGTCTTATCTTATCTTATCTTATCTTATCTTATCTTATCTGAACTTACATTATCTCATTTGAACTTATTTTTTCTGAAATAAAGGATATGCTTCTTCCGTTCTTTTTTAATTGCAAAATTGGCATTTTCACACTTGCCGAGGCACAATTTTGACCATTAATAACTTTGGTTATGTATTTATAAAAATTATGCAAATGAGATATTAAAAGACTATACATTACGACGAATCGAATAAGATCTCATATGACTACGTTATCCTTATGTATAGATTATCATACAAAGTCAAAGTGTGAAATGTGAATAATATAAAAGTCAAAATATTGTAATTAAAAAAGAACGGATGAAATAGGTAGTTTATATGGGTAAAGTAAGGTAAGTGAATGGTTACATCTTTTAGTGAAAAAAGGAGAATGTGAGATAAGTGGGTTAATTTTTTTTTGTTTTTGATAAGTGGGGTAGGTTGAAGTAATTAAAACAATAATAAAACATTGCCAAAAACAAGTAAAAGAGAAATTGTAACCTTAAGGAAATGGAGTAGTAGTATATATTAAGCCTTAAGGCACATATCTAATCTTACCTCGGAAGCTGTTCATGGGTGTTTCTGCTAAGAAATTAAGGATTGTAATGTGCTGTGAGATTTGATGTGGGCCCCCAAGAACGTTCGCCTGAGCTTCGATATCCGTACGCCTGAATCCTGCAAAACAAGGTTAGACTACCCCGGGGGTGTTTACGGGATCGCCCCTCCGACGCTCAAGTCAGATGTGATTGAGGTAGAGAGAGAAGTGAAGTCTAGAGAGAGATGCTCTAGTTTGTTAGGTGAGAATTCAATACCTGTTCATTGATGAGACAGTTGGTTTTTATAGTGTTGGGGATTTCTGAGACAGGAAACATTATTCAGATGGGCCTTTTTGGTAGCCATGGGCATGCTGCCTTTTCCAGCAATGGTCATTTCATCCTTTTAGGGATCTCCCAATCTTGGTGATTAGGTCGGCCTTTACAAGTGGGACCCATTGCTTTGCCACTCCCCAGGGCTCTTTATTGGGTCAGCGATCAATTGAGCCCAAACAATTAGCCCCACGCCATAGATGGGGGATCACGGGAGCCCGCGGTGGGATGCCCGTGCCGTGGCGGAATACACGGCCGTCTTGTTTCGACTGGAAAAAGGGGGAATGCTTGACCGGGTTCCCATCCAGGTTGAATGACGAGTGCCGACCAGTCTCCTCTTGGTGAATGAGACGAGGCCGACCGGTCACTCCACGGTGGCAGGAGAGTGCCGACCCTGGCCATCTCCTCCCGATGACGCAGTGGCCGACCGGGTCACTCCACGGTGAAGGGGAGCATGCCCGGTCTCCTCTCCTTCTATGTGAAGAGTGGCCGACCAGGTCACTCCATGGCGAAGAGAGAGTGTGCCGGCCCCGGTCTCCGCACGCTACATGAAGAGTGGCCGACCGGGTCACTTCCTCGGTGAAGGAAGAGCGCGAGCCCGGTCGTCCCTTGCTAGATGGGGAGTGGCCGAGCCGGGTCACTCCCCGGTGAAGGGATAATGCCGACCCGGTCTCCTCATGCTAGATGGAGAGTGGCCGACCAGGGTCACTCCCCTGGCGAAGGGAGAGTACCGACCCTGGTCTCCACATGCTTACATGAAGAGTGGCCGACGGGTCACTTCACTGGTGAAGGAAGAGTGCCGGCCGGTCGTCCCTTGCTAGATGAGGAGTGGCCGGCCACCGGGTCACTCCTCGGTGAAGGGATAATGCCTGACCCGGTCTCCTCATGCTAGATGAAGAGTGGCCGACCGGGTCACTTCCTGGTGAAGGAAGAGTGCCGACCCGGTCGTCCCTTGCTAGATGAGGAGTGGCCGACCGGGTCACTCCCTGGTGAAGGGATAATGCCGACCCGGCCTCCTCATGCTAGATGGAGAGTGGCCGACCGGGTCATTCCCTGGCGAAGGGAGAGTACCGATCCCGGTCTCCACATGCTACATGAAGAGTGGCCGACCGGGTCACTCCCTGGTGAAGGGAGAGTGCCGACCCGGTCATCCTCTCGCTAGATGAGGAGTGGCCGGCAGGGTCACTCCCGGTGTGGGGAGAGTGCCGAGCTCGGATGAGGGGCTAATGAGCCCCAAGGCGGTCCGAGTGGGTGCTAGGCGATACTGGCCGTATTTGACCAAGTATAGAAGCGACTCGGCAAAGGAGGGGAGCTCTCGTGTGGCCGAGTAGGGTATAGTGCCACTCGGATGAGGGCTAATGAGCCCCAAGTTGGTCCGGAGTGGGTGCTAGGCGGTACTTGGCCATATTTGACCAAGTATAGAAGCGATTCGGCAAAGGAGGAGAGCTCTGTTGGCCGAATGGGTTCTTGAGCCATTCGGATGAGGGCTAATGAGCCCCAAGCTGGTCCGAGTGGGTGCTAGCTGATACTTGGCCGTATTTGACCAAGTATAGAAGCGACTCGGTAAAGGAGGGGAGCTCCTGTGTGGCCGAGTAGGGTATAGTGCCACTCGGATGAGGGGCTAATGAGCCCCAAGTTGGTCCGAGTGGGTGCTAGCTGGTACTTGGCCATATTTGACCAAGTATAGAAGCGATTCGGCAAAGGAGGAGAGCTCCTGTTGGCCGAATGGGTTGCTGAGCCATTCGGATGAGGGCTAATGAGCCCCAAGCTGGTCCGAGTGGGTGCTAGCTGATACTTGGCCATATTTGACCAAGTATAGGAGCGACTCGGCAAAGGAGGGGAGCTCCTGTTTGGCCGAGTAGGGTATAGCGCCACTCGGATGAGGGGCTAATGAGCCCCAAGTTGGTCCGAGTGGGTGCTAGCTGGTACTTGGCCATATTTGACCAAGTATAGAAGCGATTCGGCAAAGGAGGAGAGCTCCTGTCTGAAGTATTTTTGCTTCAGTTTATTGGACTTTTCACTGAATGGACTGAGTAGGTCCAGTTGGGCCCTTATCGGAAGCCCATTAGAGCGACGCGGGGGGGTTTGCGTTGCGCATCCCCCGAGGTACCCCTATATATGTATGTGAGGAGAGAGAATTTGAGGATCACTTGCTCATTTCCTCATTCTCTCTCTCAAAAATCTCCAAATCCTCTCAATTTGCCCAAGTTCTTCTTCCAGCTTCTTCGTCCGACCAGGTACGCTTTTGTTCTTTTAAGTTTTCTCTTTCTTTCCTTTTCTTTAATAATCTCGGCCGACTCCCTTGTTTATAAATAATGGGAGATTCGTCCGAGTCGTCGACACCTCTGGCCTCACCTTCCTATAATCTTGCCGAGGAGGTGAGGGGATTGGAATAACTCGGTGTCGACGATAATAAACCTGTCCCGACCCTCTGGCGTGCCCGACGCGGTTGCTCTCCCGAGTCCGTATTCTTCGAGTGGAGGATGAAGCCGAGGAGTCATTCCCTACCCTTGGGAGGTTTCATTGGCCTATCCTCCTTCAAGGAGTTACTTAGATAAGTATCTATCTTCTGATGTAGTGAGGGCCATGCCGAGGGGAGCAGGAGAAGCGTCTACATCGGGTCGGGGATTGGAATATCCCGACCTCGATCCAAAAGGAGGTCCAGGCTCATTCTTTCCCGAGCCGGGGGTGATTAAATCGCTGACCGAGGACCTCCGGGGCACGGCGACAAGGTTTCAAATAAAGGACCCCTTCTACTTGGTCCGACCAGAGGCACACCATACCGTTATCTCGCACCTTCACGGTGCGGTTGCAGTCTACTCCAAATCCATGGAGATGGGGCTTCGGTTTCCTTTGACCCCTTTCGTGAAGGAGTTCTTTGAACGCCTATAACTTGGCGATCCGCCAAGTCTCCCCGAATTCTGGGGGCGGAATCGGTGCCTTCCAAGTCCCCGTGCAACCTTGTTGACGTCCGACCAACCCTCAAATTATGGAGGCACTCAGTATAGGTTGGTCGAGGTCATGGCGGCCAAGAACGGACCGAGGTTGGTGGAGCTTCCGGATCAGACCGGGGTATCGAACCAGTCCTCAATCTCCCCACCTCCCAGAAAGGGTTCCGCCGAGAATTTGCCTTTGTGTATTTCGGTGGGGACTGGGGGGTTCCTTTGGTTCCGCCCTCGGATGAGCCCCTCATTGCTTTAAATTACCGAGTGGGAGATCTAGATGACGAGGAAGGAGCCGCGGCCTGCTATATGCAGACCGAGGCGAGGATCGTCGACGGGGGCGAGGTATTCGTACCCGGGCAATGGCTGCCCGACTGCAAGCTTTTCCGAGACGAGCATTTTCTCTCGTCTATGGGTCTGAGCTCGACTTTCCCGAAGGGTAATCTGCCGGGGAGTTGGCTGAGGTGGTTGGTATTGTCAATGTTACAGTTTTGTGTTTTTGACTAACTTTTTGTTTTGCTTTGCTGCAGAGCCTGCCCGAGCGTACCTCGAAAAAACCGACCCAACAATGGCCGAGAAGCTGAATGTTGCAGCCATGAGAGCTGCTCGGTTGAAGGCTGAAATTGCAGCCAAAACCTTGAAGGTTCCCGCTCCTCCGAAGGTGAAAATCTGGCCTCTTTACTGTTTATATTTTGGCCCGACCGGCTCTTTTGTTTTCCGATGTTATCTTCCCTTATGCAGGACCCCGTCAAGCCGAAGAGCAAGAAGAGGAAAGAGCGGTCATCCGACAAGGTGGCTCAAACCGAGAAGGGCGCCGCTCGGTCCCAAGGCCGAGCGAGAGAAGGCCGTCGCTCGGACCAAGGCTGAGCGGGAAAAGGCCGTTGCTCGTGCGGAGGCCGAGCGGAGCAGGTCGGTGGAGGTTCTTAGCCCCAGGGGTCACCAGCATCAGACCGACGGGGGGGATATCTCTCTTCATTCATCCGACTTCAGGCCGGTCGGGGAGCCCCCAAGACACCCCCCCTTGTCCCCCTTCGAGGAGTTGCACGGTGGTAGCTCGAGGGGTGTGGTAGCGCCTGGACGTCCCTTTCACCGGCCGAGCCGGAAGGAGAAGGACAAGCGGTGGACAGTGCCATTGATCATATTTATACTCCCGCCGACCGGGGAGTATATTCAGCTTCACTCATGGTCCGAATGAGACCAACGAGCTGTTTCGCTCTCGGCTTCGACGTAAGTGTCTTTGCCTTTTTAGTTTGCTTTCCGATTCTTTACTCGATTCGGCTTTCATCTCGCTTTTTGTTCTTTGTTTCGGTTCTCGCTCGGATGGCCAACGTTGCTCAAAATAGGGTGAGCTTGGGCGAGGAAATTGCCGAGCCTCGAAAGAAAAGACCCGAAAAACATTTTGATGAAGTTTATCGGGCCAAGGAGGACAAGCGCATTGCCGAGTCCAAACTCGAGGATGCCATGGCCGCCATTAAGAAAGATCGGGAGACCTTTGACTCCGAGCGGACGAAGTGGGAGAAGGAGAAGGCCGACCCTAACGCTTGCCGCGACTTGGCTCGTCTTGCTCGGGATGACGCCTCGCCAGCGGGCGGCCGCCGAGTTGAAGGTGGCGGAGCTCGAGGCTAAGCTGGGTTGAGCTTGAGGGCCAAGTGAAGACCGAGGCGCAATGGTTCTCCGAGTGGGAGAAGGCCGAGGCCGCCGAGGCGTATGCCAACGAGGTCGGCGGCGTCGCCCATAAAATGGGGGAGGACGAAGCCCTTGGCCGTCGAAAAATGTCTTAGCCAAGACTCATCCCGATTTGGTGCGGGCGAGGTGCGGTCGGGTTACCGGGAGTCGGTCGATATTGACAACGCCAAGATTCCGGCCGAGGGGACCAGCTCAGAGGAGGATGAGGGAGGACGAGGGTCGCGTGGATGTCAACGTTGTTGATGGCGATGGCGTCGACGATGACGTTGATGTGGCCGAGGGAGTCGGTCTCGGGAAGGAGCCGGTCGGCGATAATACCGCGCCAATGCCGAGGGCGTGGCCCGACCCTCCCCATCCCCCTAGCTCTTAGAGGGCTTTTTGTACTTTAGCTTTCTTTTAAATTTTGCCCTTGTTGTCTTTGTAATTATTTCTTCTATAATCAATGAAAATTTATCTTTTGGCTTCGTTTTCTTGTTTGTTGATTGCAATACTTCCCGACCGACCATTGCTCTTTCCGACGGACTAACAATGACACGGTGCGGTTAGGTCTTAATTTATACCGGATTGGCTTGGTCGAAGTTCCGACCAACCATAATTTCGAGAAGAGTCCGAATCGTTTTGATCCGGTTACGTCATAAATTAATTACGACCGACTTGTTCAAAACTCCAGACCAGCAGTCATTTCGGGATTTGATTTGTTTTTGGTCGGTTAAGTCTTAACATAATTCCGATTGACTAGTTCGAAAATCCGACCAAAGCAATCATTTCGGGAAGAGTTCGGGACTTGTTTTGACTGGTTAAGTCTTAACATAATTCCGACCGACTTGTTCAAAACTCCGACCAGCCGATCATTTCGGGAGTTCGGATTGTTTTATCTGGTTAAGTCTTAACATAATTCCGACCGACTAGTTCGAAAATCGACCAAAGAATCATTTCAGGAAGAGTTCGGATTGTTTTGGTAGTTAAGTCTTAACATAATTCCGACCGACTTGTTCAAAACTCCGACCAAGCAATAACTTGGAGATATGGCGCCAACCATTTTGGCCGGGTCAAGCCTTATAGTTTGGACGAGGTGTAAAATATGCCGACCGGCGGTACCAATTCATTACACTTGAAACCGAGCTACAAAAATGCCCGACCAGGCTATAAGTAAGCTATTACAATATATGCCCCTATTGCAAGTAACAAACTTTACACATAGTACTTCTTAAGGTTGTCGCATTCCAAGGTCGGGCAAGGGGATGCCCTCGGCGGATTCTAGTCGGAATGTGCACGGCTTAATAATTTCGTTACTTTGTATGGGCCATCCCGGTTGGGTCCTAGCTTTCCTTTCGGGTGTGAGAGCCCGGTGGCCTCGACCTTTCGAACGACCCAATCGTGGAGATGGATTGGCCGGGACCTCACTCGGCGATTAAACATCCGAGTAACTCTTTGCTTGATCTTGGATAGATTTCGAGCGGCGCGTTGCCCCTTGTTTCGCGGCAAGTCTAAGTTGATCGGTTTTTTCTTCCTCGTTCTTCTCGAAGTCGTAGAAAGTCATTCGAGGAGAAGGGATGCCGACCTCCACTGGTAGGACCGCCTCACTCCCGTATACCAGGGTGAAAGGCGAGTGCCCCGTTGCTTCCTTCGCAGTGGTTCTGGCCGACCAGAGGACTCCAGGCAGGTCATCGACCCACGCTCCTTTGGCGGCCTCCGAGAGACTTCTTGATTCCTTTGAGAACTATTTTATTGGCCGACTCAGCTTGCCCGTTCGTTTGCGGCCTTGAGACTGCGGAGAACTTGGTACATATTCCGAACCGAGCGCAATAATCCCGGGTCGGGCCGCTGTTGAATTGGCGTCCATTGTCGGAGATCAGAACTCTGGGAACTCCGAATCTGGTGATGATGTTCCTCCAAATGAACGCTTGAACTTGTTTATCCGTTATGGAGGAGAGTGGTTCGGCCTCAGTCCATTTGGTGAAGTAGTCAATGGCGACTATCGGGAACTTTCTTTGACACTGAGGTGGGGAAATGGTCCGAGTAGGTCCATGCCCCACTTATCAAATGGCAGGATCCCCTTGAATTGTTGTCAAGGGGGTGGTCGGTGCTCGGGGGATGTCCGAATGGATCGCGGAGACGGACATCTCTTTTACCGGCTCCCCGAGCGTCTGTTTTCGAGTAGGCCGGTAGTATCCGGCTCGGAGAGCTTTTCCGGCCTATGGTCCTTCCCCCTTGGTGACTTCCACAAGCCCCTTGGTGGATTTCCCGAGGATGTAATTTCCTTCCTCGGGGTGACACATTTAAGTAAGGGATGGGTGAAGGACTTCTTATAGAGTTGATCCTCGTGCCATAGAAACCATCCGGACTTGTGTTTTTACCCGACCTCGCCTCCTTGTGATCCTCGGGTAGTTTTCCGTCTTTCAAATATCCGACTACCTCATCCATCCATTCTGGACGTCCGATTCAATATAAGTAGTTCCTTGACATTGATGCTTGGCGGCGAAGGACTTCCCACATGATTGTTCGGGGAGCCGACCTTCCGCCGAACCGGGCCATTCGGGCTAAACGCGTCGGCTTGCGATTCTCCGATCGCGGTATGTGGGCGATTTTGAACTGAGATAGCTTTTTGATTATGTCCTGGGCCTTGGCCAAATACATTCTCATGTTGTCTTCTTTGGCCTCGTATTCGCCTGATACCTGACCTACTATCAGCTGCGAGTCGGATTTAGCATTGATCACGGTTGCCCCGGCCAAGATGCATAACTCCAATCCGAGGATCAGGGCTTCATATTCAGCTTCATTGTTGGAGCCCAAGAACTCAAATTTGATGGCGTATTCCATCTTTTCTCCGACCGGGGGTTTGATGACCAGTCCGGCTCCACAACCTGTCCCGGTAGACGAGCCATCCACTTGCGGCTCCGGCCTATCTTGCTCGCCGATTGGGGGCTCGGATGTGCACTCTGTTATGAAATCGGCCAAGGCTCGGGCTTTGATCGCCCTTTCCGGGCTCATATTCTAACCCAAAATCGCCTAGGCGATCCGCCCAATCCGGTCATCCGACTAGAGTGGTTCCGCTTTCGATAAGCTTCCCGAGCGGGTGACTAGTGAGGACCTTAATAGGATGAGCACGGAAGTAAGGTTTGAGCTTTCGGCTAGCCATTACTAAGGCGAAAGCCATTTTTTCCACTTCGCTGTATTTGGCCTCTGCTCCTCGAAAGGCGTGGCTTATGAAGTAGACTGGGTGTTGTTTTTCTTCTCTTTCGGCTATCAAAACAGCGCTGAGCGCGTACTCTGAAATAGCCAAATAATTGAACAGTGTTTCCCCCGGCAAGTGGGGATATCAATTTTGGGAGCGTTGATAGATGCGTTTTGAGGGGAGGTGAAAAGCTCTGCTCGGCTCCGTCATCCCAAGCGAATTCTTTTCCTTTCGGAGCTTTGAAGAAGCATAAGCTCTTATCTGTGGCCGTGATAGAAAGCGGCCGAGGGCGGCGGACGGCCGTTAGGCGTTGTACTTCTCTTACATTTCGAGGAGACTTCATTTCCATTATTGCTTTGATTTTGTCGGGATTAGCCTCGATTCCCCTCTCATCCACCGGAATCCGAGGCACTTCCCTCCTTTCACCCCGAAGACGCATTTCTTGGGGTTCAACATCATACGGAACTTCCTCAAGGTGTTGAGGGTCTCTTTTAAATCCGAGGGGTGATCGGCTCGAATCTTGCTTTTGACGATCATGTCGTCAACGTATACTTCTATATTCCGAGCCCGGTTGGTCGCCGAATATTTTGTTGGCTTGTTCTCCGATACGTAGCCCTGCGTTCTTGAGCCCGAAGGGCATCATTTTGTAGCAATACACCCCTTGATTGGTGACGAAGGCGGTGTGAACCCGATCATGCTCCGCCATCGGGATTTGGTGATACCCCGCGTTTGCATCCATGAAGCTTAGGAGAGCATGTCCTCGTTGTTGAGTCTACCCGGTCAGTCGATTTTAGGCGAGAGGGTGGTTGTCTTTTGGCGAGCCTTGTTCGGGTCAGCAAAAATCCACGCACATTCTCCATGCCCCACTCGACTTCTTGACTAGGACGACGTTGTCCGGCCATTCCGAGTCCTGGCATTCCTCAATGAACCCCGCCTCAAGCAATTTCTTGACTTCGGCGGCCGCCAGGTGTTCCTCTCGGGGCCTTGATGCCTCGGCTTTTTGTTTGGCCAGGCTTGAACCCCTCTTTGATGTTTAGCTCGTGGCACATCACTTTAGGGTCGAGCCCGGGCATTTCATTGGCTTCGTAGGCAAAGACGTCTCTGTAATCTGTTAGAACTTGAATGATCTCTTTCCTTGTTTGAGGGTCCATGGCCTTGCCTACTCTCAGAGTCCGACCATGTTTCTCATCAATGATGACTTCTTCGTCGTCCTCACGCCAGCGAGGACGCTCGTATTGCTTCGGGATTCTCGAGTAAGGTAAACCCCGAGCTCATTTGGGGCCGACCATCTTCTCGCTTTCTTTTCTTCGAGTCCTCTTGGACGTCGACCTTGTTTTTCAGCCGTTCACATAACATTCTCTAGTCTTGCCGATCCCCTTGGATTTTTCCGACCTTTCCCTCGTCGGTTTCAAATTGCATGAGGAGCTGGTAAATCGAAATTGCTGCCTTGACCTTGTTCAGAGTCGGTCTTCCCATTATGATGTTGTATGGTAGAGGGATGTCCACTACTAGGAAGTCAATCGGTAGGCTTCTTCCTTTGCCTTTCTCTCCCATCCGAGCAGGCAATTTAATGGATCCGACTGGATGTACCGAATTTCCCCCGAAGCCTATGAGTGGCTGATTGAGCGGGGTTACATCCTTCTCACTGTACTTCAGTTTCCTGAGGCACTCCAGTGTGATTATATCTGCTGAAGATCCACTATCCACCAAGACCCGCTTGACTCTGGCATTAGCCACTTTGAGTTCGATGACCAAGGGGTCATCGTGGGGCGTGTGCGAGGCGGCTTGGACTCGCCGAATGTCATGATGGGACGGTCGGGTCGGGGTTGGTGTACGTCAAGTACCGATGCTTTAGACTTTGGAGGTGGGCCTTGCGCGAGCGGCCGTAAGGCCACCCGACGCGAAGCCACCCGCTATGACCCCGATGAAGCCCTCTGTGTCCCCGCTGTTGGATGGACCAACCTTTTGTTTGCCCTTTTCTTCCCTAGAGTGCTTGAGGTACCGGTTCAGCTTCCCCGGTCAGCTAGGTTGTCCAAGGATTTCTTAAGTTCCCCTGCAATCCTTGGTGGTGTGACCGCACTCTTTGTGGAATTCGCACCATTGGCTTTTGTCTCGCCGGGCGACCGATGTCCCGATGGGGGTGGGCGACTCATCATGGACTTGTCCTTGATGTCCGGTAAATTTCTCTTACTTTCTTGTTGAATCGGGGGTCGATGCCATGGTCGTTAAACCTATCCGACCGACCACACTTTTTTCGTTGCTTTGACTGGTCCTTGTGATTTACTTCTTCCTTCCTCTTCTTGCTCCCGTCGTCTGAGTGACGACATATGTCTGTTGCTTGGATGAATCTTTGAGCCCGAGTCATTGCTTCGGAGAAGGTTTTCACTTCGTTCTCAGCCAAGGACCATCTGAGCCGACCAGGCTGAAGGCCAGACATTAAGGCGGCGAACGCCACAGCGTCTTGTAGATCGGAGATTTTTAATGACTCCTCATTGAACCTTTTGATGTAGTCGGCCAGGCTTTCGTTTTTCTCCCCGCTCGACTCCCATTAAGTGGAGACTTGTTTTCTTTTGTCTCTTTCCGCGATAAGCGGGTGTAGGAATAGGTGCTCGAGCACCGAGAAATCCGTTATGATCCCCTGCGGGAAGCTCTTGGAACCGCTTTAGGGCCGGTCCTTTCGTAGTCGTGGGAAAGAAACGGCACCCAGTGGCCTCGCGGCCGGTTTGAACGCTCATTTGTGCTTTGTATGTGGCCATGTGATCGTCCGGGTCGGTCCGGGCCGCGAAAGGTTCGATCGACGGCGTTTTGATTTTTCCGTGGGGCGCCTCAAGTATGTCCTGGCTGAACGGGACCATGAACTTGAGCGCTCCGCTGTTGATCCGAATGGGCCTCGATTGGGCGGAGTCGCCGCGCCCTTCTCGCTGAGCGGCTTTCTTATTAAGAATGTGCCGAGCGTCTAGGCCCTTGCTGAGCCGCTTCTCGTTCAGGAAATGCCGAGCGTCGTGGGTTTTATTCTCGACGTTGCCCCTTGGCGATTTTGACACGTGCGTCTCCTCACCGCGCAAGGTGGATCTTCCCTTAGACCCATGCCGCACTTCCTCCCCGTCCGGATCGTTGCCGATCGTGCCGACTATGCTCCCTCGGGCTCGACCGCCGCTGCAGGCTAGGGCTGGCCTTGATTCTCCGCCCGAAGGGAAGGGACCAGTGCGGTCTTTAGGGGGTTGAAGAAAACGCCCTGCTTGTAGGTTAGCCAACATATCCCTCAGGCTTTGCTGCAAGGTCTGTTGGAGCTGAGCGGCTATCAAATTTATGTCCGCCGTGGATATGGGATGGGGGTCAGCGTGCTGTAGCTGGTTCGATGGTTGCGGTCCATTTTCAATGGACTGCTCTTCTTCCTCATGATCGAGGGTTTGAACAGTCGGCGTTTTGGGTCGCTCGGCCCTCCTTTGTTGAGATGGGGAGGGGTCTCTTTCGGACCTCGACCCCGTCTGCGAGGGCCGCCCGGGTACGTGTGCTCTTGGTCGGGGCCATTGCTAAGTGATTAGTAGAGGGATTTTCTTGAGTAGCAACAAGGTGAATCTTGTTGAGTGGTGGCGAAGTAACTTCTTGTACTTTCCCCACAGACGGCGCCAAACTGTTTCTCGCTAAGAAATTAAGGATTGTAATGTGTTGTGAGATTTGATGTGGGCCCCCAAGAACGTTCGCACGAGCTTCGATATCCGTACG
Organism: Beta corolliflora; assembly: GCA_947648045.1. NCBI lineage: Eukaryota > Viridiplantae > Streptophyta > Magnoliopsida > Caryophyllales > Amaranthaceae > Beta > Beta corolliflora. The sequence continues at coordinate 967,830 of CANSZD010003084.1, read as the reverse complement.
CCCGAATCCCGCAAAACAAGGTTAGACTACCCTGGGGTGTTTAGGGATCGCCCCTCCGACGCTCAAGTCAGATGTGATTGAGGTAGAGAGAGAAGTGAAGTCTAGAGAGAGATGCTCTAGTTTGTTAGGTGAGAATTCAATACCTGTTCATTGATGAGACAGTTGGTTTTTATAGTGTTGGGGATTTCCGAGACAGGAAACATTATTCAGATGGGCCTTTTTGGTAGCCATGGGCATGCTGCCTTTTCCGGCAATGGTCATTTCATCCTTTTAGGGATCTCCCCAATGCTGGTGATTAGGTCAGCCTTTACAAGTGGGACCCATTGCTGCCACCTGCCCAGGCTCTAGGAGGCTTCCAGGCTCTTTATTGGGCTGCTGATCAATTGAGCCCAAACAATGGGCATATTTTGAAGCAAACACTGAGGTAATAACATGGGCTCCTGTTTCCTCTGGGGTTTGGACGTGTGATAGAACCATTTTCTCTTCACCTTTTTCGGCTCTTTCTTTAACTTAGTAAACTTTTTTTATCCTTTGATTTCACAGCATCCAACCAAAAATAATTACTATTAATTATTGCCCTAAGTGTTGTTTGTCCTATGGTTCAACAGTTGTTAAATGACTGAATTTATACGTATGTGAAGAAGGTAAATGAAAATACAAAGCTAATGGGAATCAGATTCCTTTTTGTTGCTTCTCATAGCTGCATTCCTTTTTACTTCCCTTTTTTTTTGGGACATTTCTTTTTCTTCAATTTTCCTTGGTATACTTGCAATGAACAACTACTAGCAGTTTTTTTTTAATCTCCAACCCTTTGAATGGTTAAGTGTCCTTTGGTCCAGTTACATGAACAATCCCAAATTATTATTGATTAAAGTAAGCATTTTGCATGTTAATATGTTATGTTATGGTGTCATAATTAAACTTTCTATCGAAGAAAGGAATTTTTGTGGGAGGGTAGCTCCCACAAATGAGAGTTGATTTCTTAAACTTGTATTCAAATCTGTCTTAGAAGACAATTAAGGCAGAACTAGCTCTTACCAACTAGGTTGTTTGTAAAATGTTACTCATTAGCATTCAAACACATGGATTCACAGTTGGGGTATTATCTATATGAAGCATGGCCTAAAGGACTCAATCCACATAGGCACATATAGGCCAATAACTCATAGAGCCTCCTAGAAGGCAAACATTGACTAGAGCCTTTCCTTGGGCTTTAGCAAGAAAAGAAGCCAAGAAGATTGATTATGACATATAGGCATGCTACCTAGTCCACAAGCCAACTATTATTACCTTACTCTTGCTCCCATGCAAATGCTCAGAGAACTCTCAAACTTCACACTTGGTTAAACTCACATTTGACTTAAGCATTGGAGAGTGTTTCCTCAAGAAAACCCCCTTACTACGCAGGTTATCCATCATTGGAGCTTGGTAGTCCCACCAATTACTCTCCTTAATGTAGATGTTATGAACCCATTTGATCCATAAAACATCCTCTTTTTGAGCTACCTGCCACACAAATTTACCCACTGCAACTGCATTTCATGCAATACGACCTCTAATGCCCAACCCACCATTCTTTTTAGGAAGACAAACCCATAACCAAGCCACAGGAGGTGGTTTATATATTCAAATACACCTTCCCTTCCCAAAGATATTTGGTAATATCTTTTCTTTATCTCTCTCCTATCAAATGGGTCCTACTTTTTATCTATCTCATTTTTTATCCTCTGCACATGAGTTTCTTAAAAAATGTGTCAATGGGGTATGCTACAATTATTATAAAACGAAGGAAGCATAAGAAATGTCATATAACTTCGAAAAAACTAAAAACTAAGGATCTACACATATTCAATTGTTGCAATTTTAGATTTAAATTTTTATTCGTTACGCCATAATTAGTTTTTTTATCCAGCGACTCGAGGCATCGCTTGAGTGCTTGAAAATATATGAAAAGAACTAAGTGCTAGAGCTAGGTTCTAAGCCACGTGATTCACATCACTATATTGAACAAGTATGACCACCGATCTCCACTAAACTTAAACTTTTAATAGAATTTACGACGTCAATTTATAACTTTGTCAGCATTGTCGTAGTGTAACGAGAACATGATATACCAGGATTAGGGATGGCAATGGACCCTGGACCTGGTCCGGATCTGTGGACCCGGATCCGTTTTTTCGGATCTGGATTCTAAAATTTCATACCCGTTAGATCCGGGTCGGATCCAGGTCCCTTTGTCAAATTACGGATTTGGGTCCGGATCTGACCTGAGATCCGGATCCGTGGATCCGTTTTTTTTTTAAAAATTAGCTGGGCTGGGAAGTTAACGGTCCAAACTCTCGAAAGCTTTACTCCCTAAACCCTAACTTCACGCCCTCCCCTTCTCTAAGGTCCCTCTCACGCCCTCCACTTCCCTCTCTCCCCAGCAGACAATAGGCACCAGTTCCCAAACCCTATCAACACCCCATCACTCTCCGACCCACAAAGACACTCCTTATCTTTCTCCACCAACTCGCGCCGGCCGAACGCACTTGGCGACCGGATGACCACCAGAAAGACCTCCCCTGCATGACCGTCACTAAGCTCGCCGCACCACTACAACCAACAACACCACCAACCCCTTAGCCGCAACACCAAGCCCCTTAACCGCACCGCGCCGCGCCCTACCTCCACCAGCCTAAACAGTTACCACTTGCAACACCAATTTTCTTAGTTTCTTTCGTTTTTTATTTGAGGTAGGAATTTTTTTTAGGTTTTAGCAAGAAAATTGTTTGTAATCTACTTCATTGTTGCGAATTGCTAAGTTTTTTTGTTGTGAATTTGTGATTTTATTGCTGAACTTTCAATTGAATTTGTTTAAATGAATTCCTTGATTTGAATTTATGGTAAAGTTACTGAATTTGGTTGCCAATTTGTGGAAAGTTGTAGATTTGTTTTTCGTATAGGCAGTGTTGTGGTCATTGTTAATTTGTTATGGTTGGATCCGTTTTGGACCCAGATTCGTAGGATCCGCAGTATTCGGATCTGGGTCCTATTTTTCTAGACCGATGGATCCGGGTCGGGTCTGAATCCGACATCTGAAAACAGATCTGGATCCGGGTCCTATGGACCCGGTCCAGATCCGACCCGTTGACATCCCTAACCAGGATCCTTGACACAAAGGTCGAGTCAGTGTTGCCCCGCTTTTTTAGCGGAAAAAGTAAAGTACTTTTTAATACTTCCTTCGACTTTTATTCGTTTACCCATTTCTTTGTGCACAAAATTTTAGGAGAAATAGGTATGTGTAGGGATGGCAATCCAGTCCGGATCCGACCCTACTCCGCTCCGAAGGAAAAAATCCGAGCCGACTCCGACAAAAAAATAATCCGAATCCGACTCCGTTTAAAAAGTCCGACTCCGAGTCGGAGGAGGGTCGGAGTCGGATCTCATAAAATAATCTGACATCCGAATCCGACTCCGACTTTAAGTGAATTAATCCTTTTTTCTGATTTATGTTAATGTATTATTTATGTATAACCTAACTTCAACTTTCAGCCAATTGTATTAGATAAGATTTTCCCATTGAAGAAATGATTGTTAAAAATAATAGTAATATTTAGATTATTTGTACTATATGAGATTTTCATATAATTATTAGAAAAAATTTTAATGACTATATTATTGCATTATAGAAGACTTTTCTATTATAAAAAATGGGTGGAAAAATAAGTTAGATCGGATTCGGAGTCGGATGTTCGGAATTTAAGTCGGATGTGCTGATTTTAAGTCGGGTGTTCGGATTTTAAGTCGGATCGGAGTCGGATTTTCGGAGTCGGATGTCGGACTCGGACTCGGATTTAAAATCCGACTTCTTGTAGGGTCGGAGTCGGATTATGCATAATCCGGTCCAAGTCCGACCCGTTGTCATCCCTAGGTATGTGGTTTATAGAAGGAAAGAGAAAAAAATTATTTATTGGCATATTGTATTGAAGTTGATGATGCGAGTCAAGAAAAGTAGAGTGAGAAGGTAAAGATAATAATAAACAACTGGTGACCAATCAAATTAAAGTCGCCTCCTCTCATCTCCCTCTCCAATTCTCTTTCTAGGGTTTCTAATTTTCTTGGCCTCATAGGCTGGAAATAGTCTAATTTCTTCGGAAATTAGACTATTTCCGATCCTTTTCCTTCGTTTTTGGGGTTATTATCTTCTTTACTGCTTTATTTTATTTTGCTCTCTCCATCTGTGAGAGTCCCCCTGCCCCCTTTGGTTCTAATCAATGTACGAGTTTTCTTGTTTTCATGGTGTTAATAGTTTGGAAGATGATCTGTATCCATGAGGGTTTAGGTTTTTTCAGCAATTCATCACTGGAAACAATTATACTAATCAGATTGTGAAGGCCTCCACTTGAGAAGATGCAAAGACATCGAAATACACTGCTCGCGTCAAGCTTGATGCGGTGGAGTTGGAGCAGTGCTCGATTATGCTTAAAATTAATTGGTTCCATTGTGAAAATTATTGTGATTTGCTAAATCTGTATTTTTCAGATCTTATTTATCATTGTATGTGTCGTATGGCTTATTATCAATAATATTTTTTCTTCCCGTTAAAAAAATAATAATAAACAATTGGTGGGACCATTCCTAAAATAGAAAAATGAACAAGTGGATAAACTAATAAGGGACAACCTAAAAAGTAAAGTAGGTAAACTAATAAAAACCAAAGGGACTACTTTAGAAGAAATCATTTGTGTGCCTTCAAATACGGAGCAAGACGTCTTGGGTGGATCGAGTTCACAATAACTTATTGTGCACCGAAAATCATACGATATAGTCAGATTTCATTTGATATAGGCAGTTTTCGTTTGATATAGTCAGTTTTTGTATGATATAATCACCTTTTGTATAGTCAGTTTATGTATAACATAGTCAATTTTCTGATATTGTCAGTTTTCATATGATATAATTGATCTTTTTTTCTAACATAGTTAATTATTGTGTGATAAAGTCAATTTGAATTCACAATAGCGATTGTTTGATATACAGTAAATTATGTAGGCAATAGAAATTCCCATGATTTTTTAAATTGGGTAGTTGTTTGGTTGACTAAAAATGGGAAAAATGGAGGCAATGAAAATTTTTGGGAGATTTAAAATCCCACAAAACGTGGGAATTTATTCACCTAGCCCCCCTTGGTCATTCAAAATTCCCACATCAATTCATAGGAATTACAAATTCCTTGATGTCAACCAAACACATTAGTCAATTTCCTAGGAAATGGAACTTCCCATGGGAATTAAATTCTCATGTATACCAAACGACCACTAAGTTATTGAGAATCCGTTTTTTTTAATATGGAGTAATAAATAAATAAATCCTTTCAGTTGGTCTTGTAAGAGACCGTCTACTTTTAATTTAAAATTAGGCAACGGTCCAAGTCCAATATTAAGAAGAGAATAGACCATCTTTCTAAATAAAGTAACTAATTTAATCTATTTAGTGATCAGTTTAATTTATTTAGTGACCAGTTTAATTCATTTAGTTGTCACATTCTTTAATCCATTTAGTAACTAGTTTAATCCCTTTAGTGACTAGTTTAATCCATTTAGTAAGATTGTCGGGTTAGTTTATAAAATTGTTCGATGTAGTTCGAGATTCAAAGGAAAACAAAGGAAGAAAAAGAGAAGGGATGACTAAGTTGATGCAAAATGTCTAGTGATAATGTTGGGTTAGAGTGAGATGAATGGACTTGTTAGGAGAATGAAAGTTTGAGTTTGTCTAATTTTATACTTCCTCCGTTCCATAATAAGTGAAACACTTACTATTTTACAACGTTTCAAAATAAGTGAAACATACCTTAAATGGAAAAAAAGAAAGTATGAAAAAACCATCTACAAACTTGTGTGGTTTGCTTTTCTCTTTTTTTTTTTAAGGGTATTTTATGACTTTTTTGGCTTTTGAAAGTGATGTTTATTAAATCTTGTGCTCAAACCCTATGTTTCACTTATTATGGAACGGAGGAAGTATTATAATTGGACCGCTTATTCTAATAATTTGTGAAATCCTTCTCGGGGAAGACCGAAGATGCATGTCACAATTCTATTTTTGCTAGATACTAGATTCCTTCAGCCGAAATGAATCTCTCAATTCTATACTCAACACCTTGAAGTTGCCAAAATAAATTATGTCATCTTGGAAAAATCAATTTATCCGAAGCGAAGGAGTAGGAAATAATATAGTAACAGGATAAAAGAGGAGAGAGAGAAAGAAGAGGAGGAGAAAATTTGCAGTCTTGCAGAAGGGAAAGGAAAGAGAAATTCTAGATCAAAAATAAAAAACATGGGTACTCAAGAAGAGGAAAGATTGCTCTTGGAAGATGGTCATTTACAGGTTTTACTTCTTAAATTTTTTCCGATTTCGTCTTTCTCCTTGTTTTATTCATTTCTAAGAACATGGAGTAGAAACGACTTTTCATTTCAGTTGAATTTTTGATTGGTTGATTTTGAAGGGTTTTTGTATAATAGGGGAAAAATAGTTGAAACTTTTAATTTTGTTGATCAAATGATGATTGCTTGTTCTGTAGAGTGGAATACTGTTATTTATTCAGATCTAAAAATGATTGGTATCAGGGAAATTATAGTATGATTTTAGGGTATGATTAGAAATTCAATTTCATCTTATATGGGTGATATTAAAGATGATGTTTTTCAGAAGGGTTATATTCATTTTTATGTATACTATATAGCAAGATGACTTTTTTGTTGTTACTAGTTTGTCCTCTCTACTCTCTAGTACCCAAGTGAGGAAATGAGGATAAGAATTGTGATATGTGTTGCATCAAATTTTGTGATTTTTTCAAATGAGGTGAATTGGTGCAATTCATTATCATTAATTAGGTGCAAGTCATGTGATTGAATGTTATGACAATTTCCTGTTGATTGAACTAGATTTTTTGAAGATAAAACTACCATATGATACTTTGTTGTGTTACTCTATTTTGATTGTTGCATATATTAGAAAGAATGGTGAAAAGGGCATGAGTATAAGTCTCATGTAGTGACATGTCCTATATACAAAAGGCTTGTTTTGCAGAGTATGCACTTCATCAACGGGTTTATTAGGAGCATTGATGTATGAACATATGTAATCGATGCATAATGCATTGTTTCTTTATACGTCAATCTCACTGAGAGTTGCACTAGACTTTATTTGTGCTCAATGTATCTAGCTTGGCACGTTGCATCTTTCGGGGTATGTTTATTTAACTTATTTTGACTTATATGAACTTAAATACAACTTTTGGATACTTATCTGAACTTATCTAATCATACCTTAGACACATTGTTATTGACTTTGGATTATCACTACTGTTAAGTACATAACTCTCTTGGTATTTTATCCGCACTTTGTTTCTCAGTCAGTTTTGTGTTATAAAAATGCTATGTTTAGCTTTTACTTTGTGTCTTCTGCAGGGAAATGGTGAACAATATACTGGTGACGGCTCGGTTGATCTCCAAGGGAATCGTGTCCTGAAGAGCAAAACTGGAAATTGGAGAGCCTGCCCCTTTATCCTTGGTATATGAGGGTCTTTATGTGTGTGTGTGTGTGCCGGGGTGGTGGTGGTGGTGGTGGCTTTCGTTTCTTGTGAGTTGCGTTTAATTATGCAGTGTTAACATTTTTCACTTTATTTCTCTCTTGACAGGCACAGAATGCTGTGAGCGTCTTGCTTACTATGGCATTGCAACTAATCTTGTCAGTTACCTGACCGGCAAATTGCATGAAGGAAATGTCTCTGCTGCAAGGAATGTTACAACCTGGTCAGGCACTTGTTACCTAACACCACTTCTAGGAGCCGTCTTAGCAGATGCATACTGGGGAAGATATTGGACAATTGTTGTATTCTCCACGATATACTTCATTGTAATATCTGGATTCCCTTCTCTTTTGCTCTTTTCTTTGTACTTTGACTTTTTCATTTGTAAATACAGATGACATCCATAAACCCAGTCTCTCTTTAATTTATCTTAATATGAATGTTGTGTCTACTTCTCTTTAAGTTTGTTCTTTGCATAAGATCCTAGCTTTTTACGTGGGACTGTGGGACATCCTGCAGTATTTTGCTTTTGCTTATTGTGATGCTTCTGCAAGTGTTTGTGTTAGGTACCCCGTTTAATTCTTTTCCAATGTTTGTCGGATTATACTTTCCTACAGTTAATCGTGGTCATATATGTTTATAGTTAGAACTTAAAAGCATCTGATTTCGCTGGTAAATCTTGTGATTTAATTAGGCTGAGCCTCATAGGACCTGCATAAACCAAGGACCTAAAGTGAATGACTTGTCGAACTTGAATTGACAGTGTTGACTGCGGGACCAGTACTTCAAATACTCTGTCTTTGATTTCTTTGACGACTTTTTACTTTCACTTATCTCAAGTTTTGGGCTGGATATTCATTGCAGTTTTGTGTGCTTTAGCCGGTTCAGCTCATTCCTGTGCTAAGCTAATTTTTTAGTTTTTCATCTGTTACTGGTTTAATATTTGACTCCTCTGACTTTTTCTCGAATGCTGGTAACTTGTTTCCTGCTGGATCATATTTTACTTTGATTATGTTGTCAAATGTTAAAGTCTTATTGCCTAATGGTCATGAATAAGGTTGAGCATTGCAATCTTGTAACATGTGGATAGTTTTTGTTAAACAAGCTGTTCTTGTACTTCTTCTAAATAGAATATGACGAGACTCTGATCTACCTTACAGCAAGACATAAATGCTGTAACTGTCTTCTCTTTTACCATTATGTTATAGTTTTTGTTAAACAAGATGTTCTTGTACTTCTTCTAAATAGAATATGACGAGACTCTGATCTACCTTGCAGCAAGACATAAATGCTGTAACTGTCTTCTCTTTTACCATTGTCCAATGTGATCGACTTTTTGCTTTCCAGGTTCTCCTAGTCTCCTCCACTTTCTTTTTGATATACTTTTGTGATCTTTGGCAGGGAATGTGTACCTTGACTCTATCTGCATCAGTTCCTGCATTTAAGCCTCCTGAATGTGTGGATTCGTTTTGCCCTGCAGCTACTCCACCACAGTATGGAGTATTCTTTTGGGCCTCTATCTGATTGCATTGGGGACTGGAGGGATCAAGCCATGTGTATCATCTTTTGGTGCTGATCAGTTTGATGATACTGACCCTAGTGAGAGGGTGAAGAAGGGATCCTTTTTCAACTGGTTTTATTTTTCTATCAACATTGGTGCCTTTGTCTCGAGTACACTTATAGTTTGGATGCAAGAAAATGCTGGATGGGGCGTAGGCTTTGGCATTCCAGCATTATTCATGGGTATTGCTATCGCAAGTTTCTTTTCAGGAACTGCCCTCTATAGGTTTCAAAGACCTGGGGGAAGCCCATTAACAAGAATGGGCCAGGTTGTAATTGCATCATTCCGTAAGTGCAAGTTGGAGGTCCCACAAGATAGTAGTCTCCTATATGAGACTCCAGATAAACATTCAGCTATTGAGGGAAGTCGAAAGCTAGAGCATACTGACGAACTGAAGTAATTTTCTTATTGGAGAAATCTTTTAGAGTGCTTTATTATGTTATCTATTACCAATTTCCATTATGATCTACTCCCTCCGTCCCTTTTTATCTGCCTCAAACACTTTTTTGCACAAGTTCTTATATATTTGAATGAGTAGAGAGGTTGAACTCATTGCGTGTGTGGATGGGTGTGGGACACTAAACCAGAGAAATGTAGAAAGAAAAATTTACCAAAAAAAGGGTATGTGGCAATAATATGGGACAACCCAAAAAGAAACCATGGAAAAGGGAGTAATAAATTTGAGAAAAGTGGAGTGTCTGTTGTAATTATATTTTGGTTGTGCTTCGTTTGCAGGTGCCTGGATAAAGCAGCTGTTGTGTCAGATGCGGATATGAAAAGTGGAGAATTTTCTAACCCGTGGAGACTATGCACCGTAACACAGGTGGAAGAGTTGAAGATCTTGATCCGCATGTTCCCCATATGGGCAACCGGAATAGTCTTTGCTGCTGTCTATGCCCAGATGTCAACAATGTTTGTTGAGCAGGGTTTGGTGATGGACCGAAGAATCGGATCCTTTACCATCCCAGCAGCATCATTGTCCATGTTTGATGTCATTAGTGTTATATTCTGGGTTCCAATATATGACAGCTTTCTTGTTCCTATAGCTAGAAAGTTTACCGGCCAAGAAAGGGGGTTTTCAGAACTACAGAGAATGGGTATTGGCCTCTTCAACTCCATCCTCTCCATGGTAGCTGCTGCTGTTGTGGAGATCAGACGGTTACAAATTGCTCGGGAACTAGGTTTGGTTGATGAAAATGTTGCGGTCCCACTTAACATCTTTTGGCAAGTACCGCAATACTTTTTGGTGGGGGCCGCAGAGGTGTTTACTTTTGTAGGGCAATTGGAATTCTTCTATGATCAGTCACCCGATGCCATGCGAAGTTTGTGTAGTGCACTGTCTCTTCTGACGACTTCACTTGGGAATTACTTGAGCTCGTTCATTCTGACTGTTGTGACAGCGCTTACAACTGCTGGAGGGAACCCGGGATGGATACCGGATAATCTAAACAAGGGTCACCTTGATAATTTCTTCTGGCTCTTGGCTGGACTGAGTTTCTTGAACCTGGTGGTGTATGTTTTCTGTTCTCTGAAGTACAAACAGAAGAAGGCTTCCTAGGGAAGTTGTTGCTAACTTGCTACTGCCTACTGATGTTGGTGTATAACATTGAATTTCTTATGTTTCAGCTGAAAATGGGGTGCTGTATGAAGTATAGAATTAGATAGGGTCCTGTTTCTTTTCTTTTTTTAATCTTATACCACTTTGAGGAAAATTACAGTTGTATGTTTATTAGTGCTCTTCAGTTCTTGCTAAATTACTGGAGTAACTAATCAACACAGTTTCTGTGATGGAAATTACAAATTTACAAGTGTAATACTAGTTGACACTTTGACAGTAATCCATTGCATTTTTCTTCAAAATGCAAGAATTTCTGGTGAATTTAAAACCGACATGAAACCATCTTTTTCTTTTTGCTATTCTATTGCTAGAAGCAACAGATCTTTAAAGGCGGATAGTGATAATTTCTTTCCCTGAGTAGTATTATGATATGAAAAGTATATCAAATTAGTAGTATAAATAATACAAACTCTCATATAAGATCACTTTAACTTGAGATTCAGTTAAATACATATAAGGTTTAATAAGTTTATATAAGTTAAGTTCAGATAAACAAAAATAAGTTGAATAGAACCTGCCGTATATGATAAAATTACTAACACTTCAAACCTAATTAACATGAGAATGTAGATAGTTTGTGGCCCACAAATTTCAACACTATATAATGTATAACTAGTTTTTAAGCCCGAGCTACGCCCCGGGTAATTATATATTTCATTTATTAATATTTTACTTTGAAATAATAACATTAAGTATCATTTGGTTTAGTGGTTAAGACATTAGTATATATGCTTGTAATCTCGGGATCGAATCTTACGTAATGCATTTTCTATTTTTTTAGTGTATGTGGATTACATAGCATAAAATACTCAGTGCGAAGGCGCCACGTGGCATCGTTCCTTGCTTAGGAACGCCTTTTAATATATTAGTATAGATATCCAAGTAGTAGCTTAGTTCTGTTCCCAAATGAAAAATAGTTTGACCAGAAAAATAAAAAAAAAAGGGAGTAGAAAGGTGACAACTTTAGAGAAGTGAGAAGGAAGAAGTTGCAGTTGTTGCAGGGGAATAAAGGCGATGAGTAGTACAGGTGATCATCAATTGCTTCTTGAAGATGAACACTCTCTTCTTCAGGTCTCTCTCTCTCCTTCTTACAGTTTTAGATTGATTTTGTTAATTATTTGTTCTGGAGCACTGTAATTCAGTAACTGGATATTGTTGAACTCTGTAATAAATATAGCAATTTTCGTGGAATTTGATTAATCTTAGTTCTACACCAAGAAAATTGTCTTCTCCTTAAATCAAACATAAGCTGTTGTTCAGTGTTCTAGCAATTCCCATTTTATTTCATGTCGAAATTCGCCAACTTTGATCATTATTTGTCAGAATATGGGGTTGTACAATTAATTATCAAAAAAGATACTTTCATCAGATTATATTTGTATGGTTTCTAAAATCATTTGATACTGGAATATATATTGGTCAATCATCAATGACATAGTGTTACTATGGAAGTTAAATATGGATTTATTCTTTTGACATGGAGTGTTGACTAATTGTGCTTATAAAGGTTACTCTGTTTATAGCATGATTTTCATGACAGATTCCTTGATTTTTGCATCCTGATTGTAATTCGACTATAATCGGTTCAAATCTTTCTCATGTCTGTTGTTGCCCAATACCCAGGAGGGAATTACTTTTTTGTATACAACCTAGAGAAAGCCTCTAAACTTCTTGTCGCAAGTGGTTGTTTGGTTGAACATTTGAAGTAACCTCCTATGAAATTGTTTTGCCCATAGTAGTTCCATATTTTAGGAGGTAAAGAAAAAAGTTGTTTGGCTGATTATATGGCACAGGAAGTTCCACTTACCTTGGGGACTTGGTGAACTTCTTTCATTTTGTGATAAGCAATAGATTCTTCAACCAAATAAGTCCATACTCCTCATTACTTCCCATGCCTTTGGCCTTTCCAAACAGTGTCTGTGTTCATTTTACTAGTATTTTGCAATTGTTTTTAAGAGCAAGCAACTGATTTTACCTGAGAATAGCTAATTATTTCGGGTCAGGTTGTGTCTGTCGTTCAGATCAACAGTTTCCGGGGTCGGGTCTTGTATCGGGTCAACAACTGGTTTTACCAAACAATAGTTATTTGCTAATTATTTTGGGTCGGTCTAGTTGTGTCTGTCGTTCAGGTCAACATTTTTCGGGGTCGAGTCGTGTATCGGGTCCATGGTTCAAAACTACGGCCGAATCAATTTGGTTCACCCGTATTGGAACGGTTTTCAACTTTGGTAAACCAAATTTGACCGTTTCAAACCGGTGGATTTATATAAGCCAAAATTTCGGCCTAACCCAACTGTGACAAGGTAAGGCAATGTCGCCTGCATTTCCCGTATCAAGACGCTATTTTTCAGATTGTTTTTCCGGAGATTCCCACTGCTCCCTACCTCTCTCCAATAATGACATAAATCAGCATAAAAAGATATAGATAGAGAGAAGCAAAGACAAGCAAACAACAATCACGAGGTCTATGGTGGCTTAAGGGGAAAAACAAATGCTATATAAGTTAAATTTATAATATATAGTGCAAATAATAGTATGATAAACCGTGATGCGGTGGGTGTTGAGCGTATCTATTCCATTCCCACCAAACCGCAACAGTTTCCGTAATTGTGACCAAAACCTTGTATTCGGACCATGATCGGGACTGCTCACTTTGGGTTTAAGTGCATAATAGATTGATTCAACGCTTGAGTTTTTGGGTTTGGATTCCTGTCACTTCAAGTTTAGTCGGTTTAGATCACTACGTATATGTAAATTACTAATGTTATGAGTCAATATATGTGTACGTTAATAAATATAAGTAAACCAATGTTCAGGTCAATTTCGGACCGGATCATGTTTGGCCTAGCTGATTTAGTCAAGTTCGGGTTGGTTCTGTTTATTTTGGATTTCGGGTCAATATCAGTCTTGGGTCGGTTAAATCTTGATGGATCTTCTAACAACAGGCTCAAACAACTAATATTAACAATTAATATGACCAACTAATTAGACAAGCCAAGTGAACAAGGCAACAACCATAATTACACCGAAGGCAAATCGGGCATAAGGCAGGACGAAGATACACCTCCCTTATAATCCTTTGATTGCCAAACAAGGCCAAATGAAAGTCTCGAAAATGGATCATTGCATGTATGCATTGTCAAGAAAGAGCTTGAAATAATCTTTTGAAGCATCAATTTGGGATCTAAATCTGCTGTATGTAAGATATTGATGCCTTTGGTTGCTGCCTATACATTCTTTTGGGCTTATATCCTTAAAAATCTGGAGTCTTTAGTATAGAACTTATACTCAAGTAAGAATATGTGCTAAAACAAGTATCAATACGGGTTAAGGATTGAAAAGAAAAGTGTGCAGATCAGAAATTAAGAAAAAAATGTATAAAACTGTAAAACCAAATGCACATCGTTTTCGTGTTTGAACTCTTTACTATAGAAAGGTTGCTAAATTGCTATTTGGCACCAATTCTGCTGCTGATATCTACCAGGTTGTCCATGGAGATTTGAATTACCTCTACAAGTCAAAACTATTCTGGCTCGTGATCTCCTTGATGCCTCTGTCCTATATGACTTCATATTACTTATGCTTCTGAAAACTTTGATTGAACCTTGTCTGTTTCTGAATGTTATTCAATTTGCTCAGAAAGAAAACAGTGAACAATATGCTGGAGATGGGTCTGTTGATCTTCAAGGGAATCCTGTTTTAAAGAGCAAAACTGGAAACTGGAGAACCTGCCCTTTTATTCTTGGTATACAATGATACTTCTTCTGGTGCAATATTGTTTCTTATTGGCAAGTCTTAAATTCTTTACACTTATCACCACGATTTTCTTTGCAGGCACTGAATGCTGTGAACGTCTTGCTTACTATGGTATTGCAAAAAATCTTGTCAACTATCTGACAAACAGACTGCATCAAGGTAATGTCACTGCAGCAAGAAATGTTAACACCTGGGCAGGCACATGTTACCTTACTCCTCTTTTAGGAGCTTTCTTGGCTGATGCATACTGGGGAAGATATAGGGCAATTTCCGTGTTCTCTACTATTTACCTCATTGTAATTTCTGAATCTTTGCGCTTCTCCTATTCCCTTACTGTTGATTCTTTTCATTTTCCTTTTGTATTTTGTTTTTCGTTCTTTGAGACTTTTAAGATGGGTTCTAGAATGTTAGTTGCCATTGGTATTATTTTGTTCGTATGCTGTGCTTCTGCTACCATGCTGACTCTCCACTTACAAAGTCATGCTTTTATCCTCTTTCTTCTCAAATTTTCTGCAGTAGTTACATTCTAATTGGTGTGGCTTTTCTGCCATTTTATCTGTTATCTTGCTTAACTTGATCTTTACTTTGAATCTTACAACTAGTTACTCAGTTTCTTTTGGTCCTTCTAATGACATAATGTTCTTACAATCCGCAGGGGATGTGTACATTGGCCCTATCTGCATCAGTTTCTGCATTAAAACCTTCTGATTGTGTGGGTTCGATATGCCCATCAGCAACTCCAGCACAGAATGCAGTATTTTTTGTGGGACTTTATCTGATTGCACTAGGAACAGGAGGGATTAAACCGTGTGTTTCATCTTTCGGTGCTGATCAGTTTGATGATACTGACCCGGGTGAGAGGGTAAAGAAAGGATCATTTTTTAATTGGTTTTATTTCTTTATCAACATCGGTTCACTCATTTCAAGTACTCTTGTTGTTTGGATACAAGAAAATATTGGATGGGGCATAGGCTTTGGAATTCCTGCATTATTCATGGGAATTGCTATTGCAAGTTTTTTCTCTGGAACTCGTCTTTATAGGTTTCAAAGACCTGCCGGGAGCCCATTAACGAGGATGTGCCAGGTAGTAGTTGCATCACTCCAGAAGCATAATTTGGAACTCCCACAAGATAGTACTCTCTTGTATGAAACTCCGGACAAGCTTTCAACAATTGGAGGAAGTCGAAAGCTGGAGCACACTGAAGACATGAAGTAACTTTCGCGTGACTTTACCAACAAAAACAAATGTTGCTGTTTAGATCTATTTGCTTTCTTTTTTAGCTTATCATTTGTGGAAGATCATAACAATCTTTATGCATTGTAAATGCTTTTGTTGCAGGTGCCTGGATAAAGCTGCTGTGTTGTCAGATTCTGATGTACAAAGTGGGAACTTTAACAATAATTGGAGATTGTGTAGTGTAACACAAGTGGAAGAATTGAAGCTCTTGATTCGCATGTTCCCTATTTGGTCAACAGGAATTGTGTTTTCTGCCGTCTATTGCCAGATGGCAACACTTTTTATTGAACAGGGAATGGTCATGGACAGAAAAGTTGGAACCTTCACCATCCCAGCAGCATCGCTTTCCGCTTTCGATGTCATCAGCGTTATCTTTTGGGTTCCGATCTATGACAAAGTTCTTGTTCCTGTAGTCAGAAAGTTCACTGGCAAGGAAAGAGGGATCTCAGTTCTACAGAGGATGGGTATCGGTCTTTTCATCTCTATCCTTGCCATGGTATCTGCTGCCTTGGTGGAGATCAGGCGTCTGCAAATCGCAGAAGAGCTGGATTTGATCAATGAACATGTTCCAGTCCCACTTAGCATTTTCTGGCAAATTCCCCAGTTTTTCTTGGTGGGGGCCGCAGAGGTATTCACGTTCATTGGACAACTCGAGTTCTTCTATGACCAATCACCTGATGCGATGCGAAGTTTGTGTAGCGCGCTTTCTCTTCTAACTACTTCATTGGGAAATTACTTGAGCTCTCTGATTCTAATGATTATGACAGCCATTACAACTGCTGGTGGGAAGCCCGGATGGATACCTGATAACTTAAACCAGGGTCGTCTTTATAATTTTTTCTGGCTCTTGGCTGTTCTCAGCTTCTTGAATCTGTTGGTGTATATTTTCTGTGCCATGAAGTTTAAACAGAAGAATGCTTCATAGCAATCCTGCTGAAAGGTATTGTCAACTATGATATTCTTTCAGGCGATGCTACTGTTACTTTGAATATGATCCCGGTTGATACTTAATTATCTGTATATATCTAGGTAGAATCCTGTAATTATCTTTCCTTCATTCTATCTTTGTAACATATCCAATGATAATTCAACCCTTTTTCCTTGTCTAGGGGGTGCAAGTTGCTATGCTGTTACTTCCCTTCTTGCTAAATCGACCCCGGTTGTATTAAGTGAAAGTTTTGGGGGGCAGATTTCAGAATCATCACAATGCTTTCATGGATATGATAGCTTATATAGCTAGTAAAATTGTGAACGGGACAGGCAAACTCAAGGATACCATAGACAACCGCAGAACATGAGGGTTTTCATAAAGTAGTCGGAATGCTATCATGGTCATAAACTGGTAAAAATATCAACAAACTAGAAAAACTTGGGGCAACCTCACATAACCCCAAAAACATTAGGCTCACGTAATAGTTAGTGTTTTCTTAATAAAGTATGTATGAGCTCTTAAAGCTCTTGTTACTATTAGTTTGTTTTTATTTGGATGTATTAGCATTAGGATGTACTTCCTGTTTTAATTAATGCAAATTTTCTCGATGTCAAAAAAAAAAAAACATTAGGCTTTTCAAACTATCCTACTTTTTGTCCTCAGGTTTCTATTGTTGGAGATTTAGAGTATAAGGTTAGTTAACTTCATGATATATTGTTTGAGTTACTTGGTAATGGTGTTGTTACTCGAATAATATATAAAATAATATGCTATATGTATTCGTTTCATCAAGAACGTAATGATGAACACACGACGAATCAAGGGCAAAGTAATGGTGATGATCGCGACTACGATCATGGTCGCCCTCGCACAGTAGAAACGCGTGTCGGGAAGGCGAGGCCGGCGGACCGTATCGCACTCGCGACCGGTTCGTACGCCGGCTCGCGACGAGGCTCCGACTTGTTTGATTCTTTGCGTTGTTTCGTGTAGTTTTGACGGTTTGTCATTGTATTGTTTGATTTTCGAGCGTTGTAGCATTGTTATATATATGAGGGCTCTATATGATGAAGATGTTGAAAAACAACTTCTCTTTTTTGCATACAAACACTCAAAGATCTAAATCAGAAATTCTTCATTCTAAAAATCTACAAACTCATTTTCATTGAATAATGTCATAATAAGCGTGACCACTATTGTTTCTTCTTTATATCTCGAAGGTGAATTCTGAACCCGTTTTTCGATTAGGTCGAATATTCTTTTGGGAAAAGTGATCACTAAAGATTGTTATCTTGGACCTTGTTCATTTATATTTTCCCTAACATCTATGTTCATCATTCATATACCCAAGTGTGAAATTGTACCATTTCATATTATATTCCTTCCGCATGTGTTCTACACATGAGGAGGAGTGAGAGAGTGTAAGTTACAGCTGAATGAAAGCATGATGCATGCCATGATTGGCATGATCTAAGGCATGGTTCATGCCATGATCAATAGTTCTTTGATTTCTTGTTTTTTTACTTACTTTTCTGAAATCCAAATGAAAAAGACCTGAACTTTATAAATTAAAATTATTCACATCCCTAATCTCTTTTAGTCCTTGTGCCTCCTTGGGAAGCGGGAAGGGTTTACTTTAACTTAACGGCTTAACCGTTGCTCTCGTCTTATTCACCTCTTTCTTTTCTCTCTATTAATTTTGAGGATTTTTTTGTCCCAAACTACCTTAAATTTTCAAGTTTTTGCGAGAAACTACCTTATAAAAAAATTATTATCCCAAACTACTTTACTTTTTCCATTTTGTTATTGACAGCTACCCTATGCCGGTTTGCGGCGTTGACTCTTTTTTTCCAGTTTTTTTAATGTCACGTAATATCACTTGACCTCTTCAAATCCTTTTTTCATTTTCCCTACCCTATTTTCCCCACCTTATTTTCCCCATTTCCCTGTGCAACTCTCTCTCTCCATATCTATGCCGACACTTTTCTGCCACCAATCCACCATTAAATTATCTTCTACTTAAACTAAAATCAAACAATCACCCTCTCAATCACCGTCGCAGTCTCCTCCAATCTCAAACAATTTCCACAATGGTAATTTTGTTTTCGCCCATAATTTTGAACTGAAAAGAAAGTCAACGTCGAAAACCGATATTAGGTAACTATCAATAACAAAATGGTAAAAATAAGGTAGTTTATTTTTTATAAGTTAGTTTCTCGCAAAAAAAAAACTTAAAATTTAAAAGTAGTTTAAGATAAAAAAAAAATCCTAATTTTGATGCACATCATCTTATTTTTATATTCTTACTTCTATTAGAGCACCACATGAAAGTGACTAAAGCTAAAGCTAGACGTAATTCTTTCATCAATTATCTTCTTGTCCTCCACAATCCACATTATCCTTGTCACATCTTGGACTGTTTAATTAAGACATGTCATTTTAGAAGCTTTAATATACTTCCTTTATCACGCACGTCAATGTCGTAGATTATTTTATACGCCATATTAAATTCTCTTCCTTTCCTCCCCCTATTTTTCTTTTTTTTCATAAAAGAAGTTGCTATAACTTGTCATATATCACTAAATTATTAACGCTATCATATACTGTAGTTGAACATTTGTATATGATATAGTTGTAGTATATTAATAAAAAACTCTTAAGCTATGATGGTGAATATAACTGTGAATGGTAAATTGGCAAAGAAAGTGAGAAGGTGGGGAAAGGAAGATATTAGCAGATTCATACATGGGTCCTCTTGATGATCATCTCTTGCTTCTGGAAGATGCACTTTTACAGGTTTCTTTCTCTCTAAATATTTTCTGCCTTTTTCAATCTTTGCTCTATCTTGGTTTAAATTCAATGCTTGGATAGTTTTTGTTTCATTTGATCATTTGAGAAAATTGTTGCAGTTTTGGAATTTTGGGTAGTCTTATAAATTTTATTGTTGATTTTTTTATCTTTTTTTGTGTGTTCAAATATGGGTCATCAATGGGGTTTGATCTTGCTTTGCTTCATTAAAGTGGTTGAAAATTTTGCTTGTAAATTTTATTAGAAAAAGGAATAACTTTCAGTTTTTATGTGGAGTTTAGAAATGGTTTCCCAAGTACCTAAGAAAATACAATTTCCATAAGCATGAAGCATTTATGCTGTTTTCCGTGTTCACAATGAATGAATGATCACTGGTTTTTCCCACCTTTGTAAGTGAACCATTGGTTGATATCCCACATGATTATTGATTTCTGGCTATCATATGTCATTCCCTCTAAAAAATTTTGGGTGAGATGGTTGGAGCTATGATAAAACGCTCATTGTGAGTGGGCAACCTCAGCCCGCTCACATATTTATATTAATAAAATATTGTGAGATGCATTAAAACAATATTAAGCAAAAAAGTGACACTGACAACTTTTCCCCAAAAAGTATAATTGGTTATTGATAAGAACTCATGTTTGTGTATTTGAAACCCTGGTTATTGTTAAATCAACCCATGTTTGTGTGTTTGAAACACATGTTATTGTTAAATCAACCCTGTTTGTCAAAAAGTAAACATGTGATCTCTGCCATAAAGCAAAAAGTTGCATTGATTTGCGTGTCTCATTCAGCTTTTCCCCCAAAAAAGTACAATTGATTATTGATAAGAACCCCTGTTTGTGTATTTAAAACCCTGGTTATTGTTAAATCAACCCTGTTTTGTGTGTTTGAAACCCATGTTTTTGTTAAATCAACCCCTTTTTGTGTATGTGAATATGCGAAATTACACAATTACCCCGTTAGTGGGCATAAGTGCCCATTCACAATGAGCGTTTTATCACTGCCGAGATGGTTGTGCATTCGCATTAACTCCCGAGGAGACGAAGACACTTTGACTTTCACACTCTCCAAGTCTCCAATGTGCAACTTTGACCATTAATATCAATAATTTTCTATCACTGTAAATTATTAAAAAAATTATATAATGGATATATACATTGAGATTAATCTAGTAACATCTTTAATTTTTACATGTGAGTTTACACTTTACATGATTAATATATAAGGTTGAGGATAGTATACGAATAGTGTAAAAGTCATAAGGTGTATGTTGCAACTAAAAAAGAATCAGAGGAAGTATCAATTTTAATAAGATTGTACAATGTCTTTTGAAAAGTGTTAGGTGCAGACAATGTGGAAGGTCGAAGTAAGGAATTTTAAAACCAACACGTTTTTTTTTTTTTGGAGGGAAACCCACAAAAGGGATCATATTATATCGGCCATAGCAAAAGAAACAACAAAGTTAGGGACATCATCCACCCAAATACGTTTGCCAATCTCCCAAGGTTGGAGATGAGCTAACATATGAGCAATTTTATTCCCGTAACATTTAACAAAGCACCAAACAACATTATTAAAAGAACTAGCTAACTCTAGAACATCCTCAATAATTAAATTAAAATCACTAGATCCCCCTTTACAGCCTCCTCAAAGCTTGGATAGCTAAGAGACTATCGCTTTCAACTTCAATGTCTTGATAGCCTAATTCCAGCGCAACTTTCAAGCCATAGAAGATGGCCTTTGCTTCAGCTATGCGAGGCTCCCACGCCACTTGGAATTGATGCGTTCCTGCAGCCAGCACCGTGCCATTTGCATCCCTACAAACAACCCCCAACCCACACCCCCAAGATTCCAAGCAACCTGCATCAACATTCACTTTCACCCTCGTTGCTGCAGGCTTTGACCATGAGACAGGATAAGGCGAGAGGCTTGAACCTGCCGCCGAGATTGGGGGACTCGCATCCATAGTCTCTCTACTAATCTTCAATGCATAGGGAGTATTTCCGTAGGCACACCACCAGTATTTTCCATCAACAATTTACAACGGGCACCCCAAATTGCCCACGCAAAGTGGTCAAGAGAGTGCACATCTCATCCTCTTTCATCTTCTCAAAACACCACCCCCACCAATCACCAACCGTACCCAGCCCTTCCCGACACACAGCACCATGCGAGCTAAGGTTCCATACCTCCTTGGCTAGCGGACAGTAGAGCAAAGCGTGCAGACCACTCTCCTCCTCCCTCCCACACACACCACACTTAGCACAATAGTTGGGCAACCTTCGGTGCAGCGCTAAACTTGTTGGCAGCGCGTTAGAGATCGCTCTCCAAGCAAAGATTTTTACCCGTGACAACACATTTAATCTCCACAACTTCTTCCACAAGTCCATAGAACAAGAAGAGGACGCATCATTCTCATTATTCGAATCCCCCCACAACGCTTTATAAGCAGATCTCACCGAGTATAAACCATCTTTTTCAAGGTCCCAACATACAACATCTTTTGGAAGCCGGGAGCTGAGAGGGATGCTCATTACTCTCTCTACCTCGAAAGGGAGAAAAAGTTGTGAAATCAAGTATCTATTCCACGACCTGCTAATCGGATGAATCAAATCTGCCACCATAGCGTCTGGATTCACATTTCCTCTCAGAGATATAATCTTGCGAGATTGCGTGCCTGGAATCCATGCATCATGCCATACTTTAATCTTCTCACCATCACCCACCCTCCAACGGATCCCTCTCCTCAAAACTCATTTTGCTTCCCATAACCCTCTCCACGTATAGCTCGGATTCGAACCCAAGTCAGACGCCATATAAGTGGAGTGAGGATAATATTTCAGCTTTCAGAACCTGCTCCAATAAACTCCCCGGATAGGTCATCAACCGCCAAGCTTGCCCAATTAAACAACTTCAAATCCCTAAATCCCAAGCCTCCCTCAGCTTTTGATCTGCACAATTTCTTCCATGCTACCTAGTGGATCTTTCTTTCCCCATTCTTTTGCCCCCACCAGAATTGCGCTATCAAGGATCGAATCTCATCACAAAAAGAAGATGGAAACTTAAATACACTCATCGCGTAGGTAGGGAGAGATTGGGCCACAACCTTTATCATGACCTCCCTACCAGCTTTTGAAAGAATCATCCCCTTCCACCCTTGAAGTTTTTTCCATAATTTTTCTTTAACACCTTTTGTAATAACCTTCTTTGAGCGTCCTACCGTAGTAGGTAACCCAAGATATCTGTCATGCACCTCAACAACTCTAACACCCAATTTTTGCGCACTCCCTCCCCTTCTTGTCTCCCTAACACCTTTACTAAAAGACAATGTTGTTTTATCAAAATTCACTCGTTGACCGCGAGGACAACTCATACACCCTTAGAGGTTCTTGAATAGCCTCCGCATCATGCACAGTAGCTTTTGAAAAAATTAAACAATCATCAGCAAAAAGAAAGTGATTAACAGAAGGAGCGGTGGGGGCCGCTCTAATACCTCTCAGAGAGTTATTTTCCTCCGTTCTCCGCAATAAATGGGAGAAGACTTCAGCACACAAGATGAACAGGTATGGCGAGATCGGATCGCCTTGCCTGATGCCTCTATGAGGGTAGAACTCTTCAGATGGTCTCCCATTAATGAAAAAGGCTAAGCACCAAACTGTTTGTTACCAAACAAGAGAGAGGATTAGAGGAAGTGTATTTTGGTTATCGCACTTGTGTGGGCCCCACTCCTCTTCCTGTTTCTTGTTCAGTAAGGAAAGCTTTTCTGTTTAGACATACTCTTTGTAATATTTCTCGTTGCTTAATTAAGACTTATTTGTGATTGCTAATTGTTCCTATGTGCCGCTAAAGCGCTGACAAATACATCTGATATTTTTCCTGATCTTTATTTTCATGTCCTTAGGAAGAGAACAGTGACTTAATCACTGGAGATGGCTCACTTGATTTTCAAGGGAGGCCAGTCCTGAAGAGCAAGACTGGAAATTGGAGAGCCTGCCTATTCATTCTTGGTGTGTTGGAATGCTAGTTTTTGTGCACCATTACCATTCTTAATATAATGCTCTAATCTTAAGGCTAAACCAGTTACCACTTCCCTGACTCCTTTCCCTTTTATGTACAGGTAATGAAATCTGTGAACGTCTTGCCTTCTATGGCGTTAATACAAACCTGGTTAGTTATCTCACCAGAAAATTACACGAAGGCAATGTCTCCGCTGCAAGATTGGTCTCTATCTGGTCAGGCACATGTTACTTAACACCTCTCATTGGAGCTTTCTTGGCTGATGCATATTGGGGAAAGTATTGGACGATTGCTGTGTTCTCCATGATTCATTTCCTCGTAATTTCTGATTCTTATTCTCCCCCCCCTACTTTCCCTGCATGTTAGAATTTAGACCTATGTAACACGGAAATGGATGGGGTTTTGTAAACGGAAACATTTCGAAAACTCGGAAATTTCAGGCTCCAGCCACTTTTGGGCTTCATTAATTCGGCAACGGCTGGGGTTTTAGGAATGAAAACATTCCGGAAACAGGGAAACCTCAGGTCCCAGAGGTTTTCTCTGAACTATTACAGTTGAGATCAGTGATATATTTTTTACCATCAGTCTTATCCTGTTGACTTTAGGTTTTTGCTAGCTTGGGAGATTGTGGTAGTACCTACGTTACTCAGACTCGGTATTGGTGTCAAACGGTACTTGTGACTCGGTTGTTTTATGAATAAAAAGTTGTGTTTTTGGTTCAAAATGAACTGTCAAGTGTCCATCCATGTTGGAATTTTAAATATGCAACACAATACTTGAAGTAAAATGAAAAGTCCGAGTAACATAGGGTAGTACAACATTCTAATGATAAAAGGCACAACCTTCTTTTTCTTGACACACTGCTCTTGCATAATACAGGGAATGTCTACTTTGACCCTATCTGCATCAGTTCCGGTGTTTAGGCCTGCTGAATGTGAGAGTTCCATTTGCCCTTCAGCTACTCCATCACAGTATGCAATACTATTCGCAGGGCTTTATCTAGTTTCACTAGGGATGGGAGGGATTAAGCCATGTATATCCTCTTTTGGTGCTGATCAGTATGACGATACTGACCCTTATGAGAAGATAGAGAAAGGATCATTTTTCAACTGGTTTTATTTTTCCATCAGCATTGGTTGCCTTATAGCAAGTACTCTTATTGTTTGGATACAAGAAAATGTTGGATGGGGCATAGGGTTCGGAATTCCTGCCTTATTCATGGTCGTCTCTATTGTATTCTTCTTTTGCGGAACTCCTCTCTACAGGTTTCAAAGACCTGGAGGAAGTCCATTAACAAGAATATTCCAGGTTGTAGTTGCATCATTGGTGAAGTTCAACTTGGAGGTTCCGCAAGACAGTAGCCTTCTTTATGAGACTTCAGATACACATTCAGCAATTGAAGGAAGTCGAAAGCTGGAGCACACTGAAGAAATGAAGTGATTTTCTCATCTCTTTCATCTTAGCTTTCTTGTTATTTGTGTATCACTAATTTCCATTTATGATCTTCCTTAGAGAAGGAGAACTTCCAGATGCATTTGCTTTCCTCTCTTCTAAAAAACCACTACCTATTACAGGGCTTTGCTAAACTAGCGGAGAGGTTGTTTGCGAGAAATATACAAGAAAGAAAAGATTGGAAAGTAGTAAAATGAAAAGGGAAATTATCTAACCCTGTACTTAAGATTTTTTTTTTCTAAAAGGACCCTCAATTATTGAGTATATCCTAAAGTAAACGTAAACTTTGAAAAAATACTCTTGCAAATTATCTAGGTTAACCTTGAAGAGATCTTCTTGTTGTGAAAAATTGTCTTAAAGTACAGGGTCACCATGGATCATTTCGTAAAAGAAAAAGTATGAAAGAACTACTTTCTTCTTTTTTTTTTGTTGAAATAAGCTGCTTTGGTAAGATAGATGTATGTAAGATAGAGGAGAACCAGGGCCTTGTCAAATGCTTCTACTATATAAAGTCCAACTTTTTTTCTAGCGTCTAAGTAACACTTATAGGGCTGAGGACACGTGATTTGCCAGGATTCAAGAGGATAAAAGAGGGCCTTAAACTAGGTCATCTTCAGGGATCATAGATGGCCATGGTTTCCCTATGAAAATCATGTCCTTGGTAAGTTTTTAACGGGTTTTCCTTCGTATCTATAAGATTATTCTCTGGAAATACTGACTAGCATCAGGTGATCAGGATGCCTCCTAACAATGTGCTCTTACCATCTAATGATTCAAGTCTAGCCTCTCACATCTTGTAGTCCCCACCTTAGTTCTTCTTCCCCTCTTGTTCTTGAATATGTGAAAGATGAATGACCATCTTGTAGCATAATATTCCTGTAATTGATTAGGCTTACATGTATCTGTCCCTAACAGGTTCCTGGATAAAGCAGCTGTTTTATCTACTGCTGAAGTGAAAAGTGAGGATTTCTCCAACTGTTGGAGATTGTGTACAGTAACACAGGTCGAAGAACTTAAGATGTTGATTCGTATGGTCCCTATTTGGGCAACTGCAATCGTCTTTTCATCAGTTTACGAACAAATGTCGACTACTTTCATTGAGCAGGGAATGGTCATGGACAGAACAGTAGGATCCTTGTTGATCCCAGCAGCTTCCTTATCAACATTCAGTATTGTCAGCATTATCTTTTGGGTCCCGTTCTATGATAAGATTCTTGTGCCTATAGCTAAGAAGTTTACAGGCAAAGAAAAGGGGTTTTCTGAGCTTCAGAGAATGGGTATCGGCCAAGTCATATCCATTTTCTGCATGCTAGCTGCCGGGATGGTGGAGATCAGGCGGTTACAGCTTGCAGCAGAACCGGGTTTAGCTCCGCCCCTAAGCATCTTTTGGCAAATTCCTCAATACTTCTTGATGGGGGCTTCAGAGATATTTTTCTACATTGGGAAGATGGAGTTCTTCTATGATCAATCACCCGATGCCATGCGAAGTTTGTGTACTGCATTCTCGCTCTTAACGTCTTCATTGGGAAGTTACTTAAACTCTCTGGTGTTAACAATTGTGACAGCCATTACAACTGCTGGAGGGAAACCTGGGTGGATACCTGATAATCTAGACAAGGGTCAGCTTTATAACTATTTCTTTCTCTGGGCTGGTCTCAGCTTATTGAACCTATTGATATACATTCTCTGTGCCAAGAAGTATAAAAAGAAGATGGCTTCATAGAAATTCTGCACAAAGGGAATGTGAAGCAGAGTAATATTCACTTCTATTGCAATTGCATCAAATTGTGTGAATCTTCATCACTTGTGTATACCTTGTTGAGTTATTAACTTTTGCTAACCATTAAGAAAAGGAAAGAAAAGGTTGAATTATCCCTGTAAAGTCGAAACTTTAGTGTATATCAAACTTGATGAAATATAACTAATTTGTGTTAACATGGTTGGCAATGCCCCCACAAATACTTAATATCCCCTCCATGGAGAATTTTCTGAAATACTCGGATGGAGAAATTGGGAAGAACTTAAAGAAATAGAGGGAGTACTAAATATAATTGATTTGAATTTTAATTTTGATATTGCATGTTGGTTGCTTATTCATAAGTGAAATGCATTTGGTAAATTTGGTTATAGTTCGTGACAAACTTTATACTGAGGATTAAAAAAGTTGATGAGAGAGAGGATGACAAACTTGTGTATGCCATCATAGGTGGACTATGGACAAGCTCAACTTAGGTATTGGCTTACAAATGGGAGAGTTTGCAACTTGAAAGTTGAAAGAGAGTCGACTTGAAAAACTTAGGTGGCAAATGAAACTAACTTGGTAAGGGCTTATCATAAAGATACTCTTAGAAGTTGAGGAACTTTAGATAACTGAAGAAGTAGAAATTCAACTTTAGGCTAATGAAGTTAAATATATAAATCTCCTCATAAAAAGCAAAATATATATAAAATGTTAGCTGGTAAACCAATTTTTGTGTTTAACTATGATTCAAAATAATTTAAAAAAAATTGGCACTTTTTCAAATAAAATGGTAATGTCAAACTACATGCAACTATTATTCACTTCAATTACATGAAAGTTGAAACGATTCGAAACATCTCCTAAGCGTATAAATAGTTTTCTTACAAAATTGACTGAAATACAGTAAGTTCTTTAGAATTGATATGGAGTTGTTACAAGAGACATTTAGTTAATTTTCGAAATCTATCCAATAAAAATATCACGGAAAAATTGACATGAATAATCCCAACTTTCACCCGTCTTCTCAAAATAATCCCAACTTAGGATTATTCCATAATAATCCTAACTTTTGAATGAACCTTCTCAAAATAAGCCAAACTATATTTTTTTTGCCTACACTAATCCATTTTAGGTCTATAATACATTGAAAATTAATAATTCGGATTATTTTAAAAATGTACCTCCTAAGGTTGGGATTATTGTGAAATAATTCAAAGTTGGGATTATTTTGGGAAGACTGGTGAAAGCTGGGATTATTCATGTCAATTTTTTTATATATCACAAATCCTTAAATTCAACAACTACGATTGCGCAATTCTTTTCTTATAAATACTTTCAAAAACAACGGAAAAAAATTATTCTCAAACATTAAACCTAGAATTATATAAAAAATTCAGCTTTAATATCTTACAAAACGTCAATATACAGCATATATTTAGGGCGATACCTAGAAAAAACAAGATCGCCTAATGGCAAATAGTCGTTCACTACCAAGTACCTTGGCCCACGACATATAGCCTCTCCCACACGGCAACGCCGTTCAAATCTTGTGAAAGAAAATTTTAATGTTGTGAGATTGGGGGTTGGGACTTGTTGTTGTTGAGGCTTCAGGTTGAGTGACCCGATAGGAGAATATAGTTTAAAGGAAATTCTCCTTACTACGGCCCCGAGATAGAGGAAAAAAAAAGTCGTTCACTACTTTTTATTCATCTCTGAGCAAATTCTACGGCTGTTACTAACACTCTGGTCTGTAGAAACAAAACACAGAAGCCGCAAGAGAGAGAGAAAAAAATGGAGGTGCCAGGATCATCGAAGAAGATGATAGCAACACAAGCAGAAATGGTGGAAAACAAGGTTCCTCTTGCTTACAGAGATCAATGCGCGCATCTTCTGATCCCCCTCAACAAATGCAGGCAATCGGAGTTTTACCTTCCTTGGAAATGCGAAAATGAGCGTCATTCTTATGAGAAGTGTGAGTATGAACTCGTCATGGAACGTATGCTTCAGATGCAGAAGATGCGTCAACAACAGAAGAATCCCCAAAATCAATCAATCCCTCTTATTCCAAAAACTGCTAATGCTTAGCTTCAATTTCGATTCTTTTTCCGTTTTCAATTGGGCATCTTTTTGATGGGTAAGTTTTGAATTGCTCTAATTTTGAGGGATTTTGTTTTTAATTTATGGGTTTTTGCTTATTTTGCTTGTTCTTACTGATTCTAGGGTTTTTTTTTCCTTTTGGATTGTTTTGTATGTTAATTATATCGTTTAAAGTTGTGATTTCTTCGTCAATTAGGTTAGAGATTTATGGATTGTGCTCATTCTGCTTGATTATGCTGATTCTAGGGTTGAATCAAAGGGGAAGCTAATGTTAGAGATTTATTGTGTTTTTAGCGTACTATGCCCTTGTATTTATCCCCCTCTTTTGGTGAATATGGGGATTTTTTTTTAAAGGGGCTCCAAGGGTGCAGCTAAACATTTACCTCAAATCATTGACCGACAAAGAAACAATAGAAGGTGGGAAGTCGGTGCTCCAGACTCTACTACCTAAATCCCAAGGAGGGAGGTGAGCTAGAGCATGAGCCACCTTATTGCCGTTCCTACCAACAAAAGACCGAGAAATTGAAGAAAAACTATGAGCAAGATCTAAAATGTCATCAATATGGGGATATTTTTAGGTATCTTTGTTTCATTTAGTGCTTGATTGGTTGATATGCCTAAACATGGGAGGTAGTTTTTCCTAGGAAGTAGAGGAATGTGGAGTTGTTTGGTTGATAAAAACATAGGAAATTACGCTTTCTAGGAAGTTATGTTTTTCTTAAGTTGTAGGAAGTTACTTATAGAGTTGTTTGGTTGACTAAGGGAATTGTCCAGTAGTATGCTTGCATGTAGCATGGTGAAGTGTCTCAATATTTGCCAAGAAGATGTACATTTGGTGGATCATTCCCATCTGAAAGAGATGGTAGCCCGATAGAAACTAGAAAGCTATATCATTAAGGATTGTGATTTGTGAATATAAAATGTTGAATATGGGTGTGGTTTGCCTTTAAGCCAAGTCGTTTTATTCTAGATATTTCACCTCCGGATAATTGATTTCCTTTGTTTCACAATGTTTTTAGCCATTTAGGCTTGTTTAACATGTATTCTTTTTTATTTTTTTAAAATTGGTTGATGAACCTTCAAATCTTCATTTTTTTTGTAACCTGTTATGAAATTAAGGCAATATTGATGATTACTTTCTGCATCTTATTCACCTTTTTGTTAGTTTCGGAGTACTAGAAGGACTTGAAGGTGTGATGTATGGAAGAGCTTGTTACTTGGCCTTGTTACAAGTTCCCTAGATGTGTGTTCCAAGTTTCCTATTCAGATTTTGGGTTTTTTTCCTGGAGAATTATATTAAAGCCCTCTTCTAATCCAACAAGAAGGGTTAATCATACTTTTATAGCTGGTATGATATGGGTTGACCCAAAACTATGTTACCAACCGGGGACGGGGGGAACAGGGAGCGACACAACTTTTAGACATGATCCACTGCCTACGGAAATCTGGCCAATCATACCTATGTGTGAAGAAGTTGACAGATATGTTCAACTAGCAGAGATTGGTCTATAATGATCAAGTAGAAAACTGTATAGTGCATTAAGCAATCCTGGGGAAAGAACTGCAGTGTGCCACAGGTCCATTCATGTGGAGAGATTGGAAGATGCTCGTTCAAGTAAAATAGCTCTGTGCCAGCCCAATAACATTTGTGCACTGCAAATTAGTACGATATTTACACTGTTGGAAGACCTTTTCAACACTTCTAATTTTTTAAGTGAACTTTATCAAGCTGCCAAAAGCCACGGAAAGGCATCAAGTAGATAGAGGAAAGTATTAGCTGATATGGGCATTATATGTCCTAGACTACTGGGTTAATTGTAAATGTCTATAAATGTATTTGTGGCTGAACCACATGAAGAAAAAGATTGATTGAAGTATATATCAAATAAGAAGCTACTTCCTCAGATCCATTATTATTGCAACATTACCCCTTGCACAGTTTTTATGAAAGCCATGTAAAGAGGAGAAAGAGATAGAAAAAAGCGGGATCCATGTGATAGAAGAGAAATAGAGAGAGGGTATTATCAAATAAGGAAACGTTGCACTTAATGTGAAACTTACAAATGAGGGAAACATTGCAATTAAATAAGAACAGAGGAAGTACTTTCTTGGTCTTCAACTAATTGTCCTCTTAGGTTTGGGGATGCATATTGAGAGTGGGGTTTTTTGGAAGATAGCGTAAAAAAAATTATTGAGAGAGAAAGTTAGTTAGGGTACCGCTGCCCCCATCGCATGGGACATAACCCAAAAGAGAGAGGTAGTTAGTGTAGAGGCCAACATTACATTATTTGAGTGGGTTGTATGGCATAGTTAAGGTAACCAGACATTTCTTTATGTATGGCAATTGTTTGAGGGCGCAAGAAGTACATTTTTATGTAGGACTTGTTATCATCTAAGTTTTAAAATACTATTGGAGACTGTGACTAAGTCCTATATTGTTTTATGTCACAAAAGCTCTGGGATTCTACCTATGTATATTTTAAAGGACTGGATGTGTGTCCATAATGGGTGTGGCAAGGAAGATAAAGAGTTGGGGTAGTGGAGAATTGGAGATGGGAGAATGGTGTTGTAGCTTTCATTGATGTACAGTGTTCATAATACTATGAGAGTATAATGTATAGGGTAGATTTAAGGCTGTTTTCATGTAATGTTTTACATAATTAGGGAGGGAACCACACGTGCTTGACTATGAAGGAGTAGACATCAGCCTTTTTCTGGAATAATATTTATTATTAGGGTTAGGTTAGCAGATGCTACTAACTATGTAATGACATATTTCCTTTATTAGGCTAGTGAGACTTTTTGCCAATGGACTTTTTTGCCAATATTGACTTGAGAGTTCAAGGGTATATTTCAAGAGGTGGTGTGGGAAATTTGCTTTTCTTGTAACGTCACTATGGACTTTGTTCCCAAAACCTTTTAGTTTAGCAATGTTAGTAACTTAGGTGGAATGGGGGAAGAATAGAACATATCGATGGATTCATGAATCCTCTTACCCCCCAAAAATCCTCACCCCCAATTTTATTGGAAATAATATATTTTAAAATTAAAAAACTACATTCGTCCATTCTTGTATATGCATAAATTAGAGCAGACAATCTCTGACACAAGACGACAAAACAATTTAAAGCGACAAGACATGAACTCGAAGTTACGGAGAGAAACAAGAACTGACACAAACATGAAATCAATTCGACCCAGTATGATCAAATTGTCATACTCCCTCCGTCCTCCATATTAATTGATACACTTTGACCGGCGCAGAGTTTTAGGAGCTTTATTTGACTTCTTTATTTTATTGGTGGTAGTTGGTAGTGGGGTATTTTTTTGTTGTAGTTAGTGGATTGTGGGGACTCAACTTTTTGAAGTAAGAGTGTGTGTGATGTTTCTTTATTATTGTTCGACTTGCCATAAAGATAGAGAAATAATCTTAAATTGGTGGGACGAAGCCATTTTAGGAAGTGTGTCAATTAATATGGGATTTTCGAAAATAATAAGTATATCAATTAATATGGGACGCAGGGAGTATTATGCAATTTTATCCTACGGTTTATATGATCTTTGATATGTTTTGTGAACAACCCAAAATTGATAAGAAAACCAAGTATACTCATATTGCCAGCATATATTATTTATTGGAGTAAAGCCTTCTATCTAGAAGTTGCGTAGTTTGCATGGGAGTTTCTTAAATAGCTACTATGGTAATTTGGAGACTCTCTATATCTTGTTTCGATGGATTTGGGGAGGCCTTCCCATGTTATCTGGCTTAAACTATTTGTAGTTGAAGAATTTTCTCATTGATATAAGTTAATGGAGCTGAATACATTAACAATTAAGTTAGTATGTGACTGCATTTGCAATTTGTGCACTCATGGAGATCTTTTTCCCGCAGAATGTTACTGACTGTAAACATCTAGGAGACGTTTCTTTCAAATAACTGCAACGAATTGGTATGAGAACCCCATGGGTATGTTTTGGAAACCCAATACTTGTGTTCACTCAAAGCATGGATTTTGAATCTATTACTAGAGGGGGGGGATGGGGATCTCATTATATAGGGGGTGGGTATGAGATTGAAGTTTTTCTCCTGGAGGGGGGAGATGAGAAATCTATGGGTATGAGGTTACATACCTAAGTTAGCTCAAACCAACAACATTTTCATCATTAGTAGTATAACAACTATTCCATTCCTTTCCATTTCAAAACCCTCCAACTAAACACATTCTCAGAATTTTGAAGAATTTTATCATTGGTATAACTTAGGGAGCTGAACTTATTAATTGGTAGGCCAGTAGGTCAGTAGTTTTTGCAATTTGTGCACTTGAGTAGATGTTTTTCCTTCGTAGAACTTTAACCTGTTAGGTGATCAGGCCTGCAAGGATGAAGCATATATGTGCATTTCATGACAAGCTTGTTCCTTGATCAACACAATTTTTCTTCTAAGCCATTGGTTGGACTGGTCTGATTACTAATGTGATTGTACCAAATCATTGAAATTGAAAATGCTTAAAAAAAAATTATAACAAGAGTTTTAATTAAAATGTAGTGAAAAGGTGTATCTGCACAACCCTGTTCTCGTCCAACTAAAAAAAATAATATATGGTACCAAATCACTTTTTAATTAGCAAAAATAAGTTGTTATCAGTAAATCTCGTAATTGCATTCGAAGAATAACACTAGAAAAATTCTGAAAATAATTTTAGTCAATAAAAATTGCTTTGAACAACAAAAATTAGTATTGCCAAGGGAACTAGATTTCTTAGGCTCTGATCCCAGTAGATGTAGGCTTTTTAGGTTGAGGATCTATCTAATCAAGGCAAATCCTTGAAATGCTTCCGGTTTAGCCAAATATCTCACCTGGTACGTCCAGGTTGTCACCCAAGCCGTTCTTTTTTCGGAAAGTTG
Source organism: Beta corolliflora (assembly GCA_947648045.1). Classification (NCBI taxonomy): domain Eukaryota; kingdom Viridiplantae; phylum Streptophyta; class Magnoliopsida; order Caryophyllales; family Amaranthaceae; genus Beta; species Beta corolliflora. Next base: position 934,137 of record CANSZD010003084.1, on the reverse strand, counting down.
AGACAGAGAAGTACAAATCCCGCCTCGAATTTTCCTTTCTTCTGCCTCTACTGTTAGAGGAGTCACCTTTCTCACTTGCGCTCGAGCTGATGTCATCAGAATTTTTAACTTTTTACCTTCGTGGAAAGGTCCCTTTGTATACCTGCCTCTCCGTCCAAACAGTTAACACCATTGAACTAGGAAATATTCAACCAGTAAAAATCTTTACAGTTTTAGAATTCAAGTGAAGGGCCTACGTCAAAAACTATTCTGAAAAAGCTTTAGTCTATTTCTTGTCTCTGGATTAACTGAAGTTTGGCATTAATGGTGCTGGACTGCAGGTTGGCATTAATGGTGCAGGACTGCAGGTAAACATGCTAGATGGAGTGTTTCTTATATCTGAGTCTTTATGTGGATTTTTTTTTTAATTGTGGATTTTTGAAAATAGGATTTTAGGATATGCATGTCTGGCTATCAATTAGGTGATATTTTGTCTTATTGAATACTACATAACCTTTCTCAGTCTCCTTAACATAGACTTGATATACCTTAACATATGTTGTGGCTTGATTTAGCCTGAAAAATGGTGGTAGCAGACGTGCAGTGTATTGAAATTGATGTCTTCGTTATTTGGGGGTGATTTAGAACTCATGAGAGTTGGTTGTCTGAATTGCTTATCTAGGGAATTTGATCAATTGCTTCGCAGCAAATGATTCTCTTTAGGATAAAGCAGAATTGTGTGGTTAGACTTTAGAGAATTGGACATGTCTACAAACATAACTGAGGAGTCGCCAATTGGATAAGGCCCTGTTAGCAGTTTAGCACACTTGGCTCTTCCTATGCAATGGTGATAGCCCTACTTCAAAATTTACATATCCCCATTATATTAGATGTTTAAGTTTTGATTGAACTTTGTATGTTGTGACATTTTCATACTTGATCCTAATTGCTGAGTCACGCCCTTGGAATGGAAAGTAGACATACTATTGGAGTTTGGATGATAGGGAAATATTGCTACTTGTTCATATTTTGCTCCTTTTCATCAGCAACTGTCTTTATAGGAGAAAATTTTCCAATTTAAACTTTCTTCAAGGACATTCAAATATGTATATTTCAAATTCTACATTGTTAGTGTTAATAACTTCTTGGATATAATTTTATTATGTTCGTTGCTCTTGTTTGGAATCAACATTAATTTTAGTGAAGGAGTTGCAGTGCCTGTCTTTAAATCATTAACTCTGTGTCCTACCTGACCCTGTTCCTGGAATTTTTCTTTCTTCAAAATTGTTGCTGGGGAGGGTGTGTATATAGTTTATCAGCATTACAGTGTGAAACTTATTGCATCTTTGAAGTTGGCTGCTCTTATTGTTTGTCTTAGCATCTAAAGCTTAATCATCCGTTGCGGTGTTAATTGCTCCAAACCTTTCAAATGCCCTAACGACTCATTTGGTAGCAGGCAATAAAGAAAGTCTTATGCTGATGCTCTTGGTAGTAGAAATTATCCCCAAACGAGTGTTTTTCTTTACAAATTGTTATTATCACTAATATGCAAAGTGGTAATGAAAATTTAGGAAGAAAAACAGGTATTTAAGGATGGACAAACATTATCATGGATATTGAGATGGGACTTAATTCACAACTTTACCTATATATTTTTATTAGTAGTGTCACCATTTATTACCTCCTAGGCTCCTACCAAACGGGTTGTTAGATGTGTTATTATGCTAGTAATGTTGTAGGTTCAAGTGTAACTTTTAATGCAGTTTCTTTCATTCAAGATGCCTGTCGTTCAAATGTTAGTCCACGAGTAAACCTGATATAGGTATTTGCTTTGAGGTAGTAGCCTTCTAAGCTTCTGCATATAGATACAACTTGAGGAGTAATAAATCACTGTTGACTTCAAATGGCAAGTTCTGATGTTGTGGGTATATTAAGAGAGGTAAATCTGGAATAAAAACACGTGATATTGGATCGAATGATCAATTTCACATAGAGCCAATGCAATTGCCATCCTTTCTTTTTCCTTTCTGTGATGGATGATCATCTTGTGTGGGCATTTTTAATTTCGATTACTTCCATGACTTTCCTCATTGACTACTTGATCATTTGCAGGTTTCTGGGTTCACTTTGATCGTCATTCCTGTCTACTTGGTTTTCTGTATCGCTTGGACCTGTTATCGTGCTGGATTTGAGAACTTTGATGAAACTATTGTTTTCTCTCAATCCATGTTACAATAAGTTCATGTTTAACAACATGGTTGTTCAGAAATTTTTTTAAGCTTCTTATGCTTCTCTGCTTACACTAATTAGTTTTATGAAACAGAGCCGGGGACTATCGATTTCGGCCTCAGTGTTGTCTTTCTTTTTTTACCGATGGGAGCTTCAGTGTTGTTAATGTCAAAAAGATTATTCAAGTTGTGTTCTAATAATATGACTCCCTCTATACCAGATTAATAGTCAATCAAGCATATCATACAATTTTACTCAAAAGACAATCTTATAGTTACATTATTCACATTTAACTGCAAATCATTCAATCTTATTGAGAATATAATTGGTGAAAATCAATGACTAACCATTATTATAATTTGTCGGATGTCTAAAATTGTATGGAGAGAGTTTTAATAGGCCAGGTCAACCGGAGTCCACTTGTTACTCGGCCCACTCACATTGTTTTTGCGCGTCGTCATTTGTCTAGATTTTCCAACTTGACGACATCTTGACTTGGGTCCAGCTCGGCCCACTTCAGATAAAATTTCTGTTTTGTTTGGAATTGATTATAAGTTTTGCCTGACCCATGAAATGTACTTTTGTGAGAAGTTACCTAATAATTTTATTTTTGTGAGAAAAATATACCAATGGCTGGATTTTTTGTGGGTTGGCTTTATTTTTTTGTGTTGAATTTTTATTTTTTTGCTTTTTGTTCATTATACCTATCTGGTCTTCCATTATCATCCCTAGGGCTGCTTATCGGTCGAGTCGAACCCGAATTGTGGTCTGCTCAGCTTGTGTTCATTTAAGTTTATTCGAGATCGAACCGAGCTCAAAGCTTAACTAGCATAGCTTTGTTCGAGCAGAGCTTTGTTCAAACCGAGCTCGAACTGTTCACGAACAAGCTTGATTATTTACCACCCCTAATTTTACATGTTTTCTTTGTTTTTCCTTTTTAAATATTTGAGATTTATAGGTTTTCTTTTAGACAATGAAACTATTAACTTATTATTGTGTGATATCTAGGTCAATATATTTATGTATATATATAAATATATTATTTTTCTATATAAAAGTATAATTGAGCCTGTTTACGAGCTTTCGAGCCGAGTTTTGCCTAGCTCAGCTTGGCTCGTTAAAGTCTCGAGCTTGTCGTTTATGCTTTTACTAGACAAAACCTGGATCACTCAATTGTTATAATTTTTAATAATATGTAATGAAATATATTTAGGGTCAAAAAAGTGGATTAACAAACATACACAGGCAAAACTGACAAACTAAAAAATACAGAGAGAAAATATTATAAGGTAGTCTCTTAGAAATTTACTAAACTACCCTATTTACTAGTAGTTGTCTCATTCCCATCCTCCCTCCCTCACTTTATTTATATGAAATATGTTTGAAAAATCTAGAACATAATGTGACAACTTTTTCCACAAAATCCAAACTAATACTTCAAATTATTATTTCCAGCGAGATAATAGAAATATTATACAAATTCCCCTCTAGGCTCTAGCATAATAATACTATGCAAATTTAGAACTAATTTATGCATTTTTATATGGATTTACACTTTTACTCTAGTTTTAATTTTCAACTACGCTACAACAATTAATACAAAAATCAGTTCTACATGATGAATTAATGGATGATCTTTTTCCTAGAACATCTCTTTGATTGTGCATTAATATTTGTGCTAATGATGGGTTTATCTTCCTTGCTTATTCAAGTGATTGGTGAATGTAATACTGCAATACAGCAATACCAAGTGTGTTTACTCATATAGTAAGGTTTCTTACATTTCCTACCAAAAACATGGCTTGTGCATACGTATTAACTCCCATCGGCCAACCTTGACCAAAATTATAGTGTCCTCAAGTTTAGGGTGAATAAGATTAAGTAATCCATATTAAACTTTTCGAAATCCAACAATCAGTAGTGATCTATAAAAATGAAACTGTAGAAATTTGGAACAAATCATCAAATGACAGTTATAGGGCGTGGGGTATCCCGAAGTCCTGATAACTCGATAATAAAATGCTACATTGTCATTATTAATTATTCACAATCAATACTAATATATTAATGACCATTCTAGTTTCTAAGTATTTTTTTTAATAATACTAAAGCGAACTTGAGTTATATAAAAACATCTTATATAAATGTATAAATCATCATACCAAATCTCTTAAAACATGAATGATGATGTTTGAGCTCAAACATCAATAAACCATCAACTCATGCATAATTCCAAAATATCATGCAGAGTTTTAATTATTTCTTATAAGAGCAATACAAAAAGTAGATGTCGTTGATTTTTTTTTAGATTTCAAGTATCTAATATTAGACGGACTTAACCGGGTATTCAACTGATTTCGGTTTTATAAGAATACAAGTTTTAATGTGTCTCCATTCTTACGAACCATATTTGAACTCCTTCAAAACTAAAATTCGATGAATTATAAGCAGTTCACGCTAGTTTGCTCATCCTTATATATTTATGATTTTTACTCCTATTTTTTATTAGTTTACCCAATTGCTTTTTTCAAAGTCAAACTTCATTAACTTTAAGTGTATTTTAACACTAATATGCGATATTAATCATTATCATATGGGATCTTGTTAGATTCGTTCTAATATGTAGATCTAAGTTATCACTTTTCTCGTCAAAAAAAGTTATTAACTTTTATAGTAATTTTTATTAATACACAGTTGAAGATATTAATTGTACTAGCTAAAGGGGCAACTTAAAGATTAATAAACAAAAGAATATACTAATAAAAAACGAAGAAAGCATAACTGCATATTGCATAACTTAACTCAATTGGACAAAGGCCCGCTTCAAAAAAAAAAAAATACTTGATGATGGTAGGATTTTACCATACTGTCTTGGCTCTTAGGTAAAACTAACATCGAGTGATCCAGGTTTTGTCTAGTAAAAGCATAAACGACAAGTTGATATGCATGAGGTAAAGAGATAAAAGTAACAAAGTTCACATGAATGGTAAAGTTTTATTTGGATTGAAGATGATAGAAGTGTTCTTGAATCATGGGCATCGCGAAAACATGCAAAAAATACTCCTAATTCAGTATGTGGTCGAGACTAGTTCTAAAGAGGGAGGCTAAAACATGGTGGGTCCAAATTTACCTGCACTGCAAGAGAAATTTCAAAATCCCTGACTTTCAGAAATCATAACTACTGAGAGAATTATATATGAAATGTCATAGGCTAGTCACTTTCACCCTCATTATTATCCTTTTCAGGAGTCTTGTCTATAAACACTACCACTCCTACTTGTACTAGTTGCAATACACTCTCGCTAATTGCTTAGCGGCAATTTCAGTGGGCACTACCAAAGACCCAATGGTATCGCTTTCTATCTCCCACATGAGAGACTAAGGTTCAAATTTTGTTGTAAGCTTAATTTTAATGTTGTTGGGGGGAGGGGGTTGGGGTGCTTGTTTTGGGCCTCTGGGTGAGGGTCTTGTGCGAGGACAGCTCAGAAGTAAATTCTTCTTACCATGGGGCTCCCAAAAGAGGGCCCCTCCAAAAAAAAAAATTAGTGGGCGGTAGGTTTTAGCCTGGTAGTATAGTTATAGAAATATCTCTAATTTAAGAAGTTTTGGAATTGAGTTTCATTCTTAGCAAATGTTGGATTTTCTCTTTATTCTCCTCAATTTGTTAGGACTTCTCCTTACATAGTTAAAAAAAAGGGCATTTGCCATTTGTTATGGTTAATACTTGATGAATTATAGATATGTAGTACTACAATCGTATATCCCAAGACTCCATTATTAGTATATATTTTTACAAAAAAAAACCATTATCTTAACATCATCGTTTCTTATCAGTCATCACACTTCCTATCACTTTGCAACAGAGGCATATTGAAAAAAAAAAACTTAATAAAACCATACATTTTAAGAATTGTGACAAGTTTTTTCCAAAATATTCTAAAATATCTTAACTTTCTACATTATTTCATCAAACATCATCCCACTTACTCAAACTATACTTGATAGAAGTATTTGTGTAATCTTCATGTTTAATACATGAGGCATTATTGTTGAGATTCCATGAATAACCACATATGAGTATAAGTATTATCACACATCGAATATGATGAAAGGAATAAACAATTTAATAAGTTTGAGCAATTACTCATTCTATTGCCAATTGGTTTGAGATTTAATAAGTATATGTCTAGTCATGACTGTTAGATTGTATAAACTCCTCAATCTTAGAGTGTTGTAATTGATCATACATATAGGTTACACAAGTGTTAATCCAAACTATATTAGAAAACCTGATCAGATATATATGTGGTGAAAATATCCTAAATATATTCTCTATCAATGACACATGTATGTCTTAACTTTTTTAATCGCTCAACTTGATTGATCTAATCCTTGAGAGGCATTTATGGGCTTAGGGCTTCACTAACATACTTCTCTGTCTCACTCTAAAGTCTAAAGTCTAGATTTGTGAAAATAATCCAAAGCGTAGGGATTTAGCACATAGCAATCAATATTAATGACATAGATTATTGGAATTACCTAACGCTTTGAAAAACTTTTTCAGCTCTTCTAGAAGTAATCTATGTTCATTGAATGGCATATGGAATACTCTAGGAATTTGATGTTGCGAATTGTGATGATGAATGATGTCATATTCATTATGTAAATTAAATACTTGACTATATTCTTTTTGTTATACATAAAAGTATCGGTTTTTTCACCAGGTACTCCTGAGGTTTCACAATATTCACCTGGTACCCTCGCGTTTTCAATAATTCACTTAGTGCCCCTGAGGTTTTGAAAAATCACCAGAATACCCTTTATGACTAACGGACGTCAACTCCGTTAGTCATTAGGGCTAAATCAACGAAATTAATCCCTAACTAACCTAATTAATACTAATTAATCCTAATTAACTATAATTAAACCTAATTAATACTTTTACACCCTAATTAACCCATCTCTCTCCCCTAACCCCTAACCCCACCACTCTCCCACCACCCCACCACCCACTCCCCCACCCCTCCCACCACTCCCGGCCCCCTTCCCAACCCCTCCCCCACTCCCACCCCAAAGAACCCCCCACCCCCACCACCCGCATCCCTCCCCCCACCCCCCACCCCACCCCCCCCCGCGCATCCCCTCCCCCCCACCTCCACCCCCGCACAGCCCCCCACCCCTCCCCCAGCCGCCTTCCGCACCATTCCCCAACCCTTCCCCCCCCCCGTCGACTTCAAACGGCCGATAAATCAACACAAATCGAGAAATAGATCCAGGTGAAGGGGGTAAATCAACACAGATCGAGAAATAGATTCGGTGAAGGGGGTGGGAGAAAGGGGAGGGGAAATCGACTCGGGGGCGCGAGGGTGGGGGTGAAGGGCTACGACTCACGGGGGTGGAGGGGAGGGGCTGCGCGGGTTGGGGGGGGGGAGGGCATGGGGGTGGGGGGGAAGGGGCCGGGGGTGGTGGGGTGGGGGGGAGGGTGTGGGAGGGGCTACTGGGCCGGAAGAGGGGGCCGGCTGGGTGGGGGAGGGCGGGGGTGGTGGGAGGGTCGGGGAGGGGGTGGTGGGAGGGTTAGGGTTTAGGGTTAGGGGTTAGGGTTAGGGTAGGGTGAGAAGTTAGGGTTAAATTAGGTTAATTAAGTTTTTTTAGGGTTATAGTTAACGGAAAGTCGACGGTAGGGTCACGTCAGGAATTTTTCAAAACCTCAGGGGCACCAGATGAATTATTGAAAACGCGAGGGTACCAGGTGAATATTGTGAAAACATCGAGTGCACTGGTGAAAAAAACCGTAAAAGTATAGGTTAAATCCGAAAATCATAGTTGGCCTTATTAGTTGGAGGCCGTGTTTTTACCCCAGTGATACATAGGACGTCTAGTGTACAAGCTCGCAATTTTGGAGAAAATTCTCTTTTCACGTCTTGAACACGATCGAGCACGTAATATTTATTGAAAAATAAGAATTTGTCCACTGATATAATAAATTTTGAAAACTACTTCGTAGAACGATAACATTAATAATATATTACCTTTGTTTCTATTTGATCTAGACGTCTTTCTCTTTATTTTGTTTCTTTTACTTACAAACCGAAAATACCGAAATACGCTTTTCCGTAAATATTCACTTATACTTGTCTCACATAAAATAGAAGCTTTTTTTATCTATTTATTTTTAGATAGGTAAGTTGAAGTCACTTACAAAATTAAGGATCCCTTACAGGGTGAGACTTAATTCCATAACCTTTGGAGTCGGAGGTAATGGCAATACCATTGTTGCTCTCCATTAATTACCAAACAAACCAATAATTGTATATAGCACTCTAGAATACATGATCGGAAATCTAATGACCGATAGCATCTAAGAGGGGTAGTATTCAAAAAATTTGAATCATGTTGGTCTTGGAAATCTAATGACCGATCTAATTTTTTAATTTTTATAACCCATTAAGAGAAATGACTCTATTTAGATTAATTCTTTTTTTATGGAAAGCCTAATAAGGCAACTAGATTAATTCTTATACACGTTAAACTTAATCCAATATTATAAGCAAGATCCATATATTCAAATTCCATATATAGTATGCTCCATGACCATGTGGGAATTGGGATGCCATAATACTTGTAATCAAGCATTAGGATATGTAGGCCACCTATTTGTCTTCATCAAAAATTCTTTTTGGTTGGTAGGAATATTTGTATTGAGAGCATAATTTGATTTTTGTGTATTCATACTGATCACATTTTCTTCTAAACTGATTTTTACGCACGTCAATTCACGAAGAATAAACTCGATCGAGCTAAGCGTTATTAGCCGCTCATTTCATTGGACATGGTTTAACGTGGCTTGCTATTATAGTAAAACTTTATGTTTTTAGCAAACTTTTCGGCGGCCAAAAAATTCCTTGTTCAATTAATCATCATCATTTTTAATTTGTTTACCTAGCCTTATTATTCTAATAATGCTTTATGATACGAGTACAATTTTATTTTTCCTTCTCCAATCATTTTTTAGAATGTCTTCCTAGGATGACTAGATAGCAAGATATATCATATATGTTTTCAATCACGTTTTCTATCTTTCTATGTTGACACACTATTTGATTAAACGGTACTCTTCAATCACACATTTTAAACACACGTATAGTATTAAATTTGATACTTATTGTTGAATTTTTGAGAGAAGCATGAAAATAAGGTTTCATGTAATATTTAGCTACTCATATCATTCTATAAAGTTTATCATTAATGTGTTGACTTTCCCAAATTTAAGGACTTTGCATATAATTTGGATACTCGACTCTACGATATGTTGGAAAATTTCACCCACCCGCCGGAGTCGAACTTTCACTGCCTTTGGCCTTTAAGTTTATTTTCTTTTCCTGCTACAAAGCTTTTGTATTTAACTCTTGAGCTAAGTAGTATATTAGAGGTTGGTCCTGGATCAATTATCGTACCTAGTCTTTAAGATTGATGAAGATACTAATGAAAAGGAAGAAAGTAATAGTGTACTAGACACAAGGAGTCAAGGACTATAATTCAGCTTAATAAAAGATCAATTAAATTGGACATGGACTAATTGAATTAATGGGAACGTACATATCAAAAGGTAACTGTCATCCTTCCAAAATTCCAAGGACCCATGCAACATACAATGTCCTTGTCCTCACCAAATTCTTACTTTTTGGTTCAAAGTCAAGAAAGCATTGGGCCTACCCTCCTTTATAGGCGCCCCATTTTATTCTACATTTGCACATGTTCACCCCACAAAAGCGCAAACTAAGATAAGGAGCTTACAGGAAAAACAAAAGGTCCATCAACCTGTGTCTTAACTCTTAACTGCCTATTCGGTAAAACAATTTTTTTTTAAAATAGAGCACTTAATGAATATCAAAATCTTGTAGTATGAGATAGGTTTATACTTTATACTATGTTCTACTCCTCCCGGTCTTTATTAGTTTTACCCGTTTTTTTTTTACGAGAACTTTAGGAGAAATAATGTTGTGGGACGTAGAAGAAAACTATTACTTCCTCCGTTCTGTTTTAAATGAAACATTGGGTGAAATGACACTATTCATTATTCAATTTGACTCAAATTTATCGCCATTATATAAAGAAAAATATAGTCAAGTGGGATCTTGTTAGATTCGTCTCGATGCATACTATGAAATTATAATTTTTTTATATTTTTTACGTGTGCACAACTAAAAGATATTAATGATTAAAGAAGCGCGTTGGGTTGCGTAAAAAAACAAACGTTTCATTTAAAACAGAACGGAGGAAGTATTTTATATTAAAGTTGAATGTATGTGTGATGGAAAATTAGTGGTTCCATTCCAAAAATAGAAACAAAAGAAATGGGTAAACTAATAAGGGACATCCCAAAAAAAGAATACGGAGAAAGCTAATAAAGGCCTGGATGGAGTATTTTGTATTTTGGAGATTATTTTCACTCGTATATTTCATATGAATTTGTACATCTTCTTCCTTCTATCTTTCCTATATTGATCTCATTATCTTTTCTTTGGAAAAGGGATTCACTATTTTAATATCTGCAATCACCTTTGCTTTTCCATTAAAATAACATGAATCGTCAAACTGATAATTTAAAAATAACTTTTTTTCTTGAAACTTCAGCCTACGTAATGCAGAGAAATAATGCCTAATTTTTCTATCACTTATAATAAATTATTTGCAAAATCGTTTCATCTAAAATTGTAACTAAAAATAAAATATAAGGAATGCAAATAGTGTGTAATCTCCAGTTTTCGACTGTTTTTAAATAAATAATTTTTGAAATCAACTATAGTGATTAAGTGGACTTTCCCACAAATTTTTCGTTACTTTTTTATTCATATTATAAGTCCTACATGTTGTAAAGACAAGAGTATATGTTAATCATTTTGTTATCTGACCAAAAAGGGGTTAATAATTGTCTTATTGCATGTTTAGTGCGGAAATCTTTTGACTTATCCACATTTTTTAGGGCTTTGGTTAGGAGGCCCATGCAAATTGGCTGCTCACTTACTTTCTCTCTTTTATCCCCCTTTTGGTCACTTTTTCTTGGTATTTTTCCAATTTATATAGCTTACATATTGCACTTTTCTAGATCTATGATTGACTTATTTAAGAAATTATCCCGAATTATTATAACTAATGTTACTTTTGGAATGTTCAGTACGTCTCCACGTGCATCAAACAATTGCATGTTTGTCTACCTTTGCTCTTTTTCTTTTTATAAATTGGAGGAGTTGGGCCATTGGGGTCTTGGGGCGGTGATGGTTGGCTCCTTGAACCTTGACCATAACGGCATAACCTTGGAGTATTTTTAATAGATTTTACGATTTACAAGTATATACTCCCTCTGTTTCTTTAGTTGACCCATTTTTTTAGGCAAACTTGTCGAGTCATTAATTAAATCTTAATATATTTATTTATCAATAAGCAAAAATTATAAAAAGTTAATATTTTAAAAATATGTATTGATACGAATCTAATAAGTCCCACATTATTATATTTTTTCTTAAGTATAAATCACAAGAGATTGTCAAAGTCATGTATGTGAATAGTACCAAAGTCGAAATGAGTCATCTAAAAAATGGAGGAAGTGTTTCATAAATTTGTAAAAACATAAGTATGTTGATTGTCATGAATTTACATATATCATGGCCTCTTCTTCAAAATTTTGTTCACCTTTTCCATAATAACTAGTTGTTTGACCCATATGGTTCCATGGGTTATTTTAACAAGATAAAGAAGATATATTGTTTGGGATTATTGATATTTTATCACAAGCACAAATCATAGCTTAATGATTGGATGATAATATGTAAAGTGAGAGGTTAAGAGTTGAGGCGCCTGGCACGCCATAGTAAGCATTTGATAAGGAGGAACGCAACACATGGGGACTACAACCTTTTCCCACACGTGTCACCTTATTCTTTGCAATTTCTATATTCATCCATCCCACATTACTCTTTGCACTTTTATATATGAACATAGTCTACTATTATTTAATCTTTCATCAATTCAAACATGGCTCACCACCTCTCCCATTTAAATAAAATAAAGCCGCTAGGGCTTTATTTTATTTTATTTTTTTCCCCTCAAAAAAAATAAATAAGAAAGCCCTAGTGGCTCTACTATGTTGAGCTTGATTTCAACTCTATTAAGTTCAGTTCAGTCAACTCCATTAAATTCAATTCAGTTCTATTCAACTTAGGCTCTGTTCTTTTGGACTGAATAAATGGAAATTGATTCGGTTCGGTTCGAGATCGGAATCGATTCGGTTCGAATCGAATCGATTCGATTGATTCGAATCGAGTCGGTTGGTTCGATTCGATTCGAGACTTATTCGGTTCGGTTGAATCGGGATCGATTCGAGACTACAACTTATTATTATTATTATTATTATTATTATTATTATTATTATTATTATTATTATTATTATTAATATATTATTATTATTATTATTATTATTATTATTATTATTATTATATTCTTCTTCTTCTTATTATTATTATTATTATTATTATTATTATTATTATATTCTTCTTCTTCTTCTTATTATTATTCTTATTCTTATTCTTATTATTATTATTATTATTATTATTATTATTATTATTATTGTTATTGTTATTATTATTATTGTTATTATTATTATTACTATTATTATTATTAATATTATTATTTTTATTATATTCTTATTATTCTTATTATTATTGTTATTTTATTATTATTATTATTATGCATATTATTAGTATTAGTATTAGTATTAATATTATTATCATTATCATTAATATTATTAATTATTATCATTATCAATGATGATAAAAATATTACTCTACTTGTAATTATTTAATAATACTCAATTCGAATCGGTTCGATCGAGATCGGATCGATTCGATTCGGACCGGGTCGATTCGATTCGAGACTTATTCATTTCGGTTCGGTTCGGTTCGAACTTATTCGATTCGGTTGGACTTATTCAGTCCAAAAGAACAGAGCCTTAGCTCTATTAAGTTCATTTCGGTAAATTTCAGTTCAATAGTACTACAAGGCCTTACAAATAACATTTGATAATAAAAAACTTATCATTTGAAACTACGTACTGTTTCAATAAAATAATATTTGGTAAACTTTCTAATTTTCATTTGATATATATTCATAATTTGGAAGATTTTACTCGAATTTAGCCAGGGATATGACATATGTGATATGACTATAATATTTACAAAGAATATCTACTCTTACCTTAAATAATTACTTTTGTTTAGATAAAGTCATATCTAACCAAGTCCACAGCTAAATTCAATTGCTAATAAATTTAACTCTAGATAAATTTAAATAACGATATACCGATGATGAAAACAAAACAAAATTAATTTATTCCTCTGTAAACCTCTTTTCCCTAATGCCAACGTTCATAGTTAATAGTAATACTTTGGCTAATTGGATCGTGCCTTGTATGGATACTATTTGGGAATCCAGTGGAACCATCAACAAAATCAACTTGAAATCAGAATGAAGCATGGTTAAATAAATAGTAGTATATCGCTAGAATTTAGCTAGGAGACTAAATTTTTATCACTAAAATTTGTGAGTGAATCTCTAAAATGTTTATGAATTTTTTAACCTATACCACAAGGCATAGGTTAAGGGTATGTTCTCCCCATCTTATTTTCAGTTCAGTTCAGTTCAATTCAGTTCAGTTCAGTTCCTAAATTATTATCATTATTATTAATTAGTTATAATTTAGTTCAGTTCAGTTCAGTTGTTTTATGCCGAAGAGAATAGGCCTTAAGAATTTCAAAATTTCATTGAATAAAAAAAATACAACAAGATTCTATTTATAATAAATACTTCCTCCGTTTCGTTTTAAATGCAACAAAGGAATATTTTATATCTCATAAAAAATACCACTTTGTTGCATTTAAAACGATACGGACGAAGTATGAATGATAGATACTGAAGATGGGGATAATCATGTAAGACTTTTTTGTTTGGTTGGAATTTAAAATGAATTTTTTTTTGCATAATGATATGTTATGCTCCCTCCGTCCCATAATATAGTGTCCGCTTTTCTTTTTTCGCGGCAATTAAGGAAAATGGAAGGAGTAGTAGGATTTCCCCAAAAATATATTTAAGGAAGTTGATAAAAAAAGAATATAGGCACACCACACAACATTTTGGGACACACAGAAAGGCATGCGAGCACTATATTATGGGACGGAGGGAGTATAAGATTTTTGATACTCTTAACTTATGTTTTTTGTGGTATAGGTTAAAGGACCCAATGTTTAATAGTTGGGAAATTCTACATGGTAGCCCCCAACTTTTAGGTTTTCTACATGGTAGCACTTCTTAAAAGAGTTATACTTGGTAGCCCCGAACTTTTAGGTTTTCTAAACGGTAGCACTCCTTAAGTGAATTCAGTTAAGTTGTCGTTAGTTTTAACATTTATTAGTCTGGCACACAAATCGAGACTTTTTCGACACCCAAAACGAGTATTTCAGATTATTTTTTTTACAATTCCGACCTTTAATCGAGCCTTTAAGGATAAAATTGCCCCCCTTTTATTGTCAAAAAATGATCTAAAATACCCATTTTGGGTGTCGAAAAAGTCTTGATTTGCGTGCCAGATTAATAAATGTCAAAACTAACAACGTAACTGAATTCACTTAAGAAGTGCTACCATATAGAAAACCTAAAAGTTCGGGGATACCAAGTATAAAAATATTTAAGAAGTGCTAACATGTAGAAAATCTAAAAGTTGGAGCTAAAATGCTAAAAATTTTCCTTTTTAGTTTATCCGTTAAAATCAAACATGTTATACTTCATCCTGCTCTGAAAATAAAGTAAAACACTTATCTATTTAATATGAGAGATTTTTTGATAAAAATATGTTGTTTTATTTATTTTAGTTGAGAGAAAGTATTTCTTTTTTACATCCTCTCTTTTACTATCTTTAATTCTTTCAGTTAAATCTATTCTCCTTCCTTTTGCCTGCATATTGCATAGTTGACCTTGTCAATCTATAAAATCCACAGAAATGACGTGAAAGGAATGCATTTAGCCTTATAGAGTACTAGTCACCACTTATCACTTCATAGTTCATGCCAACACCTCCTTTTTCAAACTAAAAAAAATACTTAGAGCCTAGGGTTTTGTTTTGTTTGTTTTTTTTTTTTTACTATTTCTACCCTCAATACACTTTCTCTCTAAAATAGAAAGAGAGAGAAAGAATGTATACCTACAAAAAGAATAAGGAATTATTGCAGAGATTTTCTTTCGTTTTAGTTGATTTTATCTTAATAATTGTTGGGTTTTTACCCTCTTTATATACTGCATGCTCCCTCCTACTTGCAGCTTTCAGGTGTAGACCCAGAGATAGAGTTTTTAGTACGTAATAGTAGAAGATGACAAAACTATGAAAATAAATACTCCTACTGTACTGGTTATTAGTAGCCTACTAGTAGTAGGGATTTTATTGTTTCATATGGATGCTAAAAATGCAGAAAGAGTTTGAGCACAAATACAGGCTACAGCAATACAGTAGGCACACGCCTAAGCCCACGCGTTATCCTCTACTCCCTTTTTTTTTTTTTTTTTTTTGTTGTTGTTCAGGAAAGATAATTGGTCAGAAGGCCAAAGCTTATAAATTCTTAGCGCAGACACACTAGCATTCGTTAGGTTGGGTAGTGGGGATTTATACCCACAAGCAAACATTTTTATACAAACTCCCCAAATTGGGGAGTGATGAGAGTCGAACACCCGACCTCGCGGTTGGGAGGTGGGAGCACCAACCATTGGGAGCACCAACCATTGGGCTCCCACGAGGACCTCCTCCTCTACTCCCTTTATTTCTAAACACATGCAACGTATTCTTCTGGAGGTTGAGGTGGTGGAGTAGTGGGATCAAACTTCATGGGACTCATTTGGGGATTTCCTCTTATCCCCCTTCAAGTGAGTCCCCTTCATCTTACCTTAAAAAAAATGCAACGTATTCTGGCTACACTACCGTACTACTTTGTTTCTTAATATCTTTAATTATATATAATTTCGAATTATAAAAAATTGACATCAATTACTCCTTCCGTTCTTTTTTAGATGTAACATGTTGACTTTTAACATTATTCATACAACTCAATTTAACCATTAATTATTATTTATATATATATGAAAAAATATAGTCATGTGTGATCTTGTTGGATTCGTCTCGGTATACACTTTTCAAATACAGTATATAATTTTTATAGTTTTTAAAATTATATAATTAGATATATTATGGGTCAAACTTGTGTCTCGACAAGTGTGAAAAGTCAAATGTTACATATATTAAAAAACGGAAGGAGTATAAAATACTATACACATTAAGACAAATTACATAGGAGAATACTTGATTATATTTTTTCTTATACATTTGCAAGAGAGAATATGGGATAAAGTTCGTAGATGAATAATTATACTTCCTCTATATTCAATTACTTGCAGTTACTTTTTGATTTTAACATTCTAACCCTTCATATCTCTAATTATAAATATGTAAAAATTAAACATTGTGAATATATACACAGAGACGAATCTCCCTTCTCTCCCTTCTTTCCCTTTCTCTCCTAAACCCTAGCCTCTATTAGTGAATTTCAAAGGGGCTTCCATCGATTTTATCGGTGGATAGCCCCACCGTAATTTTAATTTTCATTGTTGTTTAGCTTTGTTTATGTTCGTTCTTATTTGAATAATACTTCCTCCTTTAAAGAGAGGATCGTTTCTCCCTTGAAATAAAGGGTTTATTCTCTTCTCCTTGGGAGAGACTTTAGTTTACTCCTTTGTTTCTAGATGAATTATCGTAATTTTGGATCATTAATGAAAAATTATGTGCCGTCGAAGCAGATTTCAGATCTACAATTTCAAGCAATGGTATCAAATTTAATTCGACTTCAAAACTACAACATATCGAAAAAAAACCTCGTTGAAGGCTGTATCAAATATCGATGTGGAAGAGGGTATACAGAATTATTAGATCTACTACACAACGATCGTGGTTTTGCAAATTCAGAATTTTATTTGTTCAAAATTGTTATGTATTTGTTATTCCTTATTTCTATTGTAGATGTCGTATAACTCTTTTATTAATGAATTAATTTAACTTTCAAAAAAAAAAAAAACAGAGACGAATCTAACAAGATCTCACATAAATACATAACTATATTTTGCTAGCTTAAATATAGATCACCAAAGGTAGTCAAATGCAAGCAAGTGAATACTGCAAAATCTAAAAAGTCGCAAGATATTGGAAATAGAGCAAGTAGTTACTATGCAAATGTTGCATATATTTAGAAACGGAGGAAATATCAGTTTATTGATATACTCTTTTGCTCGCTTTTTTTTACTTGCTATATATTTTTAATAAATAAACGTTCAAAATTATTTTGCGAATATGGTCACATTTATACTAATATATTAAAAGGCGTTCCTAAACAAGGAACGGTGCCACGTGACGCTCTTCATTAGGATTTTTTTAATCATGTAATTCACATACAATAAAAAAATTAGAAAATGTTTTGTATAAGATTTGACCCCGTTATTTCAAGCTCATATATAATAGTCCTAACAACTATACCAAGTCGTATTTAGTGCAATCATTTTAAATTAAAATATTAAAAAATGAAAGATGTCATTAGGCCTAAAAACTAGTTTATTTCCTAAAAGCTTGTGTCAAGATGAAGTATATGAAGTCAAAAATAAAAGATGGGAGTAGTAATATGAGTCTACGACTATGCCAAATTTAATTTATTGGTCTTTTTGTTTGTTTTTTTTTTTTTATAAGGACGAAATAGCCTATGACTAGCCCCTAAAATAGGACCAACCTACAACATCCTTTCGGATGATGGAAGAAAAGACAATGTTTGAAGAAGAAAACTAATACAAAAGCGAATGAGCCTCATGACCATGATGCTCCATAAAATCAACCGCCTGATTAGCTTCCCGATAGCAATGATTGATAGAAACCGTTTGAAACTTCTGAAGCTCCTCCACATCATCCATAATCAAAGATTTGATTTCCCAAGGAACCTTCCAACAATGCCAGATAGAATTTGGTTGTTTCTTTTCTTTTTCTCCTAATATGCTCACTTTTATCTTATTTCCTTTTCTTTGCATAGGGATTTTTATTTTACTACTTTATTAAGAGTTATGTTGAATGTATTCCACAAAGTCCACCACAAAAAACCCTAGTCGCAATCTCTATTCTCTCTCTTCCCCTCAGCGAAATCCAGGCCTAAAAGAGAACCGCTAGGGACTCGACGACCGCCTTGGCACGGTGGCCGTCGAACCCCTCCCCCTTTTTTCCCTTTTCCTCTTCGTTTTCCCTTTTTTGTTTTCCGGCTTCGTCGTTCATTTTCAGGGTGCTCGTCGTTCGTTTCCCGAGTGTTCGTCGTTCTTTTGGTTCGTCGTCGTTTTGTTCGTGGTCCAGTTAGTAGTTGTCGCTGGTTTCTCCACCCTAGTAGTCGCCAGTTTTCCCTCTCCCTCTTCCCTGGTGTTTGTCGTTCGTCTTGTTCGTCGTCGTTTTGTTCGTGGTCCAGTTAGTAGTTGTTGCTGGTTTCCCCACCCTAGTAGTCACCGGTTTTCCCCAACCCTCTTCCCTGGTGTTTGTCGTTCGTCGCGCCGGTCCCACCTGTAGAGTTTGGGCTTCCCCGTCCCTTCTTCCCTTAGTTTCCTGTAGAGTTCGGGCCTCCCTGTCCCTCCCCCTGTTTTATGTCGGGCCTCCCTTCCCCTTTCCCTCTGTTTGCGTCGGACCTCCCTATCCCCATCCCCCTGGTTTAAGTCGGGCCTCCCTTTCCCCTCCCCCCTGGTTGTTAGTCTCCCTAAGTGGGTTAATTTTAAGTATGTTTCTCTGTTATTTGAGTATGTTTATTTGCTTCCTTTTATGTGTGGTGCTTCTTAAAAGTTTAGGAGTCACTTGGTTGGATAAGGCATGGGGATTCATAATAGTAGAATTTGTGGTTTTTTTGGATTATGTGATGTGGGTACAGGTGAATTAAGCGGACTGTGTGCGTGGTCGAGGCGATGCACGTTATTCATGGTTGGAATTTCTGTTTTCCGGTTTCACAAACCGGCGCTGTGTTCGAGAGCTCACTTTCTTTAGCTCTCTCCCTAGCTCGACATTGATCTTTATGATCCTTGCCTTGACAAATTAAAATCTGAAGGCGGCACACCGCTTGCATCCGGTGGTTTTCAAAGACGCCCACTCAAAAGCGTTTCTCCTTTCTAATGGAGAAACCTGAAATACTCTCGAGCGAGAGTACTGAGTCACAAAGGAACGTGACTCTTTACAAGATCATGAGCCTAGAATCCCAAGCAATAGTGGTTTGTCGGGATTGCTCATGCGGCGAGATGCAACACTCGTCGTTGGTTGTTCGTTGTCCGAATCGTGAACGACACTCGCTTTTCTCACCTCTGCCATCAGCCATCAAAGCTTCGACTCCACCATCACTAGCATTGGCCAGCGATGCCCTCCTTCACATGCGACTCTTTATCGTTTTTTGTTGTTTTTGTTTTCTATGGATTGTAAAAGCTCTTAAAGCTCATTTAGGTTCGTTTGTTTGTGTTTAGATTTGGTTGTATTAACATTAGGCTGTACTTCCGCTTTTAATTAATGTACGATTTATCGTTGTCAAAAAAAAAGGAAAAAAAAGAAAAAGAAAAAAGAGTTATGTTGAAATGGCACAATGAAATTCACATTTCTAACTATGCATACCTGTCCATTTTTCTCAAACCTACTACACCAATAGCTCTTAAACACGACATTGATGAAGATTATTATATATTTTTAATTTGGCTTCAAGAGGCCAAAGTTTGGTGCATTTCTAAACAAATACTGGAGATGAAGTATATAAAAATGTCCCTTATTTTTCCACGAAGGTACATGCCCAACTTTTGTCATTGCAAGACCTATCAATCTATCATTCAGCCGTAGATACTAGGTAGCATTCACTTAATCAAATTAGTCAATAATTCAATAATTAAGTTAGAATGTTAGATGATATGACAAGCTAGTTATTATCTCAGCTATCACAGCTCATTGTTTAACTATTTGAACCAAATAAAGCATACTAGTCCAAGAGTTTGGCATGACGAAACTTTTGTCATTCCACCTAGGGGTGATAATGAGTCTGTCCTGTACGCGAATAGTTCGGGCTCAGCTCGGTCAAAGCTCGGCTCGTGATGGCTCGGCTCGAGACTTTAACGAGCCGAGCTGAGTTAGGCAAAGCTCGGTTCGAGAGCTCGTGAACGGACTCGATTATACTTTTATATAGAAAAATAATATATTTATATATATACATAAATATATTAACCTAGATATCACACAATAATAAGTTAATAGTTCCTTTGTATAAAATAAAACCAATAAAAATCAAATATTAAAAAGGAAAAAGAAATTAAACATGTAAAAAACAAGGGGTGATAAAGAGTCAAGTCTGTTCGTGAACAGTTCGAGCTCGGCTCGTTTAACATTTGGCAAAGCTCGGCTCGAACAAAGTTCGGCTCGTTAAAGTTCAAGCTCGGCTCGAGCTCGAATAAACTTAAACGAACACAAGTCGAAAGACCATATTTCGGGCTCGACTCGACCGATAAGGAGGCCTAATTCCACCCCCTCTTTGTGTTACTTGTGAAGGAAAAGAAGACCAAGTAGGCGAAAGAACATTTGAGGACATAGAATACTCAATGAAGTTTTCAAGAGTATCCATGAAATCAAAAAAATAACACAACATGTTTCAACAATCCACGCAGGAGTAGCTTACAATTCCGTACCGTGATTTGATATGAAATGCCATGACATTGTCAACAAATGGTTAGCCTTCCAAACACATTTACTACTCTCCTTAGTCACCTTTCCACCGCCCTCCTATAGGAGAGTTTGAAGAAATACTTCATTTCTTTGTGTCAATATTGACCGAATTTTCTTTTACAATATGCACAGTAAAGCTGTGACAATACTAATACCTTCCTCCATTATGAAATAAGTGAAATACTTCCTTCAATTTTTTTTTGGTAAGATGAAGGGGCTGGCAGGGGGATAAGGGAAAATCCTCAAATGAGCCCCATGAGGTTTGATCCCTGAGCGCCGAGGATATGAGGTGGGAAGCGATCTGCACTCCTCCACCACCTCTCATTTATGTGAGAGCTTTTTGAGAGAATTATTTCACTTATTTAAGAACGGAGGAAGTATAAGATTTTTTAAAAAACTGATATATCAAAATGTCGCAAAACAAATTTCAGGATTGACGTTTTGACATATAAATACTCTATCTTTTTAGTTCTTACACTTCTTATTTTCACGCCATCAAATGCATTACTTTGTTCAATAATATCTTTAATTACGCATAGTGAAAAAATATAAAAATTTGATACTATGAAAATATGCATTAAGATGAAACAAACAAGATCAAACTTGACTATGTTATTTCTTATACATAAGGAATAACAAATCGAACAAAATTAGTTGGTGAATAGTAATTACTATGCAAGCGTAGCATATAAAAAAAAATACGGAAGAAGTATATCTAAATCAATGGAAATACGCAATCCAAAGGATCAAGGGAAGTACGCAATCCGAAGGACTAAGTAGAAAAGTAAAATGTTAAAATATTAAGCATTAGATACACATTAATGATATTGATTGATTTGTGATATTTTCATGAATTCATGAAATCTTATAAAACATATTTGATGTTTAACTTTTTTAGAGTTGCATATAACATAAATTCACTAATACTATTGAAAGGCTTATATGATCATTGCGTATAATTGAATTATATTATAAACTATATGTGTTGAATTATGCTTTATAACAAGATGCATATACAACTTAAATTTAAATATACATTAAAGAAGAATATTAATGTTACATAATTCTTTAGTTTGTTATCCCCGGTTTTTTTTTGTAGGAAGAAATTTTCGATAGCACCAAGATCGCCTCCTCACTCCAAGGACTATTAGTTTTAAGTTAATAATTGAACAAAATATTATTTTCTAACATTACAAAACTTTTGAAAACTTCACATTGTTAGGAAAAATCAGATCTGTTGTAATGGCTTAACTTAATTACTAGTTAAAGCACCTAATTATCAATATAGAGGGTGTTTTCAGACAGACATTTTAAGTGACAGACAGATAATGAAGCAAATTTTAACTATGTAGGTACTAGGGAGTAGTAGCAATTACTAATACTTATATAGTAGTATAATATTGTTGATCTTGCAGCGCAGCAGCTAGTGTAAAGTAGTATAAACACTATACCAGCTACAAATCTACGAGGCAGGGAGAGCATTTTGTAAGGAAGTAGGCTACCTGTTTATTCTGCAATTAGCATCTACACGAAAGGGTGAAAAACTACAGTAAAAAGAATACTAACTTTAATATGAATAATTTAACGTAACAGGCAAAATCAGCCCAATGTTCCATGTTGATTGTCTATTTGAATGAACGTATGAAGAATTACTCTTCCTGAATTGCAGGACAGGGAAAAATAAGTAATTAGATAGTTACTGTTATGTACTATTACATCATCCTTTATATTTTTTGGGTCCAAAATTAAAATCTAGATATGAAAAATATTCTATGTTAGACCCTCAATTTATCTAAGTTCTCCCCTTTATTATTTGTTTAGTTGATAGTAATGAATTGAACTCGTACTACTAAGTATTCCACTTATTCAAAGGCACTTAAAAAAGAAGGCCTATTGTAACCAAGTTAATTGGTCATTATATCTTTATATGCAAATTAGAACTTTCAAGGTACCATTTTACACATATTGTTAAGTAATTAATGATGACTAATTTCATTTCTCAACAACGAATTTTGTCAATTTTTCTAAAGATGCATTCTCGTCACCTGAACTTATTAATTCTAATTAATTGGACCTAAATAATCTTGATCTAATATTATCTTTACATCTGAATGCGATTAGACCTAATCAGACCTATTTGGACCTGATTAGCTCAAAAACTTACTTTTCTAAACTGAAGAGGTTACACCTTGAGTTTTAAGTTTTAACCAATGTCAACTGTAACTAGGATTGCAGATTCACATGTACACTCTATGCAATCATGCAACTAGTTCTATAATTATAACATATATGCATGCCATAACAAAGATGTAATATGTCTCATGCTAGACACAATAACAATATTATTGTGTTACTAATCTAGCAATGGATCTAAAAATTTTGGGCTAGTTTCAACTAGTAAACGAATTTCAAATCCCTATGCTTTGTTTTCGGGGTAAATAGTGTTGCTAAGTTATTTTAGGTTGTACCACCAAAAATGAGGGGAAAAAACAGTAGAACACTACTCAAGAATCAAGAACATGAAAGGTGTAGTCGTGTAGGAAAAATCCGAGCAGGATAGATGGGGGCAAATAACCAAGTTCTTCCACTGCACTCCCAAATCTTTAGTCTCTCGAGATATAAATGCAATGGACAAATAGTAGTAACAAATTATGAAGTAAGTTTTTCAATATCTACCCATCAAAGCTTGGACTAGTGGTAAAAGTTTGGCCTTATGACTTCAAGGTCATATGATCAAACCTCACTAGGGACTCTTCGAGGATGAGGTTTCCCTTACCACCCCCTCCCTCCAAGGAGTCTGATCTGCAAACCTGACTGGTTGTACCTGTACGAGGTGACAGTTCAGTAGAGTCCTTCATCTTACTAACTCGGAAAAAAAAAGTTTTTCAAATATCTAGTAATAATATATGCATGTACTATATCACATAAAAATTATATTGTTTACCAAAAAGACGAAATGAATAGGGTCTTTTTGTGATCATGACGACGTTGGCGTATTGTAATACTAATTAATACTAACACTCGAACGCGCTCAGAATGACAGACAGCGAGAGACAGAGAAAGAGATCAAAACAGGAGAGAGATAACTAGCATACTCCGAATAAAATAAAATACCATATAATAAAATTAAAAGAGGGTGGTGTAGAATTTATACAGGTCAAAGTTGTAGGGCAGGGGTCTATGCAATGCTATGCTATCAGCATTTAGCAGTAGTATTTTTGACAAGATTTTTTTAAAATATTTTTTCTTTCTAATTGAGAATATTCATTCAGGAAGAATTTTTTGTATTTGAAACTCTTAAATAAATAAATATTCCATGTTGTACTATATTAGTCATTTAATAACACTTTTTAGAAACATTCTATTTGATTGTTATGCTCCGTTTAATATTGTCTTACACGGATGATTTCTACTTTTGTTTTGTTAAGGTCTTTCCTAGAAGATTCATAAAAATAAAAACCTTGTACGTTATAAATTACCCTTAGGGGGATTTTTTAATAACGAAAAATCTTCCTATAAAAATAAAGATGGTAAAACTCTTATTAAAAAAAATATATACTACTTTCTATATAAAAACTGATATTTTAAAACTGGTCACCTATCGGTTATCAATCAAGATAATCTCTCAAGAACAAATAAGCCTCTGTTCAATTTAACTGATTTTGTTTGAAATTATTTGAACTTAATTCGTCTGTTCAATTTAACAAATAAGCCTCTATTCACTTATCTCAACTTATATTGTCTGAAGTAAATAAAAAAAAGTTAAACTAAATAAACACTAACCTGCTCTTGCATAGTAGATATCACACGAAGGCATGAGTTGAGCTCAATTAATAATATTATCTACTTGCTATATATATACGTTATAAATCATATTGGACAATTTGTATTGTCTGGACTCCGGTCCAAAATTACATTAATGAGTGTAAATTTATACGCACAAGCAAACATTAATACAAACTCCCAAATTGATTTGAGAATCCGAACACCCGGTTGAGGAGTGGCACCAACCATTGGGCTCCCACGAGGACCTCTTATCTACTTGCTATATGGAGACGTTATAAATCATATTACAATTTGTATTGTCCGGACCCGGTCCAAAATTACATTAATGAGTGTAAAGTAAAGCGTATTTTTTTGCTCATTGCTTATTTTCTTTTTCTTGCATTCCAACCTTCTTCTTCGGACCTTAATATCTCTAATTTCGTATAAATAAAAATTATAAAAAGTTGATATTTTTGGAATTTCTCTCATTGAGATGAAACTTCTAAATGTACAAAATTTTCACAATAGGGCCGAGAAAGCTCCAAATGAATAAACGAGCAAAAAATATATTGTTAAGTTCGATTATAACATGCACATGGTATTTGATAAATACGACTGGCAGTGTATAATGAACACTTACCAAGCAAGAGAAATCAATGAAGAATAGAAGTAATAATAAATAAATAGAAGATCGGAACATCTCTATCTTGTTAAACAAGAGATATAAATACTTATTAGATAAAAGTTTCACAATACATGCATATCGACTTTTCTTTACGCATTCCAACACATTCATCCAATACACCGATTAATATCTCTAATTGCGTATAAATAAAAATTATAAAAAAATGATATTTGGAATCCTCTCATCGGATACGAATTTAAATCCCAATATATTTTTTCTTACATAATGGTAGTGAAATATATATAATGAAATTGGTTGATGAATAGTACGACAAAACGATAAAAGTGCGCGTGTATTGTGAAACGGAAGTAGTAAAATGGAAGAGTGGCAAAACAAAACAAATTGTTAAATACTTAAATTCAATATTAACTAGCTAAAAATTTAAGTAGATATTAATAATAGTATATAAATAGGGAGTAAAAATAAAAATAAAGTAGTCCAACTAGTAAAAAAGGTGATGAGGAGAGAGAAAGAGAATGTGTAATAATGATTTCATAGAGGATCAGAAGCTCGTGATGAGAATTTTCCCTCTTTGCAGGTTCCTAACAGCGGCAGATCAGCCCAACCAAAGGAATTTCCCCCTCTCTCATCATTCTCTCTCTATCCAACCTTTTTCACTATTTTTCTTTCTCTCTCTCTCTCTCTCTCCTTATTTTCTCGTGATCTTCATCTTCTTTCACCTCCCTCTCCCTCACTCTTATAAAAATACACACTTTATACTCAACCAGTCAACCCTTAATCTTTTGTACTCAACTACATACTCTCAAAAATATTACTATTTCAGTAGTTCTTTATACCTTAAAAACATTCAATAATCAATATTCTTCTCTTAGCATAAATCAAATTTATCCTCCTCAAAAAATTAACTTTGTAGCTGCTATTATGGAAGTTGGTAAAAATAGTAGTAGTAATAATAATGGAGTAAGACAATATGTTAGATCCAAAGTTCCTCGTTTAAGATGGACTCCTGATCTTCATCGTTGTTTTGTTCATTCCATTGAACGCCTTGGTGGCCAAGACAGTAAGTATTTTCTTTTAATCTAATCATTATTTTTCATCGCGATAAGATAAGGTTGCGTACATCTGAACCTCTTCGAAAAATCATAGTCGAAAAAAATTGGGCAGAGTAGGAAGAACTTTAAAAAACGGAGGAAGTAATTTAATCTTTTATTGAACTACTTGTAATTTTTCAGAGGCTACACCTAAGCTTGTTCTTCAGCTAATGGATGTAAGAGGGTTAACAATTTCTCATGTGAAAAGTCATCTCCAGGTTTGTTTCTCTCTTCATTTTCTTTGGGTTGAATATTGGAATAATTGTTTTCTTTTGGCAAAATTGGCCTCAACACCCTGAACTATAGCTTGGGTGCACCCAACACCACCAACTACGACTAGTAGCCTAAAATGTTGCCGATGACGGTGGGTTTTTATGGTACAGACTGCATCCCACCCCGTAGTTAGTGGTGTTTAGGCTACTAGTCGTAGTTGGTGGTGTTTAGGCTATTAGTCGTAGTTGGTGGTGTTGGGTGCACCCGAGCTATAGTTCAGGGTGTTGAGGCTAATTTTGCCTTTTCTTTTTTGATGACTTGTGGTCTAAGGTTTCACACTCATCAGTCATCATTATGAGTAATTTATTCATATAAAAACTATATTATATGTACTAATTATTGGGTTTTGGTATAATGTTGTTATTTAATGTCATCAGATGTATAGAAGCATGAAGATTGATCATACTAGACAAGGTATTTATATTATCTCTTTCTCCAACTTTTTTAGATTCTTGTTCAACTACCATGATTGATGATGATCCGATCCTCATGTTTCTTTCTTCATATAACAAAATGAAAAAAGAAAAAAAATATCTTTCTATCAATTTTCACTTACTATCATGACATTTTTTTTTTCTGGGTTTAATTTCTTAAAGAAGCTACGGTTAAATTTCTTGTGATAGTAATAAAGGCAATAGCTTTAATTTCTAGGTTGGTTCCCTCAAATGGTGTATACCTCAGCTGGAAATCAAAGATGATGGTTTACCATATCATATCTTTTTTAAAGAGTTTTGATGTTTCACTTCATTTAATGTTAATTGACTAAAAGGGATATTATACCCACAAAAATATTTTTCACATTAACTCCCAAATATAATATCTTGTAGGAAATAAGTACATAAACAAATTTCCCAATTCTCCCCTACTCTAGCTATAGACTTGTAGCTGGCAGAATTAAATATTTATACACAATACTTCCTCCGTTTCAAAATAAGTGAAACACTTGTCTCAAAAAGCTCTCACGTAAATGAGATAAGTGTTTCACTTATTTTGGAACGGAGGAAGTATATAAATGATGTTTTCTAATGAATTAACTACAAATCTACAATAAAGAGAAAAGGGTTTCAGAATAATTACCAAATTTACTAAGTACTTTTTGTTAGTAGTTGATAACTTTGCTTTTATGTTGTCTTAACATCTTTTGGTGTATATCTTGCTTTTAGGAGACAAGAGCTTCACCCAGCAAAGGAAACAAGCTTTTGAGAATCATAATAATAACAATAATGCAAGTACTACTAATTATATTATTGAAGAAGGAAAGAAAGATGTGGGGTTACATCTTATCTCTTCCCCAAATACTACTAATCATCTTCTTCAAGATTATCAACCAACCATTGCTGCTGCCTTCCCCCCTTCTAAAAGGTACTACTAATTGATTGCTATCATAGCTGTTTCTTCATTTTCTTTGTACAAATAAATTCTGCTCCTAAAAACAATAAGAATTTGTTGTAGCATCCCTCAGGCTTAACATTGTCTTGATTTAGTTGTCATATTGTCTCGACTATTAGTCAGTTACATGTTCAACTTATTTTGACTAATTTCATTAAGAAATAAATTCAGATAAGTTTTAGCGGATAATAAAAGTAAACTCTAATTAATATAAATAGTTTGAATAGAATACGCTCTTAATATCTGTATATTAAAGTAAGCTCTAATATATTGTAATAAGGCGCCTTTCTTTTGAACATTAATTTCGGTTCGCTTAATTTCGTTTATTCGGTCCTCGCAAACGAACGGGGCTTAAGTCAAGACAATATGGTTGAATAGAACGCACTCCTAATTCCTAATATCTGTAAATTTTGAAGTAGTGTGCTTATGATTCTAGGAGTGCCAAAATCAATACCTAATTAATTGTGTGTTTTTTTTTACTTATTTAATGAAGTATATATATAAAATGTTAAAATTCTTTTTTATATCTTTTTCTGATCTAATTTATTTATTTATTTTGATGATGATATATTTGAAAAAAAAAATAAAAGGGCAAGATTGGAGGAAAGGTGTACTATTAGTAGTAATATGATGATGATGAGAGAGAAAATGGAATGCAGCCAAAGAGAAAAGCAGCAGAGGATGGGAATAATGAGTGAGGAGGAGGAAGGAGTGAGAAAAAATACAAAATTGTACTGCCAGGTTGATGATTACAAAAGTCAGCTGGAGTCAATACTTAATAATTCAAAGAGTGAGACAAAAGGAGAAGGAGTAGTAGGAATATCTCTAAAAGGTGATAATACTAAGGTGCAGGAAGTTGAAGAAGAAGAAGAAGGTGGATTATTGGATGAAAGAGGTCTGAATATTATCAGATGGCAGCATGCAGCTTCACTGCCTCCTCAGCCTGACCAGGATCATCTTTACAAATTCCATCATCTTCTTGCACTCCATGCTCATCCATCTCATTTTCTCAAGATTCAGGTACATTCTTTTTTAAATTCTTTTCGAGATTGTTTATACGTAAAAGTTGCGTGCATCTAGACCTCCCTCGTTATGTTATGATAACAAAACTAACGTTTTCGTCAAAAAGGTTATTATGAAGTATATGTCACGTTGCATAACATAAAAGTGGTCGGTCGTTTGGTTGAACGTATGTATTACATAGATTAGGTAGTTTTCGTGCAAAAAATAAGTTTTATCTCTAGGGATATATGATTATTTGTTTGATTGATTATGGGAAATATAAAATCTCGTATGTGAAGTTCCACTTCGACTTTCAGCTTGGTATGTTATGTCGTGCCTTATGTGAGAAGCATGATTTTTTCCATGTTTATGTGAGTCAAACAACTCCTCTACTTTCTAAGTTCCATTTATTCGTATCATCCAAATAATTAATAATCCCTTTGTTTGAGTCACTACTACGGGGATTATATTAGAATTTGCTAGATGTAACAATTAGTTAAGTATAATAAGAATAATAATTTGTAATATATATTAAAAAGTAGCATATAAATTAAGTTTTTGATAGTTGGATGAGCATGGAGTGTAAGCATAAACAATAGTGGTAAAAAATTAATTTGAGGACTAGAATGTGATACATGCCATATTACAAATATATGTGCTAGAATGCATGTATATGAAATATGGAACATGATTAATTTCCTATGTGTCTAGATTGGAGGCATTGTGATTTGTGTGGGTATAATATCTGACTCAATTAAAGAACGAACTTGGAAGCAGAAAGCATTTATTATTGACAGATATGTTTAGCCATTAGTTATAAAATATAAAGATAATCAACATATTCTAGTTTTTTGGTACAGATTTTCTGTGAGAGAATAATTTCTATTATTTCCACTTGTGGTCCATTTTATTTATATACCATGCTGAAATTGGCAGTCACTCTTTAAATGTGTTTGAAAGCTTAGTACTTGATTAACTTGTCTTAGACTTTTAGAAGTGAAGGACAACAATCTACTTAATTATGAGTAAAGGACAACAATCTACTTAAATTGGTAGGTGGCTAGCTTAATGCTACGTGCTTGTGATTAATCTAATTTTTTCTTATAATTTAATACGTTTAGGGTTAATTATACATTTAGGGTTAATAAACACATAACAATTTCACCCTAAGTATATGTTTATATTTAGGTTATGTGAGTTACGTGATACCAAATTTGGTGTTAATTTTTTTTTAAGTGGTTGAGTAGCTCAATAATTAAGGGTGAATTTTGTACAAATTAAAGCATGCAACTAGTTGATGTTCTCTTAAATTGTAAATATACTTAAATCTTAAAATTAACAAAAGCTATCTCACACACCCAATTCAATTAGGTTTGATTTGATGTCTTTTGTAAATCAAGCACTTTGAATATTGAAGCTTGGAAAATGTTTCTTCCTCTAGGAAAATATATCAAGAGAATAAATTCTCAAAACTTGAGATATTTAATTTCTTGAATCACGAGTAAGGTTATCTTACATATTAATGAATGCTTTGAAATTAGAGCTCACAATATCTATACAAATATATTAAAAGGCGTGACTGACAACGTTTATACGCCACGTGACACCTCTCTTACTCCACTAGAATTGTCAAATGTGTACATATGCCGTGTCAACTAACAAAACTAAATTGGCTTGCAACAAGATTTGAACCCATGACATCTTGCTATTACACAAAGCACAATTACCATTTCAACCAATTTTTAATCATGATTTAAATGTCCACATTATTATATTTGTATCTTTCAAATGTTGAGTTTTCTTTATTATATTTTAATGCGAATGGAAAAAGATGCATATCAAGTTCGGAAAAATACCACCCGAGGCAACGCCCGGGCCCAAATACTAGTTTGACATTCAAAACCGACATGACACGCGTGATCAACCCAAACTTGACCTGGATTTGATCCTACAATGTATATAGTTTTTGATATATTTTTTGTATAATCCAACACGAACAAGACCTATATATCTGAAGGGGCAGCTTATTGGGAATCATATGCATGAGATATAGCTCCGTCATTGATCTTTATGATATACTACTACTATATACTTCATGAATCATGATAGTATATTAGAGTATTACACATTCTAGCATACAAAACCGTAATTCTCATTTCAAGTTACCTTCTGTATGTACAGGAAGCCATGTCGTACGAACAATCTGACCAAAATCAAGCGCATTACAATCACCTCCCAGAGACATTCATGGCTTCTCAGAAGCTAAGCAAAGATGAAGGCAATGAAATCAAGGCCGACGACGAAGAATTAGCAGCTGGAAGAAGAGATAATAAGTGTGGGCTATCCTTATCTCTCTCCTTACCACAAACAACCTCACCATTGTTAAACCAAAGAAGTAGCAACAATTCTTCCACTAATGTTAGTGAGATTAGTGATCAGGCAATTAGTTCATACTCTTCGTCGTCTTCTGCTTGGGAGGATCACCATCAAACTCTTAATCTCGATCTATCAATTTCTCTTTGTGGTAGTTAATTAAGTTTTCTTTTCTTTTCTTTATCAAGGCAAAATTAGGTATTATTATTATTAATTTGTAGAAAAAAATTATGCGTTTCAGTTAGTTAATTTATAACCTTGCCTTTACTCAGTTTCAGTACATGTTTACTAACTGTTAGCTCACATTATCCAAATTTATTCGTGTGAATTTGTGATGTACCTTCATTGACTGTATATTACATGTTAGTATATGAACCACGTAGCGGTTAAGTATAGATATATTCATTCTTTATTACCATGCAATGCATGATTAGATCATAGTTCATTAGAATGGCGGAACTAGACACTATTAAGTATCATGGTAAGTTGAAAGGTCCTTTTAAATCGGAACTTCTCGTAGGTTAACCGGCCTAAGTTTGCGGGCAACACTTTGAGATTGGGGGATGGTAAGTGGAATTCCTCTCCCAAAGTGCTATGGGGATTCATACAAGGATCTTTAAGTATAAAAGTTCTTGGTGCCTGCTGGTTGTAACATAAATCATGTTTGAGCTTAGAAATGACATCCTTGTCTTATTTGGCAAGAAAGATATTTTTTCCTCGAATACCCTATAAGGCTATTACACTGACTCTCATCTACGAACTCTCTGGAACTGAAAGACAGATGGGTTGATCCCTTTTTTAACCAGTATGGGCCATAAAATGCCAACACGTGAGGATTTTCAAATGATAGATGATATAGTTTTGGATAAGTAATCTCTTTTGGATACTAGATAGGTTAGGAAAATGATATGATACTTCTTGGAGTAAATGGAATTATATACTTCCAAGTTCCAACTCACAATCTAATTAATCAATTCATTTAATTTAATTGGGCTCCACTAAATGGGAAATTAATTAAATATCGAGATTGTGTCTTCCTAGTACATAGAGATATACCTCATTCTACTCCATAACTAGTATTTTGGTTCGGGCGACGCCACGAGTCAGTTACAGTTATCAAATATATTATTCATAAATTTCATAATCGATTTTATTAGCTTTTCATAATATTCTGTTTAGTGCGAAATTCAAAAATGAACGTTATGGCACGACAAGTTGTTAAAAAAAAAATCTAAGGAAATTGAGGAGAAAAATAATAATTTTAATGAAATTGGGTTAAAAGAATGTTATTACTTAATAAAATTGTTAGAGATCAAAAAGCTTGTCTATGTTTTTATAATTACATATAATTATAAGACTTTATTATGTTTTACTTTGAAACATTAAATATTGAAATTGTAGTGGATTAGTGGTTAAACTCTCACATTTCATTTCAAAGGTCATGTGTTCCAACCCTAGTACATATTGTTAATATTTTTAAATGAAATTATAAACATGTGTATTGGAAGCTTGAGAAGAGTGACACGTGGCACCGTTCCTTTGATAGGAACGCCTTTTAATATATTTGTATAGATAGTTTGAATTACTTTCTTTTGTTATTTATTGTAAATTAGTTTGAACCCTTCCATTTTTAGAATGGACCACCATTACTATATTAGTTGTCTATCCCCCTCGGAAAAATTAGTTGTCTAATACTCTTTTTGACCCACTAATTCCCACGACATCTACTTTTCAATTAAAAAAATCGTCAACTCCTATTACATCTCAGTTAACTACTTAAGTCCCATCACATCTCCGTTTCAATTATAAAAAAAAAAAGTTCCACCAACTCCTGTCATATCTATTTTTCAATAAAAGAAAATAAAAACCAATGTCTCCTTTTCTCTCCTGCCGCCCCCTCTTCTCCTTTTTTTCCCCTCTGCATCTGTGAGGGGCTGTCTAGATATTCTCATCCATAGTAAGCCCCTTTTCCGCTCTTGTTTTCAATTTTTAGTTTATTTGCTTGTTTTGTTAAATAAATTAGTCTCTCTTTATGAGAGTTTCCCGAGCCCTACTATGGGGATTATTGTCTCTATTGTAGAGGTCTCCTTCTCCTCTATGGGAGTTGCGAGTCTTGTTTATTTGTTTGTAGGTGTGAGAAATTGTTCTTATTGGTTGAAGTTCAAGATTGTCAACACGAAGGTATTGAAAACTCGGACGCGGTCAACATTGTTAGATCAATAATGTATTTCTCCAACCTATGTCAAAATGATAGACGAGTCCCTTAATAGCTGCAAGATTGAGCAAATACAAGGGGCATGCGCTACTTTGTCAATGTGGTTCATTATAGTTTCATCGAACACAAGTTTGATTTAATCTTATTTGATTGTATTTTGTTTTTTCTAATACCTATATTTGTAGATGTCGTTTGACCTCCAATTAATAAAATTTATCTTTTTAAAAAATAAAATAAAAATCACACTATAACTTATCTCCTTAAACTATATGTCCCGATAAGTATTCATATATTTCTTATACGGAGGGCCGGAGGGGGTATATTCTAAGGTGTACCTTATACTATCGAAAAGAAATTTCTCCTTTGAATCCCGTTACTTGATAAAGTAGATATAGTAGCCATTAGTAGGTAGTGAATTCAAAATAGAACAACTTTCTTCCTTACAGCTATATCCAGCAATACTGTATCAATATTCAACAATAACAAATTAACAATACTACTACAACTCTAAAACTAGCATTCAGTAGCATCTCATCTTTATTTAGTTACCTCTAATTTTCTTCACTTTCTCCAAGCCAAACACACCAACCTAGAATTCCAAATTCTACTACCAACACTCGGTACTATTTGACTATATAATTAGTTTTTCATTTAGGCTCCGTTTGGTAGGGCGTAAAACATTTTCAGTGTAAAATGATTTTCATGGAAAACAATTTACAAAGGAAAATACAATTCCAAAATTAGTTTTCCGTTGTTTGGTTTCATGTAAGAAAAATGATGAAATGAAAGGGAAAGTAAGGAGGTAGTGAGATGAGTGTAAAAGAGAGATAAGGAAAACAATTTTCCCTTCATTTTGAAAGGAAAATGGTTTTCCATCATTGGGAAAGTAATTTTACCCCAAGGGAAAATGGTTTTACACTCTTTTGCCAACCAAACAATGTAAAACTGAAAATAGAGGAAAACAGTTTTCCGGGAAAACGTTTTACGCCCTACCAAACGGAGCCTTAATATGATCTAATTATCTACCACTCCCTCCGTTTCAATTTTATAGTGCTTGTATTCTATTTTCGGTGTCCAAAACATTCTTCTTATTTCTATTTTTGAAATGGTATTTTAAATAAAATACCCTCATCAAACAATTTATATTCATGTTTTGTCCTTATTTCTACATGAAAAGTTGTAGCCACATAATCCACATTTAATGTTTGTCATCATTTTTACATGGAAAGTTGTAGTCACATTTAACGTTTGTAGTTTCCGATGCAAACACTTATCTTTCGAATACAAGTACTATAAATATTTAAAGCAGATGACAGTTCCTTAATTTCCGTGCGAAATGAGAAACAAACACTATAAATTGAAACGGACGGAGTATCATTTAAGATAACAAAATAATATACTTCGTATAATTTATCTTGTCAGCTTTAGTAAAAAATTAAAATTTCCATTTTTTTGAAGAAATCTCTACAAGATTCGCACCTTTCGCACGTCAACCAATTTAGCCCAACATGTAAATATTAAAAGTAGGAGGAATGGATAAGAAAATCCCTACCCTTAAAAATATTTTAGCGAGATTTAATCTCATAACTTCAAGATAATAAGGAACATCCCGTATCAATAGGATAAATACTACTTAAAAACTAATCAGTGATTAAACTAATTTAACGTTTCTTTAAAAACTTCTACGTAATAGGAATTGTAGGATGAACTTTAAATCTTTAATGGTCGTTATGTCCCAACGGTAATTAGTGATTGTAATAGTCAAATGTCTAGACATCACTAGACTGTAAAATACTACTCTAGTAGAAACTGTAGAATTGAGGGGAGTTTAGGAGGTTAGGCACGCAAATTCCTTGAAGACGCAACTTCGAAAGTATATTGATTATAGTGCTGTCTTTTTTCGGTTCTAACTTTTTAAACATTTGTTTGTCTTTGTGTTTGTTTGAGCAACGAATAACACCAAAAGGATAACTTCATGGTTTCATATCTTCCAAACAAAACTTTGTGGAATCCGATAGCTACCCTTATTCAAAATTTTGTTAATTAAAACTAAGGCGATGTTCTTTTGGAATGAATTAATTGAAATTCAGTTTAGTTTAAACAATTCAGTTCAGTTCAGACAAATTCCTCTCAAACTCCCACAGTTTCAATACAGTTTGGTCCAAAAGAACAGGGCCTAATTCTAGTTAAATATTGGTAAACTAAATAAGAAATTATAAAGTCACAAATATTTTTTTACATACTCATGTAATTTTTAAAAAAAAAATTTAGATGGCTATTAAATCTTCACGAGTAATAACTAACAAGTAACAAGGGACATATAACGTGTGTAACATTTAAGATATTGAGCTTGAATTACAGGTATATTATGATCCTTTGCAGGCTCTTTTATACAACCCCCAACCCCCCACCATAAAAAAGAACTAGTCCAAGGCGTTAGTATGGATAGATGAACTATTATAAAACCATATTTTGACCCAAGGAAAAACCATAAGAGGGTTCATTCCAAAATGACAAGATACTTGAAATCATTAGAATGTAAGCTAAGAACTCAAGAAGCTTCGCCAATTTGGTCTATATAGGTTGTTTCTGGATGTAGGTGCTTCAGAGTTCAGACGTTGCATGAGGTACTTGCGCCTAGGTGACTGGTGTCTGCTCCATGCATCAGTCAGACCATGACTCCATGAGGTAGGACCTGGTGTGTGCTCCATGCATCAGTCAGACCATGAGGTTGTTGCTGGTGTGTGCTCCATGCATCAATCCGATCACAAGGTTGCAAGAGTAGGGTAGTCGCACTCAGCCTCTCGCTCTCATACTTCCTCTGTGTCTCAATAGTCGTAAATAGTTACAACAATTTAACTGTATCACTAGTCAACGCATAAATTTGACCATTAATATCTCTAATTAGCTATCAGTAATTATTACTATAAGTAATATATTTTTATAAAATATATATTGAAATTAATCAAACATCATTTCACCTTACAAAGTTCTTTATCATATATATGGTCAAAGTTAGTAATATATGAATAGTTTAAAAGTTAAAGGGTCGAACTGTTCTGAAAAAGGAAAAAAAGTATTCTAACTGCTAATTTGGTTAATATAAAAATTATCTTTTGATCAGAAACAAACAAACAAAGACAAACCATTTGTGGTGCGACCATATATGTTGTTCACTAAAGATGAGGTTGCTCAAGCTACTAGCTTAGGACTCTTCTTTTTTAGCTTTGGGGTCAGAGACCAAAGCCTTAACACAGAGCCGTGGTTTGGTGCTGACAAGTTCTTGGGAAAGGACGGAAATTGCAGTTACTAGTGAGCCATTTGGCACCCGGGACAGCGGAAGAAGCTCAATGAGAATACATAGCTGCACATAAAATTTAAACGACGTGACACTAGGGTATTAACATAAATACATTGAACATATTAAGCGAGAGTTCACTAATCACTACCTCTGGGGATTTGAGGTCCACGGTCGAATCTGATACAACCTCTTTTACAGCAGCAGCAACAACGGAGAAGCACTTGTTCCGATCTAGCAACGTGCACAAATTAGGATCACTGATATTATCTTTTCCACTTTTCATCTCCGTCTCCTCGATTCCTCTTCTATTATAGCCAACTGCAAACTAAATCAACATGCAACAAGATTAACGAATCAACCTAAGGAGAGGGAGCACTCTTGGTATTGCATAAGTAGTTAGATTTAATAGTAGCTTGCGGAATAAGTTAGGGAGTTGGTGAGG
Source organism: Beta corolliflora (assembly GCA_947648045.1). NCBI lineage: Eukaryota > Viridiplantae > Streptophyta > Magnoliopsida > Caryophyllales > Amaranthaceae > Beta > Beta corolliflora. The sequence continues at coordinate 896,585 of CANSZD010003084.1, read as the reverse complement.
AAAGAAATTCTATAAATATAGGAGATTAAGGAGAGAGAAAACGGGTTGAAAATTGTTGAGTTTAGTTTGGTATTTGGGAGAGAACAAGCCTCTCGAGATCTTGTAGATATCACTTTATATTACATACTGTTTTCAAGAAATTATCAATCAAAGTTCATCTTATTTCCATAACTTGTTTCTTACATTCAGTCTAAACTATGTCAGTTCATAACAAATCATTCCACTTTTGGCGTTATATCATTGGAGCTTTGCAATTGAGTTAAAAAAACATGGATTGACTCTTATAGGAGTGCTTCAACTGAATATACTAACCAAAAAAAGAAAAAAATTCAAAGTATGCTCACCTTTAGAGGTCTAGAAAATTTGTTGCTTTTGTCATCAACATACTTGAGAACAAGACTTGATACAGTGGTACTGACTTCTTTTTCATTCAACCTACAAGTAGCTTGAATAGGGAAAATTCGATGGCACCAGCTGCAGAAAGGAGATATGTTTTCTTAAAGGAAATGAATGGCCTGTACTTAACTGAGTGTAGTGTTTGATGCGGTGGTTTAGATTGATGACATAAATAGTAGAAAAATGAAATGTTTTCAATGACCACAAATACTTCTCTCGTCGACAGTACATGTGCAAGTACAAGATTTCATTTAGTTCAAATCATTAGCAGAAAGAATGAACTGTTTCTCGTGCACAGAGTGAGACACGGAGCAGTTCAATCACCCAATCTCAGAGTTTTGAAAACTAATTCTGCACAATTGACACTTAGAGATCATTCATGGACGCACAATCTTATCTGATTTGTGTGATCAACCAAAGATCTGACCTCAGATACAAAGGGTAAAACACTTGGCTATTAGGAGATTCAATGAGACTTCTCAAAAAGTATTCAGTGTTTTCTACCAAACTTTAAAAAGAACATGGCTTAGGTCTTACGGCCTACGGGGCCATTATGGGTCTACTGTCATATATCAAATCAAGAACAAGTTGGTACTAGAAAACTTTATGATATACAAGACTATGGCATTTGGTTCATACTAATACTTTCAAATGGCATCCAGAGGCCTTTGAAGCTGTATATGGATGACCTTGGGCTACCATGAGTCCATGAGTTTGCATTAGTGTAAGGTTTACCTCATACATGGTTGGCGAAAACAGAGTCTTTTCCTTGTGCTCTTTATAATCCTTAAGCTTCGCCCAAACTTGTTGAAATAAGGGCATAAGGCATAGGTTATTGGCACTTAGCTTGCCTACTTTTGTCGAAGACCAGACACAAGTTCTCGGCCTTGGCGTTGGTCGAGGATGTAAAAAGATTAGGATTTAATTCAAGGTATTGTGCTTCAAAGTACGCCAGAATGAACTAAAAAGCATCAGTTGTGTGAGTAAATGTTTTTTGCTGCAGAATTTGTAAAATCCAGTATCTGATGTCTGGGATGAAACATTTCAACTCTTCACTATTGGCATGATCTTGAGATTGTCATTTTACAATTTTGGAGAGAGGAGAGTTCGAGAGGCTCACAGTTCACAAGTAGATTTTGAATTAGTTACAAAACTATTACTTCTTCAGTACCTTGAAGATTTTACAAGACACCATACAACTCCTCTCCACAAAATTGTTTCCCCCTACCTCTTACAGCACAATCAACCACCAACTTCTCCATCAGCATCAATTAGTTTTATCTCAAGTGCTTAAATGGTTACTGAAAGCAATTATTTTCAGCCTTATAATTAACTGATCACAGTGAGCTCCTTATCACCTCGAAAGCACCCATGTAGTACATGTAAGATCTGATTTTCTCCTTATTCTTGTTGACCATTGCCTTAACGATGATAAATGCACAGGTATGCAACTAGCCCTAAAGATTGCTTTTTTTTATATATAAGATGCAGATACTGCAATGATTAGATGGGGGCTAAACAAAGAAAAATTAAATAAATAAATAAACTAACAGGGAAAACATGTCTAGAATGACCCTTATGAGAACAGAACACCAAACATCAGAATTTCAAATGATGGTTCAGACGACTTCAGCCCAAATACTTACAGTGGTCGTTTCAACTCTCCCGATTCTAGGGATTGATTTACATGGGAGACTATGCTGACTGGATCAGTAGAACTGCCTTTGGGAAAGGTAAAGAGAACCAAGCCACTTCTTGTCACCTTTACCAATAAAAGATTAGGAGTTTGTTTGCCAAAATCGTCCGTTGCTCCAAAAGATTGAGAGTCATCTTTTACAAGCTCACCTGCACAGAGATATTGAACTTAATTTCCCAAAAATTTCAACCAAGGCTCAATTTGATTTCGTATTTGGTCCTGAGGATTGAGAAGCCAAATCTTACTTTTGATAGTTACAGCAGAGTCTCCCTCCGTCTGGCCTAATTTTCTTCTTTTAGCATTTTCACTGGAACCAGACCCTCCCAAGGAGTCACTACCACTGAAATCAATATACTGCAAAATCATTTCAGATAACTTTGACCGTTAGTCTTCCAACGGAATATTAAAATTACTAAGAAGTGAAACGGGCTAGGGGAAACAATATATAATCTTCATAGACATAACTAATGACATAAAATTTTAATTTGCATCTATACTAGTAAGCAGTTATGATCACCCTTAAGGAGGCAGACCTACTCATGATCCAACAGACATGTTTTTCATTTTCTATAGCACTCGGGAAAGGGCGTTGATCATGTATATGCCTATATAAACCAGTACAACTGTGAAAGCCACCAATGGAGCAGACTATTGGTCTTTGAGGGAGATAAAGCAACACTTGATCCCTTTGCTCCCTTAGCATTGTGAAAATATAATGAATTGTGAATACTTTAGGTCCTTAGGAAGTGCTTTTCAGGAATTCTGAGAAATGCAGACCCCCGATTCCTTACAACTTCTTGAAGGCCATCTAACTGCCTCCCATAAGTTCCAAACTACTGATGAATATTGCAACCACTAACTTAAATTATTATCTCACTAATACTACCACTATATCAACATATTGTCTCACTTCACAATGGAATGGATTTAAACAACCAGGCTTGAGTAAAGATCAAAGGAGACAATTAACGTTGAAAGAGTTTGTCAAAGGGAAGTGAATAATTAGTTACGAATAGCAAATGTGAAGTATTCTTGAGACCATGTACAAGAGTCGCATTAACACATCTCAAAACTTTTACCATCAACCTCACCAACTTAATACGAGCTACTCAATAGTACTATATAAGATTTATTTAGGTGATATGTCCCATATATCAAAGTTTGTCAGGCCAAAAAAAATACTGCGTTTCCAGTGTCATAGAATTTGCTGACCTAGTATGAGAAAGAAAAACTCTAGACATACCCAGCCGACACCTCCAACCAACTTCTCACCTAATACAGGGTGGAGGTCAACATCTACACTACACCAGATTATGTATTCAATGGAGGCTCTTTTGGTATAAGCCCGACATCCTCGAAGAAGTTCTTTTTAGACATAGACACCCTCGGTTGAAAGGCAGAATCATATACGACATTGCAACATATGCTAAGTCCAATTAGCAAAGAAGATGACATTGACCTAAGTAAAGGGTTCTCAAGAAAATACCTTTCCGAGAATGGATATTGCTTCTTTTGTTGCACTCTTCTCCCTCTCTGTAAAGAAAGAAGATTTCCTAAAGCAAAGTTCATCTCCAATGAGGAAACAACATATAATAGTAACAACGTATATAAGATTTTTAATGAAAGTATTATAAAGCAATGGAATAGTCCATTATACGTGCTAATTGTCATTATAAGTTGGTGAGTGGAAGAAGGAATCCAATTATCATTTTCTTTCCTATGCATGCACAGTTGCACACAAGACATAACAGCAAACTTTCCATGCTATGGAGGCAAGCGAATACTTGAGATTGACAGATCGTTAGTTTGTCGCAGAGGCAAAGTGCTTTAAAAAATGGCAATAAACAAATACTTCCTTCGTTCTTTTTTAATTGCAATGTTACCCTTACGTTTCATATTAATTGCAACGTTTGCTTATTTGGTAATATTTTCTCTCTATCTCTTTCCTATCACATTGCTCCCACCTTTTATTTATCTCTATCTCTCTCCTCTTCACATGGGTTTCTTAAACAACGTGCCAATGGGGGTATGTTGCAATTATTATGGAACGGAGAAAGTAAATTATAGCACCAATCACTGAAGAGTTAGCCCATGCCATCTTTCAAAGCTTTCACACTTCATGGTTTACACATATAGAAGAATGAAGCAGATATTAGTTCACTATAATAGATGAATTAAAAGTGACAAGTACACCTACAATCACATGATAAAAGGAGACATCCATGATAGAGGAGCCGTGCTTCTTCCATGTACGGACTCTAAGTATAAGAGATACAAACTAATAGACTGCAATTATGCTTCTATTCTCATAGAACAAATTTCACCACATTTCCAACTGTCCTGCTGGATGCTAAGAACACCAGATTAATCTCACATAGTGGCTCTTAGAATGGATTCCCTCAACATTCAAAGGTTCTACAACCGCGACATAGGGTCCGAAATATCTCAAAATCCTTTCACATTCATAAAACTGCACATTCTGAGTTCTGACAATCAAGAAAATTTGAGCTTTTGATGCATAATACTTCAATCATGTTATTCTTTCAACTAGCAAGTAGCAACATTATGGTTAACCTAAGAGAGCCTCCATAAATGTACACACTCTTACAAAAAAGAAACAAACTTTCCAATTTCCATCATTGTAACTTGGACATTTCATAACCCAACAAAAAAAAAATCAACCCTAGCAATAAACTTTTACCTCTTTAATCAAACCCTATCTCTCAGTCAAAACATTAAAAGCCAAAGTTGAATAACAACAGCTGTAAATAATCAATTGAGGAATCAAATAAATGACGGTCCAAGAACCCAATTCAGGTAAAGAAAAAAGATTGGTAGAAAGCATGTAACACTAGTTGAAGTGGGGTGAAGTACTCACTGATAGGGCAAGTAATAAGGAAGCCAGAATGAGAATGTTGGAGAAGAGAAGAAGGAGCGTTGTAATCAAAGCGAGGAATGCTTATGATAGCAGAGTGTTGTTCCCAAGGTTTCATTGCTTCTTTAACTTGTCCATTTTCTTCTTCTGCTAGTTGCTGTTGCTGTTGCTGTTGCTGGTGCTGGTTTTGCCCTCCTACTTGCTTCAAGTCTTCTTCTTCCGCCATTGTTCTTCAGTTGTTGTTCCTGCAACAAGCTTTGTGTTTCTTACTTTTTGTGCTTTTAACTGCACAACCTTGTTCAGTTCAGGTGAAGATGGCAAAGACGGGCTCAACCCGGCTCCACTACATATTGCGCATTTGCGCTTGTCTGGGAGCCTGCTGGGTTCGGCATAATTGCCTGATACGGGCCGGGTCAATTTAAGTTGCTAGGTTAGCCCGTGTTATTTTGTGTTTTTAGGGTGCGTTTCATGGTAACTATACACTTTAAATTCCCAATCGAATTTCAACTTTAATTTTATTATTATAATGGTAGGAAACAAAAATTGATTGATTTATTGGACTCGATTGACCCGATTATATTAGAAGCATTTCTCCGAGTATCATTATCTTGGATTGATGTTGCTTGTTGACGATTGGAACTTATTTCGAAAATTATTGGGCCTTGAGGACTTAGGCGCGATTGAAAACTTATTTAAGCTAGTGGTGTTGACATCACCTCCGATCCCAAAATCATGGGATTGAGTCTCACACCTCCGAAGAGGATGACCCCAAATTTCCCTCTACTTACAATGACTTCATCTTACCTTGTTAAAAAAAAAAAAAAAAAAACTAGCAAATTTAACGCCAATATATTACATATAGCGGGATCATTTTTTTTATTGCATTATCTACGAAATCGTTCACAAAATTCCACGAGGCATTCTAACTTGCCTTTCTTCCCCCCTAAAACGCCATGCTTGTTTCTCCCTCTATTCTACATTTCTACTGCAAATTAATCTCCATTCGCGAACAATCTTCACAACCACATTCTCTCGAACACTTTCACCAACCCTAATTCTTCAATTTCACCTCCTATATCTACACTAATGGCGAATTTATCGACACTCTACTCTCCAACCTACAGAAAAGCTTCATTATACTCCCTAAAACCCTCGAATTACCCCTTCAATTGCTCCTCCTTCCTCCATAATCATATTAGGTTTTTGAAATCATCAACAAATTTCAAACGAAAAACCTTCAGAATCATCTGCTCTAGCTCATCTTCATTGAAGGATTGCAGTAATTCTGGCGCTAATAGTAATGACGATATCACCGACATATGGACTGATTCTCACTTTGTCGAAGTTATCGGCATTGGTAGTAGAGTTGATTCTGTTCTTGATTTTTGCCTTAACTCCTCTTCAACTCCGCAATCTTTGAGATTTTGGTACGTTCTATCCATTTTATGCGCTAATTACTTGTTATTCAACAGTTTTTTTATTGTTTGAATTTGCAAGTGATCACTAATTTGTTTCTGTAGATTCTACTTGTTGTTCGGCTTGTCTGTTTCAGAAAATTCAGATTACGAGTTATTTATACCTACTTATTGTTCGGTTTAATTTCAGTAACATGTTGAGTTTTTTTGGTCTTTGATATGGTTCTCAATTGTTGCTACTTCACAAAGCCGCGTTTCCTTTTTCGTCTGTGTGTGTGCGCGTTCGGTGTAATTCTGGTTATTACTACTCATATAGCGCCGAGAGCTAACAATCCTGTTGTATGATTATGCAGGAATGTTATCAAGAGAGAAACGCCGCGAGGACAATTACGTCAAAGAGTTCTTGAGAAAGGTTTAGACATTGCTAATAGCTTCTATAATCTATTACAAGTTGTTTATTTGGCATGGCTTGTTGTTCTTTTTATTTTTCGGTTGAAGCGTCTAATTTCTGTTACCTCTTTGCGAATGAGTTGAATTGTTGATTGGATGTGATGCATGTGGCACTATCGTAAACTCTTCTGTTGTTACTGCTTTGTGAACTTTCTTCTGGTTGTAAATAGGCTCTGGTCTCTTTTATTGTGATGCTGATTACATTAGTTAATTGTGGAAAGTTTGACTTGTTCCGAAACACTTAACTTTGTTTATTGTTCTACCTTAATTGTCTCTTGGGTGATCTTTTGAATGGTTGGTGCTCGATTTTCTTCTATCGGTATCTTTGGAAGATGCCTTTTCCTCCATTTTGTAGTACTTTACTTCTCTTATAGTTAATTATCCTCCCTGCAGATGACTATTCAAGCATTGCGGAGGTGCCACTAAATCAGCAATTACATTCGAAGGCTGTTGTTCTTGTTTGTACATTCTTGTCCTTTCTCCTTTCTTCGTTCAGTTCTTTCCATTGCATTCTCTGCTAATTTAAAGAAAATCAACAGATATACAAATTCTCTGAGAACTTTAGCTGAGATTTCTTGCGGTTGCTTCTTGAGTTCTTGCTACATGATTTCACTTCCTAGTATTATGTAATGTTACTCAGAACTTTATGTTTAGAAATCTAGAATCTGTCTGGTTTTAAAGTCAGAAGGAGCCTAGAAGGTTAAAAAAACGTAAGGTTATTTACTAATATGCCTTGGCACCATAGGAGTGGAAAGTATAAATGACAAAAGAAGCAACTTTGTAAAATCAGCCTTTTAGATATGTAAGCTTGTTGAGCTATTTAACCTCGAAATTCCGAAGGGGAAGGCGCTTTCCCACTGTCGACTCTTTTATCTTTCTCAACCATAAAATGAAATACACGTAAGAGAGTAATTCAGAGAGAGAATTTCCGTCAGAAGTGTTGCTTTTGCTGAAGGATATACTGCTTATTCTTTATCATGCATGTGAGTTTTGAGTACATATGTTTTTCGTGTGCACAGTTGTAGAATAGAGAGAAAACTGTTTCTTACTCATGTCTCTTTCAAAAATGTTGATGTGGATTTTCATCTGATGTATTTTACAATTTTTTTGTCTTGTACAGGTGGCAAGTGCAGGCTACGGTGATGATTATGTTACGGCTACTGATATCCTTAGGACAATTAGATCCAGTGGTGGGCTGGTTGTTGCTGTTATAGTGAAGCCTTTTAGTTTTGAAGGGCAGAGACGCCAAGACGAGGTAGATTATATTATTTGTCTTGATATAGAAGTTTTTTTTAGCTCTTGCAAGCTAGAGATCTTTGACCTTACGCCAAACTTAGAACTTCTTAAAACTAGTTTATTGTCTTGAGAGTTCCATCCCAACGTGGTTCTCTTGATCTGGAAACGGATTTGGGACGCAACTCGTGTGGCGTCCCTCTCATAGTGAGGTACTTGCTCACCCTCATTCTTAGAAAAGCAGAATGTAACAACGAATGCTGATGAGTTGGAAATAACATGTAATCCTTATCTCAAGCAAGGAATTCTAATTAGAAGTAGTGACCACTAATATGTAGCCTGCATTTTCTAATGTATGACACAGTAACAAAAATCAAGAAAATGTATAATGATTTTTCATCATCAAATGTGAATAATTGCTATAATAGTTAATTGCGATGAGGAAAAATTTACGCAAGCCCAGATAGTTACTTAGGCATCTTCTTGGATTATCAGAATTATATTTGACCTCCAAGAGTTTAATTGCACCTGGAAACCATACCAATCAGTTTTAGATACACGTGTTCTATGATTATCTATTAATTTTTCTTTATCAATGCAAACGTGGAGACTGTTTGCTGAGATATTTTAATCCATTGACAACTGAGATTAAGTTCAGCTTATGCTCTATTCTCCTCACAATTAAACAATTACCGGAAAAATAAGCTCAAATTAGCTTAAAGTTAAGTTCATGGCTCGTAAGTTCACAAAAGTTATGGTTGGACAGGGTTATATAGGGCCTTTAGTTATAGGGCGAATATGGGGATTATCCCGAAAATGTTTGTGAAAAAGAAACCAAGGTCTAAATCATTTTAGGTCATTAGTTCAGTTTATGTCTTTCTCTCTTCAATATCTCTTTCACTCCCTCTCTCTCATATCTTCCCCTATCTCTCTCTCCCCTATCTCTCTTAATTGCAGCTGTAAATTTTGCCAACGAAGCAATTAAAAAGAGATGTAAGGATCTGCTACCACGGTACCAATGGAGAAGAATGTGAGAATCTCTTGCCAAGAATTGCAAGTGCCGCCATTGATATTGTTTAAGTTCTCCTGCTCTCTGTAGCCCTTTTTACATTTTATAGTAATTTTGTGGGGTTAAGATCAAATAATTTGAATTAAGCTAGGATTATACTTAATTTCTTGGTTGAACTTTGAAAGAATCTAAATAGCCTGTGTTGAAGAAGGAACCTATTTCAATTCTTAGTGGCTTCAAATCTGATGCTGTCTCTTTTTCAAGGATTAGGGGAATTTTCTTTGGGGTTACCATCTTCATAGTACTTTGCTAAAAGAACAAAATATCTGCTTTTCTCTACAAATAGATGCTGCTTGCTTGTGAAGTTGTAATAGCTCATAAAGGCCCTGTTTGACAATTAGCGGATAGCTGTTAGCTGATTGTATTAGCTGATAGCTGTTAGCTGATTTTATTAGCTGATTTGACTAGCTGATTGTATTAGCTGTTTGTATAAACGTGTTTGGTAAGTAGCTGATAGCTGATTGCTACATTATTGTGTAAAATGACCAATAAGGACATGTGCATAATCTATTGTTGTCCCTTTTATTATTTATTAATGTAATTTTTAACAAGTTTAGGATATAAATGTAATTGGTTCACTCATTCCCAAACCTCTAATGTCAAAAAGCTCCTCCCCCCAACTTTTTGGGCTCAATAAGCTAATTGAAACCTCTTTTTACCAAACACTCAAATTAGAGGATTGACTAGTCAAATCCTATAATATGAGCTCAAACCTCTAATTTTGTCCCAAACCTCTCTTTACCAAACAAGGCCAAAATATAATAATTCGATAGTGCCCGACCCTTTAATGACCGCATCTAGATTGGACTTGGAATTAGACTTGACTCGGACTTGTCCCACCATTGACCCTCCCCATTCTGATCTGTCTAGTTACTATCCCACATGAGGTCTATCAAAGATCCATAAGAAAAATCTTTTTTCTTAGTTTGCTTAGTCAATATTGACTCTTCAAAACAACCTAGGAAGTAGATGTCATTTTTTGTGAATGTAATAAACCATTCATGGCTCCTTAGGCCCCGATAATATATGATGGTAATTGTAAAGAATTTAATGTGTAATTTTATTAGAAAAAAGTCCCCGGCCAATGCATGTGGTAATGGAACTCCATCTTTCAACATCTTTCTCCTTATCCACCTTTTTTACATGGGCGATGTGTTAGAATCCATCTTGTATTAGTTATATTCTATGTTTTCCAGTACTTTACGTTTCCAGCTTTTATGTATAAGACTATAAGGTTTTCTTCCGCTATTATATTATTGTAATTATTGTATTTAATGGGTAGAATAGCTTTCTCACAGTTAAGCCTCTTTGGAGAGCATCATTGGATGATTGAAATCAAGCTTCCGACCAAGTTTTAACTAAGTTGCCGTTGTTTTCCGTTACTTGCATTTGGTCTTGCAAATTACATTAGAGTGCCCCTTCCCCACTAAAGTCCCGTCTTCGTCAGTCGACATCTGGTTGACATTTTTGTCACCAATAGGCAAGAGTCGTCCCTTTCTTCGGAGAGCATATCCCTTGTGCCTGCTACGCACACACAAGCTCCTTTCCGCACAAGGCTTGCACCATTGCCGCCAAATAGGCAAGCGTGCACCACACCTCCGGGCGTCAAGACGCTCGAACCCTGACGCGGTCTTCCTTGGTATCTTTATTATCTAATTCTTTATTACTTATCAAAAAAAAATTTATCTCCAAACATGTGTTTTTCTTTATAGATTTTCATTACCATCCAATACAAGGCGTAAAGGGATAATGGATCATAATGTAAAATTATAAAGAAAAAGAGGAATTTAGGATGGGCAAGCATTATTGTGAACATTGGCATAAGACTTCTTTCACAAATTGGCTATAGATTCAGTATTATTTTTACCACGTACTAGACTAGCTGAAAGGTTTTTCTTTGAATTCCTGTGTTTGAAACTTTCTACTATATATGTCATATGCATCACCAATTATTTATTTTGGTTGGACTGACAGGTCAAGAATTTGGTGGATAGACTGCAGGGTTCTGTGAACTTCTGTATAGGTGAGTGTTTTGCTTATTGGTCTTTTATTATTATTTTGTTCTCTTTTTTCTTCTTTTCCTGTTCATTGCTGTTGCTGAAATTTGCGAGGTTTCTTGACATACTTTTGATATTTCCAAGATCCTTTCAGATCAAAATGTCTGCTCTCTTTAATTATCTGCGTACTCTTAAAAAAATTTAAAAGACTGTTTGCCAGTTGGTCTTCTAGCTGGCAATTGCTTATCTTACGCAGTTATGCTAGACAAAAAGTAAGATGATGCAGGTCTTCCTGCACGTTGCATTTTCCTTTCCTAACAGATACTGGAGTTAGCTCCATTTTTCTACTTTCTTTGGGTTAAGAATCGTGATCTTTGTGGAGATGGTATCTATGAGCATGGGAAGATTTAGGGATGGCGAGGGTGCTTTGGCCTGCCCCATCAACAGAGGACTTTAATTATTTTTAGTGTTTTTATAAAGCAAAATTTGTAAAGTTATCCTAGGGCCTAGGGGAGAGTGTTGCTACTAGCTACTCAATATAGACTACTAGTTCACATAAAGATAAGTTTAAGTTGAAATAAATGTCCAGTGCGCCAAGAATAACATGGTGGAGTCTAAAAGAAGGGAATGCTAAAGTCTTCACTTTTCACCAATAGAGTGAGTGGCTCAAGAAGTTGATTGGATCTCAATGGAGGTTCCCAACTAAACTTGGGTAAAGATGAAAATCTGTTTTTATTGAGTGGACAAATTTCCTAAGAGAATTGAAGGGAAAATATCAAAGCATAGGGAACACAACATAGTAGAAAGCTACTTAGCCTTGGGAAAATGTAGGATTGAAGAAAATTTTGCACAATATAATGGAAGAGGGAAGAAAAAAAATACCTCGGTAACAATTCAAAAACAAATGAGTACCCCAAGATTGCTCAAATTATCAGCGGATAAGTAGATAATGCTTAATGAGTCATACCATGATGTGCAAGAGAGTAATAGAGTACTGATTGAGGAAATGTACGAACATCTCGAAGAACCATATTGGGTTTATGGTGGACTGTCTACTATAAAGGTTATTCATCTTGAGAGATAGGTTATAGTAGGATATTTTAGGGTGATGAAGGAAAGGATGAAGGACGTGCACATGTTATTCACCTAGAAAAGACTTATGATAAAGTTTCGAGAGACGTGCTTTAGTGGGCATTACTGGGCAATGTCGAAGAAGGGTATACCATTTAAATATATTGCTTTAGTTTTTTTTTTCATTTTCTTTTGATAAGCAATATATTGCTTTAGTTAAGTTAATGTACTGGGAAAGGAAACCAAAGACGTGTGGAGGATTAACAATAAGACATTAAGGCATTTCCTCTTTGAGGCAGTGATAGGTAAAATAATACGACTTATCCAGGATGAGATACCATTGTGTATGTTATTTGTAGATGATATTGTGTTGATGGACGAGACTAAAGATGTGGTCGATACTAAGTTGAAGCAATGGAAGCAAACATTAGAATCTAAGGGTATAGGCTAGAGTTAGAGCATATGAAGTATATGGAGTACACATTTAGTAATAAGAGGGAGTCAATCGAGGATGTGGTCGCATTGGATGAAAGAGAGTTACCCATTAGTGAGTGTTTTAAGTATATTTGGTCATTCTTACCCAGGAATGAAGATATTGATCAAGACGTGACTCATAGGATACAGGGTCAGTATAATGGAGAGGGATACAGGGTCACTAGAATGGAGTGGGACACTCGAAATTTATCCAACCTTAGTGTACTTTTAAGATGAAAAGGAAAATTCGACTTGGAACCTATTAGACAGCGTTATTATATGAGTCTGAGTGTTGGGCATGCAGGAAAGATCATATTAGGAAGATGAGGGTAGCTGAGATGCACATGTTGAGATGGACGTGCAGAAATATATTAAGAGATAGAATTCAGAAGAAGATATATGAAGAAGGGTTGAAGTTGCAGATATTGAAGTCAAATAAGAGAGATCCAATCATAGTGGTTTGGGCATGTGAGACGCTGACTAAATGATGCACCAATTAGTTAGAGCAGTGGAAAGTTGGTATATTGGAGGTCTTAGAAGAAGTTGGGGTAGGCCAAACCGCTAAAGATGACTTCGATAAATAGCTCTTGAAACGATATGAAGCAATTTAATGGAGGAAGTATACCCTGTTATAGTGCTTAAATAATTTAAGCACTAAATTGGAACACCCAAAAATAGGAATTGTTGCAACTAAAAGAGAATGGAGGAAGTATGCTCTTGCACATAACGGTCAAAATTTTGAAACTTTAGCCACCAGATTCCAAGTATAAAAAAAGGAAGTACTAAACGGATTATATGTTGTTCTGGCTCTGCCACACTCTGTCAGAGTTGAATGATAGAGCAGTGCGTCTCTTTTTATAGCTTTAAACAGAGCCAGCAATGTATATTACTGCCAGGTGGAACTCTCTTGAGCACAGATGACTAAGATAGACATAACTAAAAGTCAAGCAAAGGAGTACTGTGGAGAAGCACTAGAATGCTGGGTGGGATTCCATTGCGTTTGGAGGGAAGACAGTCACGGTACTGGTAAATCTGCTATTGGGATTTTCCTTTCAGTAATGACAAATCCAATGGCCTCTGTGTCAGCTGCATTACCTTTTGGAACTGTATGAGAGCCAATATTCTTCTTCTCTACACTAGCTTCTTCCATTGAATTAGGTTATTCAGATTTCCGCCTAGCTGTATCTCTTTCACTCATATTAAGAAAGGGATTTTGCTAATATTGTGATGGCTTTCTAGGCTATACTCTTTTCCCATTTGTTGCTGAAGAAACCAGATATCACCTACTGCTAGGTACACTCGGGGATCAAAGGCATTTACATAGAAAGACCCTATTATAACATTTGTGAATTTACCAGGGGCTTAGAGGAGCTTCCATACACTTGCCATATTTGTCGCGACTCATGAGACAAAAGTCTGCCCACAGTCTATTACATCTACTGTAACATATTTATACACTTGGCCTTTTAGTTGATATACACTGGTATTAAAGTAGCTTTGCTTCACTGGGCAAGTGATCAACTTTTTGTGCCTCCATTTTTAGAAGAGAAGTATTTTCCACCAGCCAATATTTTTCGGCTGCTAAACTTTTCTTAGTCACTAACTAGATGACAATCATTATTAAACTGAGATCCAGAGCAAACTTACAGCCATGGTAGTATCAATTTAATATCAGTACTTAGTATTGTCCTCGAAGAGGCTTCAGGAGTTGTATCAATTGTTGAATTCAAGGTGTAAATCACAATTTAAAAATTTCTAACTTCGTTTTCTGTAGCTCAGTGTGTATTAGAGTATCATTTTGCTGTGTTGCTTCACAGATTATCTGCCAGCACTGTGTTTAATTTTTGAAGTAGTAAAGGTTATAAGCATTTGCAAAGACTATGCATCCTATTTTTTCTTATATGAGAAATCCAATATTATTGCAAAAGTACAATGGCTTTTATTATGGAATGTAAGGAGTTTACGGACTGATACGATAATGTAACAATTAGCAACCACCAGCAAACCACATGATTCCATAAACCACTATGTAATAAGTGAAAACTTTCATAATAATATTATAGTAAGCTGTATATTCTTGACGCTGCTCTGTAATATAAGAGCTACAGCTAGATGAGCTAAGGTTAGGGAATTTATCTACAGAGATCCTTAAGAAAAGAAGACTTTCGGAAAGCATATCTGTATTTGTCCCTCTTGAGTCCTGAAGAAACCTGTTGTCCATCGAAAAATTGATAGGACTTCCCCAGGGATTGCCTTGCTCGAGTCCCAAACCTCCGACAAGGCTCCCCCTGCGCCTATGGAACAATTCATCCCATCTTCTCCTGGAAGCACACAGGTTCGACAGAGCAACAGAGTGCCTTTCTTTCACTTCGAAAATTAGGGCCGGAAAGGGGCTCGTATTTTTTGCAAATTGAGGTCTATCATGAAAGATGGAGTAGTCTAGTTATGAAGGGTCCATTTCAAGAAAACAGCTCATCCGCGGCAGTACCTTGACCAACTCCAGGTCCAGTAGGTGCTACCTTGTTGGTGGCTTGTATTCTTAATTCCTGTTCTGATTTTTGAATTTGGTATCCTTAGTAACCATGATAAAATGTCAGTATGTGACCCCTTTGATATAATAAAATATCGACACTTAAATGGCTGCGATTTTTTTCATGCGGCTAGGCCTCTACTTGCTACCTTATGGTCCAAGATTGACAGAAGTCACTTTTAGTCTTTCTAGAAGATTCAACAAGATTCCAATGACTCAAAGTAATGTGTTTTATTGCATGGCTACATTTTTCTTTGTTTGGAAAGGATATACTCTTGGCCTCATAATGGAGATAGACACAAATTTTATTTGGGGTGAATAATGAGTTTTCTTTATTAGTTGTAAAAAATTTTCCTACTCCTTAGAGGATGTCTTTTCTTTGTACCCTCCACGCCTCTGATTATTCAGCACTTTTGCTACTTCATAATGCTACTTGTGTGAGTAGACTTTTAAATTTTAGCACCTCTGCTCCCGTATCAAGTATAGCATAAATTTGTGCTTGTATCTCTGGAAGTGAAACAAAGAGCTTGTTTTTATTACGACTGATGTCTCCCTTTGAACACAAATCGTTATTTTCTTTGGTACAAAGACGGTTAACATATAAGCAAGCAGAGCAATGTTTGTAATTTCTTTAAAGTAGACGAGTGTTTTCTATAAACTTCACCTAAAGAGACCTCTTTTGTTGTCCGCTCAGATATTGACATTGACACCTTGCTGAAGATGGATTTGGTCACTCTAGATGAAGCTCTGAAGACTGCGTATCAAGCTGTTCTGTCGGCTATTAGTGCGGTTTCCATTCTTGTATCTGTAAGTAGATTTTGGATTTCATGATTGAGTTAATTTTTCTTTTGTTCATCTTAATGCCAGTCTGACATTATTCTCATATTTGCAGGACACGTACAAAAAACGCATGTACTCTTTGCATGATAATGTGACAGACATTACCGTTGGTGAAGTTATAAAAGTGAGGTTCCTTTAGCATTGTGTTGGCCACTTGGCCTGAATAGCTTGAGTATGTCAGTTTTGTGTAATTTCGTTATTGCAGTTTTGACGTTACATTCTCTTCTTTCGCATGCTCATAATACTTCCTGAGGTGTATGTACTGTGACCCTGCTACAATCTCTCTTTCTTTCTTTAATCCCCTGTTCCCCCTGTCCCTCCAAGTGTTGTGGGCCTTGTGGCTTATAAGTTAAAACTCCTAGTGACTCTTCTCCTTCAACCTGTAGGTCTTGGAGAGCTATAAGGAAGGAAGAGTTGGATATGGTGTTGGCCATAACATCAAGGCTTCAATCGTACAAGCTGTCTATGACTGTCCTTTCCTCTCCGTTGGACTAAAGGTAGCAGTCTAAATTTATATTATATTTCTTGTGCCTGTGAGGATGCATCCACTTTTGATTACTCTTATTGTTTCTTGGATGCACTTTCCTGGTTTCAGTCTGCTTCATGATTCACATTTATCATTAATTGTTCTATCCAAATCTAAGATTCCCCGTTGAGATTTGTATGGGTCCCAAATTATAGTCCCCCTTATATCAGCTGACTAGTTCACTTATGTGTCATTACCTTAATATGCTCGGAAAGTTGATTTGATCATTCTATGAGCTTTACTCCCGGCAGTTTGAGATCGAGTGTAAGTTGCTCTAGTTTGAGGGGAAGGAGTTTCTTCTTGGCAGTCCACACTCCAGTGAAGTTTATTACTTTTGCTCATCTCCACTGATTCTAATATTTTATTGCACATAAATATCAACGTCAATACTCCACCCATGCCTCTAAAGAGACTCCCTCACTGTGCAGAGTAGAATTAAGGTCGGATGTACACAACCTTTCCCCCTTGCAATAACAGAGGCAGTTCCCAATGGACCCTTGTTCCAATGCAAAATGACTGCCTACAACAAGAAGTGCAGGCAGTTTAATGAGCTGTTTAATCTGAGGCGTGATAGTCCAAAAATCAGAGAATAATGAAATCTTTGACTCCATCAGAAATCAACAATAATACTGTATCTAGTGATGAAGTTTGGCTGTTGCTTCCTGTAAATAAGAGCACTCCACTGTCTTATACTGATGCATCTTTTCCATGCTGTTGTGACGTTTTCCTCTTTTCAATGAATGCAGGAGCTTGACGGGGTCGTTATATGCATTCTTTCAAGTTCCTCAGCCATTGGAGATGCTGATGTCTGTACTGTTATACGTACTTTTCGTGAAGCAACAGAGTGCACCAAAGAAGTCATACTTTCGACTGTTCAAAATCCTGATTTGAAGCCTAACTTGATAGCGACAACTGTTGTAAGGGTGGGGTAAGGAGAAGCGCTTGCTATAAAATACAAATTTTGCTTTGGCTGTCTTGTCATTCAGATTGTCAGAACGCTTACGTGTGTCCTCTTGTTTTTTTAGTTGCAACCATGTGAAAGAGTGTCATTAGTCAGGTTTTGCTGTCTGGGATTCATTTTTCATCTGTGCATGACATTCATCACGTCAAACAAGCTTAGAGTTCATAGCAATTACTACACTATTAAAAGCCTCACATTATTAACAGATGAAACTAAACTATTCTATTAAGGGTGTTGAAGGTAATGGAGTCTTTGGTAGCTATGGGTAGATCTGTACCCTTTTTGTGTTAAAAAATGCCTTTTTGCACTACCTATGTCATTCTGATTTTCAGCTATTATTTAGATATAAAGGTAATGACCTTTAAAGTTAAGGAAAATGACATAGTACTGGCATGCTTTGGCTGTCAATTGTTCTATGCTTACATGTCAGTCTAACATAAAATGTTTATGATTTTTTCTGAGAAATGGAAATGGCGCTGCACTTTCCTTCCCTTTTTGTGTGTTTGAGTGGTGCTTGTCATGTTCTTGGACACACTTCCTTATCAACCAAGGCTTTTTATGTTCTGAAATACAATTGATGGTAGGAGGTGAATGCTAGGAATCGGTGATTCCGTGACCGTTACTCACAGTTCACAGAGATCAAGAGGTTGCAAGTTAGAACATTAAGAAGAGTGTTGATAATTTTAGCAGAAACCAAGGAAGATGTAATCAAATGAAAGTAAAGATCACCAACTACAGGCTTACAGCCTAGCCAACTGTCGAGGGATTGAAGCTCTCCCTTGAAAAACTTTTTGCTCGACTTTTCTGAACAAATTCCACTGACATCTTTGTCCCCCTTTTTTCACATCACATTCCACTCTCTAACTGTCTTCTTTGTGATTATTCATCCCTATGTAGCTTACAGAATTTGTAACTGACGAAGGATCAATTACATGTCTAATATTCAACCCTTCCTAGCACAAGTTAAAAAGTATGGGAGGCTTGAGATGATTCGCTGCAGGGAACTATGTAAAATGTTAGTTCTGAAGTGAGGCCAGGCGTAGTATCTTCTTAGTCTGTCTTGAAGTTGCAAATTAGTAAAATGCGATTCTCTACCACTTGATCCTTCTTGTCCAAGCTGTCAGTGAACATTTCTGCATTGAACCTTCTTTAGTGTTCTTTCTTGTTTGTTCTTTCCTTTTTTTTTTCAGGGGGGGTGGGGGAATATGCTTGCGCTGAAACTTGATTTATTCTGTATTTCTGTCTAACAGAGAGACATTCACACACACACACTCATCTCTGTATGACTGTATTCCTTGCTTTTCTTGATCTCTTGGTGAGGTAGTTCATGTCCTCTAACTTGTATAACAGGTTGAATTTAGTGAATATTGTTTTTGGTGAATTGAGGAAATAAAAAAAATAACGGGAATCTGTGTCAATCTTCATACAACATGTTTTATCATAGTGGCCCCTTTTACTAACTATATTAACAGGTAATAAGTTTTGCAATAAATTGTGCACCTGAAAATTACGAAAATAGGACATACACAGCATACAACAAGCATTGATGTTAATGGAGATTACATGTACATGGCAAACAAATCAAACATATAAAATATCATTTCTTTAGCGGATCACATTAGGTGCTGCTGTTTTTTTGTCTTGTTCTTTTTTTTCTTTTCTTAGCAATAACTGATGGAAGTAAATTATGGACATGATAACAAGTAGTAAAATATCATATTATCAGTCTAATTAGGTGCCACATGTTTTCTCTTCTTCAGCTCTCTCTCTCTCTCTCTCTCTCTCTCTCTCTCTCTTGGCAAGCATATATGGAAGTAGATCTATTATTGTGTTAGTGTCAAATCCAGTTAGCTTTTAATGCAGTTGGAGATGTACCAGGGTTGCCTGTTAAAACTGATACAAGAACTTGTGACTGATTTAAAAAACTACAAGATACTAAAATTACAATTGACCTTTCTTTCTGTTTTGTTTTCTAATTATGTTTCCTGAAACTATATATTTCAGAGTTTAATCCTTTTCATATTTGTTCTTTGGTAATAAATACTTGGTGCTTATCTACAATGTTTCTTGATGCATTGCCAGTGTTTCTGAAAGTAAGTCCGTCAAGAACAGCAGTATCCTTTCTCGACTGGCAGATAGTGTCCCCTTTGTTTTCAACCTTTTGCGGAGGCATGATATGCAATCAGGAAAATCTGAGAAAAACAACCTCAGAGAGAATGTATTTCCTCCCATGCTGGCAAACTTCATGAATGAGATGCTTCTGGATGAAAATTTTAGTGAAAAGTATGTTTAGTGGCCATAGAATTATTGAGTCATATGAAAATATTGAATCAAAAATCTGCAAATAAATTTGTCAATTGATGCAACTTGCTGTAATTATAACTTTAGGGAGTTTGTAGATGATGAAGCAGACAAGGTTCAGTACCTAGATTCTGATGGTGATTCATCCACATCTATAGAACAAGATGATGAAGGTGACATAATCTTTTCCAGCATTTAATTTGTTGAAAACACATATATGCTGTCCACAGTATACAGTAAAGTTAAATATGCTTTTTACATTTCTTTAACAGCCCAAACTTTTGGAAGGAAGCTCATCAATCGGAATCTTAGGCCTGGATATAGAATATCTCAAGATTGGCATGACGAAGAGATAAATATCTCTGGAGCCGATGCTCTGGCTGATAACCCAAGAATTTTTCATCTTCCAGTTGGTGTTAGACTTTCTAGTGACTTACAAGACACTTGTGATAAATCAAATATTAGTTGGCCAGCAGAAAATAATTATGATGAAGCTGTTCAAAAGCAAGCATCAGCTGTTTCAAGTGTTCCACCTCTAAATGGTACTTCCGATGGGGGTCTTGATGCAGTAAGTGGCCTTTGGAATAGTGCATCAGTTCTATTGAAACGAAAACAACCTATTGTTTCTAAAAAGCAAGGAGTTCTTTCTGCACGCGCAGCATCAATGCTGGTAATCTCACATCACTATCTGGTATCTGCTTCATGCTTCTTGTTTCATTTGGATTTTATAAAGCTCATCTATTTTATACAGATACGCATGCTTGATGGATCAACGTAAACTTACATCCTCTACCTGCTCTTTTGTTTTAACAATCATTCTCTTATATTTATACTTTAATTTTTTTAGTTGCAACATTTTGACTTGCATGTTTGCCAAAACACAACTCTGACCATTGATATCTTTAATTATCTATAAGTAATAAATAATAATTATAAGTAATAAATAATAATTATAGAATTCAATCTGTTGAGAATAATACATTGAGATAAGATAAATTCAACATCCTTAAAGCTAGCTTTCAGTCAAGGTTAGTATATGAATTGTGCCAAAAGTCAAGTTAATACATGAAAATTTCATTTGTGCATGTGATCAAATTGCTTGTTTTTTTTAAAAGCATTAATGTGAGATTTTAGTGAAATAGTGGTGGAGAACCTTTTAAACTTAAGGGGAAGTTATATTAAAACTTACATTCAATTGAGTTTAATAAAAAGCATGGAAGATATTTGTTGGATTAGTAGGTACTTGTAGAATCAAATAATACATTTTCAACTTATACTGTTTTCGATTATAGAAGGTAATATTGTTTACTGTATTAACCTAATAAAATACCCATAATGTTATGGAAAAAGCGTGTTAGAGCTCCACTCATATTAAAAACTACATTTCCATGACATGCATTTGTTTTCCAACGACTTTGATTCTAGTAATTTCACATTTGAACTTGAGTTTTAAGAAGGGAGAAGAAATTTGGAATTTGACCTATGAGTCAGCTGGGTCAGGTTCGATTAAAGATGATTTAAGGTCCATCACTTTGGGGTTCACCTATATTGCTTAGGTTGACCCGATGGTCAAGGGATCTTAAGACGTCTTTATCTTTTTTCATTTTTTGAGTGCCAACAATGTAGTAAAATATAATCTTTAATAGCCAAGTCCAGCCATACAAATGATTGTGTTAAAATAAAAGGGAGAACGCCGGAGAGGGGGACATGTCTGTGTTGTTAAATAATAGGTATAGGTAATAGTTATGAAAGGCCACAAACATAGCTGATTACATGATGAAATTAGAAATAATAGTTCTAGAAATAGCTCGTCTTATTTCTTAAAAGGGATCTGTGACATTTAACGTTTATCTTGTCATACTACCAAGAGTTGACAATTGCTTGGATGTATGAAACTAGATCACCATCCATTACGTGTGTGTATGTCCTGTATGAGTTTATAAACGCCGTAAGATATCTTAAGATTATCACAAATATCCTTGCTCTTGACTTTTATGTAGTGCAACAGGAATCGGAACGGGATACTAAAACGAGATGGAGCCCAGTGATGGAAATTCGGTACAGAGGAGGAGCGTACAAGGGACGTTGTCAGGGTGGTCTTCCTGAAGGCAGGGTACTTAAATGCTGACTAACTGTCATGGATGCTCATTCTGAGCCTATCTACAAGTACAATTGAAATTTGAAGTTGTATCCTGCAGGGTCGTCTTACCTTTCTGGATGGTACTGTGTATGATGGAATGTGGCGATTTGGGAAGAGATCAGGAATGGGCAGCTTGTTCTTCAGTAATGGAGATGTTTTCCATGGATCATGGAGGGATGATGTTATGCACGGCAAGGTTCATTTCTTTTTTGCATTTACATTATCTTTATAAGAAGCTTATGCCCATTGGTTGTTTGGTTTACTATTGCATTTTGAGTTACTTGTTGCATTAGCTACAACTTGTAGAGTTGTAGGCAATTATGCTTTTCTTACAGGAAGCTTATGTTTGTGTTTCTTTGTCTTTTTTCCTCAGCCTCTTTTCTAGGGATTTTGTAGGAAATTTCTTTTTTCCAGAGGAGCTTTTTGTTAAACTCAAAATATTTTAGTTTAGAAGAAATGCTTACTATTTATGCGCAAGGAACATGTTCCCAGTCTTCCCACTATAACTCTTTGTGAACAGATATATCTCTTCTGACGTCTAAAAGTGCATTTCCCCTATCATATAATATAAATAGGATTTTGTTTGATGTAGGGTTGGCTCTACTTCCGTACTGGAGAAAGATGGTTTGCCAATTTTTGGAAGGGGAGAGCCAATGGTGAAGGGAGATTCTATTCCAAGTCTGGAGAGGTCTTATTTGGCCATTTTCGAGATGGTTGGCGACATGGCCAATTTTTTTGTGTCAAAGTTGATGGCACAAGGTTTGTGTTTCTAATCTATATGTTTTCTGCATTGCAGAATGAGATGATGCCTGGACAAGTTTGTAGCATTTATTTAAGTTATGCTAAAAAATACATAGTAGTCACTAGATCAATGAAAGATGCATTTATGTTTCGTCCTTTCATCTTTTGTATTCACTAGATCTATGAAAGATACTACGAAATCTTCTATGTTAAATTATAAAGGACTGCTGAACTCTGAGCTAAATTGTTTGACCATTGTGTCCAAATGCTTGTCGTCTCACTGAATGTAATTTGGTTATCTATGTGAAGAACGCTGACTTCTTATGTTGGAAAGTCTTGCATGCCCTTTTTCCATCATATTATAGCATCATCTTACCTCTAGTACTGACACTTGACACCAGCTATCTGCTATTGTTGTATCGACAGTTGGGCTATATTGTTCCCGTCTGTTCTCTTTATGTGTCTGTGCTTGTAAATGTATGCAACAACTCATGGGAGAGCTTGAAAAAGAGAAATTGGGTTTGGCATTAATCAAAATGTCTTATTGGTCTGTTTGACTAGTATCTTAGCATCATCCGAAAAGCTTCACGTTCCCGGGAAATGAGATTCAAAACATTGTTTGCTTTTACACTTTAATTTTTTGTATTTTAATCTATCTATATTCTTATTTATCATAGAACTATGATATACCTTGTGGATGATCTGATGCTTTACCTGTCATGCTGACATACTTCTAGGTTTGTTGAGATATGGGATGACGGCGTTCTTATGAGCTCTGAAGAGTTGGACACTTAGCATGTCATAGGAGGCAGAAGCTAAGTTCTAATCATGCTTCACAGCGGTCTTCTTTCATCTCACCCATAACTCCATAAGTGGTTGCATTTCGGTTGAGTGGTCATATATTGTAAGCCTAATGTCCTTGTCTTTGATGTATATATATTTGACATGTTTAAGTTTATTGGGTTTAGCGGCAAAAGAAAAATGTGAAGTATAGAGTACCATTCATATGGTCATAGAAAATCCATCATTTTATCTTCCCCCTGTAATATCACAACCTAATGTATAGAGCTTGCTAGTTACTTTTCTGTATATGTTTTTCTAAGAGCAGTTATGCCTCGTGTGCGTTGAAACTCTTATTCCTTCACTTCATTCTTTTATTTGTCATGGAAATGATTTCTTATCGTAATTAATGTTAGCCAACTCCAAATCATTTTGGGACGGAGGCTTTGTTATTGTTAGTGTTGCCTATGTGCACCTATTTCTGTCTAGAGAAGGTTCTCGTGATTTGTCCGAATTGAAAATAATAGTATAATTTTGTATGAAAATTCTCATATTTATTTATAATAACCACCTAGTGTCACCTTTTCAAGTAGTAATGAATAGTAATCAAGTTTTATAAAAAAAAGTAATGTTTTAGGGTGAAGTAGCAATACCGTGGTCCACCATTTATCCACTTTTATGTGTTTCGTTTTTAATTTTCACAAACCTATAGCTCTTTTACCTTAAATATCCTTAAAGTTTGCATATTGACTTTCAGCAAAACTACATTAAAATACCATTAATTTTATCAATGCAAGTCAAGCAAATATCTCAGACAAATATTTACAATTTAATTTTTCAATGTAAAAGACAGAAAAAAGGGAATGCAATAAAAGCAGCATAGTGGATATCGCGGCGCTCACCTTAACTTACCTAATGTAGCACTATGCACTTAGGAAGAAAAAGCTCGGTTTCATACTCAATATTATCTAATGTAGCAAGAGGATTTACTAACAGAAACACTGAACATAAACCAATATGATTTTATTATAAATTCCCAACTTAATGTCACTTTGGGAAAGATATTCACGCTTATACATAAGCTAGGACTAATAAATAAAACAGAGGGAATCCCATTTCCTTACCCGTTACTAATTTCGCCAATATTTGAGTTGTTCTGTCGTCTTGGTATGTTGAACATTGCCTTATCTCCTCCGAAACAGAATAAGATGGCTAACCAACTCATGAAACCTAGGACTTGGTTCTTGGAGGTAGGAGAGTACCAGTAAAACTGGCAAATTTCAGAATCCTTCAGCACACATGAACAAGGACTTGTCCAGAGTTTGGCATCTGATACTTCGTGACTGACCAGAAAAACTGGTAAATAGTGAGCAACTTGTGCAATCAGAGATAATAATGCATCATTGAGAGAGTAGTCAAGGCACAAAATAGGCAGTCCAACTGTTTAATCCTGCATCTTACAAACACTTTAGTTTTCTACATTGCAATGACCTTACACTGTACAATTTTCCTATATCAGAGCTTGGTGATCTAGCTACATCACCCACATAGGCATGTGCCTATGAGGATACATACAGTTTATTAATTGACAGAAATTACCTTGGAACCACAGGGCAATTTTGCCAACCATAAATAGTCAATCTTGAGTAAAACCCAAATGTTGATTACAAATCAACTTTCATCTTCTTCATCACTCTCCATTGGAGTTTGGGCAGGGTGATATGCACTTAGGCTGCAAAGAAGTATCACAAAGTCTAATTATGGATGGTCGAAACAAAAAAAGAAAAGAAAAAAGATGCCCTCTTTATTTTCAGAATTGCAACATGGGGGAGGCAAGGGGGTTTAGGAGACCCATGTGATAAGGAGAGAGATAGAGAGCTAATTCGAAACATCCAAGATAAAGAAATGTTGCAACTGAAATAAAGGAGGCAGTATCAATATATAGTATGGTCTTAAGATGAGCATATATGGCATGTTATACCTGCAGTTGTCGGGGAACCCTCCAGGAATACCCTTGCGACTGCTTCAAACTCGGTGGCAAAGACATAAATCTTCTCCAGTCTTGAAGCAAAATTTTAAGGTCATGTAGTTTGCTATTAATACCATAACAACAATTGGCATGCATCGTACAAACAACATTCAAATCTTTGCTAGGTTCACAGAATCCGCCGAAGTAAGCAGTATCTAAAAATCTCATCTCCAGCCCGATCTCCGAGATAAATGAATTATTTTTAATACGGTTTAAGACATCCTGATCATGGTATCCAGGATATTGTTCTTGTGATGAGTACCAAAACTTGTAGAACTCAATGGACCGGTTGTTTGATTTGACATAATTAAAGCCTCCATTAGGCCTATTGTGTACAGTAAATGAGTCACCTGAGAAATGGTCACATGCAATCTGAAAATCAGTATCAGGAAAGAAGCGTGGAAATGGATCTCTGAACCACATGATATCAGCATCCTGGAGAATAAGATGAAAGAACTTATTGAGTATAAGAAATATCAAGGGAAGATGTGAATCCAGAAAATTGACCACCATCTCCCCCCCAAAAAAAAAAAATTAAAAACAAAAGGAGCAGACACAGAAGTGTACGCACACAACTGGAGATCATATATAGGAGGCATTCTCTGGTAAGTGGCATGAGCAACAAAAACTACATAGACTTGTGGGGAAAGGACATTGCATCCGTTCTAGATTGAGCATTTTATGTCTAATCATTTCTCCTTGCAGATACATTTATAAGGTCTTGCTCTCAAATGGTCAGAGCACTGAGTCACAGTAAATCTGCAACCTTAAATAATGTGTTCACGCTAAGAGCGATGCTAAATCAAAGATAACCATAATATCTGAAAGAAGAAAAGAAAGAGTTTCAAAAGTCTAGATAATATAGATGCATCAACAGCTAATGCGGATCCGAGTACTGGAATCTTTCGGTGAAAGTTGAGTTGTCAATTACCTCCAACGCAATGTTTTACATAAACAAAGAGGTCCTCTTCTATAGCAAGGGTAAGCATACCAGCTATGCATCATCAACAAATGAGGCACACGCAGAGAGACAATAGAAGGTTTCAGCCAGGTTCACATATTTTTTTTTATTGTTCCAGAGGATATTTAATTGAAATTAATGAAGAAAAATCTAAAGCCAGGAAGCTCTAGATGAAAGAAGCAAGCCTCTTCAGTCCTCACAATTTGGTCAGCAAGCATATCTACATAACATAAATTTAATTACCAAAACTTATAGGAAAGAACAGGAATTGTGAAACCATTTTCTATTGGCAGAGTAATCATGTGAATTCCAGCAAAGATGTTAAGGGCTTCACCAAACAAACAACAACAACAAAACCTTAATCACAAAATGATTTAGTTTGGTAAAGCTAAGAGAGGAAATAGACAACTAAAGCCTCAACAAAGCTGGGAGCCAACTACTTAGGCAGTTCAGGGCATTCTGATAGAGCACTGCAGAAGGAAAGATGATTCTGCGGCTACCCATATACAAAGTAGAATATTTGAAGTCTCATAAACCGAATAGCATGTGAATTAGTTCAAAGCCTACTATCATATAGAAGCACAAGCAGGAACAACAACCATTGCAATTGCTTCATTCTGTGGCTAATTGGCTAGACAAAAATTGAGTGATTATGGAAAAGGAGATATCTTCCTTAATGAAGTCAATTACCTATGAGTTTGGCCGACTCAATTGCAACAAAAGAATTATACAAATACAACGGATATGGCAGAGGCGTGAATCTTCAGAAAAATTGTAAAAAGTATAAAAACTCGGACTCTTCACTTCTTCAGAAGTTAATGAATTCCGTTGTCAATTGGGTTGATAGATTGAAGAAAAATGTGGTATTAGTTACGAATAAAACACTAAATCTTCAAGTGATTCCGAGAAAATCTTGGTCAGTTTCTATTTAACTGAAATATATGGTTAGACAATTGTGTCATCCAATTCCATATGGACCAAACACACTGTCGGATATAGAAAATTTCGGAATGGGGGTACGGTACAAGATCAAATATACTACTCCCTCCGTCCCATAATATAGTGCTCACTTCTCATTTTTCACGGGAATTAAGGAAAATGGAATGAGTAGGACTTCCAAAAAATGTATTTAATGAAGTGCTTTTTTGATACTTTTGTATTGAAATTAGTTCTTTATTTTCTTTTTCCTTTAAACAAAATCAAAAAGCAATAAATGTACCTTGGAATGCTGTAAAGCAATAAATGGGGTCACATGTTTTGAGAGAAAAGTAGGGGTATTTTGGAAAGTTTGTGTAGAAATTAAGTATATTTTAGTCCAAACAAATTGATAAATAAGAAAATAGGCACAACATTTTGGGACACCAAAAAAGGAATGCGAGCACTATATTATGGGACGGAGGGAGTATTTTGTTATAACACTATTTAGAGGCTCATGCGATGTTTCGGGCTATTGAGTGTCTTACAATTGGGTAGCGTTGGATAATTTTGTATCTAGTAACTAATTTGGCAAAAAAACTTCAAATTACTAACTTGATAGCTCTACAACCCCTTCCGAAATTGGAAGATTTACGTGATCGTGTAAACCTGATATTTCTTGTAAGTCGATGGTTTATGTTTTTCCAAGTACTCCCTCCGACCCATAATATAGTTGCCGCTTCTTATTTTGCACAGGAATTAAGGTAAGTGGAACATAAAATGATAAACAATTAATGTTACACGGAAACAACTAATTTTAGGAGAGAGAATGGAGAGTATTGGCTGAAAGAGCATTAAGTGTATGAGCAACTCAACTTTGGGTTGAATAAACAAAGAAAAATATAGTTCCAAGACAGCCTTTGAGGGTGCGTTGGAAGAGTAACAGGGAGTCAGCAATTGTTGATAGAAAAAAAAGGCTTTTAATGTTAAGCAGGTGCCGGTAAACATTAGGATGTCATCAAGACAGGCAGTTTTTCATAAGAGGTGAAGAAAAATTCACTTGTACTCAGCTCAACAGATCGTATTCCTGATTAGAGTGCACTTATGGGCTGTCAGATAATGAAAATTAAGGTTGAATAGATTAACAAGTCCACCATATAGGTTCAGCCCTAGAAGAGAAAGGGGACCCATTAGTAGGCTGTTTCTATTACCGACTTGGCACTCTTAATTTCTTCAAAGCACCCATTTCAACAGGTAAAACTGTAATTCTGAAGAACCTTCTGACGCTCACTCTTTTAGAAGGAATGGTTTCAGCATTGTGACAAATGTAAATTAGTTATGTAGCATTTTTTCTTTTTGACGGTGAAATTAGTTACATAATATAGCAGCAGAATTGGTTTATAGGTAATCAACAGTATTATGCATCCCAAAAAAAAAATATCTACAAGATCTACAGATTACAGTATAATCAACAATAAAGCTCACTCTTGACAACTTAAGCAACTTGAATAAAATGATATTACAAAAAATAATATAAAACAGGAGTTCTCTTCATATACTAAGATGAACTTGTAAAGCTGACAGTAACAATATAAATGCAGCAGCTAAATGAATCATGTACTCGAATCTTTACTGCAAATATAACTGGAAAGTTACTCAAGAAGAATGACCTCAATCAATATATTAAAATGAACACATGGAGGTTTAGGAAAGTGAAATAGAAAGGAGAAGCTTACAGTGAATATAAAATTGTATCCCATCTCAAGGACACTTCGCAAGAAATCGATCCTTCTCCACATCATTTTCAGGTAATCAGGTGTCATAAAGTATGCCTCTTTAGAAAAATCGATGCCTTCAGTCGAAAGAGCATAGCAATGGCGATGTAAACTTAAGCATCGTTTAAATGCTTTGTCATCCAATGCAACAATCACTAGATTGTTCAGAAGTCTTCGTGTATGATGCCCAATCCTAAAGCTCTCAAGGAAGAGATCAATAATAGAATTAGGCATTGCCCAGGCTTCATTCAGAGTTGTTATAATAACAGTTTTATCTTCAGTGGCAGCAGCATTCAAGACTTTCTCAAGCCTGTACTCCTCACTATCCTATGGATTACATAGAGCTTAGATTAGTTAATGAATACAAGTAACTATGTAGTACAAACATTATTCAATGACAAGTTGACATCTCCGAATCATAGATGAATCCTGTGACGGTTATTTTGTATGGAGTTGAACGTATTAAAACACTAGCAGTACACGTATAGAGAAAGTTACGGATCAGAAAGTAATATTACAGCTTGGCACTTCAATGGCATAAACAAGGACAGAGAAGAATAAGCAAACTAATACCTGTGGTAACAAAAAAGGAATTTCGAAAGTAAAATCAAGATGTTCCAACAACTACAGCAATAACTACTACTAAATTCAGTAAAACAACAATGACAGGATCCTCGATTTAGAGTTTCAGATCTCACAATTAAGCAAATTAAAATCACCATAATCTGACCAAACTGCAATCTCAACATCACAAAAGTACAATACAATTCTATAACATTTGCACTGAATGGCAATGTACTTCTAATAATTAATAACTACTTACACAAAAAATAACTAATTAAGAAAAAAAAGTGCCAAATAAACAACCTAAATACGAATTCAGGAGAATTGAAATCATTCATCAATTATTAACTACTTATACTAAGAGTAACTAATTACATTGCTATCGTTTATCTTCACATCAAACGCAATCGATGAACTCAACTAAGTACACTCAAATCCAGCACTAATTTTACTAAATTCATACGAATTCCACTTCAATTGCAATAATAAAGAAAAATCTGAATTCAGATCACACACAAATTCAACTACATTAATGCCAAACAGCAATGTAAGTGCCGAAAAAACGCATAAACACTTCAATTTCAACTAAATATCAACCAAATTACAATAAAATTACCAAAACGCGTCAAAATTACGCTATAGTTACAAGTTCACAAAAAATCGGAAAACTCAATCAAATCATCAGCTTCAAAAAGCAAAAAGCTAAAACGCAATTCACCTGAGAGGAAACATCGTCTGGAAAAGCGAGAAAACTGCCGGAAGAAGGAGTAGCTGAAGAAATGAAAGAGCTGTCGGCGAGGAAACGCAAGGAGTAAGCGCAGTTATATACGAAGAAAATGGCGGCGAAGAAGAAAAAAACTGCGAGAGTTCGGCGGATAAATACGGAATTTTCCGACGGCATATCGTCGGAAGTTGAAGAATCGAGGAAGCCGTTACCGGCGGAAGGGAAGAGAGAGCGAAGCATGTGTTCGGAGTAGGAGAGAGAAAATCGTCGGCGACGAAAAGTGGAGTAAAGGAGGTCTGATTGTTTTGGAGGAGAGAGAAAGAGAGTGAGAGTCATCAATGGCGATGGCAAGGGAGGAGAGAGACTGAGTGATGTTCATTGTTAGTGGCAAACTGGCAACCGACGGTGTGAGAGTTTAAGGTTAAATCGTTTTGAGTTTGACGACCAAATTATGTGTTTTTTGGCCTCAATTTTGGTATTATGAAATCAGAATATCAGATTAGAGAGGTATATTTGTTAGATTTTTGTCCTTAGGATGAGTGTTAGGAATTACTATTAATAAATGATTAGTCTCTCCCAAAATTACACCATAGATAATTAAGCAAGTAGAGTATCTCATCCTATTCAATTTTATTTTTTTATTCGGTAATTAACTGGCTCAAACAAGGTCAGCCCTCATAAGCTGGGGGGTAAGAGAGGGGATCCCAACCCATAAGGAAACTTCCAGAGACAGAAAACTGGGGATTTATACCCACAAACAAATATTTACACACAAACTCCCCAAATTGGAACTGATGAGAGTCGAACATCGTAGATGTGGTTGGGAGGTGGGAGCTCCAACCATTGGGCTCCCACGATGACCTCACTATTCAATTTCATCGTTTCTTCATTCCTTTTTCCACCTCATTTTTTATGATACACATTATGTATGCATTTATTTATGATAATAATACTTTCTCCCAAAATGGCTAACTATAATTATATTTATACATTAAAAAATATATATATATTAATTAGTTTTATATTTCACAAATCTTTGTTAATGGTGATAACAAAAAATCTAAAGAAAGAAAGGAACACTATTCCAAAAGGAATTCAATTTTTTTTATTGAAACTAGCGTTCTTACCATTTTTCCATGTTTTAAGGTCTAATTAAATCAATGGGTAAGATTAGTCTATAAATTAAAGTGCTAACATTTGACATTTCAATAATTATAGTGGCTACAATTTTATTGTAGCCATTGAATAATCATCCATAATACTTTCTTCCAAAATGACTATATTACTCCTATTTTGTACCTTATCGGCTCATCCTCACAAAAATTATGGTGCGTTATCTTCACTTTAAAATTTGTAGAACTTTTTATCATAACGTAATATATTTGTTTTTTCAAAAGGTAAAGAGAATACCTTATGTTCTCTTCCACCCAATTATATGTTCCATGAACCCAACTTTACCAAAATGCCCTAACTTTACCATAATAACTTTACCAAAATGCCATAATGTGCCGAATTGTCCAAAACAATTCCCTAAGGCCCAAATCAAACTTTTTTAGAAGAGGCCCAAATCATTTTTCTTGCAAAACTCATAAGAATAAGTTACTCCACTCTAATTAATATTTTGCTCAAGTTTATTTTTCGTAATATAAGATAAAACAAAGGTATAGTTTGGTCTATTAACCCAACTTGGCAAAATTTTAACTCAATCAACAATTTAGAGTGATTTAGTCTCTCACGGTTATAAGTTCAATATTCCTAGAGTTTTTAAGCAATTTCTTACAATTCAAGAACTTATTCACAATTATCTCACACATAAATCACACTTCATTTTTTTTTCACAAAATCACTAAGAACAAAATGCATGTGACATGCCATATTCAAGCACTTATGCGTCACATTCAACTCATGGATTCATACACTATGAGCACGTACAAGCATTCGTTTATTACACATAAATATGCATATGAAAATATCCACATTATAATAAACTGGCGTAGGAAGGTTAGCGGATAAGTTCGACGAAGAAGTTCGTCAAAATAGCCCAGAATTCCACGCCGTGACCGACAGGCTTTTTAAGCCATCCGAGTTCGTTTAGGGCCCGAAAACAGCAATTTAATTATTTCCGGATTTTATTATTTCCTTATTTTCGTATTAGGGTTTCGTTTTAAGTATTTAAACATTATTAGGTCATTATTTGGAGGCAGTTTATGATTTTTAATAATATTTCAGAGTTTTTACTCTTTTCTGGTGGATTCCGGATTTTTCTACAGATTTATCGCTTGTAAATCTGTTTGTTCTTGATCGAGATTAGCGCTTGCTTTTCTTTGAACTTTCCAACTGCGTCATAAACAAGCTCAAACACTTTCTGTGAGCTACTTAGCATATTTATATTGGATGATTTATATACAAATCCCCCACCTCTTAAGCATATATCAGCTTTAAGAATCAATGAATCATCAATGTTGGGTTCTAAAAAGACACTTTCTCTCTTAAAAATGCATGTATCGCAATTCGCAACACACATCCATGATCCATGCACACAAATATGCATGTATCGCAATTCGCAACACACATCCATGCACACAAATCTCGAGCTTGTTACAATTTCTTCCTTCTAAACTATTTTCTTGATCAACGGCCCGAAGGCAAATCTCGTTAAAAACCTTGCAAGAATATGAGGAATAAATATGAGTCTTCATTTAAGGGGTTTGCCGCATGGCTTTGCATAAATAATCAGATTTTGCCTCTCCATTTGCTCAACTTCTTGGCGTTATTAGTTATCCACCCAAAGATACATCCCTTAATATATATCATAATTCATACTATGAGCTAAGAAAACTTGTCAAATATTGGTACCATTTTCGGACCAGTAGTGAACACACAAGACAAGAGCTGTAGCATTTAATGTCTTGCAAATTTTAGAGGCTAATCACAGTCTCTAAAATTCATGAAATTTTTTTTTGGTTAAAGGGGGCAATATATTAAAACTTAACAATCCGAAATTACAAGTTTGAAACCAAAGTAGCAGAGAGATTATGAGTCCCTATATTACAACACAAATATAAATGTTCAAAATTAATTTCCTCTAATCCAATGATGAGTTCCTCCCAAGGTGGTTTGGAAAATTGACGGAAAACATTGACTTCCATACTCCCCCCTTCTAACAGCTTTTGCCAAAATGTCAGTTTGTTTGCTCCATATCAGTTTTTTGCACCAGCTTCACTCGTCCCACTTGCAATAACTCCCTACAAACATTGGTAACATGAGTATATCTATCCTTGATTTTTACATTCCCATAAATGTTGTCCACTGCCACTAGAGAATTCGAGAGAATTATGCAGTCAATACAGTCCCTTCTTTTGGTATACATAATCCTCATATGGTGAACTTCAAATTAGCAAAATTTCGTCTTAGAATAAGGCCATTTGCTACTTTTAGTTTAGTCGCAAACCTGACTACACATGCTTTTTCAGACATGAATCTCAATTAAACAGCTCGATGCTCATATACTCCAAATAATTATTAATAAGACATCGACGGTGCTCAGTGGTTGAGTATCCAACCCCGAGGCACGGATGGAGGTCCCGTGTTCAAGTCTTATCAACCTTAACATATAAGTTGTTGGGGGATTCTCACTCCACT
The DNA here is from genome assembly GCA_947648045.1 of Beta corolliflora. NCBI lineage: Eukaryota > Viridiplantae > Streptophyta > Magnoliopsida > Caryophyllales > Amaranthaceae > Beta > Beta corolliflora. Next base: position 862,480 of record CANSZD010003084.1, on the reverse strand, counting down.
TGTAATGGCAGTGGCAGTGAGCCTTTGGGGTTGTTGTCTTATGGACTGCTTAGCTTTGTACATAACCTGTTAAATTTAGAATAAATGTTTTCCTCCTTTTCATTTTCTATTTTGCATTGTTAATATACAACCTATAGCTATTGTAAATACATGTAGGCCTTAAGTCCAATTAAGCTAATTACAATATTAAACATAGTAAATACACTCTAGCCCAATATAACCTTCTTAATGAGGATTGAATAATATATGCAAACATTGTAATGTAGTGTGTGTCTTGTACTTGTCATTATATGAGTGTTCCATTGGATCTAATGTAAAGTACAAATAAGTGAATTTACAATGAATACTCAATTCGGGTGCATATATTCAACCGAGAACGCATCGATTAGGAAAAGTGTTCCCAAGGAGTATATAGGTACATGTATATTTCTTTAGTTTTTTTTTAATTATACCTAAAGGATTTGACATGTTTACCATGCACAACTTAAAATGATAATATATTTAATTATGTATTAAAAACTATAAAAAGTTGATATTATAAAATACACATTGAGACAAATCTAATAAAATCCCATAAAACTATATTTTTCCTTCGTATATATGATATAAGAAGGTCACATTAGAAAATGTAGATAGTGTTAAAAAGTCAATGTGATATAACTATTAGAAAAGGATGAAGTTATGATAAAGTCCTATTAATATGTGTACATGTGTAAATGCAAAACTATTTATGTTTAACTGTGATGAGTTCACTATAAGTTGGGAATATATTCAATATGAAAACTACGACAACCAAATAGCCATAATATCTAGAATATAAAAAATAATAAAAGTAATATTAAAAATGAATATGTTATTTGGATATTATTAATTAAGTTAGATGATTGGCTAGAGGGCTAATCGCTACTTGACGAAAACTTTGAAGATATTTTAGCCATGTAAATATCTCAACTTGAAATCCATATATACTTTTAGTTTGAAATCTATTTTATAATATGACATACTTTTATGGTACTTTGTATACTGTAATATAATTTCTTCTAATATTATTTTCTATTGATACTTAGATTAGTTTTTATTTTAATTTTATGCGTCACACAATTTCGAAAGCTAATAACAATAACAAAGGCAGTATAATTTTATTGATTATACACATAGTGTTATGGACACTTAGCTTGTCTTTTACAGTTAAGAGGATTAAAGTTTCTCCCACTTGTTTAAGATTTAGAAGAATATGGAGTGGCCTAAAAGAGTTATTATTTCTTCTAAATGTGAGGTCCCTTTGCCCCCCTTAGAGGTGAGTGAGGGGGGAACATAGAAGCAATAAACCCCTCTCAATCTTCTCTTCATCCTCTATTATCATTATTATAATTATTCATAAATTAATCCAAGAACAAGCATAATGTTTAGTTGTTTAACATGTTAATTCATGATTTGGCTACCATTTCAAACATCTATAGAGATCTTCTAGGAAGCAAGCATAATATAGTCTTTCCACCTATAAATTTTTCCATAAAGAGGTCATAGTTTAACTAGTTAGAGTAGCCTTTTTTAGATATGAATTTAGAAAGTTGATTAAGAAATTTGGTTGTTGAGAAATATAATAATTAAAACCTAGATATATTAACTTATTAATTACTATTTGATCTGACCTTGTGTCGAATATATCAAATCCAAAAAAAAAAATTAAAAAAAAGCTCGCATAAGTTCCAATTGAGATAAGATTGCATCATGACCTTTATACTCCTACCAAATAATTTTTTGGGGATCTGGGAAAACATGTCTGTCTTTAATATAATCATTAGTGTAAAGGAAAATTCTGATGGTTAAAAGTTAAGGAGTATCACTTAAAATGATTTGAGGAGTGTATGCATGTCACAAAACATTGGGCGGTCCCATGTGGTATTGTGGATAGTAGCAGCCTCCATGACTAGTCAGGACTCAGGAACTCATTCACGAGTCATGTCTAGTCATCATGAAAAAATTATTTAGTGATCATCTATAGTTCTGTAACTTGTAAGATTTAAAACATGCATGAATAACACTTCAACAGAAATAGGTACTGATTAGTCTGCCTTCAATTGACTTAGGAAATAGACTGCATGTATGTACTTGACTGTGAGCTTTATTTTGCTGATATACTCCATCTGCTTTTTTTTATTTGCTACATTGTTGTTTTCACTAGTTTTTAGGAGATGTCCCTTTCCATCTTTTTTGGTATACTTTTTGACCCCTTTAGCATTAAATGAGGTTGGGAAAAGGTGAAAAAGTAGTACTTTTGGGTGGAAAAAGTAGTACTTTTGGATGGAAAAAGAGAGAAACAAATATAATAGTATTAATTTTTGGTGGAAAAAGTGAGAAACAAATATAATAGTATTACTTTTTGGTGGGCCAAGTCTCCTAATAAGGAAAGTTGAAACAATGTAGCAAATAAAAAAAGTAACCATTTAAGGAAAATGTAGCAAATAAAAAAAAGCGGAGGTATAGTATGTGCCTACTTGGCTACTTGGTTAGATCTGACTACCAATCGGGATTTAAATGTTTGCCATCGATCCTCTCGGTAAGTCTCACTTTTTTTTTGAGGGGAAAAGTGTATTAATTAAATTAAATCAAATCAAGATCCGCCAAGGCTTGAATACCTTGGGGATAATTTCCAACAAAAATACACTCACACCCCGTAGTGGGAACAATACGAGCCATGTAATGGGCTACGGTGTTTCCACTCCTTCTTATATGAGACATAGAAAAAGAGGAAAAAGAAGAGCAAACATTTTTAATATCATCAAGTAAAAGGCCAGCATAAGCACATCCAGCATCATCCTTCTGCACACAGTTCACAGCACTCAAAGAATCGGATTCCACGATCACTTCCCCATAGCCCAGTCTGCAAGCTGTAAGAGCCGCAAGTCTGACAGCAGCAAGTTCAGCTAGCCCAACATCCCACCCAGCTCGGCAGCGGGATACAGCAGCAACCACAATCGCACCTTCACTGTCACGTCCCACCACTCCGAGACCGATCTCATCTGCACCAAGCATAGCTGCGTCCGCGTTAAACTTCACCACACCTACAGGCGGTCTGACCCACTGAGATAGCGAGGTACAATTAGCTTTTACTGGGCCTTGGAATACTCTCTTCGCATACTCACAATAGTCATGGACAAGGCGAGTAAAACCCGAGACTACAGCACTCATTCTCGGTTCTTTGTGTTCCATTACCAATTCGTTCCTACACGACCACATTGCCCAAATCAGAGCCATCAAAGTACTGACCTCACCTTTACCAACCTTTTCAATAAACCACATCATCATCTCCATAAAAGAGCTACGAGGAGCATTTGCCACCATTTCAGCATAGGGGGAAGTATTCCAGAAAGAAGAAACCCAGGGGCAATCAAATAACGCGTGAACCACAGTCTCATCGTTCCCCTCACATACCGGGCAAATTTTGTTTGGAGTGATATGGCGAAAACCTAACCTTTCCTTCACCGCAATGGCACCTCTGGCTGCTCTCCAAATAAAATTCTCACTTAAAATTCCATTTATGTCTCATAATAACTAAAATGAACCAAACATATTAATAAAATGAAACTATCTATACCAAACTAATCACATCAAACTATACTCCAAAGACTTGATTTGAAAGCAAAATTCTCTCTTGAACTAGAAGTTGTACTCTTCTACTTATACTAATAAACATTTGAGATTTTTCATTCACATTTACCATAAACATGAGGTAGCTAAGTAACATAAAGTCTATAAAATTAATCAAACCAAAAATCTATGAACTACTTGATTTGAAAATCGATTAATCAGCCTCTTTTATGGCATCACCAAACAGCCTCAGCATCAACTTCGGTAGCCTATCTACTGATGAAATTGTGAATTATTTCTGGTCGTCAGCAAACAAAACCAATCTGAACTCAAAACCTAAAACCTGCAGTACAATTGTAAAGAGTGAAAAGGTGCTAATAAAAAGAAGGGGTAAATTTACATACAATTTCCATTGAAATAGCTAATTATATTTTCTAGAACACATATTTAATTAGAATATCATGACAAACAAATCAATTTGATGATGACAAAGTTAGCATAATTAACAAACAAGGCAAATTGAAATCCTACATTCAATCCCCGTCCTCTTGGAAAAATAAAATTAAGTTTTTTTTGGTGAACTATTAAGTTTGTTTAGACTTGTTGCTTTAGCTAGTAAACTGAAAGTTTTGGAACACTCCAACTCAAAGGAGGGGTGGGGTGATCAAGTCACAAGGCAATTAATAGCGTGAACTGAAAGTTTTGTCCCACATGTGATATTACTAATATTCGCCATGATGGATCTAAAATTTTAGTTTTGGAGTGCTAGCTACAAGTACGTAATAAATCAATTGCTTATTTAGGGTTGCAAAATCGACAATCAACACAATATTTGTAATTTTTAATGTCACAATAAAAGAATGTGAAATTGTTTTATACAAAATTTCAGCTTCTCTTGCCTACAGTAACAGTGTATGGCCAAAATTTAGCTACATAATTAATTTAATAAAAAACTTTTCTAAAAAGAGGTAAAAACTGTATGCTCATAATTGATCATATAATATCTATGAGGACAAAAACACTCATAAACAATAGTATCGATATGTCATGCCTCCCTATAATGCATTATGGAAAAGTGATGTTCAAATCCTATTCAGTGGGACCATAGAGATGTTACATGTTCCAATGAGATAAAAGAACAAAGCATCTCTTATTCTCTTTGGTCATTCGTGTAGTTTATATTAGGGATGATTCTTGTTAGTCTTTCACCAACATAACACCTAAATTTCTTTTTGAAGCATTGCATGTAGAAAAGGATCAGTTAACTGTACTCTTATATAAGAAGCTATTTCGTTCTTTATCTAATTAATACTATACATTAAGTAATCCATCGTCTAAAATAGTATCCAAGAATAAACATTGGAGTAATAGTGAAATTTAGATATAACATTAAATAATTAACAAGGTTTTTAGAAAGATTTCTGAAAAAAGAAAAGTAAGCAAGGTCACCCCAAACTAATCTAAATGTTCTCCCAAATTAAGCTTGACTTTCTGGAAATTCCCAAAACTAACCTAAAAAATGTCAAAACTTATCCCAAAGTAACCAATTTCCTTGTACAATATAGTTTTGTCGTGTATTGGAGAAGAATAAGAAACATCATAGATGGAGAACTTTCATGATAAGTCTCATTAACTTTAAACAATACTTATTAATTAAATTATTATTTGGACACAAATAAGGAATTTAATTGGGGAGATTTTGATGTACACTATAAGGTTGTTTGGGTATATTGTATGATTCAGAATTATATTGAGGAAAAACCCTAAGTTTAGAGTACATCAGTTACTTGTGTAATATGCCAAGAAAGTTGAATGCAAGCATTGAACAAACTTTAATTTCTTAATATATGAACTCTAGAAGTTCATATGCAAAGTTGTATTTAAGGAATGTATTAATCTATCTAGAGGCCTTCTCTTTTTCTCTTTCGGTTTCTAGGTAAACTAGTAGAATTTGATCATCTAATGACTAATATATTTAGTTTAACTATGATGGTAAAAATGAAAATTGAAAGAAGAGCTGAAATTATCAAATATCCACTATGTTTTCATCTGATATGCTACATTTTTATCTTAGGTCGTCACATAAAATATATGTCACATTCTAGATTAATTTAAGAAGTTGAAATTCGAAATTTCTCATATTAACCCTCAATAATAATTTGGACAAAATATTGAAAACTAAATAAATGCAAATCTTTAGATAACAAAGAATTTATGTTGTATTTTCACTCAATTTACTCATAAATAACCCTACAATTTATTGTGACCAATCAATTAGAAATATAAGGGATTATTTAATATGGAAAAATAATTTAAAAATAAATGTAAAATTGTTAAGAATACTTGTTGTTTTTTACTTGGTTAGTTAATAATAACCAAGAAATTAAATGTGACCTATTAATTAAGGAAAAATTAATTTTAATAAGCCAACCTTTCTTTGTTCAACTTTTAACAATTCCACCTTTGAGTAATTCGAAAATAATCCAACCTTTGCATCCTATTCACTTCTAATGGGACATGACTAGTTAGTAACCGGTTAAAAAGGTTTAAGTGACATGTGTCAAGCCATTATTGATCCATATTTTTAATTTTAAAATTAAAACCTAAATTAAAAAAGAAAAAAAACTCCCCCCAACCCCACCCCCACCCCACTCCCCGCCACCACCCTCACCACCACCCCAAACCCTCCCCCACCACCCAGCGGTCCTACCCCCCACCCCCAACCCCTTGCCCATCCTTCTCCCTCCCCCGAAACCACCACCCAACCCGGTCCACCCCCACCCCCCGAAACCACCCCCTCCCTTGACCCCTTTCCCCTCCCTCGAAACCACCCCCTCCCTTCCACCATCCACGACACAACCCCCTCCCTTCCCTCTACCTCCGAAACAACCCCCTCCCTTCCACCACCCCCGAAACAACCCCCTTCCCTTCCCCTACCTCCGAAACAACCCCTTCCCTTCCCCTACCTCCCGAAACAACCCCCTCGGTCACCACGTTGCAAACGCCCCTTCTCTCCCTTTCTATCCCGATTGCAAACGCCCGGCACCACGGCGTTGCAAACGCCCCCTTTCCTCCGCCCAAACACACCCGAAAAACCTCTGTTTTTCTTAGGTAGGGGTGATTTCGGGGTGGGGGAGGGGTGGGCTGGCAAGGGAGGGGTGGGGTTGGCTGGAGGGGTGGGTTGTTTTTCTTTGTTTAAAAAAAAAAACTAAATTAACAATAGATTGGAGCCTTTCCCGGTGGTGCGAGGGCGACAAACGGGGTGCGGGCGAGTGGTTGGGTGGGGGTTGGTCTTTTTTCCGTTTTTTCAATTAAACAAAGATAATATAAAAGGTATAGGTAACCTGTCCAATAGGTTGAAGGTGATTTTGCCTATTAAAAGTTGATGTGATACAAAGGTTGGATTGTTTTCGAATTACTCAAAGGTGGGATTGTTAAAAGTTGAACATATAAAGGTTGGCTTATTAGAATTAATTTTTTCATTAATTAAAGACAGGGGATTATATGACTCGTGGGGAGCTCCAAGTAGATGTATAAATACATGTTTATATCTTAGCTAAATTATTTTTTAAAAAAGTAAGGAGAAAAACATGTTTTATATCTCAGCTAAAAAAAATTTGAATGGAGGACCGAGTTCACAATAACTTATTGTGCACCGAAAACCATATGATATAGTCAGTTTTCTTTTGATATAGTCAATTTTTGTATGATATAATCACCATTATATATTCAATTTTCTGATACAGGAAGTATTCGTATGATATAAGTCAATTTTTGTGTGATAAAGTCAGTTTGGTGCACAATAAATTATTGTTAACCCGGTCTACCCAAGACTTTTTGCTTAGCTAAATGTTGATGTCTACATGTTCTTCTTAATAATTAAGGTTGGTATATATATTAATTAGTGTATATATATATATATATATATATATATATATATATATATATATATATATATATATATATATATATATATATATATATATATACTCCATTCTAAACCTAAAAAGTTCGACCAATGCAATAATTTTCTTGAATTTGAGACTGCTAATGGTTCATAGATATTTTTCATAGAAAAAAGGACGGAAATGCGATCAATGGTACAAAATACATTCACATGCGTAGCACCCCACCAAGAAAAAATGAAAGAAAATTAAAAAAAGCAACTTAAAAATCTTTGTTTGATGATCAATATTCCATCACCCGTGACTCTACCCCAAATACTCACACCAGAAAATTTTAAAAATAAAAAAACAAAGAGAATAAATATAAAGGAAATCAAACAAACCAACAAAACCAAGAGACAAAAAACAAGAGAAAAAACAAAGAAATCTATAGCCCACACCTCTCCCTCTTTCCCCCCCCAAAAAAGGTAGTGACCACCCCTTGGACAGTCATGATCAGATCATTATTATTGATCGTTAAAACTCAACAGGACCTTATATGTATATACTATATTTTTTTCACTCCCCAAAATCAACAAAATGATGAAGAAAATTCTCTTTTTTTTTTTGGTACGTACGCATGTAATTAAGTGATATAAATTTGTTTTTTTTATGTAAAGTTGACTCACATGCAAACTTCTTTTAACTGATTAAGCACAGACATATCAGATAAAAGTTGCTAAAACTACAAAAGGATAATTTTACGTACCTGTACTTGATTTCTGCTGTAAAAAAACTTGTTTTTTACCCTTGATTTGCCAAAGTCGCTAAAAATTATTTCCGCCACCAAAAGCTTGGCTACTTGAAGGTGCAGAATTATTCAAAGTAGTGCTATTATTTGCTGCTGTACTATTATTATTTCTTTGATTATGATCAGCAACATTATCTAATGATGCCATGCTTTGTGAATTTGCAGTAAACCCTCCACCACTCATGCTTCTAACGATCTCTCCTACACCAAGAAAATCCCTTGTCAGTCCATCCGATGACCCGACTCCAAGCCCGGTTTTATTCGGGTTATATCCTCCATAATTACTATTGTGATCTCCTGTTGCACCACTTTGATGATCTTGTCCAAAGAAAGGGTTATTCATTAGGTTATCCCTCATGAGTAATTCATGAAGGTTATTTTGGTCATTTTCTCCAAATAACCCTCCGTACCCGCCCCCACCACTTGTTGGGGGCGGGTTTGGTGCTGATTGTTGTTGTGGTGTTGGCTTAGTGTCTAGCCCTGCTTTTAGTAGGGCGGTGGCACTAGCGTTGTTGGTAGAGGTTGTGGACCCCATCTGAGCCGCCTTCTGGAGGAGGGCGGTGGCGGACATATGAGGGCTAGCTTGGAGGGTGGGCCCGGTGGTATAAAGGGATGACAAGCCACCAGAAGGGGGTCCACCAAAGAGGCTACCACTACCTGTATTAGGGGAAAAAAGACCACTGTGGTCCCCACTTCCATTGGTGTTATTGCTGGTGTTGATTGTGTTTGTATTTTCATTGTTATTATTATTGGAGAAAAACCCTAGGTCATGCACGGGCAGCTGCCCGGGGAATAGCTTGTTGGAGAAGATTCCACCACCAGCATTTTGGGATTGAGTTTCTTGATCATTATTAGTAGTAGTAGTATTAGCATAATGGTTGGGCCCACCACTTTGGTCAGACGACAAGTAAAAGTTGGCCTGAGATTGCTGCATGTTGGGCTGTTGCCGGTAGGAGTTCGGGCCGAGGAGGTGGTCGAACTGCCCGGTTCCCATGCCTCGGGCTCCACCGCCGAGGCGGAGGATGTCCGACGTCATTTGGTCGGAAAGGGAAGTTGGAAGATGGTTGGCCATTTGATGAGAAAGTCCAACTCCTAATCCCATGTTATTGTTACTAGTATTACCACCAACATTAGCACCAGAAGGTCCAAATAAGTGGCTTCCTAAGGTGGCTAAGCTAGTTGGATGTCTTGCACTCTCTTGTGCTAGTGCATCACAAAATGCTCTGTGAGTTATAAAGCTATCCCTCCTGCAATTTTACAAATTTTAATTATTAGGAAAATAACCAAATTTAATTGCATGCATACATGACAATTACTCTCTCACATCACCATAAAATACAGGAGGAAAACTTGTACATAATTAAGAAGAAATTACGCAACCAAGAAAATCAATAATTCAATATTGTTGCTATAGTAAAAGATTTGGGCAATGAAATATACAACAAAACAATAATATTAGCTATGTCTCCTTCTGTTGCAAAGTTTAAGTAAATATATATATTTTGAGATGTTCTAAAACTAACTTCATATAGTATGACTTTCGGTTAGTTTTATGTATCTACCTTTCGTCTAAAATCAGGATCAACATTATACTTTTCTCTATCAACATTTTCTCTCTTTTTAATCGCCAATCATTGCACTTACGTAATATTGACTCAATTATGGAATAAAGGGAGTAATCTAGTTAGAGTGCGTAATTATAGCTTCATCTAAATATAAGTGAAAGTATTATAGGTAACTATCATATTTAGGAGTACAAGTACCACACTAGTATTTAGTAGTATAGCTAATTTCGTGGAGTATCACTTATCAACACATGTGACATACATAGTACATGCATGTGTGTCATATATGAATAATGTGTCATCGTATGTGAGTACCTAGGTTCTCTATAGATTTGACTTAGTTGTGACCGCTAGCTTATTTTCAGATTCCAAATCTTAGCTTTTAGGAAGAGACACCAAGGGTAACAGAATTGGGCTATAGTCAAGTTGAATAACCAAAAAAATTTAGCATTGAATGATTCTCTTTTTCTTCTTCTTTTTGACGGGGATTCTTTCCAAAAAAAAAATTTATGAAATGGCATAACAGGATACATAATGTAAGTGTGAGTTGGATATTTCACGAAGACAATTATTTACTTGGATTATAATTTATTAGTTACATAATCTAGATTTAAAAAAAAAGTATCCTACTATTAGTTACTTGGATTATAATTTATTGTGAAGATAATAATTATTGAAAGAAAAAGCATATCTTGTTGGTTAGTTTTGTAGGAAATGTCCCGTATATCTTTCTCTGACATTGGCTAAACTAGTGAAGAACAAATTAAAACAAGTTATTACACAGAATATACTGAATATTCATGTTAGGGCATAATTATGTTATCTTCACCTTTTAAAAGATAGGTTTTGACAAAAAAGAAATTCAGAAAAGTTGCAATAAGCTCTAATAAGTTAGGAAATAAGTGTTAGCTAGCAATTAGTTCTAATAAGTTCAAATTAGTTCCAATAAAATCGGATAAGTTCAGCGAAATTTAGGGGAATCTAACAATGTAAACTACATATGCAGTCATGCAATTAGTATTATTATTTTGATCCATATGCAATCATGCAACAAAGGCTATCTAGACTGTCATTATATTTTATGCTTAATTATGAATTCAAACCGTTTAAAACTAACATTTTTTGGGTGATACATATTTTATGTAGTATTAAATATTTTTCAAAAATTTAACTAAGCCTTAGGAAAGACAATAAATGGTATAAATAAGAACAGGTAATCTAGTATTTAAATGTATTCTCATTTTTTTAATCTTAATGATGAGCAAAACTACAATTCTATTATTTGTTTCTATAATTTATGTGATGATTATCAGTTGGCGAAACTTTTGAAAATTTTATAAATAGCTTGAAAATAAAAAAAACTAAAATAATTAGTACTAGTGTGAATGGTTTAAAACATTGAGATTCTCTAACATAATTTATACTAGAAAAAATAGAGAAAACATTTAAGAAAGGGTATAGCTTCTTTTTGTAATTAATTCTTTGTCAACCTAAAAAGGAAGTAAATTTGCTTAGTATTAGTAATTAAGAAGGGACACGCATAAAGAATGACAATTGATTAAAGATGATCACAAGAAAAAACTTAATCAAGCTAATTATTTATTGTTAATAAAGATTTGACTGCTAACCATAAAAGGAAAAAAATATAGATACAGGTAAAATTCCTTTATTTGCCAAAAAAAGTCACCTTCAATTTTACAATAAGACATTATAAAAAAAATAAAAATGAATAAAATTTTATTTACCAAAAAAACATCAAGTACACAATGGAGGACATGCCATGACCTCACAACACAGATTGCTTCAGAGTACTTCAGATCAAGGAGAGAGGGGAAGATTCAGTGCAATAAATTCAAGTAAGAAGAACTAGCAACAGTGCTCATAATCAATCAACAAAAGATTACCAAATTATGGACTGTCTCTTCAATAAATGCAAGTAGAGAATATTTTCAATATGGTGAAAAGAAATCAATCAAAGACCCAAAATATAGTTTTCAGCAGTCCACTTTCCCTGAAGTGTAATGCTACTATAGCTTGTAAGACCCCAACATTAAAATTAAATAAATACTTATAACTAGTGAAATTGAGTTAACATTATATTGAATCCTATATTGCACGTGAATGGATGTTGGATACAAGTAAACGTAATGCCACCTCAATATAGTGATTATAAAAATAATTATGGAGAAAATACATGCTCATAAGTCATATGCATAAATTGTATTTATTTAAACAGGACCGACACTTTGCACAAGTTAACAGGTTAAACTCTTTAGGGCGGTGAAGAGATAACGAAATCCATGCTTCCAAAAAGACGCGAGTAGAATTTGAATTGTGAAGAACATTTCCTACCACTTGGATAAATACTATTTACAGTATTTTGATATTTAGATTGAATATTGATTCCTCTATGTACATGCATAGATCATCAAAAAGAAACTCGTGAACTTTCTATATTACCACAATAGGCGTCATTCTTACCCTTTAAAGACTACCCAATACACAGTGACTCAAAATTTTCCCAATTTGAAGTACCCTTATTAACGTAGCAACATTTTGAGGAGAGAGAAGATGAGAAGTGGGAAGATGCTAACGTTATCATAAAAAAGGGTACCTGCAAAACACCCAGCCCTGATCACATCTAGCCAACCCATAACGCAACAAACTCAGTAACCACCCTCTTCTCTCTCTCTCTTCTACATGACTTTGCAACACGTGAATAGGGAGCAAAATTTTAAACCCGAAGGACTAGGGCAGTGGCGTAGTTTTCTAGGCGGTGTCAGTATAGTATATACTCTTTTCTATCTTAATATATGTATATGGTTTTAACCTTTTGCCTACAAATTATGAAAAGTTTAAAGATATACTCTATTCATCTATTTTTACTTGCTGTGGTAGTTTGTCATATTAGTCTAATCATATATTTTTATAATTACATCGATATTTAACTATACATATACTTCATCTGTTCTTAAATAAGTGTTACATTCACTTTTTACGTAACCAATATTCGCTTTTTTGATCATTAGCACTTTTAATTGGGTACAAGTGAAAATTATTATAAAAAGTTGATATTTTGAAAGTATATATTGAGACGAATCTAACAAGATCCCACGTGATAGTGTCAATTCACTCAATGTAACACTGAGAAATATATAGGAACGGAGGAAGTATATCGTACAAAGACAAGAAATAGAGGCAGTAATTAGTTAATTCAACGGTGAACGTTATAACTCTTTTTTGAGTGAAAGAGATTTTCTTTAAAGGACATTTATTTAAGATTCGAGAGATCAGAATTTTGAAAAAGTTTGTTTATACGATAAAAAACTTGTATAAACCTAATTTATTACCAAAGAATTTTGTAACCGTAGTTTGTTGACATGATCCGCTGAGATTCATTCCTATTTTGTTTTAGTAAAAGTATTTTAATAGGACTAACAAATAAAATAATAAAAAAGAATAAAAGGTAGTCATGATGACTATCTATATGCCATGGCAGTTTCAGAAAAATGACTCGTGGATGGATTCACGTGGTGGCGTTTTCTTGTTTCTTAGCTTCTTCTTCCTCTTTTTCGTTTCTGTTTTAATTCTAGCTGTTAGTACTACTAGTAAATTTACTTTCAAACAGCCTGACCCAGAATTTCAGTGCGAAAAAAGAGGAGAGAGAAAGTGAGTTATAAAAGTTAGATAGAAAGAAAGAAAGCAGCATGAACTACTACATCATCAGCAGCCATTTTTATTTTCTCAAGAAAACTACAACAAACTCATATATTGTCAAAGGAGTACCTGCATTTCTTTCTTTCTTCACTTATAATTCTTAGGACTTCTAATTTTAACCCAAAAACAAAAATAACTACACCAACAAACAAGCTAAGCACAGAATTCCACAGCTTATACACAACAATGCACTCAAATACAAAAAAGAAAAAAAAAGCACAACAAACAATCAAAATTGTAAATCATATCATAGCATACTGACATATATATAGCCTAAAACATCAATCCAAAATGTGTATCAATTAGCAATATATATAAGCCACATTTTACTTCTGAAGTCAAACCTAGTCAACTTTGAGAATAAAATTTAAAAGGTCAAAGATAAATCAACCCGTTTCAATTAGATCATCGGAGTCAAATGTGACATGTTTTTTTAAAGACAGATGCATAGTTTGATCATCAAAGTCAAATGTGGTCTATTATTTTGACGAGGAGGGAGTAGTAAAAATGCTTACCGGGAGAAAAGGGTGCCACAATCACATCGGTACTCGCGAGTACCACAAGTCTTAGAATGAGCCTTCCAATCAGACTGAACAGCGTAACGCTTGCTACATTTTTCACACTTGAACTTCTTTTCTCCGTGTTTGCGAGAGTAGTGTTTCTTGATGCCAGTAAGGTCCCCAAGGGCTCGAGCCGGGTCATGGTGTACACAAGTGGGTTCGGGGCATAAGTACACTTTCTTCTTCACTATTTCATTCTTTGTCTTTTGTCTCAGCTTCCAAGGCAAGTTGTGCCCTCTCCTATGAAGCTGAAGATTTTGTTCTCTTTGAAATCCTTTGTTGCAAACTTCGCATATGAAACGATTTGTTGCCATTAATGTCTTGGGTGATAATGCTATCACCTCCGCGTCTGGATCTGATGATCATCATCATGATGATTGTCGTCAATTAATAATAATAACAATAACAATAACAATATTAATAATAATATAATGTTAATTAATAATCACAAGTTTAATCAACCAGAAATAAAAAAATTAATTAAACACTTAAGGAATTAATGAGATACTAATATAGAACATTGCTTTTCAAAAAAAAAAGTTTTTTTTTGGTGTTGTAATGAACCAAGATAAAAGAGGAGATAACATCCAAAATTATATACACATCATCCATTTCAATGAGTGTTCAATCCATTGTCAACCCATATAGTAAGTACAACAAGATATATTGTATGTATATATGTATATGTATGTTTGTGTTTAGTCACACATAAAGACTTTGCAGAAATGAACAAAAGAGAGAAGAAAAATCCATGTTCAATTTTTTTTTTACTATCATCTTCTTTGTCATGAAGCTTCCACAAATTAGGGTTTTCTTTCCGAAAAAATTCTTTTTCTCATAAAATAATAAAAAAAGGAATAGACAAAAAATCACTTGAAGACATATATGTAAAAGAGAGAGACAAAGAGATAGAGGAAAAAGAATTTAAAGAGGGAGAAAGAGGGGAGAGGGAAGAAACAATAACAATAACAATAACAATAATTCATTTAATTGATTTTTGGGGGTTTCAGGAGCTAACACTTGCTTGGTGTTCCTGGAAGGCTTCTCTTCTTCTTTTGTTGAGGATTTGTTGGCGGTGCTGAGGAAGACGGTGGCGGCACCGCCGATGAATGCTGTTGCTGTAGCTGTAGCTGTGGTTGTTGTGGCTGTAGCTGTGGTGGTTGTTGTGGTGGTTGTTGTTGTTGATGCTGATGATGCGTGTGCTTCATCGCATCGCCTTCTCTACCTCCAAAGAAGGCTGAAGAAGATGAAGATGCCGCCATTTTTTTATGTATATGATGTTTTTTTTTGTTCTTGTATTAGAGTGAAAGAAAATAAGAGAAGAAGCTGAATTTTTTTTTTTTATTATTTTTGGTTTGGTTATTTATTCTCTCTTAGCTTTGTTGTGCTTTTGTTTATGGACTTGCTCTTATGTAGGTACTTCTTGAGGAGAATCTAATATATAATCTTGGTGGGTGAAGGTGTGAGAAGGTGAATTAAATCTATCAACCCCACATGCAAAATTCACCCTTTTTAGATATCTAACAATCCAAACAGCCCCTAAAATACGCGATTTGAGCTTTAATGGAGCTTGATTAATGAGGAACCCTAGAAAAGGAAATGGGGGAAGATATGTGGGTGTGTATGAATAGAGAGAGAAAGAAAGAGAGAGATTTTTAGTGACAAAGAGAAGTAGGAAAGGAGAAAGAGAGAGAGAGATAAGAGTGTGTGAAATTTTATGAAAAAAAAGGAGCCAGAATAAGATGCAGAAAGAAAGAGATAGAATCAACCCATGAAACTTTTTAATTTAATTTTTATTATTTTTCACAAAAATAAAATCATTTTTATTTATATCTATATGATTGCTTTGCTTTTTCCTCACTTAGCTAACAAATTCCACTTGCTTTAAAATGCTGGAAATTTCCTGTCATGAATTAAAATGCTGGAAATTGGTTTATGGGTTGGAAATAATAAATTGTCACTGTTAGGAGGAGTACTATATCTTCTTTGAATTGATAAGAATTTGTAACATAAAGTTTTGTGAGCTAGCTAGTCACAATTTTTTTGATGGACTTTTTTTACTGAAATTTAATGGAGAGTATATAAATTTGAATGTTCAGAATTAGAAAACTATTATGAGATCCAGTATGCCAATTTATTAGCAAAAATGAACTTAATTATATACCTTATTCATCATCCATTTATGTTGTGGGCCGGCTTTGTTCACATACTGCACTTATATAAAGATCAATATAATTTTTTATTGTTTGATTTATTATATACGATCTTCTAGTTGAAAATAGTTCTCATGTGATCTCAACCTATCATAATTACAAATACGTTTATTCCCACTATTAATTGATAAAATCAAACTTAATCAAACAATTTGCTCTCAAATGAGCCACTCGACTTATAGTTTAAGTAACGCATATTATATAATAGTAAATGTGATTGTATATTTTAGACGGAGAGTAATCTTTGTCTTGTTGTTAATTTTCTTTCGAATTTTTTTATTAAAGTAAGTTGAGGCCCTTGTAAGTAGAGAAGAATATGGAGATTAAACAAGAGAGGTGAGACTCGATCCAAGAGGTCCTACTGCTACTCTATCGTTGTTGTTAAATAAGAAGATTCTAATAGCTATATGAACATATAATACATACTCATACAAAATGAAAATCTCCTTATTGTAATATCAAAATCATCCAATTTCTTACAATAGTTATTCATGTCCGTTAAGTTAATCCAAAAACAACTACTCCCTGATTACTGAAGTTGTTTGATGAGCAGTATAAACACACAATCGCAGATTTATTTCCTAAAATGTCAGACAACTAGTTGATGAGTTGCATTAAATAGGAGTTAGGACTAGAAAAAACGGAAATGAAAAAAAAGAAAGAAGTGTAATTAAGAGAGAGAAAGTAAGAGAGAATGAGATGAGATGAGATGAGAGTGTTGGATGCTCTCCTTGTTCACGCACCATACAGTGTCGTTACGCGGCTGAGGAGGTTGGTGGGGTCCACTGGACTGAGAGGCAGCTTCAGAGTTCAGACCCCCCCAAACACTTCCCGACAAATTCCCCTTACATCAGTACTCCCTTCCTCTCAGGGTGAATATTACTGCTTTCTAAATACTTTTGCTTTTGCTTATTATTAGAGTAACTTACTAGAATTTTGTCTTAGAATAGTATCCCATAATAATATTACTCCCTCCGTCTTTTTTTACTCCCTCCGTCCCATATTATAGTGCTTGATTCTGTTTTTTCACGGGTATTAAGGTAAATAGAATCTAAGAAAAATGTAAAGAGTGTTTGTGTATTGAAAATAAATATTATGGGGAAAAAGCTGATTTTAGGAGAGAGAATGATAATAAGTGGTGAAAGAACATTAAATACATGTACTAATTCAACCTTGGGTTGAATAAACAAAGCAAAATACTATTTTCAAGAAGAAATAAATAATGGTGACAATTTTTGTAGGAAAATCATGAAAAGGTGTGAAATAAAAATAGAAACAAGAGTTATATTTTGGGACACTTTAAAAGGAAAGAAGCACTATAATATGGGACGGAGGGAGTAGTTGCTACATTTACTTTTGCATAATTGCCAAGGAAATATGTTGGGACCATTGAAAAGTAGAGGAATAAAACATAAAGTTACTGTCTTTTAGTGTAATGAAAACAAAAAATAAGGGTATAAAGGTAAATAATATGTGGGTACCACGTATTAAATGTAGAAATATTTAAAGAAATGTAGCAAATAAAATGAGGCACACCGAAAATGGCGAAATGTAGCACTAAAAAAGACGGAGGGAGTACTACAGATGACTTCACTATCAATATTTCAATCATCCAACTTTAAAAATTATATTATGAGTGACAATAGTTTTTGAAAAAATTGTATGAAAAGCATGTGACGTCTCGGGTTGGTTATAGTGTGTTAATAACGAATAATTCATATTCCCCATGAAGAAATGAGAGGGAGAATGAAATATAATAGCGTATAAGTTACTGGACTAGTACAATTATATTTAGGTTGGTTACAAGTCTAGCTAGTTGAGCCGAGCACTAATATAATTTGGCTTGGTTTGATTTCGTCTTACTAATTAGTTCGAAATTCAACTTGCAAACTCATCTCGAACTCATAAAGTTAGTTTGAGTTCAAATTGATAAGAATTTCCTTGTTTGAGCTTGCTCAATAAATAATGTTTTATCAAAGAGAATCATAAATTATAGAAGTTGATATTGCTCGACCCTATAGTAGTATTTTAACTAGCTAAGGCAATACGCTGAGAATCACCTATACTTTGCAATGAAATTGAAAGTTCAGTATTTGCGTTGTTTAGGATAAAGGATATATAACTATGTCTCGACTCTATAGTAGTATTTAACTATGGCAAGACCCGTTAAACGGTTTTTTCACCACGTACCCCTGAGGTTTCACAATATTCACCTAATACCCTCGCGTTTTCAACAATTCACCTGGTGCCCCTGAGGTTTTGAAAAATACCTGACGTGACCCTACCGTCAACTTTCCGTAAACTATGACCCTAAAAAACTGAATTAACCTAACTTAACCCTAACTTCTAACCCTACACTAACCCTAAACCCTAACCCTCCCACCACCTCGCCCTTCCCCCCCCAGCCCCTCCCTCCTCCACCTCCCCCTCCCCCCCCCCTTTCCCCACCCTCCCACCACGCACCCGGCTCCCGCCCAACCCGCGCAGGGGGGGGCGGAGAGGAGGGAAATCGACTCGAGGGCGCAAGGGGGTGGGGGGAGGGGAGGGGGGGGGAGGGGGGGGGGGGGTAGGGGGGGGGGGGGGGAGGGGGGGGGGGGGGTGGGGGTGGGGGAGGGGGGGGGGGAGGAGGGGGCCGGGGGTGGGTGGGGCGGTGGGAGGGTGGGGGAGTGGGTGGTGGGGGTGGTGGGAGGGTGGGGGAGTGGGTGGTGGGAGGGTGGTGGGGTTAGGGGTTAGGGAGATTGATAGGTTAATTAGGGTTTAAAGTTATTAATTAGGTTTAATTAGAGTTAATTAAGATTAATTAGTATTAGTTAGGTTAGTTAGGGGGTTAATTTGGTTAATTTAGCCTTAATGACTAACGGAGTTGACGACCGTTAGTCATTAATGGTATTCTGAGTATTTTCCAAACCTCAGGGGCACCAGGGTGAATTGTTGAAAACGCGAGTGCTGCGGGTGAATATTGTGAAGCCCCGAGTGCTTGGTGAAAAAAACCGTTATATATTTCTTAAATTAATGAGCGCACTAAGCTTGCGTGCTGAATCAATATTGTTTTCGAGTTTGATCCATTTCTAACTCAACTCATTTACAAGTGAGCTGAGTTGAACCAAGCTTGTTATAACGAAAGTAATGAAGCAATGAACAATTAAAAAACAATCGACACATGAATTTAACGTGATTCACTAATAATGTGTTAGCTACGTCAACGGGGAGAGGATAAACCATTTTTATTATCTTTTTAATTTGATGGGAGAAAGTACAGAAAATGTATTAATGGGGGTGAGCAAAAGTTAATTAAAAGGTTTATATAGTACCCTTCTAATTAAGGTAAACGAAATAGCACCCAAAACAGAAATTGGAAAGCAAACAACGTGATGGGTTATTCGAAGTGCCAAATTTACATATTCAAGGCATTCCAATAGAGCTTTTAACCGATTTAATTTGAATCCAAACTATTTACAAGTGTTGAAATTTATAAGAGAAATGAAGAGAATAGAAGGGGAAGAAAACTAATATTCATTCTACTTAGAACGTACATAAGAAGAAGCTATATATAACTAGACAAACTAACTACTTACTACAATATAGGAAAAACAATCCCATGATCATATTTAGTGGGCAACCATATTGACTCATTTAGGGCTTGCTCGGGAATAGCTTTTGAGGAAGCTTTTAGTGTTTTGACTAAAGTCAGAACTCTAATAATGGTGAAAAGTTGTGTTTGGTGAAGTAGTGTTTGGAGTAGCTTTTGGTGTTTGAACTATTGTTTTAGAAAAGCTACAAATATATATTATCTTTTGGGGTAGAGGTAGCTTTTGAAAATTGAATATAGTTTAGTTTTGTTATTTTTTACACTAGCAGCTAGTTTTACCGAACACTAATTATCATAATACTTATTTTCATAGTCAAACACTAATAGCTAATTCTACGTACAGCTAATAGTAGGGGTGAAAGTTCGGTGTACGGTTTGGATTAGGGCCTAATCCAATCCGATCCGAATAAAATTTGGATTTTAATTTTCCAATCCGAATCCAAACCAATTAGAGTTTGAATCCAATCCAATCCAATCCGAATTTTCATACTCTAGATTGGATCTGATCCGAAAATCCAATTTTTTAAAACTCTAGTTTTTCGATGAAATAAATTAAGCACAACAAAGAAATTTTGCTAGATTTAGGAAATGAGGAATTAAGTGATGTTAGGGTTTTAGGGAAAGGGTTGAAGTGCTACGCCTATTGGGCTATGGACTAGGCATTTTAAAAAAAAAATCAGTTAAGCACTTAAGCCCAATCCATATACATAATACAAGGCATATTACTATTCGGTTATATTGGATTTTTGGATCCAATTACCCTCAATCCAATCCGATCCGAAAATCCATTTTTTCAAAAAATCTCAATCCGAATCCAATCCGAACACCGTTTGAATCCGATCCGAATTACTAATTCGGATTGGATTGGATTGGATTTTGGATTTTATCCGAATAACTTTCACCCCTAGCTAATAGCTATCGCAACAACTACTTTTGTCGAACGGGTCCTAAGTACACTAACACAAGAATCTTAAGCAACTAACACATGCTTCTAAACAATAATAACTATCAACCACTAATTTGAAGCAATATTCCAACAACAAGGAGCTTTGTTTGCAGTCATCTGTATTTTGTATATTGTATGACTCTCATCCGGTGCGGATTTATGTTGGCGCCTTGGCAGCCCATCAAAGATCTAATAGGACGATGCTCCATCTGATCCACCCATCGCCTAAATCTTTATATACATATTAAATATTTACTAATAAAATTGAAATATTAATGTCGGATCCTTTTTTACTGAATGGAGGTGAAGACGAATGTCGAATGGATCAAATGAAGCTGATGGATGTGGGGTACGCTCATTGCTCCATTCGATATGTTACATGTAATCAACCTATTTGCATCATACCTTGTAGTTCCTTTTGCTTAGGACACTTATATATTAAGTTAGTTGTCCTGGTTTTTTCTCCTTAAGTAGGCATGGAGTAATATACTACTCTTTATATTTCAATTTCTAAGTGGTTTTTATTCAAAACTAGTATTTGGACCCGGGCATTGCCCCGGGTGATATTGTTTTCCGAACTTGATATGCATTTTTTTCCATTCGCATTAAAATACATTAAAGAAAACTCAACATTAAAAGATACAAATATAATACTATGGACATTTAAAGCATGATCATTAAAAGTTGGTTGAGATGGTAATTGTGCTATGTATAATAGCAAGATGTCACATGTTCAAATCTTGTTGCAAGCCAATTTTACTTTTGTTAATTGACATGACATATGAACACATTCGACAATTCTAGTAGAGTAACAGAGGTGTCACGTGGCGTATATACGTTGCCACGCACGCCTTTTAATATATTAGTATAGATTTAACGTTTTTGTGAAGTTAAATAAGATAAACAATACGACTGTAGAATAAGAGTACTTTTTTTGTTATGATTTGGTGGTTCCATGTGAGCTCAAATTCAAGAAAACGTTTAGACTGTTCCCCAAAAAAATTTATCAACAATGATTGTATATATATATGAATTTTTAGCTTTATTATAGTGAATATATATAAACTGGTGAGTTATGCATAGAGCTGTCAATTCAGTTACTCGACTCGGGTTCAGGTTGGGACATCTCAAGTTTCAGGTCATGTTAATTCGGTTAGGTCGTGTCAGATCATTAATCAAACAGATTGGGTGCAGGTCGGGAACGGTCGTAGTTCGGTCAAGTCTGCCTCAGTTTGTTTCTTCTTTCAGGTTCGGTCGGGTTCGGCGTGGTCAATTTCGGAACAGGTCATCTTTCGTGGTCATGTGGTGTCGCATCGGGTTTATTGCAGGTTTGTAGCGGGTGCTTTCAGGTTCAGGTCATGCGTGAGTCGGATACTTATCAGGTCAGGACAATAGCGGTTTTGGTAAGGTTTGAGTCAAGTTCAGGTCGGTAGTTATCGGGTTGTTATAATTAGGCTGTGCCATACTTGGTTTCGGGTCACTTTCGAGTCGCTTCGAGTACGGAACGGGTCATGAAACTTGTGTGGGCGCTGCTTCAAATAAATTTGTATCATTATTTAAGATTTCATTGAAAATCAATGCTTGAATAGTTCATCTAGTTATATGCCTTTTTGTAGTAGTGTTATTCTATGATTTATGTTACTATGTGGTGAAGTCAATGACAAGTCGAGTTATCAACAATCAAAAAGTCGGGTAAAAATCGGGTAACATGTAGCAACAAGTTGGGTAAAGCCATGTATCAGGTCGCAACATGTCTGGTAAATCAGGTAACAGGTCAGGCCAATAACAGGTTGCATCGAGTTATAGTCGGTTTTAGGTCCTAATCAGGTCAGGTGTCGAATCGGGTTCGGATTGTTGTCAGGTCAGATCACTTCAGCTATCGGCCTTTTTTGGACGGGTGTCGGTTCTGGTCATAAAGTATTGGGTCAAGATCAGGTATCAGTTATTATCAGGTCGATACAGGTCAGGTTACAGGTGACCTGTTTTACTAAAATTTCAGGTGCAAGTCAGTTACAGGTCATTAAATTTTCATGTCGCCTTCTCCGATCAGGTTATTTTTTAACAGCTCTACACTTATGCATAACGTACCCCCTGTATAATCAACTTAAATTAAAATTTTTTTTTTTTTTGTAAGGAGAATTAAACTGCAAGGGAAGTTGGGGATCGTGATCCTTCTTGCAAGGGGTGAGAATCGAACCCCTGTCACAGAGGTGGAAGGAGGGCCTCACAACCACTAGGCCAACATTGATTCTTCACTTAAATTAATAGAATGTGTGAAAAATAGAACACCATTATTCTTTAGAGATATCTACTGAAGAAAACGGTTTTGGTCATTTACAAACAAAGGGAAGTGAATTGAGCGTGTTTGTTTGCTAGCACGTAGCAACTCAATTCAATTTACGTAGGTTTGTTTTTCTGAAGATATTATATTAAAAACAAGTTGGTACGCCCTATGTAACTTATTATTGTTTCTTTATTATTTAGGACGATCTCCAGTACATTTTCAAATAGCAATATCAATAATAATGTATAACAGTAGTAAAAATTATAAAAAGGGGTAATATTTTGAAATACAAGCGAAACAAATCAAACAAGATTGAAAATGAACTAATATGTTTTGTTTTGCATCTAAAGCACCAAAGAAGGTCAATATCTATTATACTCACATGAATAGTAAATATGAATAATGAACAAATTAAATGACATGGCGATTACATAGTAGCTGATACTCTTAATTATATTCCTTTTTTATTTAGTTGTTCCACTTTTGATCTTCTGATGCAAAACTTTTAATATCCTTAATAACCTATAAATACAATATATATAAAGTCAATATTATGAAAATACTTCCTCCGTTTCATAATAAGTGAAACACTTACTATTTTAGAACGTTTCAAAATAAGTGAAAGCATCCTTAAATGGAAAAAAAAGAAGTGACAAAATAACAAGTCATCATCAAACTTGTGTGTTTTGTTTTTCAATCTCCTCCTTTTGATAATGAAAAGGGTATTTTATGACTTTTTGGCTTTTGAAAGTGATGTTTATTAAATCTTGTGCCCAATCCCTATGTTTCACTTATTATGGAACGGAGGAAGTATACATTAAGGGTTCGTTCTGTTCAACTTATTTTGTCTTATCTTATCTTATCTTATCTTATAAGATCTTATAAAATCTTATCTGATCTGATCTGATCTGATCTTATCTTATCTTATCTTATCTTATCTTATCTTATCTTATCTTATCTTATAAGATAGTTTATTGTGTGTGTCTAACATCTGATCTGATCTTATCTTATCTTATCTGATCTGATCTTATCTTATATAAGTTAAAATAAGTTGAACAGAACGGACATAATTGAGAGAGGTGACCTCTTAAATAAAATATTAGAAAAACTAGGAAAGACCTAACTAACATAATTGAGAGAAAAGTAAGAAAAAAATGAAGTTTGTCGTCATTTGTCAAATTAAAAATAATTAGTATAAAGATGACTAATTATAATTTCATTATACATCCTGTATCACATGACTTTAAAAATCTTAAAGCCATATATTGAAAACTAAGCAATACCGCACCGGGTCCCATAATTTCCATATGCGGATATTTCCTTCAAGTTCACACTCCTCTCTCTAGCTCTCCTTATTCTAAATAATTGTGTCACTTACCCAAACTTGAACTTGACTCGATTAAGATTTGGTTATGCTTGAATCTATACCTTAATGATTCAAGTCAAACAAGATAATTTTAAGCTCGATAAACAATGAGTTGAGTTACGTTCGACTCAAATCGTATTTATGTGGAATCGAGAAAGTCTCAACTCGCACTTGAATATCCCCCAAGTCTATACCATGCATGATACATGTCGAGATATATACATACCGATACACGTATAACCAATTAACCTGAGCTGAGAGAGGGTTAATTCTTGATAAAATCGTACAAAGGATTCAATTTATCACTCTTATAATAAGCATTTCCTCTTCTTGTGATATGGTATTATTATAGCAGATGTCAAATTAGCTTTTACCTAACCTTCTTATTTAGGCTATAGTCGATCCATTAGATCCCATTTTCAGCTATACTTCTTTGTATACCTAAATTATTCTTGTAATCTATTTGTTATCTTCTTTAACTTAACTTTCGTTGTACCATTGGTAGGTTAGGATTGTGAATGAGAGATATACGTACAATTAGTATCTTTTAGTTCTCATTAGAAATAAAAAGTATTTACGTGCATGGAACTTGGAAAAGAATATAATTTTCTCAAATGTACTATGAAGGGATGCATGTTATTGTTAGGGATGGGAAGGAAAAATCCTTACTAAACGTAGGCAAATATCTTGTCCGCAATCACCCAAGTAATTATATATAAATTTGATAATAGTTTGGTAATTGGGAATAGAATTGACAGAGAATTTTCAGGTACAAGTTCACTATTGAAGACCTAAATGTGAAGTCTAGCACTGATTAATTTAGATAATAATAATATGGTATTATATACGGGGCCCAAGGTATAACAACCCTGCTAGCAAAACTACTCCATATGCGACTAGACCCAAAGAAATAATAAAATTAAATTTATACTTATAATAATAATGTGACAACAACAAGACTACAAAAGTACATAAAACTGCGAGGGTAGAATGTTAGGATTTGTATTTTAAGAGTTATATGAAATACAACTTGTAGGGTACACCATGTTGAATGTTGAAGTGTCGAGTTTGTATCGTTTTCTGGTCGGTCTTAAATTAAGATTTACTTTAGAACTGTGAATTGCAGGTGGATAAATAATACGATGTTAATTCGTTTTCAGAAAATTGTTATTTTATTAGGTAATCCAAAAAAAATTATAAAGAAGAGTATGATTAAAGAAACAAAAGTATCAATTTTAATATAATGTTTTGTGGATTTCTTCTTATTCTTTGACTATACTAACTAAGTCAGCCCTCCTTATATAGCTTAAGGCCTTAAGCTCGATCGGCATTTTACGAAGGATTAGTCATTAATTAGTGTATGCAGGTGAAAGATGGTGAAAACTAGATTTGTCAGAAAATATTAGCTTAGCTATGAGATTCTTGAGATTCAAGTTAGTTGGGATCTAATTACAAATTGCTTCTTTCCTCCATTTCTTTTTAATGGTTCAGGCTTTGAGTTTTGGACATTATCCACGCACAAATTTATGTTTGATTATCATTTGTGATTAATGGGTAAAAGAAAAATATAGTACATGTGAGATCGATCTTGTTTGATTTGTCTCGATAAGTACTTTTAGAATATTGACTTTTTATAATTTTTACAAATGCAAATTTGGAGATATTAATGTTCAAACAATTACATTGACAAACATGAAAAAGTAAAGTATAACTATTAAAAGAAACCGAAGGAGTACCATATAAGTATCTATCAGAGAAGTAAAGATACATTCATTGTAGCGCCATATAGTACGCACAAACTTTCAAGCTAAGGGTGTGTCTAGTTGGGTGCAACATGTTACACCATAACTTATTATGTAACAAAATCTCACACGTACACGATGACACATAATGACACACAATGACCTAGAATCTAACAAAAATGACATAGACTATCACTATACAAATAATGACATGAATTTGGTCCAATTTTGTCATTTATTTCATATCATTTGAGTTTGATTTGATGTCATTTATAAATAAAAATATAATGCCATATATATGACTCTTTCACGTCATTATTGGTATCATTTTGGAACTGATTTATTTCATTTTTAAATTTATTTTATGTCATTATTGGCATGTTAAATATAATTTAGAGTTATGTCGTTCCATGTCAATTCTGATTTGTTTCATGTCATTTATAAAACTCTTTCATGTCATTATTCTTATATTTTATGTCATTTTAAAATATGTTCCATGTTATTATTCGAATGTTACATATTATCATTTGTATAGTTCATGTCATTATTTCTTTATTTTCATCCATAATTTCAAGCCAACATCAAGATATCCAACCAAACCATAAACAAGACCTCCTCACAACCTCCAAATCAAATTTGTGGAGAATTTCAATAACAATCATCGTCCAAGCTTCAAAAAGTGAGTTCTAAAGATTCAATCGCCATTTTTCTTGTTGTTTGTGAAACAAATCAAATAAAAAAGTTCAAGAATCCAAGGGAAATCGCGAAGAATCGCAAAATTCCGACAGAATTTCAAAGACAATAGGAAATGAAATTTGGTAGAAGTTCCGACTGAAATTCGGATGAAATTCAAGATTCCGACTGAAATTAGTGAAGAACCTCAGAAGAAACGCGGCTGAAATGAATGAAATCACAACAACAACAAAATTCAAAACTGCAAGATTTGATCTAGCTAGACTCGACAATCAAGATCGAAATCAAAGAAAAGAAACAATCAAAAGAAACTGATCTGAGAAATCAGGTAGAAGATCGAACAAGAGAAATCAGGTAGAAGATCGAACAAGAGAAATTAGGTAGAAGATGTCGGAGGAGAGAGAAAGGAGGAGGACAACGGCGGAGGAGGTGGTGGATTGAGAGGAGGGGATTGTGATCAAAGATGATGGTGGTGGTGCAAAGAGGGTTTTTAATTACATCATAATTTGTGGTGTAATAGTTACACCATCTGAAGTTTTAATATTCATTGCAATCATGAGTTAATGACACCATCAAAATATAATAATTGTTTTGTATACAGGAAATTATGTAGACAATAAAAATTCCCGTGATTTTCTGAGAGAGACAGAAAGATAATATATTGTGAGAAATGTCAATGTTATAAGTAATATGTAACTTCCTTAAATTGAAAATATTGCACGTAAAAAAATGGAGGAGTTATAGGTTTAGCAAAAATAATTTTCTTCGAGAACAAGTTAAGTTTAACAAAAGTAATCAATTTCAACAAAGATAAGTTAAATTTAACAAAGATAGTTTGAGGAAATCATACCCTAAATGTAGTGAAATAAACAAATTTAATTTTAATTATAAATACCATCATAATATTTTATTAAATAAACTAGCTAGCATCTACAATTAACATATTCTTATTCATGGAAAACATGCAAGTCAAAGGTGGTTTACTAGAGAAACTATTAGAATGTGTGGCAAAAGCAACCTACTCATTCATTCATTATTTGACTCCTCGTCAATCGTCATGTCGGCGAAAGCAAGGGTTTCAGGCTTTCAGCCATTTTACATTTAGGGTGACTTGTAACAAATTAATCCTTATACTTTTAATAAATCATCAAAGATCCTGAAAAAAAGAATCATCAAAGATAAGTTACACAATGCATCTGTCATAGTCGAACTAGCTTATTTTCACCAAATAAGAAGAAAGTTGAACTAGCTTATCATGATTTGAGTCATTGGATCTTCATTTCTTTGAAAATTTCCTATAGATGATAAAAGTAGTATTGAGAAAAAAACCTCATCAAATACAACTCTTGTTTTATTTTCTCATTATTTTTTTAATATGTTAATTATAAAATGGTGCATATATTTTTGAGTATCTGAAACAATAAATTGAACATATAATTCAATTTAAAAGTTTATTGTTCATTTAATGTGTTGCAATAAATTTTAAAATATGGTTTAAGTTGCTTGGATCCCCCATGGCTAGTATTAGGTTTAAAGAACCTTTTTAAGGATATAGATAATATAAACAATGCATGATATACTTCTAGTATACTCATATTCAATTCAAAGCTCATCAATGTTAAGATGTTCTAACATCAAAGTATGGCTCACATAATCTCAAATTAACCTCAACAATGAAAAAAATAAAAAAATTAAAGGAAAAGGGGAATCAAAATTGTTTACTTACATTATACACTTGTCTTAGGTAATTTACTTTCACCTAGAATGATTACAACTCTTGACTACTTGAGTTTGCTTTTAGTTTAAGAATAGTAGATTTGTGGCTTGGCTTATTTATTGTATACTATAAACTAAATGTATTCAAAGATAGTATTATTTTATTCTATTGAAGAAAAGGAGTTGTTGGATTATTTGTAATTGCATATTTACAATATAAACATGGTGATCAGTTAGATATTTGATTAATTAACAACTTTTTTATTATTGACCTCCTTGTTTCTCTAATCCCCAAGAGGTCAATTTACATTGTATTTATTGAAAAAGTATATGAGACATGTGATAGTGGAGAAAAAGCCTAGCTAGTATCATTTTCATCTAAAGAATTTGTACAATTATTATATAACACAATATATATATAATCTGCCAAGTTTCAATCCATCATGTATACCGAGTCAAGCTAAATAAATTATGCTATATATAATATATTCTTATCAATATTCTTGTATGTTCAAGATCCGAACTTAAATCTATGATTGAATTGAAGTAACGACCTCTTATAAACTAAACCTAATATGTGGTGGCATAAATAAATTTTTTGGCAAAGGTGCAATCTGCTTTATTTCTAATCAAGTGATCGAGCACCTGAAGGTACACAAGTGTTTCAGCTTTTGGATGCAAAGAGCCAAAGACACCACCTTTTCATCTGGTTAAAATTTCCTTTCCCAAACCTTGTTTGAATGATGAAGTTGTGATTTTATTCGATCAATTCCTCCTTAAGTTGGTCGGGTGTTGGAATAATTTATGTCATTGTCATTTCCCTTAAAATATCCTTCTAATCACCAAAAGGTGGAATCTCTCGGACCCACGAAAGACCTAATCCAACCACTAGATATATAAAAATTTCACCCTCATCAATGTAATAGATTAAACAATCCTTTTATTAATTCTTCCAACTTTTTTCACGATAAATTATTTTGGATGGGACTTTTTTATTTTTTAAACATATATTTTTGTACTACATAGGACTGGGAATGGCCGGCTCGCCAGTGAGCAGTTTGAGGCCCACGAGTGAAAATGGCCGGTCGGGACTCGGCTCGCTAGGCTAAGCTCGAGTTCGAGATCGGATCGCGAGCCACGACGATCTGAGCCACTAAAGTTGAAAGTCGAAAAGCCTCGTGAACTCCCGAGTTATTTTTTTAATAAAAAATATGAAAAATATAAAATAGTATTATTATTTATTAATAAAAAAGGCAAAACACTTAAAATATACAATATATTAAAATAGGAAAAAAATACAACCAAAAAGCAAATACTCTCACATTCCCTAAAAAAAAATAGAAAAACAAATACTAGTTGTTGCAAGTGGCGCAACAATTCCAAAACTCAAAAACTCAAAAACTCGAGCAGCGCCTAACTCAAAAACTAATACTCATTTGCCCAAAAACTCAAAAACTCACACAAACCCTAAGGGGGCTAAACTCACTGGCAGTCACTGCCGCTGCTGCATACCACGGTATCACCACCGCCGCAACGTATCATCGCCTATAAATTATGTATTAGTGTATGACTTTTTTTTTATTTGTGAGATTTCGAGACATTTTTTTCGAGCATAAGCCTCGAGCCTCAAACGAGCATGAGCCTCGAGCCTCAAACGAGCATGAGCCTCGAGCCTCAAACGAGCCTCGAGCCTCGAGCCTCAAACGAGCCCGAGCCACGAGCCTCGAAACAGTCCGAGCTCGAGCCTCAAACGAGCTCGAGCCGAGCCTCAAACGAGCTCGAGCTCGAGCCTCACATTACATGACACGAGCCCGAGCCGAGCTCAATTTTTGAGGCTCGACGAGCCTCGAGCTCGAGCCGAGCCTGACACTATTCGGGCTCGGCTCGGCTCATTCCCACCCCTAGTACTACATACTGAATTACTGATAATCTATTCTTGACGTTGATGTTTATATCAAGTCACCATACTTTTCAAAGCTAGTTTATTAAATTATTTATTTTCTTTAAAGATACTCCTTTTAGAATAAACTAGTTGTTGGCTCGGGCGATGTCCCTAATCATTTATCAATGTGAATTTGAAGTGTTAAATCAAACACTTGAGAAAAGTGAAAAAAAAAGAGTTATAGGCATTGGATTGTGCTTAGGAAATTAGATGATCTTCGAGTTCTTTTTAAATTTTCTACATAATAAATTATAACATGAATTATTCATCAGTATAACCTCGCTACGTGTCAAGAGAGTACATATATATAAATATATAATTACTTATAAAAAATATAATATAATCTTTTTTTTAACGTAGGTTGATGTGTAAGAATACAACCGATGCAATGAAACGGTGTAGTAGTGTTAATTACGGATGTTATAAAAATTTGAAAAGCTTTTTTTTGAAAAGTTTGAAAAGTTGTAATTGTGGGGCTTTTAATTGTGCAGCAGATACTAAATAATGAAAAGTGGAGGTGGTGTCTTAGCTTGTACCATGGCCTGAGCTGCTTTTGCGATGACATATGCTGCTGCCAAAAATGCATGTTATTTCCTGCATCTGGTCTATTAATCCAATTCATAGGGGGTGATGGAAGCTGGCAAACATTTTGGACATGGCTGTTTTGTTGATTGGGCATGGGTGTCGGCCCAGTATTTTGGCTCCTTGGTCTCATCGTTGCTCGTGGTGTATTCCTAATCTTAGATGTATATAGATATGTTTTTCCCATATAAACCAAAAAACTATTGTAGAATAGTTGGTTAGTGTCTTCGTATTTCAAATGAGAGGTTGCGTGTTCGAGTCTTCACACATACATTTTTGTTGATTACAATTTGTATCATTTGTTTGGGAGGGGGGGAGTACATGTGGCAGCATGACATTTGGTTGCTTTGGGTTTTAAATATATATATAGATTGGACTGTATGCAATCCGTAGATGGTGCACACATCCGTACGGTGAGGAAGATGCGCACATGTACGTGGCTAACAAGTCAAATGTACATGAATAACAAGTCAAATGAACATATGTACATCTCTGTTAGTATATGTTCATTGGTATTGGTCTTTATGTTCATAACCCAGTGTTTGATGTTCATCGTGCGCACCTTCCTCACCATACGAACGTGTGCACCTAATAATTTGCAGACTGTATGAGTTCTTGAATTATATTGTCCGACGGTTGGAACTTGGAATTATCCAATCAGCTTCATCATGAGTTAGAATGATCTATGATTCTCATAACCTCTTAGAATTAGTTACCTTTAATAATCCTGTATAATTTCTAATGTCAATTTGTTAGATAAAAATGTATGTCTAGTTATTACTTTATATAAACTAATTACAGTACATAAACCTAAACAAAATTGAATAATGTTATCATTATCATTCACCAAGCTAAGAGAAAATTTTCTATATTTCAAATGCATATAAAGTTTAAAGTAACAACTAGTTATTGGCTCAGTTGATGCCCCTAATCATTTATCAATGTGAATTTAAAGTCTTAAATCAAACACTTGAGAAAAGTGGAAAAAAGAGTTACAGGAATTGGATTGTGCTTAGGAAATGATATTTCGGTTCCTTTAAATTTTATACATAGTAAATTATAATATGAATCATTCATCAATATAACCTCAGCTTCAAGAGAGAACATATATATAAATATATAATTACTTATAAAAAAATATAATATAATTTTTTTTAGTATAGATTAATGTGTAAGAATACAATTGATGTAATGAAATGGTGTAGTAGTGTTAGAGGTCAAAAAAATTTCAATAATTTCCCTCGATCCCGATCCTTTGCCTCCAGGTAAGCAAAATCACAAGGAAATCGAGACAGACTTTTAGATAAACTCGGCGAGCTTACAATAATTTTAAAGGCATTTGATTTGAAAAAAAGTTAAAAATAAACAAACAATTAGTGTGACTAATTGCCTATAACAACAACAGCAATAAAAGTAAGAATAACATAAATGATAACAATAAATAATAATAATAATAATAATAATAATAATAATAATAATAATACTAATAATAATAATAATAATAATAATAATAATATAAATAAATAAAAAATAATGGCTATGAGGAAGAAGTAAGTAAAAATAGTTATACATGTAATAAACAATGTGAGATTTTTAGGCCAAAGTCAATGGTAACCCATTTTTGTATGTCTGATCCGAATGGATTAAAAGTAACATGGTATTGGTATCCTTGGCCAAAAACACATTCGATTATCAATATCGTTAAGTCTGTTATATGTTATAAAAATCATTTTGTAAGAATTTACCGACTAAATCTCACCTATAGCAACAATATTTATCATACTATTTAATCCCTTAATAATAATACGTGTCAACAAAAAGAAATTAATACCCGTCCAATTTTCCTTTTTAAAATATATTATAATAGAAATCGGTGACGATTTATTAATACCCAGTCTTATAATAGAATTGGGTAAGGATTTATTGATACCTAGTCAAAGAAAAAATCAATATACTTTTTCATTTATGTAACTTGATGATCACAAAAACTGTCTCTCTCCAAGAAGTAATTTTTTTGTTGGAAAGTTTTCTTAAAAAAGTCTTTAAAAAAGAAAAAAGAACACGATTTTGCTTTCCCATTTTCTTCCTCAAAAAATAAGTAATTATAAGTTCAAAATTGGCAAGGAAAACTGACTTATGGTTCATTAGTATTTTAATAAACTATGAAATGACAACAAAGTAGCCCAATATAGGAAGGCTAAGCTCACCGTTAACATAAAGCACACATATATTAATTTTGAAAATGGCTGCCTAACAAGAAAGATTAGTCTTGTGACTAATTTTGATTTGACATACATATTTTCATCAATTGATCATTTTTAGACTAATTTGGACTACACAAACATAATTAATTCCATCCATCATTGGGTCGTACTTATAAACAAGAGAGGCTGTGACTTTCTTCACATAAACGTAGCTCTCCTTATCTCATTAAACAGTGACAACTTTTTAAAAAATTTGTTAATAGGTGGAACTGTGGAAGTTGAATTTTGCGAAAATAGAAATTTACAAAAATATAGTTTCCATGATTTAGTTCCCAAGAACATAATTTATTCAATTCATGAATTATTTTCCAGGAATGTACAATTTAAAACACAATATATTACCCTATTAACATGTACTAACTAAATTATCCTTTGTCTCACTCGTTCATATCCATTGGCGGTACACCTAGTAGTGATAATGAGATAGGCATGTTCGTGAACTGTTCGAGCTCGGCTCGGTCAAAGCTCGGCATGTGGTAGTTCGCTCAAATTAGGGCACAAGAACTTAACGAGCCGAGCCGAACTAGGCCAAGCTCAGCTCGAAACTCTTGAACAGGCCCGATTATTATAACCTAAAGCACTTAAAGAAGTTATTAAAGGCTAAAACACTTTAAAAAGTTAGTATATGTATCCTTTATATAATTTTTTACATTGAACAATTCATGGTTTTTCTTTTTGTATCCTTTTAGATCTGGTTTGTCGATTCTTTATGTATATTCGTAAGTAATTCATTTGGTTAGCATGTAAAAATAAAGTAAAATATTTTTATTCATATTACTTTTTGGATTTAGTTTGTAATTCCACAAGATCTGCCAATAATTTTTTTTGAATGTCGAATATGAATTTTTTGTTTGGTTTAATGTTGTGTTGGTTTGTTTTAAAATTTTCTCAACTCGAGCAGAGCCAAGCCAAGCTCGAGCCTTGAGAGAAGCTCACAAGTCAAGCGAGACGACAAACAAGCCGAGCCCAGTACAGTGAGGGCTCAGCTCGTGCAATAAGCACCCTTCGGTACACCCCTTGGATGATTTTGTAGAAGTATATTCCTTATTCCCTTGATGGTACATGCATTAGTCTATTTGGCATTTCCCCTGGTGGATGGATTTGGAACTATTAAGCAATGTAACCGGAATTAGTTGCAACACATTTTGGGTTGATGATACATGATGCTGAAGACATCTATGTATTGTAGATGAATTTAACGGGTATATTAGTGGAAAAATGGCCAACACAGTCAAAATAGCTTGTAATGAGGATTTCTTCTTACCTTTAAAAAAAGCTTGACCAATTTCGATAAAATATAAATTTCATTTTTGGTCAAATTCATGTCTCAAATCTGAGTAATCCAGTTTTTGCAATTAGCTACAAGTGTATTTACTAAATCCAATGAATATTTTATATAGGTTACTACTACTTATTGATACTACCATCATCATCATCATATTATTGTTATTACTATCTAATGTTATGAATTATTTTATCAACATAAATTGCCAACCGAATTTTTTTTTTTTAAAAAAAAAACCTTTTACTCATGTGTAGTGGATTAATTGGGAAACTAGAGCATCAAATTGGACTCTCTAAGACTCCACTATTCGAAGTTGGTAATACTTCTCGGAGATTGCTAGATAGATACACAAATTTAGTGCCACGATCCACATGAAAATTAGTTCCATCTACTTCTTTGAGAACCAGATTAATCATATAGGATTCCTTTTTTCTTCTATTTCTTTTTTCTTATGACGAGGTTACACAAAATTAGAACACCCTTTTTGCAAAGGTAACATGTGCTTTTACAAGCAGTACAAATGGACTTCACTGAAACAAGCCTGATTTATACAATAGAACATATACAAATTCCAGAAACACGATATGAATAAATTAACCGCCAATACTACCCAATGTCATCTACACATACCAAGAGCTGGGTTAAGATAATGGGGAAAAAATATTACCGCAACAAAATCGCTGACAATATCTCACCCATAGTCTTCTCAGGCATCATATCACCATTATCCACGACCACTGTCCCAGATTCCAAAATAGCAGCATCTAAAACTAACTTCCGTTTTGCAATCTCATAAACGTCTTCGTCTACAGTCCCTTTTGTCACCAATCTGCCAAGGAAGCAA
This sequence comes from Beta corolliflora, assembly GCA_947648045.1. NCBI lineage: Eukaryota > Viridiplantae > Streptophyta > Magnoliopsida > Caryophyllales > Amaranthaceae > Beta > Beta corolliflora. The sequence goes on along the minus strand of CANSZD010003084.1, from coordinate 826,886 downwards.
AATCTACTTAGCTTCTCATCAAGACAATTACATAAATCTGACCAATAAAAAAGCAAAAGTAACCTGTATATAGTAACGGGTTTTGTTTGGCCAATACGATGACAGCGATCTTCTGCCTGTCGGTCAATTTGAGGGTTGAAATCCATATCGTGTATTATGACAGTATCTGCTCCTATGAGGTTCAAACCCTGACCTCCAGCTCTGGTGGACAGCAAGCATGCAGAGATTGAAGTATCATTATTAAAAGTATCCACTATACTTTGTCTCTCGGTCACCTGCGTACTGTAAGTACACGACTAGTTAGCACAAAACTAATCATGCTATTTGCATTAAAATCAACATGTGTACACAGAAAGAGAGCAGCTTGTTGCAGAATATCCCAGAACAGAGTAGTTCATAAATCAAACATACACAACAGGAAGACTGGCTGATTTACCTTCCATCCAGACGTCTGTATGTTACCCCGATCACATCCAATGCCCACTCCAAGATATCAAGCATTGACGTCCACTGGCTAAATATCAGAACACGATGGCCATCTCGCTTCAGGGAAGGAAGAAGCCTAGCCAATGCCTGCATGCAACATATATATTTCCTCCACCAATTAGCAAAAAGACAAGCATTCTGGCTTATGATTCACTGGAGCACTGAAGATCTTCTGATTGATCTCAATTTTCCTGACCATATTATCTATGTCCTCATGACTTGCATTAAAAAAAACCAGATATCCCTCTCATTATCCATGGATGCACAGAAGGTTATTTTCCAGCAAAAAAGGGTCTTAGACAAGGGGATTCCATGTCTCCTCTTATCTTTGTCCTATGCAAGGGTTATCTCACCAAGAACCTGAGTTATGTTGGTGATTGGATGATTTCAGATTCCATTCAAGATGCTCTTCTTTGGAGCTCAATCATCTGTGCTTTTGCAGATTTAGCTTACCCAATTCTGCAGGGTCTGCAGTTATTTTTAGAGACCTCTGGGTTGTAAGCAAATAGTAAGAAGTCTACCTTATATAGTTCTACTTGGAGGTCCCATTAAGTGCCAGAATAAAATCAAAGCTGCACTGAAAAGATGATACCTAGATATCAAACCTGGAGCTCTAGGGACCTGTCATTTATAGGTAGAAGTGTAGAGAACTAGAGATGGCAATCCAGTCCAGATCCAATCTTCGTCCGCTCCAATCCGAAGGAAAAAAACGGAGCCGACTCCAGAAAAAAAAAATCCGCTCCGGGCCGGAGGAGGGTCGGAGTCGGATCCCATAAAATATCCGACTCATCCGATCCGACTCCGACTTTGAGGCAATTAGTTTTTTTTTTTTTATTTTGACTATGACTTTAAGGCAATTGTATTATATAAGATTAAATTCTATTAAAAAAAAGATTGTTTAAAAAAATAGTAATGATTAGATTATTTGTATTATATAAGATTTCCATATGATTGTTGAAAAAAATAGCAATGATTAGATTATTTGTATTATATAAGAGCTTTCTATTAAAAAAAAATGGGGAGAAAAAAGAAGTCGGAGTCGGATGTTAGGATTTTCAGTCGAATCATATTCGGATTTTCGGAGTCGGATGTCGGAGTCAAATTTATAATCCGATTTCTTGTAGGCTTGGAGTCGGACTATGCATAATCCGGTCTAAGTCCAACCCATTGCCATCCCTAAGTTGAACTCACCTGATAAACTCAGTTCTAATTAAAATCTTTATTTTGCCCAAGTCAGTACTAGGGAGAAGTAACTCTCTGTAGAAAAATCTTATGGAAAGGTGATGCTAATGGGTATAAAACCTATGTGAAATTGTATGTTGTGGGCTCTCCAAAGAAGCAAGGAGGATCAGGTGTCAATTATATTGTTCTTAGGAATAAACTTGTTGGAAGTGATTTTATATGGCATATTGGATCATAAAAAGATGACCTATGGGTTTAACGGATCCACTCAGTTTATACTAAGGGTAAAAAGCTCATACAAATGCTTGTTAGGTATATCAGTAAGGTGAAGGAAGAACTACAGCACTTTGAAATGCACACATGGGTAGAAGAGACTTACTACTATTCTCTTCATAAGCTGTACAAGCAAGGCCACTGCTTGAATGGAATAATGAATCAATGGTGTAATAGGAGTTTAAAACAGAATATCTGTTGCTAAACAAAAATTCAGAATATAGCTAGCGTTTCTGGAAGGCTACAAATAAAAGAGAAACTGCAGAAGATGGAAATAAGCCCTGATAGCAGCTGCTTGATATGTGGAGGCGCAAAAGAGACTCATGCTTATCTCTTCTTTGACTGTGAGTTCAGTAAAAGACTGATATGAATTGGATAGCTAGACTGTAAGGTTTCTCTGGTTTGTATAGGCCACCTGTGGCGTCTTAGTTTTTCGAATTCCTTATAAACTCATGGAGAGTCCTTCCTAGAAGGTTTGTCCAAGCTTATAGGAATTAGGATGTGATTTTTTTTTTCATTGATCAATATACTTGCTCAACAAAAAAAAAAAAGACAAGCATTCCAACTTTCCAAGAGTTTGTTAATGAGGCTTCCGTTGACTTGTAAGTTAGCAAAGTGCAATGAATTTTGATACAAGGGTTGAAGTTTGATGGTTCCCATGGCTGTTATTGGTAACTTTGTAAATCATCAAGTAGCATGTCCACTCTATTATGATTTAGTGTTCTGAGTTGTGCTTTTCACAGTTATTCCCATCAATTAAAAAAGATTGCAACACTACTCTTTTACAGTCTCCAAGGCATTATGTTGACAATTAACATCTTGAAGTACGTACTAGTAAATTTTATGAAAATTTAATAATACATTTTGAGATGAATCTGAAAACACCTTTTCTTATATATTGGTAAGATATTAAGGTCGGAGATTTTTGTGAGATTTGACCATAAGATATGAAGTCGATTTCTTCGTGCATGGGAGGGGTGTTCTGGATTTACCTGGCATTTTGCAGACTTTATAACCTGTTCCTCTGGAAGGATACCCTTTGCATCCTCGATACCATAATTATATAATAGCTGCAAAAGAGAAGTTGATACACTTCAATGAAATAAGAAACAATTTTCTCAGTCTCACCAACCGAGCAAATTTATTCCATTCACCGATCACCAAAATATAGAAGGTGATAAAATCTCAAGCATAGCCGATTTATACAATGTTTTTCATTACATGAAGCAAAACATAAAAAATGAAGTAAGCTAACTTCTAAGCTTTAACAAAAATTAGCATTTCAATACTTATTAGCTACACCAGGTGGTGTTGCAGGCTTGCAGGCTGCAGCTATTACATACTCATATAGAAATTAGAAAAAACATACGAAGTATAAAATTCCTAATACAGGCATTTAGTAGCAGAATGTGTTTGGATAGGGAAATTTGGAGAGAAAGGGAGGAAAGGGAAAGGGAGGGATTCATTATCTCTTGTTTAGATATAACATGGGAGAAGGGAAGGAAATTGGAAGGATTCATTTTTCGTCCCCTCTTAATAACCAAATCTTTACAGTGTTGGGAAGATTTGGAAGGGAATTGCAAGCTCACTCTTCCATCCCCTACCTTTCCGTCCATGATTGTTGTCCAAACAAAGTGTAAAAGACAAGCAACAATTAGCTTGATTAAATTACAATGCCAAATTACACTGACATCTACTTAAATAATTTACCATGATAACTAATTATGGTTTTTTTAACTCAATACTTCAAAGATGAACTTCAACCAAATGAGGTGTATCATTTACAATTTTCTTGATAGAAATGGAGGAAAAGAAAAGGGAGGGAAACAGATGGAAGGGGGACAAAAGGAAATGGAGGGAAGAGTGAGCTTGCATTACCTTCCAAATCTTTTGGAAGAATTTGGTTCTTGAATAAGTATAGGGGAAGTAAAATGAATCCTTCCAATTCCCTTCCCTCCCTTCCCCCAAGTTGTATCTAAACAAAGAAAAATGAATCTCTCTCTTTCCTTTCTCTCACATTTCCTCCAAATACCCCTATTCAAACAAAATATTAGGGACGAAAAGAGTAAAAGACAACTTTCTTAAATCATTCCAAGAAAAGGGAACTTTACATTTTCCAAACTTAAGTCTCGTCGATTTCTTCTAATTACTCCAACAGAGAGACGTGATAAACTCTTCTGCCTAAAAGAACCAGCAACAAAAAAAAATTAAGAAGAATTACCCGATGAATAGAGAAGTCACTATAACCCTTCATTTCATCTATTACTCTGTCCAGTTTACATTCATGACCAAAAACACCCTTTGGATACAACTTCTTGGCATACCGAACAATATCCTCATCATTGTAGATACGTCTTACTAGCAAAGGATGATTTGCGATCTGCAAACCAAAATAAGTTACAGCCAACAGCTGATTAGGTATATGGGCATCAATTTGTGGGAGTAGAAATGAGGAAGTGGAATAAGTTATTTAAGAGTGGTATAATTTGTAATTTCCATGAACATGCTTGAGCTACCAGAAACAGAAATGGAGAGAGAATAAATGTAACTAAAGTATGTACTCCCTCCGCCCCCACAATGTTTTCCAGACTTCCGTTAAATAGATATCCCATATTGTTATTCACTTTTCTCTTTTGAGTTACAAAATATAGTTTCTCCATCAAATCAATCTTTTTGCTCTTTTTCCAACCCTGTACATTCTCTTACTTTCTCTTTTCTCTCTCTACCTCTTCACAACTTCTAATTCTGATTTCATTACCACTCTCTCGTACTTCGATAGAACACCTACCACATCTTAATATTCTATGCCCCCTACCCTTAATAATCGTGTAAAACCCTATTGTGAAACATTTTGGAACGGAGGAAGTAATATTTATGGTTACCAGCAATTTTTAATGAAAAGTATTCCCCCATTCTTACACGTATGATAGCACTCAGCTTATCTCGTGAAGATAAACTGTAAGAGTAAAAAAGCCCTTTGACTCCTTGATTCCCTTATTTTGTGGGGAATCAGCCCCTCATTTCTATAACTCTTGGTCCCATGTATCAAACAAGCCGTAAGGAAAAGATTAGTCTACAAGACCAGTATGCGTCATGCACTTACGATAATCATAGTAGTAATTTAAGGCATGACCAGCCACAAAATGCACCTTACGAAACTGAACAAAGTAATTTGAAATCTGACGGCGAGGTAGAACTTGTACAACATTATTTGAATTGTGGTCAGAGCTCTTCGGCATACGAGCTTGTGACACTGCACGATACTCTTGAATGGCTTCATTATAAGCATCTTCATGTTCTTTTTCCATGTACACAAACTCAACCTGCATTATAATTGAAGCAAAATTGAAAATTCCCAAATATGTAAGAAATAATTAATGACAAAAAGGTGATCTAAAAAAATGATCCCCCCCATATCATAACATACGACAACCATGCTTTTGAGATCAAACTTGGACTGTTTGATTCTCTCAAAGTATGACGACAAACAACAAAAAAACTCTACTATGAATTCGCATTAGAAATATTTTGTTATCGGTGCACATTTTGAGAAATTATTAGTCAAAATTCCCAAATATGCACTACATTATAGAACAAAGGCCGTATGAGAAACTTTGAGAAAATCCACAGCCAAGAACCTCAGCTTTAGTATAAAGTAGTGAAGCAGACTAGCTCATAACTTACGCGCTGTTCTTTGGGTACAAGCTGCTGCATTACATCAGATTTCAAGCGCCTCAAAATAAATGGGCCTAAAATGGACTTCATACGAGCAATTAGATCATAATCATCGGCTTTCAGTAGCTTTTTCAAATCCACGTCCTCTGTAACAAACAGATCAGGCAGCATGAACTCCAACAACGACCACAACTCCTGCAACACCATAAAGCCGCAAAAGGAAGCCATTGTCATTCATTAAAGAATAAGATTCTCCGCTAATGAATTCAATTAGAAAATTACACAGAATACCGACTCCAACAGAGTACTGAATAAAAAGTTGAAAAAAAGTTTCTGTACAGCAGCACAAGCCAATCAACTTAGAAACAGAAAGAAAGGAAAAACGGCAGAAATGGTTCAATGTTTCCTTAAGCACAGGTGCACTGTGGATGAGGTTCGACAAACTCTTTTGTAAGCCATCGCAAACTCTTAGGCTTAAGGTTAATTGTGGAAATTATCTAGCGGTGATTTTTGTGAATTCACATGTGGAAATTGGTGAGTGAATATTCTAATATATAAATAATCCATCCTTGCATAGAAAGCAGTTCTATAAATATCGTGGACCACAATAGGCACGAGACACAAAAACAATATCCGACTTCCATGAATCCTCCTAGAAATGAACACCAAGCACATTCCCAGGGAAAGACTACTGCCATTACTACATTTGCTGAACTTCTCTTAACAATGAAAAAATCATAAACTTTATGGCTGGAGAAGAGCGTAGAAGTGGGCTAAGGCATTCTGGCAGCAACACAAAATAAACTACCAATTTAAGATATAAAGCGTTTCAACTCTGCTGGGATACTTAAAAGGGCACCCTGAAAGCACGTTAACAGACACGTAAGGCCATTAGATCATTAAAAAAATTAAAATTTTTCGACTCTCAAAGGCATGAGATTTGCACTCTTATCTTAACAACAAACTGCATATTGGGTAACAGTAACACCAAACACCTCCAAAAGTTCTCTCTTACTCCTGAAACCCACTAGCACCAGTAAAGCAGATCCCTCAAATATGACAAATGCAACCTTCACCATCGACATCAAAAACATATTTCCAAATTTCCTAACAAGGACATCACACATTTGCTTCTCTCCTAAGATTGGTGCAACCACGCTACATAATAGTCCTTTTTCCCCAAAGTGTCTGTCTCCATGTCAACGTTTCATTGATCTTAAGAATTTATTAAATGAGTGGACATTAAAAGAGTGCAGTATAATCAAGAAAATCAATTAATATGAACATGCATTAGTTAACCAAAGAGAACAGTGAAATCCATCAAACCAAAATAGAAGTGTGAGCACGCTTTCACATGGACGGAGTAATAAGCAAATACCCAGGTCGAACACCAACAAAAAAGAACATGTTTAATCAAGAGAACTATTTCAAGAAAGCATGAATGGAGAGAAAGTAGAGAAGGCCTAGAAAAGGAAGAATTCAAAATTTTGGGTTGACAGCCTTGAGGTTGCCACAAAGAAGGTAAGTTCAAGTGCATGGAACAAACACAACAGCAGAAATGGCTTACTCTCAAAGAACACACATTGCTAGGTATACATATAAATGATTTTACTATCATATTGGTATGGAAAAACATCATTCTTTCATCGAATTTACCCGTAAAGCTTAAGAAAGTTTAAGTTAATCATTTCTTATGAAATTGATTACCCACTGTACCTATTTCTTCGTAAGAAACTATTACACTGGTTCACAAACAATTAACTTTTTTAGTTTTGCTCTTGATCCTATGTGGATTGATATTGGTCCATTATTCTGGTCTATGGACCCTAAATTGGCATTCAGTCACTAATAAGTAAATAGTAGCAACTCTGGATAGTCGCAGTCTTTACTACCTTTGTTCACTCTTCCCTAAAAGACATCTTGGATGCAGCCATCCAAGGAAACCCTAATTGGCAAATACCTAACTCTAAAAGATCTAAGCATATCTTCCCTGCAGCTCTGCAAACCAACAGAAGGCAAGTGGAGCAAGAGGACAATTGTAGAGCAGCTACTTCAAAATAATAGCACATCCTGATCCCCAAAGCTAGCTGATCCTAGATAGTGTCCCTAATGTCAGAGATCTAATTATGTTAGAAATATACAAAGATATAATATAGTTACCAACAGTAGCATACATGTAGATCGTTCTGTAGTGGAGTTCCAGTGAGCATCAAACGCTGGTTTGCATTTTTTGCAACTGACATCAAATTCTTCCATCTGTAGCTGTTTTTATCTTTCAATGCATGAGCCTCATCCATCAACACACAGCTCCATCTCCACCGTTTCAGAATTTTTCGGTCATCTTTCTGTTGTGCACTAGTGCCATAACCAGCATCATAATCAGAATAGGTACATGCAGTATAGAGATGAAACATAGCACAAAAAGGTCATTCCCAAACCTGTGTCGCTCAAAAAGCGAGTAACAAACAAGGAGCACATTAAACGGAGGTGGCAATCCAGCTTTGGCCAATGAGCTTAGCTCTTTAGCATATGCTGCTCTACCAGCTCCATGGAATTGTAACACTGAAAATGTTGGACACCACTTTGTAAGCTCTCTTTCCCAATTCTCCAAGACTGAAGCTGGACATACAACCAAATGTGGGCCCGGATCATTTTCCAAGTGGTTCAACAACATCAAATAAGTTATAGCCTGAAAGAAAGGAGAACAAAAGTTGTATACAATTTAGAGATGGTAGAGCATACAATAGGACGATTGGAGCTGGATAATAGCTGTACCTGAACAGTCTTCCCCAAACCCATCTCATCAGCTAATATAGCTGCATGTCAAAATAAACGATTAAAGGTAATGACATATGGAAAAAGAAAGCAACACAAGTAGACAACAAGACCTCTTCACTGTAAATTATTAAAATACCCTGTGTTATACAGACTCTGCTACAAGTGTCGGATATGGGTGCACATCTGAGTGTCTTACACCGGAAAGGTCAAATCTAAAGGACGTGGAGCCTATGTATGAACTCCTAATTTGGACATGGGTGTTGAAACCGACATTTATAATATAATTTCCTGATATCTCCATTTATATGTATGCACATATATGAGTATGTCGCATGCATTAATTCTTACGTACAGCCGTACAGGTTCATACTTCATACTCAGCTAGTCAGCTGCAAGTTCCATATCCCAAATAGAGTTATTGTTCTTGGCCCGACCCAAAGTCGATTAATACTAGTATAAGTATCACATAACCTCAAATCCTAGCACTAGAGATCAACACAAAGAAGCCAACCAAAATACAGCAACCAGAGAGAGAGAGAAAGAATCATTAATCAGCTGCAAGTCTGCACCAGAGAATACCAGGAGCCTCCGCCCATCAAAATCGGCTCTCCTCAGTCACCCAGCTGAACAAAAGTGTTCTGTTTACAGTTAATTTTACTTCCAATTGCCAGATGTAGAGATTACCCTCAAACCATAGATATGAAATATCTTAAATTTGATGACCATTTGTGAAAGCCACTCCTTCGGGGATGGCTTGGAATATTAGAAGAACACAACATGAATTTTGTGTCATGTCTCTCTCTCTATGCTCCCCATTTTCTTCCTTACAAGGTAGCTAAGTTCCATTCTGATAGAATGTCTGACACGGATTTCAGCTATGTAACTCAGTCTTCATGTACCCGTATTGGTACTCAACACTTTAACATGTGAAGAACAGACACTTTTTCGGACCAAAAGAAAAGGCATAATCTTACTTTAGTCTGACTCTTGAACGCTTACTTATGTTCAACACTAGTAGCCAAGTCTAGGTAACATAACATTTCGTAACCAGATCCATGTTAGGTCATGCCAACACAAATACACCTCAGAATAGGTCATGTCAAAGTAGCTTAACAACTACAGAAAGAGAGCAATACGCCGCTTTTTTGCGTACCAACAAAATGCAAATATTTGATAAGTAGCCATCATACTCGAAGTGGGAGCACTAATCGGGGAAAATAAAAAGAGTATATACTCGATAACACAAGAAACAAAACTAAAGTATGATTTATGGCTTAAGAATAAAATGAGACTTACCGTCAGTGGGCACATGTAAAGCCGATAAGCAAGGTGTCAAACCAGCCAATATCGAGTCCAGTTCATATATGGTCTTATTCACATAAAGGACTTCAGTCAATTCTAATGCCAAGGAGCCTATGAGACTACTTTAAGGTTTTTACTACAACATTTAACCTGTGCTTGTTAAAGGTCACAAAAGGCATGCGCCCATTGGGTATGTTGCAATAATATCAAAACAGAGGACGTATAATACAATATAAATGGCCCAATTCCCCCTATCTTTCATAAAATAATACCCAGCTATATACTATCATATCTACTTTTACCATGTAATAACAAAAGAACTTGAACCACAAATATGGTCTCCAAAAACTTTGTGCAAAATTTGATGTTGCTAGCGGCTAGCCCACAGATTAGGTCTCCTACAACTTTGTGCAAAGGCTAGTATGTGACTACTCTGGGATGGAGGGAACACTTCTATTATCTCTTTCTGTTCTTTGTCCTTAATTGTACTCTGAATCAACTAACTGCAGAGGTGAGTGGTTTGTAGAGCTTCAGTTTCTTTTGTACTTTAAGCAAAGACAAGATTTTAGTAGGAAGAAGAAGAGAGCAGAAAGACAAAAAAGATAAATCTAGAAATGCGGCACGCAATTCAGGATCTCCCTAAGCAAATTAGGCGTAATATTTGCAAGGCTGGTATCTCATTTACTTTCTTTTCTTATCCCTCAGACCCCCACCATAAAAGCAGTCAGTGACTCAGTCTTATCCACATCTACAACCTCCATCCACAAGACAATTAAAGCACTCAGTTCCTTGAGGCGCCTCATAATACATCCTTGTCCTTGTCGCTAGGGGCGTGTCTTGATGCACTAAGGCAACCTACCATGCTGTACCTGGGTTGCCTAAACTGTACTTTTTGAGACCAAACATCCAACCAAATACAAAAGGATATCCCACTCAAAGAGCATCATTATCCAGTTGCAACACAGTTTAAAACTTTAAACCAAGGAAAAAATTTAGATCATATCTTGACATAAATCACCTTGCAGACAAACTATGTGAATTAGTAATACAGTTTACAGCATTTAGAGGGAACATCAGATAAAAGGGAAACAAAAAGTAACCCATATACATGATGTAGCTTCAAAAGTAACATCTGATGCATCAGAAGTACTTCTCACCTCCACCTATCTTCTTTTTTTTCAGCAACAAAAGAAAATTGACCCCAACAAGCTGGTATGGCTTAAGAAGTGGCTGAAAATCTGAATTCTCTGCTCCACAAGCTGAATTAATATGATCCTGAGTGGGAATTAATCAAAGATGTGAACAGGGAAACAGGCAAACTAAAAACTATATCAGTAACTATATCTTCAAAGCATAACCACCATCAGCGAAAAGGAATAAAGATAAAAGAAATCACTGGAAGTGCTTCCCAAACAAGAAGCAGTCATCTAAAAAAAACCTCATATCCCACCAAATCCAAAGAGAATAATCCTCACACTAATGCCTCATATAGCAGGAAACACATCGTCCCTCTACAGGCCATATGTTTTTCAGCTTCCCTATTTTACTTTTATCACGACCCACAATCCATACATAGCACTTACATGTATTGCAAAAAAAAAAAAACAGAAGAATGCAAGCCTAACACACGCTTCGTGGGCAGATATGAAATAGATTTACACCGAAATCGAGGCTTTTTTTAAGCAACAATTTGAAAGAAGTAAATGTGATTGACATAAAAGCCTGATGTGATGGATAAATCCTCACAATATCAAGTGATAATGGAAAGGGACAACTAGACCTGAAACTGAATTTGATTATTATTCAATACCCCACAACAGGCTCATAGCAGAAACATCATATTAGATCTAAGATAGAGCCAGATCATGCTCTAGGGTCCACACAACAGTCATGGCTTAGAGGCCTACAAAGCATTTAGATATAGCCTAAATATGAAAAAATAAGACAGATATTACCACCAGAGCACAATAACATGACTAGGGTGCAGCCTTTGAGTGACTTGGCATGCGCAGAACACGGTTGAGTTATTTACAAGAACTATCATCTAGACATTTCAGCTTCAAGAGCAAGTCTGTAGACATAGTCTTCTAAGATTTAGGGATTCCACTTTACTTTGCTCATCGTAAAAGGAAATTTTCATTAAATCCATCTCATGATAGCATTATGTTTTCAAACTTCGATCATGAATCTATGTAAAATCGGATCTACAAGTAAATTTTTTGTTAGAATACGGGTGTTCTAGTCAAAATAAACTTCACCTCTAATTTCCTATTATCCTCAGGATTTATATGCTATAGATAAGTGAAATAGGGAATACTTTCATGTAGCATTGAGAAATATGTGTGAACCATGTACTTTACCCTCATGGCTCGTTTGGTAACCACCAGTAAATGATGATAATGGTAATAAAATTTATAGGTAAGATTGTAAAGTTGGTATATGTCAATCACATCATCCCATGGTAATGGAACAATAGCCCCAAGCATGTGTTTTTCTTAATAAATTTTCGTTACCACTCGATACCACCTTTAAAGTGGTAATAGATGGTAAGAAAATAGTGAAAAAAGGTATTTAGGATGGACAAGCATTGCCATAAACATTGGCATGGAAATCAGAACTTTAGTCAAAAAAATTACCTACAGAATCATTACCACTACCACCATTAATTACCGCTTACCAAATGGACCACCAAATTCTGTTCTTCGGTTCTTCCTTATTCTATTTGAGATATTCATTTAGACTTCATCATCTTTGTGATTCACACCTATACTTATCAAAGAATTCTACATGATTCTTCTATTCTCAAGGCCTGAACTATAAAATTAAAAACCTTAACAATAAAAATCAAACACTTCGTTACAACCTAACCACCCTTACTACTTCCAAATGACCATCATCCAGTATTCAACATTTCAATTACTAGAAAATATTAATCAGTCCCATGATGTACATATAACAACTGTGCTCCCCAGAGATCCTCTCTCAGGCTCTCAACCACACAATTACTCACACAACATTTCAAATTTGTAAACAGTGCTCTTGTAGCTAAGGCCTAAGACCCCTATTTGAACTAATGGGGTTCAAATTGAATAATTTCTCATACAATATAAAATAGCCAGCATAATTAAAATCCTTTTTTAAAAAAAAGTTGGCAAAAGAGGACCTAGTACAATGAACACTTTTCAAACGATATATCAGAACTTCCCTCGAGAATACCAAGCAAACCCCCAAGAATTTCCCAAAAAACATCAAATCTTACTTCAATCAGAAAGATAAAACAGTGTTTTTGCTCTACTTTTACATCAACATCACTTTATCTTCTCTCTCAACAATATCATTCTCCCATCAACAAAGCACAGTCTGCCACAATCAAAACACAACTAATATAAGTAAACTTCGACATAACTGGAAATTCTAATCCTATAGGGCAGTGATTCCCTCGTTAATTAGAGCTAACAACAATTCACCACATGTCCAATATACACTAAGTGTTGCTACAGAAAAGCACTGATAATGAAACAAGCTTATCATTCCTAATGTCTAACAAAAACCTAAAACTCATACGCGAAGTCCGAATGCAACAATATTTAGCTAAAAGCAGCAGAAATTATCATTCTCCTCAACTTATACTAAACCATGCATCCTTCCAAACTACTTCCGCAATTAGCATTCTCCTCAACATAAACGAAATTATGCAACCTTCCAAACTATAACCTAGCTGAATTAACTATAACCTAGCTGAATTGACTATAACCTAGCTGAATTAACTAAACTAGCAAATAGCTCCTAGAATCTACATTACTACAACTCCAAAAAGTTCAATAAACCAAAAAAAAAATACAGAAAATTCAACAAACAAAAAAAAGCTCCATAACAACTGACCTGAGTAACAATCCTAACAGAAGAAGAAACAGACTCGGCATAACGATCAGCAACAGTAACAGAAGGTCCATTCAACTCCTTCCGAAGCTCAGCAGAAATCTTAGCACATTTCTGCAACGCTCTCCCAACCACATCCTCCTCTTCTTTCTCCAATTTCTCATCATCATCATCTTCATCATCATCAGTATCAGATAACGACTCCATTTCCTCCTCTTCTTCTTCCTCAACCTCGGATTTCAATTCAACCACTTCCTGCAAATCATCATCATCGTTATCGTTATCGTTATCGATATCGTCTTCGTCTTCGTCGTCGTCGACAACAAACCTTCTTCTGCGGCCAGAAATTGCGGCGACGTCGACGTCGTGGTCTTCTAAATCTTGGTCGTCATCCTCTAAATCTTCGACGTCGTCAGGTGGAGGAACGTAGTCTTCGTCGCCGTCATCGGTGAGGTCGATCGGAGCTGAGCGAGAGGTGAAAGCGAAGGATTCGATTGAAGGAGGAGGTTTAGAGGAAGAAGAAGGAGAAGAGTTGAGGAATTTCGAGGGTTTGAAGGAGGAGTGATTTTCCCATTCTTCGTCGGAGATTTCGTCGAATGCTCGCTTCATCGCGCCTTTGTTTGTTTTTTTTGGAGTGTGAGTTAGAATTTGAAGGAGTGGGAGAAAGAAGACGAAGAAGAAGAAGAAGAAGCGCCAAATTAGGGAAGGAATTTTGGGACTAAACACTAGAGACTAGACTGTATGTATAAGTCAGAGTCTGAGAGACAAGAGTTAAAAAGGTGTGGCCGTATGGGAGTTGGGAGGAGAGAGAAAAATCAAAAAGAAAGTGAATTCCTGGAATCGCGTTCTAGAGTTTTGGGCCCGTTTAGCCCGTGGTTGGAGCTCGTCAGGATGAGCGCATTTATATTCTTTTGCCAAGGATTACCACAGCCATGGAAGTATGAAACCACTAATCCACAATAACATTCTAAGAATCAAAGTTCGCCTAGTTTTTTTTTTTTTTTTTGAGGGGAAACGAACCATAATCAATTAAATCAAGGACAAATTGTTTGAAAGTACATAAGGAGCCACCTCTGCAGGACAATGAGTCAATGATGTTCCTAGGTTTGCTCGACACCAAAAGGGACTAATCTAGCGAGATGATGGGCTACAAAATTCCCACCTCTCTTAACATGAGACCACACAACTGAATCAAAGCAACAACTAAATGACATAATATCTTCTAAGACACTATCAAAATCAGAGTCACAAACTACAGCCTTTGAGAGACGATTCACCAACACTTGACTATCGGACTCCAGAATGATGTTGACAAAACCATGATTTTTCGCTAGTTTAATGGCCAGAAGAAGGGCTTTGCTTTCTGCTATCTCGGAGGGCCACCAAGCTTGCACCCGGCGAGTACTTGCAAACAGAACCTCACCTTTCTCGTCCCTTGCCACCACACCCATTCCCACCCAACCTACGGTTGCTAGAGAAGCATCCGCATTCAATTTCACCACGCCAGCAGGTGGTGCGCACCAAAAATTCACGCTTGGGGGATGTCGTGGAACATTCACAGCATAGACTTGTCTAGAGTAGGAGTTGTGCTCATGAACATAGCGCTCCACACGAGCCAAAATGACCGAGTTTGGAGTAGTTTTACCTTCGAAGACCTTGTTATTCCTCTCGTACCAGATACACCAAGCCAAGAAAGCAGCTCGTTGCCTCTTCTTCGAGTCGAATTCTTTCCACCTCATTAACGTCTCGCACCAGTTCTCATTGAGCCCCATTATCATCTGTTGGCAGCCACACCCTTCCCACAGATCCCGAACACGCGAACACAGCACTAAAGCATGAGTAGCCAACTCACTAACCTCGCACCACAGACAGGGATCCTCGGACAGCAGATGGCGATTTCGAAGCAGCTCTCGAGTGGGGAGCGTGTTCGAACATAGGTGCCATAAAAAGTGTTTCACTTTCGGTGAAACTTCTAGGCCCCAAATCTCTTTCCACGCCTCGTGAAAGGCTGCTAAGTCACCCCCTTTGCCCAACATGTAGGATGTTTTGACAGAGTACTTGCCATCCTTTGAATATGCCCACATGAGGGAATCCGGAGGAGTTCGAAGGCTTAAGGGAATAGCCAAGATTCTCTGCTGGTCACGTTCATGAAAATAACGTTCAAGGACATCAGTTTTCCACTCCATGGTCTCCATGTTAATCAAATCACAAACCCGAGTAACATCCTCTGTCGGTAGGCTAGAAATGAATCTTCCTTCCTCTCCAACTACCCAAGGATCCTTCCAAATGTGCACATTTTTACCATCACCAATACGCCATAACATTCCTTCTTTGATCAAAGCCTTCACACTCCAAATACTGCTCCAAGAATAGCTACCAGCACACCCCAATGCAGCCTCAAGGAAAGGTCTATCAGGGTAGTACTTTGCCCGCATGACACGCCCCATCAGAGACTCAGGACGCTGAACTAAACGCCAGGCTTGTCTTCCGAGCAGGGCATCATTGAAAACTCGCAAATCTTTGAAGCCCATGCCACCTAAGAACTTAGGAGTACACCTTCCTTCTATGTGACATTTGTATTCGAATTCCACTTGCACCAATCAATATTATATCTCAATCAAAATTTAGTTATACATTGTTTTCTCCAAACAAATTGTTTTTATAATAGGCACTATGTGTGTCTAAAATTCACATATTCTATATATCAAAAACTCATAATATGTTGTTTTTCCCTGATAAAAGTTTAGCAGAGTGCGATTCACCTCTTATCCATTCAGTGAACCATCATCACTCAATCCAACTCTCATGAATCAATGAATCAACATCTAAAATAAATTGGCCAAGAGACATCATCCGACAACCGGCAACAAGTTGTCAATCCTTGAGTATAAAAACGACTATTGTCGTATTTTGTATACTTTCTTCGTCCCACATTAATTCGAATGCTTTCTTTTTTCCATTTGTCCCGCATCAAATTTAATAAACAAGTTGTAATTTGCTAAATCTAAAACTATATTGTATATTTAATTATAAGATAACTACTTATTTGGTCAATCTTTTTCATATCCTAAACCATATACATCTCCTTACAATTTTGACATTACGTTTTGAATATTGTAGAAAGAATAAAATCCTATGCCACATTATTCAAATTTTAAAATTTATCATAGATTTACATGTATCTGATATCATGATATGTATACCTACTCTCAAGTCAGTTTTGTATAATAAAGATACAATGCTGTACTATTTCAAAATTATTTATATTATTAATTACCTGCTTGACATTATTTTTTGAGATACAACCCAACATAAAAGGGGTTATGGAAACTGGTTATCTAGCAAGAAGAAACCTCAAAAAATAAGGAATTGCACAAAAGCTCTTGTAGAAAGGAACTTCCATTAGCGCGACTACAAGTCTACAACCGACTAGATAAGACTTTCGAATTTAAAGACTTCAGATTATAGAAAAAAAAAAAAAGCCAAAGTGGGAAAAAAAAAGAGGAGCAGTCTGCAGTCTGCACTCTGCACTCTGCAGTCACATAGAGAGTACCCTTCTATCATCTTTTGGCAAGAAGTATATACATATTCACTAAATAACAAAATAATAAGCTAGCTTCATAGTTCTTCCTATTATAATGTGTTTTACAAACAAATTACGACCAACAAAAGGCGGAGCAGAACAGCAAGAGAACTGATTCAATACAAGTCTGCTTGAGCTCTCAGCCATGAGCCATACTATGAATTGAAACAAGAGAGCAACACATTCATCTTTATTCCCAGGTAACTGAGATCATAGAGTTTGAGACCCCTGATTCTTCAAAGGTCAACTTGCTATCATATTCCAGAGATTTTGCAGCTCCAGGGATTGCATGTGTCAAGCGGAATGGCCTTGTCTCAGCCTCTCCAAGCTGGGAGCTGCAGAACGACCACAACAACTACAGAACAAAGGAAATCAGCAAATAAAGCTGAGACAGGGTAAAACCATACAAGCGGAGAAAAGCGGAAGTGTGAGAGAATAAATAGACGGCAAACCTAACCTGTATTGGGTCAGTACGCAAAAAGTTCCGCTGAACCCTTCTTCCGTCAGGGAGACGAAATCCAACACGGCAAAGTATATGTCTGTCTCCTTTAGGTTCTTCTGGAAGGGGGAGATACACAAGCTTCTTTGTAGAGCATGTTTCTTTTTCCATGTTGGCAGCAACTGCATTTTTATCTTCAGAAGCTACTTGATCTGGATGTTTCTCCATCGATGCAGCAAGAGCTCGTTGCAATTCCTCATCCTCTTCATTGGTCTCAACTACAAGATATATAACCTCTTAGTTTTTAAGACCTCTTCAAGAAAAATTACTTAAAGAGTTGTAGAAGCAAAAAAGTAATGGTGGTGGTGATTTGGTGAATGTGGCTGTTATAAAAGCAAATAGTGGGTATTTAAAATAATTGTCCTGCACAAATATTCTAATTTGTTCCTTTCCCGCATAATTAGATGTGATATAATTATAAAGGAAGTCACTCCTGTCGTGTTTAACACTGCATTACTATGTGAAACCTACGTGTTGGCATTTGGATTAGTCCACCCAATCAAGAGAGTCCAAGCATGACATATCCCTGACCCAATATAAGAGAGGTCTCAAAGAAGGATGTTTACATTGGTAGACCTCAACACAGTTGGTCTGCAATCAAGTTTAAGATACCGATGAATCAAAAGTTCACTTGGTTCTCAAAAATTAGAACGCCGTGGTGGTAAACTGGAAAAAAAAAAAATCATATAGACAGCCCCTTCAACAAAACAAATGTCAAAAAATTCAAGAG
Organism: Beta corolliflora; assembly: GCA_947648045.1. Classification (NCBI taxonomy): domain Eukaryota; kingdom Viridiplantae; phylum Streptophyta; class Magnoliopsida; order Caryophyllales; family Amaranthaceae; genus Beta; species Beta corolliflora. The sequence goes on along the minus strand of CANSZD010003084.1, from coordinate 808,499 downwards.
GATGACAGAGATCTGCTATGTCCTAAACTAAAAAAATATATTCCACCACATAAAGAGGCCCTCCAACAAAGCAAATGTCAAAGTAGGCAAGAGGAAGACAGAGCTGCTAGATCATCCAAAAAAAAGGACGTCAGATGAAGCACATACTTGCGCATAGCAAACTTCCTTGATGAAGAAGAGCTAATGGAAGACACATATTATCATCTACAGAAGTACAGATCAAAAAAGTAACCCAAGCAGAACAGAATCATGGAAACTCGTGTCGGATAAATTCCAACACTAATAATCATACTACACCAAATTCTTAGAGTGGTGGCACATGAAACCCATGAATTAGTATACCCAGAAATCAATTCTGCAACCGGCAAGAACGAATGAAGCTATAGCCAATTCTTCATTCAGAGTATATCACGTAAGAGGAGAACATCAGAAAGAAAGTAGAAAATCTAAGATACCCTGGACTTTTGGAGCAGCAGCATGAGAACTTTCTCTTGGCCGCTTATGAGAGAGTGAGGTATGGTGATTTTTTGGACCGCCATCCATGAAAGGCAGTAGATCCTGCAATTTATGATAATTCCCCCCAGAATTGCAAAAGAAGATCAATTAAAATTCCATCAAGTGATTCCAAACATAAATTTAATCATGTGGGTAGAATGAGTTAGTATGATGATTGAATAGCCAAATGTCAAGCACATACCTCCAGTAATCGATCAGGATGTACCATGCCAGACCATGAACGCATTTTTTGTCCTGTTATGGGGTCAATGACAAGGGTAACAGGAGCAGATTCGATTTTGTAGTAAGTGCAAACCTTCTTACCCTCACTTGTATCATCATAAACCTGCATAAGATAAAACAATATTAGCCTAGTACAAAGAAAAAGAACCACAATGCAAAGAAAAGTACATATTTTAGACACCTCAGGGCTTGCCTGCACTGTAAAATTGATGAAATAGAATGAATGTCAAAGTTGCAATTACGCCAATTACATAGCTGGAAACTACCAAGCATGTTGCACCATACAAGAAGAACATATGAGAAGAGAAAGGACAAGAGAAAAGATACAGAACAGTCACCTGCCAAAAGATAAAATTGGTTTTGATAGTTTGGGCCACAGCTTCATTTGCCCAGGTATCTCTGTTAAGCTTCATATGCATTGCAAAGCACATGTGTCACAAAAATGTATATAAGTTTCTGTTTAATATGAATAAAGCAAGAATGATCTGTGCAAGCACAAGGGGGGGGGAGATAAGGATAGAGAGAGAGAAGATTCAAGAAAAACGCAGACTCATGATGTGAAGTTAAAAGACCAGCAAGAGGAATTAAAAGGATATACAGGGAGAGAAAGGGAAAGAAAGAAAGAGAGACTAGTGGCACTAACCATATGTGAGCTAAATTCCGTAGGAGATTGCAAATTTGCCAGGAGCCACTTGTCCTCAGCAGCAGCGGCAAGTTTTGCCTGCAATATTTCACGACGTTCATCTAGACAGCACAGCATATATGGTGGAGATCATCCAAAAGAAACTCATGGTCATGACACATGAAGGTATGCCATAGCAAAGAACTAAAACCAATCAAAAACAAATTTACTCCCTCTGTCTCACAGTTTACTTCACATGTTCCTTTTTCTACTGTCACGAGATTTTCTTAACATTTCTAATTTATTTACAGACAGCTCTTCTCTCTCCATCACATTAAGCCCTTTTTCTCTTAAATCTAACAAATTCTATTAACCTTCTTTTTCCTCTCTATCCACTTCAAACTCAACCATTCTTTAATCTCTTCGTGAGGAAAATAAAGGAACAAAAGATGTAATAAATTTAAAGCATCACTCTGAGCCAACCAAACACATAACTTATTACATGTCAAGCAATTCAAGGAGCTTAATTTACAGAAGTTTAAGGTACAACCTAGTTACTTATCACAGAATAATACCACAAACTTAATAATTAGTATATCGAATAAAGAACAAGGGAGAAGGAGTGTAGGAACACGGATCTCCAGCCCTATAATATTCAATCAATATCCCAAGTCCAATAATTCAAAGCTCAGCTATTAATGACAAGCTTCTGTTATCATATTCAACATTGATCAATTGAGCAGCAGCCTCTCTAAGCTAAATGTTATCTACAGAGATTGTGAGGTGGAGGATTACTGAAGGTCAAAAAATAATACAGAACTTTGAGGAAAGGCAGTCACAAAATGTAAAATCAAGCATCAACGAACAACTTTCAAATTGCGTTCCTTAGATATCAGCTCCCCACCCAAAAGATAGCAACTATGTAGAAGCCCACATAAATAAGGAACGGGAACTGATAAGGTAGACTGCATTTACCACCCAAAAAGGGGTAAAACCTAAAATTGAATTGCCAACCAATATTGAAAACCACATTTAAGAATTTGATGCAGCAGAACCAACCAGCTACCACGAAATCACAGCTCTCTCTTCTACAGTTCTACTACACTGTACACAACCCTCCACCCCATGTACAACACACCAAGAATCAGGGTGGCATCCAGAGCCACAGAAGAATCACAAAGCCCTTGATCTCTCAATTCCCTGTTTCATCCAATGCTTCTTTTTTATTTTTAATTGAGAGCAATCCCCTACCAGAGCCTTAAATCAGAAAGATCTCATGATTGAAGAAACAATCTAGGAAGAATCAAGGTCCCTGAAAGATGCAAGAACTCAGCTGAAATAAGCTGCAGACTATTTTGAGGTCAGAAGAAAGAGTTCAAAGCTATTCCAGTGAAATAATATGACAGTTGACACAGGTCAGCAACACAACCGCTGCCCTCAAAAAACACCCTGAGAGGCAAAAAAGAAAGTAGATGTCCTACAAAACAGTAAATGATCAACAGAAACCAACCTTTTCAAAAGAACCCTGATGCATTATAGCAAAAGGAGGACGATACAAAGCAGCAAGATTGTCTCGAGAACTCTCCGTTGTAGAACTACCACCTTGCTCAGACTCCCATACAGCAGGGTGTTTCATTTCCTCCTCAAAGTTGCGAAAGGCAACCACAGAACTCGGTCCATGTGATGGATACCCTACTCTTGTGGCTCTGAATCAAGCCATATGACAAATATATTTAGGAAACCACATAATAATATATGCATCATGTTTGACAATGCAACAATACTGATATTTACGGTACAATTGGCAGAATGCCATTAGGTATTGATGACAGCTACCAATAATTGTCATAATGATGGAACTCTATCAGCTAATAAAGCTGATTCTCACTACCCTTGAACCATCATAAATTACAAAAGAACTTGCTCCTAGTAAGCCCTAAAAGAGTGTATCAGTATCGCTTTTTGAATTAAATATACTCCTATATTATGCAGCACAGGTACATTTTTCTCCAAAGCCAGAAGGCATATTTAACACTCAGTAGCTTCACTTTACAAGCAATATGAACTCAATAAGACCTGAAATCAAAAGATACAAATTCAGATCCTTTTAGAAAATACAGGATGGCTGCATGATCTAACAAAATAAAACCTAAAGAGCAGACTAAAATAGTATTACTTACGACTATAGTTGGTAGACTTTTTTATAAGATAAACGCTATTTTTCCTAATAGTATTCTTCCTTGCTATTTGGTCAGCATCACTACCCATATTCTGCTTAAAAAATGAAAACCACTAAACAACTAATCGTTCACCAGAGAACAAAGTGCATCATTGACACTACTTCCCTTACTTCTTGTACCTATTTCTAGTAATAAGAACAGTACACCCTTCGTTCTCAACAGCTAAGGTAAATAGCCCAACTCTTGAAACTAACGAAGTATACTAGAACAATGCCAGTGGGAAACAATTTATAGCAAAAGCACAAAAACCAAAGATCCCTAAATTTCAAAAAGGCACTAAGCATTAAGGAATCATAAGATTCAGGTATCAGAGCCCTAAGTTAAAAAGACCCTCTACCTACAAAATGCGTTGAGCTAATCCTCTAAAATTTGTTGGGTTCTTATTGTTCCACCTTTAAGGACACCAGCTCCCACGGTTCACTAGCTCAATCAGTCATTGACCTTTTTTTCATGGTATCCATACATTTCCTACATATCCCAATTGAACCCAAAGACTCCAAACATTGAAAAAATCAAATGCCAAAGGAGAGCTATTCTCCATATTTTTCTTCAGTTTTGGCAACCCTCCATAGTCGCTTCATCATGTGTGCATCAATCATAATACAAAAAGGGGTAATGCCAAACCTCTTGCCCCTTTGGACTGAAAGCATTGTCCAGATTTCACAATGAAAGCCATATTTTTTTCCATCAAAAAGGGCAAACTAAATCTCTCAATTTTCTTAACACTATTTGTGATGGCCAATAGGAACATAAAGTAAACAAGAATACTTGACAAAGTACTCTTCAACAAGTTCACTTCACCCTTCTCATACGCTTTAGATATCCACCATTAAACCATCCTTTCATCTTAGTGATCATATGATCTGGTTACAAACGGATTGGCACTAAAACCAAGAAGCAATGCAGATATGTGGTGGGTCAACAATTGAGATCCAACCCCTTCTCCAACAAAATTTTCTGTCCACGCAAGTCAATCAGAAACATTGCACAAATCTCTGCTAGTAATGAATATGTTTTCCACCCAAAATTATCCAAAGCATGCATAGCACAGTTCTCAATATTGATCCCCATCCCAGTCAATGCTTCAAAGATCAACATAAAGCACCACAAACATCCTAAATTCCTTTCATCGAGCTTGTGAAGGATCAAAGTATACACCACCAGCTGTTCATTTCAAATGCAAAACCAAAATACAATGTTGTTTACGTATTTAACCAAGTTGCTGAAAGACCATGTTACAAGGAAAGTTCACCTAGATGTACGACTCTAGAACTAGCAAAAGGACCTTCAATTCACTATGACCTTAAAATATGAGCATTAAAGACAAAAATACACTACCTAAATTTGCTAGGAGAACCATCTTCTCAAGAGAAAAACATGAGATAATTCTGAGAGGCATGATCATAGGCTTTCACGCACAGCATCTAAAATCATGTTGATTAATGCTCAACTACCGACTACACACACTTACCTAAGGCATATGAGCTTCAAGCTACTTCATCAATTCTGGCTGCTTTTGGAATCAACCTAATTAAAGTAGCAATCTTGTTTCAGAAACTCGTTTTCAAAAGACTTATTGATGAAAACTAAAATGTCACTCTAGACAATCAGCAACCGATGATGAAAGAATTCAATGTTCAAGCCATCTAGAATTGGTGCTCTACCTCTTCCAAATTCAATAATATAATAGTAGTACGAATCTGCGTTGTTTCCGAATCCATAGCATCCATGGCTCTAATTGAGTTTGAGTAGCGAGCGAGACCATCAAATCAATAGTACATGCAAGTTGCAACCATTCTTCAATGTAATGCCTTTCATAGAAAACCCACAATAGAGAGAAGGGGCAGCGGCGCCAGCAGCATTCCAAGAAGGGGAGGGACGGCAACATTCTGAGAAAGGGAGGAGTGGTGGCGTACCAGGAAGGTGAGGGGCAGCAGCGTACTGGGAAGGGGAGGAGACGGCGGAGGCACAGCAAAAGAGAGGGAGAATATATTGGTGCAATGGTGAGAGGAGGAAGAAAGGTGGAATGACTATATTCCAAAACAACACTTTAAATCTAAGGGATTCACTTTCCTCTCCCTCTTTACCCTTTTTTAATTCCATTCTCTTTACCAATTTACCCCATGGAAACAAAAACGCCCTCTAAATACTTGTGAGTTGTGAGACCCAAACAAAGTTGTCTGATAAAGACTTTATGTTGCAGCAAACTAAATAAAGCCCTTTTCAAACAAGCGAATAATTCCTAGGAGTCACAAAGAACAACAAAGCCCCCTAAATCCCGATCTCCCAGAATGGTAACCCAAAGACCAATTCTACAAACTACAAGATATGCTATTCACCGCTTACATCTAAAAATCTTAAAGGATCGCATCAACAAGCATGCTAATCAACACCCACCTTTAGATAGATTATAGAAGTCCTTTTCTTGCTTTTTGCTTCCATAGTGGTCAAATATCACGCTGAAAAGTTATCATTGCTATATTCAAGTATGAGCCAGGACACAAGCAGGTGTGTCAAACTTGCCAATCACTAGTAGGCGCTCACATAAAAACATTGCTCACTTCATTTGCCCTTACCTCTTGAATAAAAATCCACCAAATTCCACAGAAGCTACCAATCAATTATAAAGGTCACATGCCATAACATATCCATCATTTGAGATGACATCAGATGATCAGAGTCCCTCCCTTCCTTCCAAATCATTACCGATGTAGACAACAAGCAAGAGTCCATAATTCAGCCCTTTAAAGAAATATCAAGGACCATGGTGGAAGACACAACTACATTGCTATCCAAACATTGCAAGTTTTCCATCTTTTTTTCAGGACACATAATCATGTTCAAGCTTTGAAGTATGCTTCAAAGATCGGAGCCATTTTAAATTGATGGCCTCACAAAGGTACTCACACTATACCCTCTTCCTATGCTCGTCCAGAGTAGACTAAGACGCTGCGCATAAGGTATGATAGACCTTATAAAGTACAAATAGATCACAGCCAGATAATACTATCTCTATTTCTTGCAAAATTCCAAGCTATCTCAACATACTATCAAGCTGCTTCACACCCCGGCAATACATCAAGGAGAAGTCATCATGCAGAGACATCTCCATAGTCATTCTTTGCAAATGATGCCAGATTAAATGTACGACTCAGAGAAGGAAGTTACTTTGATTAGGTTCGACGACTATATGATTAATCCTCCTGTTCAATTCAGAAGGAACAGCCCTCCCCTCCATCGAGGAAATAAAAAATGACCCCCAAAACCAACTAGCTCTACAGTTACCTGCTAAATGACAATTACTTAAGGGAGTACCCACAGTAAATCCTCTCCCTTATAAAGGGATAGGATGTTAATATAATTGCCAAGATTACTACTTCATTCAATGATGCAAGTAGCATAGATAATCGAAATTGCGACATATATGGCCCTGTGTCTCCTTAAGCAGTAAAAAGAAGGGGGGTTGGGTCAGGGAAAATTTCTCAACAACAAGAAAAACTGAAATGAAAAGTACCCGTATAACATAGTATCATCATAGAGGGCCTCTCTTATCACAGGTAAAGGTGGACGGACATCATCACCACCATTTAGTTCGCTTAATTCCTTTGCTATCCCCTCGTCAGATCCACTGTGCCAAAGCGTAAAAGAAAACATTCAAAGCCCAAAAAACTTAATATTAATATATCAATCAAAAACATATATTGACTCTTCCATTACACCTTGAGCTCTTATCAGCTAAAGGAGTAGCATTCTCTACTGGGGGGAGATATGATGAAGATGCCATTTCCCCACCTTCATGCCCCACATAGAATAGCTGAATAGCTTCTTCAAACTTCCAGCCGGTTGCCTGGGTCAACAAATGATAATTCCAACATAATTGAAGTGAAATCAAGTTAGATTCAGTGCAGAGTACATACCAGATGTAATCCAGAATTCTGAGAACTAATATGAATAGCAATAAAAACATAAAAAGTAAATACAAAGACAAAAAAAGACCAAGCTCTACATGCAGTAATGTCTCTCTAAAACAAAGCAGAAAATAACTTTCCACTTGCAGAGTTAAAGTGAAAGCAAAGTACCAAATAATGCTTAATTGTGATGGAGCCTTAGAGATTCACAGAAAGTTCAATAGATTTCTGGTTGATTAGATTTCAAGTTGTTTTAGATTTCCCATGAAGAAACTCATATAATATTCTCTCTAAAGTGAACAGTTGTCCAATACCATAGAAACCATTACACATAAGATTAACAAAAGAGCATAAATACTTAGCGGTCAACACCCGTCTTTGGCAACCAGGCCCCACTGGCATCGATCGACAAAATTTCAAATTATAAACATGATTGGAGCTTTTAAGTCCTAAATCACATGTATCATCAATATCTATCGGCGAGCTGGCCTAGGCTTCTGCACATAATACTGAAGTTATTACCATCTCCCCATCACTAATACTCTCTCCGCTTTTATTAATCTTTGGGCACAAAATTTTAGGAGAAATAGGTATGTGGATCATACAAGGAAAGAGAAAATATTAATTTATTGGCATATTGTATTGAAGTTAATGTTGTGAGCCAAGAAAAGTAGAGTGAAAAGGTAAAAATACTAATAAACAATTGGTGAGAGAGAGTACCATTCCAAAAACAGGAAAAAAAAAAAAAAAAAAAGTGGGTAAATTAATAAGTGACAACCAAGGTAAACTAATAAAAACCAAAGGGAGTAGATAGTGAAATCGTGAAAACATTACCCATCAAACTAATCCTACTTGTGAACCTTCATCCAACCTGGACACTCTTTTGATCAACTAGTATAGCACAAATTCCTTCACACAACAATGTACTTTTTCCATAAAGCCTTACAAATACGACGACAGCCTATCATGTGTCCGGGAATACAACTTAATCAACAAAGATATTTCTAGTGACCTATGAATTCCTAAACTTTACCAATGCCCAATATATCATTTCCATCAAGTCTTTCTCGGACGTGGATCATCATTGAGTATCAAAACTAAGACTAATAAAATGCACTTTTTTAGACACTTATTAAGCTGGTGCTTATATTAGACAAGTTATACAGCAAGTGGTAGAAAAAAAAATCCTTTTTGGCAACAAAAGTCACGATTTGCAATTCATAGTCTTAAGCTTCTTCTAGCATGACACTTTCTAGATCTAGTCACTAACACCAATTAATAACTTCACTTTCGGATATAAAAAAAACATTAAGATCACATCTAAGAAATATATCATAAACAGAAAATCAATAATCAACCATCAACTTGAGTTCAAGTACCAGTAGATTAAGGTCACATTCTGGCAATTACGCTACACAATTGATCGAGCAAATAATTCAGATCGAATTTGTTACTTCATCACAAAACCATAACTCATCGCACTAACTCGAATAGTGGTAAACAGTTCGACTTTTTGAGTTAAAGTTACTATAAATCAATTGTACACTTTCGCACATCTTACTACTTAAAATTCAAGTGAGAGAAATCTCTAACAAATGATCAAAGTAGTGAACAAAATTTAGTAATTGAGAAAAAAGACCTGCAAAAATTGGTGGGCAGTATCAGCGGTCTGACCGACGGCGATCTCAAGGAAAGAAGTGACCATGCTTTGCTTATCGGTAGGTGAGAGAATGTCCTCCATTAGTTCGAGCTTTTTCTTCAATGGCGATTGAAATTCGAAAAGAAAATTGAGGGGTGAAATAAATAAGGAGTTTTTGTCAAAAACTTGTATGAAAAGAAAAAAGAGTGATGGGGTATTTATTAGGGCTTTCTATTATATAGCAAAACGGATTTTGATTTTGAAGAGTTGGACCATTTGGCTAAGGCAAAGGCCCTCTACGTGACAATCCACCTTGTTGGAGTTCTTTGCGAAAAAACAACATTTTATAAGGGTTATGTTGTGAAAAAAGGATAATATTTAACGAAATTTGCCAAAACACATCTTTATATATCACATTTTGTGAGAAATTGTTTTTTAAAAATTTCTGGCAACTTAAGATTTTAAATGTAATATTTTTTTTTGAGAAACAACTTTGGTCTATTTTCCGACGTTGACTTAAATGGCGATTCCCAAGCGTTGACTCGTGTTTTGCTTAATTTCATCTTTTTTTCCTCCATTTCCACTAATTGTTATCCATCACCACCACCCTCCATCATCTTCAACAATCGCACCATCAGCGAAACCAACCGCTAGTCATGCCTTGCCATGGCCCATGCCCCCCATCGACAACCACCACCACTCCACCCATAAAACACCAAAACCCCGAACAATACCAACACCACAACCACCGCTACCACCATTTGAACCCCAAAACATACCACCACACCACCATCAAAATTCAAACCACACCCACCATCAAAATTCAAACCACAACCACCATCAAATTCGAACACACAATTCGAATCGCCACCCCCATCAAATTCGAACCAAAACCACCCAAGATGCACCACCACCACTAAGTGAAATGAACGTGAAGAGGGAGAGATATATATAGTGGTTTTAGGTTTTGATGTTGGTGGTGGTGTTATGGTTGAAGGTCGTTGGTTTGGGTCTGGTGAAGAGAGATATAGTGGTTGGTGGGTTTCGATGTTGTTGGTGGTGATGTGGTTGACGTTAGTGGGATTGGTGTTTGGTGAAGAGAGAAAGAGATTGTGTGTGGGGTGCGGTTCATGTGGGTAGGGGGTGGGTGGTTCAGTAGGTGGGGGTGGTTTTGGGGTGGGGGGGGCTAGGGCCAAGGTGGTTCATGGGTAGGGGGGGGGAGGAGGGAAATAGAGGGAAAAGGCTTAAATTAAGCTTAATACGAGTCACGTGCAAGTCACGTGTGTTTTGTCCCTTGTCCAACAAGTAAGCTTCGAGATGGTGCTTTCTTGTCGAGCAAGTAAACTAGTATCCCTTAGATGTTCTTCTTTGGAGACTTGTGCAACAATGTCCGAATCAACCAAGTCCAAGCCCGAGCTTCGCCCCGAACACCGCAAAAAGGACCCACCCCGGAGGTTTGGGTGGTGGTTCCCCCTCCGAAGCTTAAGTCGATATCGGGAGTAGTGAGAGAAAGTAGAGATAGAGAGAGAAGGTGAGAGAGTATTTTATCAGAGTAACTTTGCACTGTTTGCATTGAATGTTCTTTCTCCTGATTTCAGGGGTATTTATAGTGATAGCAAGATGACAGCTAACCTTAAAATCTGACCTAGAATAGTGGCTTCGATTGGGTGAAGAATCGATCATGACACGTGGCGAGCCATGATTTGGGAGGGTTTATCAACCACCCTCATGCAGCACCCACCTCACAGGCTAGCTTCGACTTCCTTTTGGGCCGAAAAGTAACCTTTTAACCAAACCGAACCTAGCCCAAAGGGTAGATCTTTTTTCCTCCATTTATCGAGGGACACGTGTACGGCTCGTATGAGCCCAAGTGTCATAAGAGGAACCGTAGATTTCAAAGCTACAACATTTGCCCCTAAAAGGGTTTTCTACCGTTGGTTCATCGGACGGTTAAGGCCCTTTTACCCAACGTAGCTTCATTAGGCCCATTTGACGCTTAAGGCCCTTTTACCCAAGGTAGCCTTATTTGAAACGAATGAAAGGACTCGCCTTTTCGGGGTTTTTACCTGGCCATAACCGACCGTTGGACCCTTCCTTCGGTCATTCTTGACCTAGGCTCCACAGTTGGACCCTCTATAAATAAACTTGGTGTGAAAACATTTGATCATTTCACACCTTGAACGAATTTTTCTAGAGAGAAACTCGCCCATTTTTCTAGAGAGAGAGAGATAGATCGTCCGGACTTCAAAGCATTCTTCACCGAATCGCCCGGACATTCTTAGCGGTATCGTTTCTTTGAACTCTTCATTCTTTATTCTTTATTTTTTTCTTAGAAAATCAATAAAATGGAATCATCTTCGTCAAATAATCTTAGCCAACCAAGAGCTTGTCTTGACCCTAGAACCGATACTTCTTCTTCGGCACATTCTAGAGTTGGGCCTCTTCACGGCCGAGTATATATATTTTCATAGTTTTGGCCGAGAAAGTCGACGACCCGGTCTTTACCTGCGGGGTAACTGGCGCGCGTCAAGCAAACGGCCCGTCTAAGACGAAAAGCAATAATCCCGTCAACTAGCTCGGATATGGAGGAATCCACTTGGACGGGTGCCCGAGGAGGCAAGAGAGGTCCAAAATGCTCGCTCTTTGGACAGGCATCCTTTTGACCATGAGGCGAGAAAACTCCGAAATAAATCCCGAAACCAAGTATTTCGGTAGGGACGCCGAAATGGTAGAGATCGGCGAAGACAATAACGGTAGCAATTCAGGGCCGCCAAGAATCGGACGGGGCCTCTACTACCTCGTCGGAGATTAGAAGACGTTTAGGTCCCCTTTCTGATCCAGGTTTCATTTTGGTAAATCGTAAGTGGTTAGAGAAACTAGGACCAGACCCTAATTACTTATCGTCTTTCATGCCCATGCCGGGCTTTTCCTTTGTCATTCCTAACAAGGACGCGACGATCTTGAGCGCTCCTAAAAACCATTTCGCGGTCTATAAACTAGCCTTAGACGCCGGATTGAGGTTTCCCCTCCATGACTTCATAGAACAAGTGTTACAAAGACTACCACATCGGCCATAATCACTGGCTCCTAACGCTTGGCACAACGTCCTGACGTTTATCGCTGTCTGTGAGCTACGCGGCCTAGCCCTTTCTCTTCAGGCCTTTACCCACATCCACTATGCGGTCAAGGTACCCGGGGCCGTGGACGGGACATGGCTCAGTATCTGCAACCGCCCTGGCTTCCTTACGGCTTGGGGGAAACCTTCGAAAATGCATGAATGGAAAGACGACTTCATCTTTTTAAAAGCGGCCAATGATTCGGTTACTGAGAGCTATAGATTCCATAACCGGTCCGTCACGAATACGGGACGGAAGCAGTCCTGGCTGGAATTGGAGGACAGTTTCGATGATGAAGTTGTGGAGTACTTCAGACAAAAGAGTACCCGTGCCCGGCCGACGTTCCATTAAAGGGCCATCCAACTGGATACCTTTTAAGGAAATGTTTTACCAAGACGACTTCTTGGTTGCTGCCGGCCTGAGGTTGGCCGATGATAAAGGTATATATTAAAAACCATCCAACTAAAACTCTTCGTCTATAGTCCATTTGATGAACACTTTTTTGTCCTTTTGCAGACTCGGCGAGACAACGCCTCGAAGCATCTTGGACGGGGGAGATTAGCATGTCCCAATTTACCGCCAACCTTTGGAAGGAGTTTGCAAAGAGCAGTGCCGAGAAGAGGTGTAACACCCCCAAAATCCATACACGTCTAAACTACGTTGCATCGACTTTGGGAGTGTTACCGCCGCGGTGAAACGCAAGGCTTATTGAATTTAAGACACTAACTTACTCTTTATTATGAAAACTAAATTGCAGCGGAAATAAAATGATAACTTAACTACAACTCGGGAATCACTTTTGACCCCTTTTATTTAAAACCATTAACTATGCAAATCATACAATTTAAAAGCTTATAATCAAAAGTATCCCCCGTATGCCCAAACTCATGCAGCATCACCAGCATACCTAATCTGCTCCCCATTGAGATATCAATGGTTCATCACAGGTCAACAAACAACACAAATAACAAACAATCAGCTATGCTGAGTACGTACAAAATCAGTTAAATAATACACTAAACATAAACAGAAGAGTAATAACAATTCCTAAACATGATACTACAAAAACATTAAATTTCGTTTTTACAATTTATTTGGCATCGAACGGGCACCGTCATCTTTCTAGAATCATACGGGCTACTTAATCCTTAATAGACAACTTGGTCTATTAGATGAAATGTAAATACGGTTTTGTTCCGTTCCACACCCATCACCTTAGTATGCATACCCCCAAGATCGTACGGAACCTTCCGCCTACTTGAGTTATCAAAATTTATAAGGACACTACTGTCGTCACAGTAGGCCTGCGTAGGAGTGTAGAACAAGTCTCACACTCCCCCCATTGTTCATCACTTGTAGGGAGTCCAACTACAAGTTTATTGCCAAAATCCTTTCTTAGTATTGTACATTCATACCACATTAAATATATAATCATTTAACATTCCTTCTTAGATACAATACTCAAATCTTTACTTCTTGTAACATCCTTGTTACACCATGGATCAAAGAATACAAATCCAAAACTTTCATGCTTATGATACGATAGAATTTCGCATACCAATAATAACTCATTCCAACTCACAAGTCATACAACAAGGAAATACATACAGATTTCCAATTGATTTCATGTTACCAAACAATCTCATCAATCACAATCATACAATCGTTCCCTATCATGATTCTAGGTTCCAATAGAATAAATCACAACCTAACATGATACTAGTAATTGCAACTGAACTGGTACGCGTACGTACCTTGTAACGAAGAATCTTTGCTGCTTACTTAAACGTTCCGCTTATGAAATTGGGACCTAATCGAATAATAAAAGTATTTTAGTGCTAAGTCTTTGATATTATTAAAATTAAAACCAACTTAACTACTATGTAAAACTTAGTGTTTTGAAAAATAAAAGTAACGTTCTTGTTGTTTAAACTTCCTTTTCATGAACTCTATTAAAACTAATATATTTAGAACTTAATAATAAGTTTGCGAAATTGATTTCCTCTAACTTATTTTATACTTGTTCATGACAACAAAACTTAAACTTAACTTTTACACTACTTTGTTTATAATAACAAACTTAACTAGATACTTATATAAGAACTATAAAATCAGAATTGAAGAAATAAGATCAAAGTAGGAACTAGTAGTGTAATATAAATCTGATTTCTTTTATTAATTTTATACTTTACTTATAATTACAAACTTAATCAAAGATTCATAACAATTACAAAATCAGATTATATACATTAATTTAAAAAGGAAAAGAGAGAATTTTAATTTCTTTATATCGGCCAATTCGCGGCGACGACCACCGGCGACACGAGGACTCGGCGGCAGCACCACCACACTCGCAGCCTCGACGCGTCGCTCACAAAACACTCGAGCCACTCACGCTCGCTCGACCTCGACTCGTCGCACACACCACACACAACACCCCCACTCGCACACCACACCGTCTAGCCACTCTCGCACAACGCACCTCGACAGCCGCACACACGCCGCGCTTCGACCCGCACCGCACGACCCTCGAGTATTCGCACTCACCAGCAGCAGCGTCGACTCGTCGCTCGACACACAGCAGCAAGCCTCGCACTACTCGCTAGACCCCGCTCGCGTCGATGCTCGACCTCCGACAAAGAACTACAACCCACCGAGCAATGTGCGTGACGAAGATGGCGCGAGCTTTTCCAAGAATCAGGGCGGAGGAGTTTCAAGAAGCAAAGCGAGCAACAAAGAAATCACGCAAGTGGGGATGGAAGAAAAGAACGTAGAAGAGAAAGAAGAGAGAGAAAGATTTGAGAATATAAAAAAAAGCATTTGGTCACCTCAATAAAATAGTAGGGTTTTAGTTCCCTCTTTACTTAATACCCATGTGAAACCTATGCTCATTAGGATTTGTTTTTCAAACCTGAATCTTATTTATTTTTATTTTGAAAGTCAAACAAACCGAATTAAAGTATAATTAGGTACAAAAGTAGGTTGTATATTAAAATTATAACTGTAGGCTTATCCAAACTATATATTTTTCTAAATAATATTAAAAACACTTTCAACTTTATTCTTTATATTTTCTTATTTAGCAAAATAACTTCCAAAAATACGGAGTATTACAGGCTTCCCCCCTTAAAGGAAGTTTCGTCCCGAAACTTTGAGGTAGCCAGTCTTAACGACGAACTTTTGCACTTCTAAGTCCCAAAATTTCACAAGCGTTTTCTAGTTTTCGCAGATAAATACACATAAATAACATATTTTAGCAAACTTTAGCAAACTTTAGGGTGGGAGCGCGAAATTCTATCGCATTCTTCCCCCCTTAAAAGAAAAGTTACGTCCCCGTAACTCACCTACCCCTTGAAAGAGCTCCGGGTACTTAATGCAATCGAATAACATGTTTAAACTTTGTATACAATTAGTTCTCCCTAAGTGTCTATAAAATAAGCCCCAAATGTCCCTCATGATCTTCCTTGCTCCTTGAATATATCAATATATCATCTATGAATACGACTACGAATTTATCGAGGCAGGGTCGAAAAATAATATTCATGAGGTCCAATACAAACAGCAGGTGCATTGGTTAACCGGAAAGGCATGACGGTAAACTCTAGTGTCCATACCTAGTCCTAAAGGCAGTTTTAGGTATATCTTGATCAACAATCCTCAATTGATGGTAACCAGACCTTAAACTCTATTAAATCGGAAGGAAAGAAGCCCTCCCCTATTTTCAGTGAGACATTAAGGAATCTCTTAGGGCAATTAACAGTATCCCCAGACGGAATAACTATAGGCATAGAAATTGACTCGGACTCAACCAGTGCTAGAGTTCTAATAGTTGTATGGGCAATAAAAGAACAAGATGTTCCCTAATCGAACAAGACTTTAACAGGAATTGAGTTTATAGAGAAAGTACCCGTGACAACATCTCTACGAGCTTCCTCTTCGCTAGCCGTCATCATATACAGCTTCCCTGTGCCCTTATTATCATTATTGTTGGTCACATGGTTCCCAGTTGGTGCCTGATTATTGGCATTGGTTGGTGGTTTGGAGTAATTAGAGTTCCCTGACCCATTGTATGCATTTCCACCATTCACATTCCCATTCATAGGCTTGTCTCCATAGTTCCTCTTCTTCTGACCGTTGGGGTTAACCTTATTCTTTGAATAGCACTCGTACGCTCTATGCCCCATTTTCCCACATTCATGACACTCCACCTTATTACCCTCGCAATCCTTCCCAGGATGGTTGTATGGGCACTTCTTACACCTATACACACGCTCAGGTTTGCGGTTATTGGTGTTATTGTTGTTGTTATTGTTATCGTTGTTGGGTCCTTTATTGAAGTTTCTTTGGGAGGTTTGATTGTTCTGGTTCCCATGGTGTTTCTTTTCAAATCTCTGAACCTCAGGGTTTGGATTCTCCTTTCGCTTCTCACCTTGTTTACCTCCTTCCTCTCGTTTCCTTATTGCATATAAGTGGGCAGCTTTGCCAAAAACATGGTCCAACGAGGTGAAAGTATCTCCTCCCAGTCTCCCTTGTAGGTCAAGGGTGAGCCCTAATTCAAAGCGTGAGGCCTTAGCTTCCTCAGTAGGGGCAATTTCAGGAGCAAATCTCATCAGTTCTACGAACTTGCGGTAATATTCTTCAACAGACAGGTTCCCTTGCTCTAGCATCATAAACTCTTGGGCTTTCTGCTTTTTTGAGGTATGGTGGGTAATACTTATCCCTCAGGGCTTTCTTAAAAGTTTCCCACCCAAAGTCAGGCTGTTTTAGGAGGTTGTCCTTAGCTTGAGTCCACCAAAAATGGGCATCCCCCTGTAGGTAATAGCTTGCTAAGGGCACAGTCTTGTCATCCGGACAGGAGAGGGTAAAGAACAGTTTATCGAACTCCCCAACCCAGTTTTCCAATTCTTCAGGTCCCCTTTTCCCATTCAGTACTGGTGGGTTCCTACGGGCAACCTTTTCAGACAAGTCGCCATCCCGATGATGTCCTTGGGCTAGGTTAGCTGTGATCTGCACTAGGTCACGAATCGATTGCTCGACATTCAGAGAGGTATCAGGCGTGCCGCCTTGACGAACCATTCTGCGCTGAAAAATGACACAACGGCTGTTTCAGCGACGTGCACATAGTCGTTTATTTACTTAACTACTACACATTGGCACGTTCATATAACACGTTTTTATTGCGAACAATCATTAAGTCTCTATTGACTTGCAATATGAACATCTCCAATAAGACGTTACTTCAAATAAAAGATTAAAACTGTTGTATTATTATTGAAAAGGGTAAAAATTATTGTTTCCAAGGAAAACATAATATGAATAAATAAAAGAATAAAAGAATACTAATTTGCTACTTGGCATACAAGCCGTATTAAAACTGAAATAAACGAATAAAATAATATTCTAATCCTAATTATATAATCAAAAGAAACTAAAGACTATAATGGTGAGCTTCGTCATCTGAATTAGGATTTTCTATTCCTTCCTCCATGTCAGCTTCGTCCTCAGAAGACTCGTCATCCTCTATAGGCTCATCTTCCTCCAGAGGTTCTTCCTCCAGAGGTTCTTCTTCTGCTTCTTGGTCATTTTCCTCAATCGGATCCTCCTCAGCAGGTTCATTCTCATTAGGATCTCCCTCTTCTTCATTTTCATTCGGATCTCCCTCTTCCTCATTTCCCAAGTCAAGTATGGGTTCAGCATTATCTTCCCCAATCACTGCAATGAATGTCCTATTATTCCCCTCATCATCGGAAATGTAGGTAACAGTTCTGAGGTTTGGCGCTACGTGGTTCTCGGGTATGAACTCATCCTCAAAAGTTTGGTACCTAGCTCTTTTTGCAGCTCTAAAGGACGCTTGCGGCTCAGATTTAACTCTAGGATTCTCAGAATTCACATTAATTCCCGAGCTTTCCCCCACATGATAGGTTCCTCGAACTAAAGGTGATGAGGTAGAGGGCTCCCAATTCCTTTGCTCACGAATTCTCCATTCATTTTCACAGTATTTAAGATCAGTAATAAAATGTCCTACTGTAGGAAGGTATTGGTTCCAGTAAGTGTGTTTGACCCTATTAAAATTTCCATTTTCTGTCCATATATCCCCATATCTACGGTGTACGAAAAGGTAAGGTTCCTCCTTAGGGACGTACTGCAACATAAAATATATTTTCTCCATTTCAGTCTTTAGTCTAGTATCTCCCTGTAAGGTCCTATACTCCATAGCAGCTCTCATCTTTTGGGCCCAGATGTCCCAATCTTCCGCTATTCGGTGCTTCATCAAGTATTCCCTAGGACCTATGTCGTAAACCATCTACGAATTTAAGAAAGAAAATAGTCTAAGTTTGTGAATTTAAGGTTTTAAAGTATACATTATATATAAACATATATAATAGGTAAAACGATTATGTTCAATTTTAGAACTCCAAGTTCAAAATATTTACAACAATTAGATGGTCCTTTCCTAAAATATTCGAAATAAGGTTTTAGTTCAATACCTTTCTGAAACATCTTTGGAATATTATACTACTTCGAAATTTTAGGGAATAAAATATTTCAATATCTAACTTAGTGCGTCTATAAAATTTCACTATCTATGCACCTATTCTTGTACATCCTTCTAATCTATTCATACTTCGAAGATTTCAAAGAACCTTTCACAAATTCAATCAAGCAACAACACCACATTTCACATAATCAGAACATCTGATTCATTCCACAGTATTTGCATACTTTCTATAAACATATCAGACAAGTAAGGCAAGAAATGCATTACAGATAAAATCATTCCTATGATTTAATGCACGCAAAAGTAATCTATATGCTCTTATCCCATACTACCCATTTTAAAATTTGTTTGAAACATCTTTGAAAATAGGAACTTTTGGCTCTGAGTCCAGTTTTGTAACACCCCCAAAATCCATACACGTCTAAACTACGTTGCATCGACTTTGGGAGTGTTACCGCCGCGGTGAAACGCAAGGCTTATTGAATTTAAGACACTAACTTACTCTTTATTATGAAAACTAAATTGCAGCGGAAATAAAATGATAACTTAACTACAACTCGGGAATCACTTTTGACCCCTTTTATTTAAAACCATTAACTATGCAAATCATACAATTTAAAAGCTTATAATCAAAAGTATCCCCCGTATGCCCAAACTCATGCAGCATCACCAGCATACCTAATCTGCTCCCCATTGAGATATCAATGGTTCATCACAGGTCAACAAACAACACAAATAACAAACAATCGGCTATGCCAAGTACGTACAAAATCGCTTAAATAATACACTAAACATAAACGGAAGAGTAATAACAATTCCTAAACATGATACTACAAAAACATTAAATTTCGTTTTTACAATTTATTTGGCATCGAACGGGCACCGTCATCTTTCTAGAATCATACGGGCTACTTAATCCTTAATAGACAACTTGGTCTATTAGATGAAATGTAAATACGGTTTTGTTCCGTTCCACACCCATCACCTTAGTATGCATACCCCCAAGATCGTACGGAACCTTCCGCCTACTTGAGTTATCAAAATTTATAAGGACACTACTGTCGTCACAGTAGGCCTGCGTAGGAGTGTAGAACAAGTCTCACACTCCCCCCATTGTTCATCACTTGTAGGGAGTCCAACTACAAGTTTATTGCCAAAATCCTTTCTTAGTATTGTACATTCATACCACATTAAATATATAATCATTTAACATTCCTTCTTAGATACAATACTCAAATCTTTACTTCTTGTAACATCCTTGTTACACCATGGATCAAAGAATACAAATCCAAAACTTTCATGCTTATGATACGATAGAATTTCGCATACCAATAATAACTCATTCCAACTCACAAGTCATACAACAAGGAAATACATACGATTTCCAATTGATTTCATGTTACCAAACAATCTCATCAATCACAATCATACAATCGTTCCCTATCATGATTCTAGGTTCCAATAGAATAAATCACAACCTAACATGATACTAGTAATTGCAACTGAACTGGTACGCGTACGTACCTTGTAACGAAGAATCTTTCTTCGCTTACTTAAACGTTCCGCTTATGAAATTGGGACCTAATCGAATAATAAAAGTATTTTAGTGCTAAGTCTTTGATATTATTAAAATTAAAACCAACTTAACTACTATGTAAAACTTAGTGTTTTGAAAAATAAAAGTAACGTTCTTGTTGTTTAAACTTCCTTTTCATGAACTCTATTAAAACTAATATATTTAGAACTTAATAATAAGTTTGCGAAATTGATTTCCTCTAACTTATTTTATACTTGTTCATGACAACAAAACTTAAACTTAACTTTTACACTACTTTGTTTATAATAACAAACTTAACTAGATACTTATATAAGAACTATAAAATCAGAATTGAAGAAATAAGATCAAAGTAGGAACTAGTAGTGTAATATAAATCTGATTTCTTTTATTAATTTTATACTTTACTTATAATTACAAACTTAATCAAAGATTCATAACAATTACAAAATCAGATTATATACATTAATTTAAAAAGGAAAAGAGAGAATTTTAATTTCTTTATACGGGCCAATTCGCCGGCGACGACCACCGGCGACACGAGGACTCGGCGGCGGCACCACCACACTCGCGGCCTCGACGCGTCGCTCACAAAACACTCGAGCCACTCACGCTCGCTCGACCTCGACTCGTCGCACACACCACACACAACACCCCCACTCGCACACCACACCGTCTAGCCACTCTCGCACAACGCACCTCGACAGCCGCACACACGCCGCGCATCGACCCGCACCGCACGACCCTCGAGTATTCGCACTCACCAGCAGGCGGCGTCGACTCGTCGCTCGACACACGGCAGCAAGCCTCGCACTACTCGCTAGACCCGCTCGCGTCGATGCTCGACCTCCGACAAAGAACTACAACCCACCGGCAATGTGCGTGACGAAGATGGCGCGAGCTTTTCCAAGAATCGAGGCGGAGGAGTTTCAAGAAGCAAAGCGAGCAACAAAGAAATCACGCAAGTGGGGATGGAAGAAAAGAACGTAGAAGAGAAAGAAGAGAGAGAAAGATTTGAGAATATAAAAAAAAGCAGTGGTCACCTCAATAAAATAGTAGGGTTTTAGTTCCCTCTTTACTTAATACCCATGTGAAACCTATGCTCATTAGGATTTGTTTTTCAAACCTGAATCTTATTTATTTTTATTTTGAAAGTCAAACAAACCGAATTAAAGTATAATTAGGTACAAAAGTAGGTTGTATATTAAAATTATAACTGTAGGCTTATCCAAACTATATATTTTTCTAAATAATATTAAAAACACTTTCAACTTTATTCTTTATATTTTCTTATTTAGCAAAATAACTTCCAAAAATACGGAGTATTACAAGAGAGCAGAAACATTGGTAATTTTTTTTTTTTTTTTTTTTTTTTTTTGCCGAGGATCATATGTGCTCGTCCGAAATTGTCATACAATTTTCGGACGAGGGTCGCCCAAAGAAGGAGAGCGTCCAGACTTGGACGGTCACCTTCTTGGTGCCCACCTCGTCCGAAATTGGCATACAATTTTCGGACGAGGGTCGCCCAAGGAAGGAGAGCGTCCAGACTTGGACGGTCACCTTCGTGGTACCAAACTCGTCCGAAGTTGGCATACAATTTTCGGACGAGGGTCGCCCAAAGAAGGAGAGCGTCCAGACTTGGACGGTCACCTTCATGGCGCCATACTCGTCCGAAGTTGGCATCCAATTTTTCGGACGAGGGTCGCCCAAGGAAGGAGAGCGTCCAGACTTGGACGGTCACCCTCTTGGCGCCCTACTCGTCCGAAGTTGGCATCAATTTTTCGGACGAGGGTCGCCCAAGGAAGGAGAGCGTCCAGACTTGGACGGTCACCCTCTTGGCGCCCTACTCGTCCGAAATTGGCATCCAATTTTTGGACGAGGGCCACCCAAAGTATGAGAACGTCCAAACTTAGACGTGCACCTTCTTGGTGCCCTACTCGTCTGGAGTTGCACAATTTTTTGGACGAGGGCCACCAAAAGTATGCGAACGTCCAGACTTGGACGTGCACCTTCTTGGCGCCCTCCTCGTCCGAAATTGGCATCGATTTTTTGGACGAGGGCCACCAAAAGTATGAGAACGTCCAGACTTAGACGTGCACCTTCTTGGTGCCCTACTCGTCTGGAGTTGCACTGACTTTTGGACGAGGGCCTTCCATAGAACTTCTATATTTGACCGGTCACCTTCTTGGGGACATACTTGTCTACATATTTGCGAATCATCTTTCATTTCTTCTTTCAGACAAAGTCTTTGCAATGGCAGTTATAACTTTTGTTCCTAGGTCGACTAATTTGACGACTGGTTTACTCTTTTCAGAAAAATGCTCCTACCAACAAACTTCCACCCGGGAGATCGTCCTCGTCCAAAAAGAGGCCAACTACAGCTGCTGACCAGCCTTCAGCGAAGAAGCCTAAGGGCTTCACAAGGAAGAAGGCAGATAAGGCGATTCCACTTGGTGAGGTTGGGGAGAGAAGTATGCCTCCCCCCTCAGCCAAGGTTCCTAAAAAGAAGCCTTCGATGGTTGCCCCTGGTTGAGGAAGGAGAGGGTGCTCATGCGGGCCGTTCCGCTCAACGTGTTCTTGGCCGACTCTACCGAGGTCAAACCGAGTCTGCGCCTTGGCTCTAGTTGCACCGAATCTGGAGCTGCGGGCGAGAACTATCCGGGGTTCAGCGGCTCGGTGGCTAAGCCGGGTGCCACGGATGCCCTTAGGCATTAGGACGGCATCTATTTCGTCCGAGTGAGTCGTATTACCCAATATAGTTAGGACGGTGCGGGTGGGTGAACCTGTCCCATGAGTCCGTCCAATAGACAATCCATCGTCATTCCTATCAAGATAACCGACTCTCCCCTCTTTCGGATAAGGGCAAAGGCCCCGCTATTCCCCCAACTCCTCCCCCGCCGATTCGGACGAGGAATCTTCTCCTGCTTTCGCCAAAATGTCGGCTGGAGAAGGAGCGACAAAGCGGGGAGCTCTTCAAGTCTTGCCACTGAATCCTACATTAAGGGATTAAGGGGGCGTCTCACGCAGGGCATGTGGGCTACATGTCTCGACTTCTTTGAGGTATTGCTTTTAGTCCGCTTTATTTTATACTTGATACAAATTTTGGTTCTTTCATTCGTCTAATAACTTGGTTTGTTTTCATTGTTCCAGCTTCTGGCCCTGGCAGCATGCTAACTGAAGAATGGGCGAGGGACCTGAGAAAAGAGAATAAACACCTCGTCCATCTTGCTACAACGGCAGGCGACAAGGCCATCCATGACATTGAGATGGCTAATACCCTCCATCGTCAGTCACTGGACGCCTTGGAGAAGAGATCCGCAGACCTGGAATCTAAGAACAAGAAGTATCTTGTTACTATCAACAATCAGATCAAGGAGCAGGATCGTCTAAAAATGATCATAGATACTCTCTCTACTGATCTAAAAGGTGAGAGGGATGTGGCTCTTATTGTTGCCGCTGAGCTGAGAAGAGAGAACATTCTCCTAAGGGCCAAGACTGCCCGTCTGGAAAGGGAGGCGGCCACGGCCTTCGACGATGCTAAGGAAGGCTTGAATCAAGTCGTCGAAACGCCAAGGACCCGGGCCGTCAAAGCCTTTGGAATGCTAGGCCGAGGAAGCCGAGGTCCCCGGCTTCGTTCGTCGTCTGGAGTATCAAGAAAGCGTCCATCGGGCTATGGTATGCGCCGAGGACCCTCCAGAGTTTGAGGAGTCAGACGACGAGGCTGCTGCTGAGGTGGAGACCCCAGAAGGCGACCACGAAACTCGCTCTGAAGACGAGGCCTAGGTTTAGGTTTATTTTCAAGTTTCTTGGCTTGTTTGCGGCCGTATTTTGAACTCTTGACTCTTGAATTGTAATTCTTGATCAATCATATATGAAGGAGAATTTTTGCCAATTGCCTGTCTTTTTTTCTTTCCGAATTCCAATTTGACTATGTATAATATTAACTTCGTCATGCTCGTTGGACGTCTAGCCCCGATGCTTAATGAAATAGGCTGCTTGGCTTTTGACAATCGTAACTCGTCCCGAACTATCGGACGATCTGCTTTTTCTACGAAGATTCCAATAATCTGTCCAAAATGCTCAAGTAAAAATACAGTTCGTCCTGATATTATTGGACGTTCTACAAGCATTTTTATGTGACTCGTTCTGGGTCGGTTTGCCAAACGCAAAACGAGAGGATTGCCATCCCAGGCTTGGACGATTATCACTCGTCCCATAATGCAACCAAGTATTTTATGTGATTCGTCCTAAATTTTTGCTTTATGGACGAGCCACGTTCTAGCCGTTTTACTCGAGCTACTATCGATCGTCTCGTACAATCAATCCATCACAAGGGCATTTATTGCCGAGGTCCTGGTATTTGGACGACACGCTTTCTCTTTAGCTCGTCCTATTGGCTTCTATTATCCCCCATTCTTGGGCTTAGCTCCATCGTATATCGAAGGGGAGCCGAAGTCCAAGAAGGAGAGAGAGCGACTAGGCCGAACCCGCTGAAGTTGATGGACGAGCTTGAGATGCATGTTCAATATGCTTTAGCCAGGCTTCCTTGAGGGAGCCACACTCGTCATTAAGTAGCGATCCCTTACTAGGGTCCGGACTACTTAGCTGTCCGTGCTTTTGAAAGTAAGTACCCTTTACTAAGGTCTTATTTCAGGCCAGCTTTCTCTCAGAGACTTTGACGTTACTCTTACTAGAGCACAAGTCAATTTGACGGCCATATATGCATTGTATTTTTGGCCTGGGTCTCTTTCGAGGGAGTGATGTTCGGCGTAAATGTGAGCCATTTTGACGTTCTGCTGTTGTTTGTATTTTTGTTCGGCATCCAAGTTATTGTCACTTTTAGACGAGCAACTGATTTAATGCCCCAAAGTGAAGTAACTTGGTGAAAATAAACAAAGAGATAAGAAAGTAGGAATTGTATTATATGGATTTTGCTTGGCCGAAAGCCAAGATGCATGTATACAATTCTTTTCTTACTAACATGTGCCGTGGCACTTTGGAGTGACTACAAATTACCATACATATATCTGACGAAGACCCGAGCTAGACGTGGTACTTCTTTAAGTTGTCCGAGTTCAGTACGCCGAATAGGTCGTCCATCTCGCGTATCTCCCGGACAATCGGATAAGGTCCTTCCCAATTTGGCGTTAGCTTCCCCAACTCTTTAGCTCGTCCAATCGCCTCCATCTTTCTTAGAACAAGATCCCCCACCTTTAGCGGTCGTCTCAACAACTCTTTTGTTAAACTCTCGAGCCATACGCAGTTTGTACAATTGCATTCTTAGCAAGGCATTGCCCCGACTTCAGGACTTGGTCCAAAGCCGTACGCAATGCGGCCCGGTTGGCATCCTCTCGTATAACATGACTCGCGGGGTGGGCTCCTCAACCTCAATGGGCAAGACGGCATCGGTTCCATAAACTAACATGAAGGGCGTCTCGCCCGTAGAATTCTTAGCGATTGTTCTAATGGACCATAACACCAATTGCAATTCTTGACCCATTGCCCTTTGGCGTTATCTAGTTTCTTCTTGATTCCATTTGATAGAATCTTGTTGAAGGACTCGACTTGCCCATTGGCTTGTGGGTGGGCGGCTGCAAAAGTGAGCTTTGATTTCTCTTTCGACGACCATTCTTTCAGGCTTAGGCGTTTCGAATCGTGGACCATTATCAAAGACGATTGACTGAGGCATGCCAAATCGAGTTATAATGTTTTTCCAGATGAAGCCCTTGACGTCGTTTGTTGTTATTCCTCGCATGGCTTCAGCTTCTATCCATTTAGTGAAATAGTCCACCGCTACTAACACAAACTTCTTTTGCCCAGCGGCCACAGGGAAAGGACCTAGGATATCCATGCCCCATTTGGCAAAAGGCGAGGGAACAAGATGGGGGGTCGAGATAATTGGACGGCTTCGATGCACATTTCCATGCTTCGACAACCGTCACACTTCTTTGCGTAGACTATAGCATCCTCCTTTAAGGTAGGCCGTAATACCCCGTCCTTAAAGCCTTCTCGCCTAACGCTCTTCCCCCAATGTGAGAAGCACAAGCTCCTTCATGGAGTTCTTTCGAAATTTCCGGACCATCTTCTCTGGTGACGCACTTGAGCAGGGGCGTTAAACGACTTCTTGTAAAGTGTCTCGTCCCATAGCTCAAACCACTTGTCTCTGGCCTTCACATACTTGGCCTCTACAGGATCTGAAGGCAATCGTCCCGTCTTCTTGTATTCTATGATTGGCGCCATCCAGACAGTCCCTCGGCTGAGAAACATAATCTCTTCTTGCTCGATGCTCTTTTTGGGTTTGACTTCCCAAAAAACTGTTCTTGGCACATCACCTTTCAGATAGCCGGCAAATTTCGAGAGAAGATCGCTTGATGATTTTCGACCTTGGTACTTGGTCGAGGACAAATCGTTTTAATGGCTCAATCTCATCCTTGATCGGTCGCATATATTTGCTCATTGATGCTTCTTTGCATTCAAAATCTCCATTGACTCGATCGACGACTAAGAGAGAGTCCGATTGGCCTCAATCTCTATTGCTCCAATGGCCTTGCACATTTTGATTCCGGCCCAAGAGTGCTTCATATTCACTTCGTTATTGGACGCTTTGAATTGGAATCTTAATGCATATTCAAACTTGTCCCCTTCGGGAGATTGACAAATGATTCTCGCCCCACATCCATTGATCGTGGACGATCCATCAACCATGAGCTTCCAATGCTTCCTTCCTTCAGCTGGATCAGATATTGGCTCTATGACTGGCCGAGTAAGCTCAACTATAAAATCAGCCAAGGCTTGCCCCTTAATGGCTTTCCTCGGTTCAAATGATATATCAAACATGTTAAGCTCAACCGCCCATTTTAACATTCGCCCAACGGCTTCCATCTTACGAGAACTTGCTTCAAAGGTTGATCGGTATAGACGAGTATACCGTGCGCCAAGAAATAGGGTCTTAACTTTCGGTGGCCATGACGAGGGCCAATCCAAATTTCTCAACAGGAGTATACCGATTTTTCCGCGTCCTTGAGCACGTGATCGACGAAGTAAATTGGAACCTGGACGGATTCTCTTTCGGCCAACGGGACCGGCACTCACAGCTTGAGTGGATACGGCCAAGTATACAAACAACTTTTCCCCCTCGGCGGGGCCCGACCCGGCCCTAGGCGAATGCTTGAAGATGATCTTTGACATGCTTGAAGGGCTTCCTCCGCCTCTGCTTGTCCATTCAAACTTGGCTTTTTTCTTGATCGTGGCAAAGAAGTGATGGCACTTGTCGCCCGACTTAGACAAAAATCGTCCAAGGGCGACCAAGCAACCCGTCCGTCGCCGTACCTCTTTTACCTTCGAAGGAGACTTCATGTCTAGAACGACTTGAACCTTTTCGGGGTTAAGCTTCTATTCCCCTCTCGATCCACCAAGAATCCTAAAAACTTCCCCGACAAAACCCCAAAGACACATTTCTTTGGGGTTCAACTTTAACTTGTATTTCTCGAGAGTTTCAAAAGTTTCTCTCAAATCACCAACATGACTTTCTTCTTGACGGCTCTTGACTATCATATCGTCAATATATGCCTCCATATTTCGTCCCAACTGCTGCTGAAAAACATTATTGATCAATCTTTGAAAAGTGGGTGGGGCATTGCGCGGGCCGAATGGCATCCTCGGCCCAGCCATACAACCCTTTTTCGATGAATGAAGGACGTTTTGTCCCGATCCTCTCGCCACATTGGGATTTGATGAAAGCTCTGAATAAGCGTCCATGAAGCTCGGCAATGCGTGGCCGGTGTGGAGTCTACCGGACGATCCAACTTAGGCAAGGGAAACTGTCCTTAGGACAAGCCTTGTTGAGATCGGTGTAGTCCACACACATTCTCCAGTGCCATTGGGCTTTGGCACCATCACCACATTTGCTATCCAAGTCGGGATAATAGGTTTCTTTGATAAACTTGGACTCCAGCAACTTCTGAACTTCTTGGTCGACTGCCTGGTTTCTAGCAGGTCCCAAATGCCTCTTCTTCTGACGAACAGGTTTCAAATTTGGATCAACATTCAACCGATGGACGGCTACTTCCGGATCAATTCCCGGCATTTCCTCAAAGCAATAGGCGAACACATCTTGAAACTCTTTCAGCAAGCTGATTAAGAGGCTTTTTAAGCCCAAAGAGAGTGAAGAACCAATTTTCAAGGTTCGTTCTGGACGAGCCTCATCCAGACAGACGTCTTCTGGGGTCTCGACCGGTTACGGGCCGCTCTATTGCTAGTCCCATGATGGCCATCACTTCTTCGTGCAAGGGAGGCTCTTCCTTGATGATCTCATATTTTCTCTTCTTCTTTGGGAAGATGCTCGGACGCCTTCCTTGAGGGAGCGAGGGGCGTCTGAGGGCTCTCAATGGCTGTCTTCAATGAGGCCAAGTGGTCCTTGACTATTCCAGACGTTTTCCTCTCGCTAACCACCTTCGTCTTATCCTTCTCTATTTCAGACGTTTTCCTTTCACCAGCAACATGCGTCTGATCTTCATTGCATGTCTTCCATGATGACGGCTTGAGGGTGGTCAGATAACACTCCCTAGCCACCTGCTGGTCCCCATATAATGAGCCAATCTTGCCATCATCACACTCATACTTCATCAACATCAGGTGGGTAACTATTACGGCTTTGACGTGATTCAAAGTCGGTCGCCCAAGAATGACATTATAAGCTGTCAAATCTCGGACTACTAAGAACTTGATAAACAAAGTTCTAGCGGCATCCTTTTCTCCCACTCGAACAGGCAAAGTGACAGTTCCCATTGGGTGGATGACTCCTCCCCCAAACCCTATGATGGGATGGTGAACGGGAACCAAGTTCTTTTCATCAAATTTTAATGCGACAAGCAATCGGCACCGATGATGTCCGTCGAGCTTCCAAGTGTCGATCGAAATTCTTCTTACTCTCAAGTTGGCTATTTTCATTTCTACAACCAAAGGATCATCATGGGGAGTCCTCAACTCCGCCCGATCTTGCTCACTAACTACCACCCTTGGGAAGGGCTCGGCCTTTGTACGATCGGCTAACAAAACTTGGCCAAGCTCCCTAAGGTAGTTTTTGTGTCCTCTATTGGTTGGTCCTCCAAGCAAAACCCTCCGTAAATTACGAGAACAACATCTTCGTGCGTGCTTGCACTCTCCTTCTTCTTAGTATGCCAATCATCTTTCCTATGAAACTTCCTTCCCCCTTGGGGCATATAGGAGTTCATCTTTCCCTTTCGGGCTAATTCCTCCAAAGCCTTTTTAAGGTGTTTGCATTCATTAGTTTCGTGACCGCAATCTTTGTGGAAGTGGCAATACTTGCTCTTATCCCTGTTTCTATAAGGGGTTTTCATCTCAGCTGGGGCCTTCAACTCATACTGATCCTTAATTTCCATGAGAATGGAGTATTGATCTTTGTTAAATTCAATAGGATTAGATGAGGATGGCTCGACCTCTTTTCTCTTGTTCCTTCTGGACGAAGTGGTGGTGGAGGTTACTGCCCAAGTCTCGGCCTTCTTGGGGTTGCTCTTCTTTGGCTGAGCAACCTCTTCAGGCTTCTTAGACTCGGGATGCTTTGCCTCAGCACACACTTCGGTAGCGTGAATAAACGCTTCTGCTTCCCTTAAAGCTTCGGCAAGAGTGGAGATTTTCTTTTTAACAAGATCAAACTTAAAGCTTCCTGGCCTTAGCCCCCGATGAAGGCGTCGAAGGCCACTCCAAGATTAAGATCTTGAATCGAAGAGCTTCCGAGATTGAATCTCTTAACGAAACTTCTAAGAGCCTCCTTAGGACCTTGGACGACCTTGCTTTAGGTGCATGCTTGTTTTTTGCTCTTGCTTGTTGGCAACAAAGTGACTAGTGAACAAGAAACCGAGTTCCGTGAAATTATTGATCGAATTGGGTGGAAGATTGTTAAACCACTTCGAGCTACTCCCTTCGAGTTCTTTGGAAAGTTCTTACACCCAGGTAGCATCATCTACTCCTTGGACGTACATCCGATGCTTGTAAGCGAGATAAGTGATCATCGGGATCGGTTGTTCCATCAAAAGGTTCTATAGTAGGGAGTTTAACCTTTGGGAAGGGGGCGCTCCATTATCTCGGCCGAGAATGGAGTGGGCCGGTTAATCTGAGGGCTCCCATCTGTCCCTCAATGGGTATGTACTCGTACGATATTCCTTTAACACATGGATCGACGACGTATTTGCAAGCAATGGACGTCTATAGACCATGGGCCGAGCCACCGTCTTCTCTGCCGTGGATGAACAAGAGAGTGACTTAAACTTCGTCCCTCCCCTCTGGACGTCAACCTCAATGGAGGGTCTCTCAGGTATGATGTAGAACCTGTGGCTGAGCGTTGTATTGCAGCAGCTCTCTTTGCTTCTAGGTATTCCCTAGCATCTGTTTCCATTCGGTGCCCGCTTGGACGAACATGGTCCTGGGTCCTTACCACCAGGTTCCAGTCCATCTTTCTTCGCTGATCCTTATCCTCTTGTTGCTTTCCTCTTGCCGTTCTCCTAGATGGTTCTCGACGAACATGTCGGCTAGGGCTCGGACGATCCTCTTGGGAATGTCCCCTAGGCGGAGGTGGATTGTTAACAGTGCTCGGGGTTAAGCTCGAAAAACAAAGATATTGCTCTTGATCTCGTTCTGGACGACTAAAGCCATCTTTGCCTCGGAAATCATTCAAGGCGTTCTCTAGGTGGGCGGCGATCACACGGCCGTTCAAGATTCTCTTGAATGACCAGGTTCTTTGGCTTAGTCCAAGAACTTGGACGATGGACGGGGGCCTATCCCTTCCTCGAGGCGGTCTCGTGTGTTCTACCGTGTCTTCGACATTAACCCGAAGACTTCGGTTTCGCGAAGGTTGGACGACCCGACAATCGAGTCATCGTTGCGTCTCCCCACAGACGGCGCCAAATGTTTTGTCCCTTGTCCAACAAGTAAGCTTCAGATGGTGCTTTCTTGTCGAGCAAGTAAACTAGTATCCCTTAGATGTTCTTCTTTGGAGACTTGTGCAACAATGTCTGAATCAACCAAGTCCAAGCCTGAGCTTCGCCCCCGAACCTGCAAAAAGGGACCCACCCTGGAGGTTTGGGTGGTGGTTCCCCCTCCGAAGCTTAAGTCTGATATCAGGAGTAGTGAGAGAAAGTAGAGATAGAGAGAGAAGGTGAGAGAGTATTTTATCAGAGTAACTTTGCACTGTTTGCATTGAATGTTCTTTCTCCTGATTTCAGGGGTATTTATAGTGATAGCAAGATGACAGCTAACCTAAAAATCTGACCTAGAATAGTGGCTTCTGATTGGCTGAAGAATCAGATCATGACACGTGGCAGGCCATGATTTGGGAGGGTTTATCAACCACCCTCATGCAACACCATGCCCATTTGGCTAGCTTCTGACTTCCTTTTGGGCCAGAAAAGTAACCTTTTAACCAAACTGAACCTAGCCCAAAGGGTAGATCTTTTTTCCTCCATTTATCAGAGGACACGTGTACGGCTCAGATGAGCCCAAGTGTCATAAGAGGAACCGTAGATTTCAGGCTACAACAACGTGCTTCACTTAAGTGAGTCAACGCCAAAATCCAACTGGTCAACGTCGGAAAATAGACCAAAGTTGTTTCTCACAAAAAAAAATTACGTTTAAGGTCTTAAGTTTCCAGAAATTTTTAAAAGGTTGTTTTTCGCAAAAATGTGATATATAAAAGGTTTGTTTTGATAAATTTCTCTATATTTTATCATGTAAAAGGCTATAAAAGGATGCAAAGTAGATTTTTAATGATTTAACTTAGATATCCGGTTTTAACTTTACATGTGCTCGTGACGTGATTTTTTTACTTCATCCTCCATCGTCTTCCAGCCTTGTTTTTCATTTTCAAACGACCTTTTGGCCAATTATTTGAAACACCCATGGAGGAAGAAAGGAAAATGAAGAAAAGGAAAACGAAAAAAATCGTTTGATCATAACGTTCATAGTCGACCTCAAAAAATTAAGCCAACGCACTGGAAATGACATTGTCACCTTTCACAAACATTTTGGTGATAAAAAGGTAGTTTTATAAAAAAAGTATAAGGGAGTTTTTTTGGGAAAAAACTCTTATAAAAAGTTTTAAAATTGCAAAAAAAAAGCTCCTTGTTTTGACTTAGTTCAAACTATATTTACAAATTAAATTGATTTTTGCTTATTAAGACTGATTTTGGACGGATTAAAGATATTTTTGTTGATCTCTAGTTTATTTTGTATTGCCTCTCCATACCCCCAAAATCTCAGTGAATTGTGGTTCGATTGTGGGTGATGGAGTGAGGCAATAAAGAAGAAATAGCCAATAATTAGCAATATGTAAGAAACAAACCATATGTGGGTCATCTTATTTAATGTTTTTCCTTCTGCAAGATTACAGCAGCAAGTATAGTAAAAAAAAAAATTGTACAAAAAGAAAAGGGTAAATATAGCGGATGCCACAACGTGAAGTGGTTGATATTATTCCTGTATGACCCTCTCTTGTTTCATAGGGTGAATATATCAAACTTGATTATTTATGCTTCTAAGTGATCATAACATGTTCTTTAAAGACGTTGTCTATTAAAGACTTTGTCAACCTTTTAACTTGACCATACCAGTATAATCATTGGGTTATCCTATCTAATTAACCATTGCCTATTTACTTGCGAAATTACTTCACTACCTAATGGCTATTATACAAGGTTGTATTATCACATTAAGCAAAGGGTATCTTTTCAATGAAAAGAAAACATAAATTTAGAATATAAAAAAAGCAATTGGAAAGTGGTACATTTAATAAGGGGAGTTAACCTTTTTACCACACAAACAACTATAAAAAATATTATGGGCTTAAAACCCTAAAATACAACCTATATAGATATAGTTACCAAGGGAGTTGGGTGAGCTAATTTCCATGTTTTATGGGAAGTTCTATTTTCCAAGAAAGTTCTACTTTCCCCACATTTTCTTTTTAGTGATAAGGGTGTGTTTAACGGGAGTCTTGTACTAAAGTATGAAGAAAAGACTTTGGTGAGTTTGCTGCAATATTTGTGATAACAGGAGTATATTATTGACAGAGCCTTTCATGGAGTCTTGGTTTCCAAAACTCTGACAAATACTCACGTTGTCTCGGCAACATTGCCACTATCCCACCTAAAGCAAAATTGCAACCTCTACAATTTGGCCCCATTTGGCACTAGCGTTTGAGGTAGCGGTTAGCGGTTGAAGTAGATTATGAGTAGTGGTTGTGGAACGTTACTACAAGTAACGTTTGAGATTTAGAGGTAGCGGTCTAGCAAATAAACACTATATAATAGCATAAGGTAGAATTATTAACCAATGTTTTTTTTATTTCTTTTTCCTTTTATTGTTTATTTATTGTTTTATTTTATGGCAATTCAATGTTTATTTTATAATAGTTGAGATGTAATTTAAATATTTATTTTAAAGATAACATATTTTACAAGTATTTTAGTTAAAATTGGTAATATAAATTTTTCGAGGGTTAAATATTTTCTTAGATTTATACATTTCTTTAAGCACCTAAAAAGTCATATACTCCTTTTTGTGTAACTTCTTTGAAAAAATAAATCTTGAATTTAACTATTGAACGAACATATGAAATTATTGTAGTTCATTTCATATTAGAATAAATGTCATTTATTATCTTTTATAATTTCAACAGCTACATTTGCCAAACACTTCTAATTAAACAATTAATTTAATCGCTGATCGCTGACAGTTACTAGTAGACAGCTAGCCGCTACTCCCAACAGCTACAGCTACTGCAACCGCTAACCGCTACTAGAACCGCTAGTTTGCCAAACATGCCCTTTGTTGGCAAATGATGTTTTGACATTTGTCCTTTTTTTCAAATGAAACAAAATTTTGAAATTCCTCCAAGTAACTGAATTAGTGTCCCAACATTTTTATAAAATTAATGTCAGCATTTCACACATACTCAATTAGTGTCCCTTAATTTTTTTAAATTAATGTAAGTTTAAAATCTTAAATAAAAATTTGAATTATAAATTAATCGGTAAATATACAAACTATAAACCGATCCATGATATAATATATACTTAATATTAATAAAATGAAATGATTAAATATAAAATAATGATAAACTATAAGCCCAACACGCTTCTTTAATCATTAATATCTTTAGTTGTGCATACGTAAAAAATATAAAAAAGTTATAATTTGATAGTATGCATCGAGACGAATCTAACAAGATCCCACTTGACTATGTTTTTCTTTATATAATGGCGATAAATTGGAGTCAAAATTGATCAATGAATATGAAACATTGGGTGAAATGACACATTTGAGACCCACTGTTAGATAAACAATTCACCTTCACCATGGTGTTGGTGAGAGGCATCACACATAATATCACGTATCTACATTATTATATTAAATATGTATTTTTTTATCAATAAAATATATTATCCACCATAACACTCTAAAGCGCCCTGTGCGAGGGCAGTACAGAGGTTATTCATCTTACTAAATCAAAAAAGAAACACTCCAAAGCCAAATACTACATAATTTTGCCTTTATTAATATTTACTTGGAAAAATGTACAAACGTCTTTTGTAACGAATTGAAACGCTATTTTTTTGGAAAACAAAAATAGTGTTTGGAAATAGAAAAATATATTATAAACTACAGTTTGAATTATAAAATGTCGCAAAAGGTATTTTAATTGTCACGAATTTCTTTGATTTGATAGGCTATGCCCAAAAACTAGTATCTTTCAATTAAAACAAGTGTACGACACATGTGAAACTTATGAGGTGCTTGGTAAATAGCTTTCTGGCGGCTTTTTCATTGACTTATGAATACTTTATGTGGTCAAACAACCAAAAATACAGTGTCCGCTAAATGATTAACTATATAGGTAAAAAAAGCTATTTTTTCAGCCAAAAGTTAAAGAGATAAGTTACTAATATAATCCTTTGTATTGATTATTGGCCCTTTTTCAATTTACACTAGCATCATATTAACATTTTTTTTTCTCAATTAGTTATTCATCAATGTTACAAAAAAATTGATTCGAACAGACATTTATAATTATTTTTAATTTTTTAATATGTTTTTCTTATATCAATATTTCGTTGGTTTTTTTAGTGTTTGTTCATCATTATTCAAATATAGTATTGAGGGAAGGAAATATAAAGTAGAAGAAAACTTGTGCTCAAATAAAGTGGAAGAATTCGTATATCAGGTTCAAACGTTGAATATTAATAAAGTGGAAGAGTTTGATTTATATAGTAGTGATTACCGAAGAATAATCAACATTTAAGTTTTAAAAATATTATCAATGTAATTATTAATATAAAAGTTAAGTTTTTATTTTTTCTTCTGATTGTGTCAGTCAAGTTATTTTGTCAATTCAATTGATCAGAGTTTTTCACACATACGTAAGAAGAGGAAATCATTCGCCTTAATTTAACATTTAATTGAAATTTCAAATTCAATTCCATTATTAACTTGCTCAATATATATGACAAGTAAAAAGAAGAAAATATTATTTAATATATATGACAATTTCAATTCATTAAGGATATATCAGACTGTAAAGGGGACACCCACCTTCACTTATATAATAGAGATTAGATCGTCAATACTAATAATCAATATAGCCAAATACTTTTTATAAACAATCCATAAATCAATAGTCAAACAACTAATACGAATCGTTGATCAAACTAATCATATAACATAGCCAAAAAGTTTTTTTAAAAGGTAGGAAGAAATTATTTGAGCTGCCCTCGCACATGGCCCCACCCAAAGGCTCATTACAACCATACAACCCATCTATCTATACTTCTATATTAAAAGGTGTTCTTAACCAAGGAACGACACCACGTGACGCTCTCCGTTAGAGTGTTCTACTCCACGTAATCCATATACAACAAAAAAATTATAGTAAATGCATTGTATAGGATTTGATCCCGTGAATTCAAGTTCGTATACTAAAGTCTTCACCGATAAACCAAATGATATTTGATGATATCATTTTAAAGTAAAAATAATAATAATGAAAACTATGAGTACCCGGGGCATAACCCGAGCATACAAACTAGTTCCCCTATTAATCGCAAGTAAATGTTTGAAGTAGAAATTAAACTCTAGACTTCTCTAAGTCAGATGAGAAAGCTCACTACTTGAGCGGAAGCAACCCCAAGTCCCAGTTCCTCAAATTTTTTTTTTTTTTTTTTTTTTTTGTTCGGGAAAGATAATTGGTCCGAAGACCAACCCTGCTAAATTCTTAGCGCACCCTGATGTGGCTTCGTTAATTTGGGTAGAGGGATTTATACCCACAAGCAAACATTTTTATACAAACTCCCCAAATTAGGGAGTGATGAGAATCGAACACCCGACCTTACGGTTGGGAGGTGGGAGCACCAACCATTGGGCTCCCACGAGGACCTCAGTCCCAATTCCTCAATGGACTTGAGAGTTAGAGAGTTAAAGACATCACTTACATAATGTATGTAAGTATATAAAGCATGGGCAAAAAAGGAAAGAAAAACAACCAAACACAAAGGCACTGCTGTTTGGCCTTTTTAGAGAGAGAAAGGAAAGTGAAGGCTCTCCTTCTCCCGACCCAAAAGCCGCTTCAGCTCAATCTCAACGAGCTTCCACTTCTCTCTCTAATCCAAAACTCAACTCACTCCTCTCTTTCTCTCTCTACTCTCTCTATCAATCTCTCTTAATCTTAATCTTAATCTTAATCTTAATCTATCTGAAGTAAAAGCGCGAGGAAATCGCGAATCAGACCTAATTAATGCATTTTTAGGGTTCCTGCGCCACTAATTTTCACGTCTGATTTCTCGATCTATAGCTGAAATCATCGCTATAATAGTTGAAATTTCACCAGAAAATTCCATGGCTACCACCGTCACTAAGGAGCCGTTGCAACCGCAGCAACAGCAAGGGCCTTCTTCTGCTGCTGCGCCTGAAGATGAATCTTTGAAGAGAAACACTGATTGCGTCTATTTTCTCGCTTCTCCATTGACCTGCAAAAAGGTATTTTAATTTTCTCGAATTTCTTTGATTTGATAAGATATGCTTTAATTGATATCTTTTTTGTATTTGTGGACCTTTTCTTTTTTTTAACTCTAGCTTTAATTGCTTGATTGCTGTTTTATCCCTGTAAATCTTGAAGATTTGAGTAGATTATGCTTGTTTGATTTTGCTTTATTTATTTGAAGGTACGAGTGCTTGTGATTTTGTCGATTTCGCTTGTGTTTATACTGTAGATGATTAGAGATTGCGTTTGTTGTGATTAATTTTGAATCACTTGCTTTTTTTTAATTGAAGTTGTTTGATGTTAGGGTTTGGAATGTGGATAGTTGGAAAAGTAGATTTTCTTTTGTCTACCTTCAAATAACGGTGAAAAGTTTTTGTTTTGATTATAGGATTATGTTATTTTATTTATTTTGAATTTCATATAGTATTATGTTCTGTTCTGATGATGATCTATGAACTTGGACCAGATGATATGAATTAGGAAGCAAAAGAAAAGAGAGATTACTGTTTGTTGCTGACCTAATTAGATGGATCTCTGTTGATGCATTTTATTAACATAGGCCGAGGGTACCATAACCAATGTCAGATTAATTCATGGAACTTTTAGTTGGTTGAAGTCGGTGGGCTTTTTGCTCTGTTTATTTGTCAGCTTTGATACTGAGTACTGACATGTTGTTATTGTTTGACTTGTCCACAGGGAAGTGAATGTGAGTATCGGCATAGTGAATATGCTCGTATGAACCCAAGAGATTGTTACTACTGGTTGAATGGAAACTGTTTGAATCCAAAATGCTCATATAGGCATCCTGTAAGTTTTTAGTCTATGCTATTGTTACTTTTACTTGTCTACTTGTTTTAGTGAAGAGACGGTACTAATCATCTTTTCCTATGTATATTCAGCCTCTGGATGGCTTGGTGGGACCTCAAGTGGGGAACTTTGCTGCACCCCCTGCTCTTGTGTCGCCTGTCCCACCCGTTCCTTCAGCTCCTCAAAATTCAACTAAGCAAGGAGTCCCCTGCATTTTCTTTCAGAAGGGATATTGCTTAAAAGGTGACAGATGCCCTTTCATGCATGGCCCAAATCCTCCTACTACGAAGATCCAACAGGTTCCAGCCAGTACTGTTGCTCCTGAAGCTCCTGCTTTCAAGAAAGCTTATGGTAGCCTTGAAAAGTGTACACAGCCAAAAGTGAACAATTACACGAATGCACCCAGGGTTGTTGAAGCCCCACCTCAAGCAAATGAAATTCCGAAACATTTTGCTCGGGCAATGAATGGAGAGCCTGTAAGAAAAGGCTACACGCCTTCTAGTGTTGTGAGGGAAGAGGTTCCCAAGTACAAAGAAATAAAACCCTTTTCTATTGACAATGGGAACTTAAGAAGTAGGCCTGGGCGTACGCATCATGGTGGCTCATCTAACGACCCAAATTTTCAGAACGGTAGAGATGCTGAAGACTCATTGAGGGAATCCTCTCCTGGATTTGATGTACTTGTGGATGATAAGCTCAGCGAGGATGAATATTATCGCAATGAAGACCAATATGTGAGGATGAGAGGTCATGACAGAAAAAATCTGAACGATTTTGACATGGGTCATAAGGATGATTATAACTCAGTTGCTGATGTGGACCCTGACATTCATCACAATCGACGTGGCTATGATTCGTTTGATCGTGTGCCTGAGAAGTACGCTTGGGACCATCGTAGAACATCATCAGAGAGATCACTTGGTGAATCTGCTCATTATGACAGGAAAGGTCCATATAAGCCAGAGGGTCCTGATTTGAATCAAAATTCTGATTTACGTCTCCGTTTATCAAAACAAAGGAGGGGAAATGGCTTGAAATCAGTTGTTAACCCTGATTACAGCCTTGATAATCATGGTGAGGACCGAGGCTACAGGAGTACCCGGAGGGACTCTCGTCGATCACCAATACATGAGAGTTCCCGTGGCCACCGCCTTCAGGGTAGAATAAAGCTTCCAGGAAGATCTTCTCCAGTGAGTGGTAATGATTTGTATTCAGAGAGGGAAAATGAAAGGGGTAGGAACCGGGGAAGATCGTCTCCTACCAGGCAGCAAGTCTCTGGTCAACAAGGTCGTCTTCGAGATAGATTGAGTGGACGAATTCAAGATGAAAGCCGTGAAGGTAGAAAAATAAATGGTCCAGTGATGAGAATGGACACTGTTCCAGCTGATGGTGTCAACTTTGCCGCTCCTAAACGTTTATCGGAGCTTAAAGGCACCAGACAAACTGATAGTAAACACCAGCAGTCGAAGACTCAACAATCAGTTGCAGGTGGGAAGCTGAGAGACACCGTCCTAGCTAGTTCTCTTGCAACCGAGGGAAACATCTCATTTGCAGGGCCCAAGCCATTAAGTGAGATTTTAAAGCGTAAACGGACAACTTCCTCTGGTGGTACAAATTCCGACAATAAAGAAGAGATCAAGCAGAATGAAATTGATGTGACTTTGACAAGCAGCACCTCAAACTCTGCTACAGATACAGGAAAAGAAGCTGTTCATTCCTCTGCATCTGAGCAAGCAAAGTTTGGTGAAGAAGAGAATAAGCCTCTGGTAGTTGAGGCAGATGAGGAAGAGGGTGAAATTTCAAATAAGAAAATAAAATTGAATGGTGAGGGTGAATCTTCCTTACCCGACGATAATAAACTCCCTGACGCAGAAGAGGCGTTGGTTGCTGCTGATGGTGAAGACCATGAATTTGATGAAGAGTATGATCAAGGAGATGGTGAATATGAATATGAACAGGATGACGGGGAAGGGTATCCTTTGAATGTAGACGAAACCGGTGATCAAGAAGTAGACTCCATGGATGAGGACGATGGAGATGATTTTGCAAAGACACTCGGTGTTTCTTTCTGAAATAAAACTTCCAGCTTGATCATTTATGTTGTTTCTAGTTAAAGTTAATTCAGGTTTCATCTTTCTATTTTCCTTGTATTTTCTTCTAATTGTATTATACTGGTCCAAAAGAAAAATTTTCTATCGTATGGAACCTTCAATAGTTCCGTCTTTTTTCTGTAGACCACATCATTGTAACATTAGAGTTATTAAGGGAATTTTTAGTAGCTTGATCCCACTTCACCATTTGTTTCATATCGATCTGTTCTTCATTCCGTGCTACAACACTATATATTATAAACTTTCAGTTATTGGCAACATATGATATAGGCTATAGCTCCTTACTAAAAGTAGTTTATTTATTCATTTTTCGAATGTTTTCCTTAAATAATGCTAAAATGAGTATTAATTCCTGAAATGTGCCCAAGTTCAAATTAATTCCATGGATACCGTCCACGTAGGACGGCAGACGCCGAATTTTGTTTTTTCAAAGCAAAACAGTCACTTCAAGTAGCGGTTAACTTGAAGTTATTTGAAAACGGTATATGAGGTAAAAAGCCGCCTTTGGGGATAGCGGTTTACAAGGCAAAACCGCTACTTGAAGTAGCGGTTTATTATGAAACAATGAAACAAAAAAAAATGAAGGGGAAAGCCACGCAGCTGGCTGCGGCAAAACCGCTACTTGAAGTAGCGGTTTATTATGAAACAATGAAACAAAAAAAAATGAAGGGGAAAGCCACGCGGCTGCCACGCTGGCTAAGGCGCTTCCGCGCGAGAAGTCTGCGTGCCACGCGGGCATCTGCGCGGAGCGCCAGCCTTGCTGCGTGGCAGCTGCGTGGCTTTCCCCTTCATTTTTTTTTTTGTTTCATTGTTTCATAATAAACCGCTACTTCAAGTAGCGGTTTATATGTATGCCTTATAACTTGTCTTAGGGACATCATATAACCGCTATTTGAAGTAGCGGTCAACTTTACATTATTGGTATTAACCGCTACTTGGAGTAGCGGTTTTGTTAAAAAAACAAAATTCTGGCGTGCCGTCCTACGTGGACGGTATCCATGGAATTAATTTAAACTTCGACACATTTCAGGAATTAATATCCATTTTAGCATTATTGAAGGAAAAAATTCTCCATTTTTCCGATAGGAATATAATTTCACATTCTAATCACACAGTTGTAAAATCTTATCGACTTGGACAAAGAAGCTAACTATGTCATATTTATAACTAGGCTCTAAATTTCGTGTCATATAAATTTATGAATTTAGGATGTTTCTCCTAAAATTATTGATTGATATCTTGTCGCTGGACGGTGATAACCCAGTGTCCGCAAAAACATGGATCCGCCACTTTGTGAGTTTTTTTTACACTCCTCTCCACTTTTTTCTTAATTGGGGGTGTTTATTTTATATGGGCATTTGACCTTTTTTTGTCTTATATGTTAGGTTAACCTACCATCTCTTTCATACTTTTACGCTTCTTCTCTCTACCTTTTTCACTTTTTCCTTATTTGTACCCTATTCTTTTTATTTTTTGCACTTTTTCTTGGTCCATGTGCAATACCAGATGTCCTAATACAAAAATTGCACTTTTTTTTCTTGGTCCATGTATATAACCAGGTGTCCTAAAAAAACGATGGAGTAATTAGAATGAATGAATGGGAAACAAAAAGAATTTTGGAAACCATGTTAGCTTATATTAAGATTTCAAGAACATGACTTGATTTAGGCTTATAAGTTACAATTTTTATTTTTGCTACAGGACGGTTGCAACCTTTTTATTTCTACAAGGACGGGGTTGCAACACTAGAGGTTGACTAATCTATTTAAATTAGTTGGTTATCGTTTTTTATTTCTATTTTAGTTTTTATGAAAATTAAAAACAAAATTATGAAAATCGGAAATAGAGTTTTCAGTTATCACTTTTTAAAATTGACATATTTAGTATAAGTATGACTAATTTTGAGTTAATTCTGCTACCTCTTATATCATATAATTATAATATTGCCTTTATAAAACCAAAAATTAAAAAATGCCACTGATCCTAAACGACCTAAAATTGTACAACTTTAGAGATCACAGGACGAGGTGCAAAGTGCAAACGTGGAGATCTTCAAATAAATTACCTTTGTGATTTTTTTTTCGGGGATAGGAACCTTTGTAGATTCTTTCGTGGAGGTTTCTATAGAAATCTTTGGAAGCTTCTTTAGAATTATTCTAGAAAAGGTTCTAAAACTCTCGTGTAAAGAGAAAATTCATATACTTCCTCCGTTTCGTTTTAAATGCAACAAATTAAAGGGGTATTTTTTGTGAGATATAAAATATTCCTTTGTTCCATTTAAAACGAAACGAAGGAAGTAACATTTTAGGCCATACTCCATAGGATAAGGTCAAATTGCTAAATCATAGCCCTCCAGTGAGGAGGTCAATTAACACTCTAGAATTCTGAGCAACCCTATAAATAGGCATGAGACTCACATGTAGAACCCATCCAAACATCTTGCAAGTCTTTGCACAAACAATAATACAAGCATTATTTCTAACAACCTCCTCCCTCTTTCTACATTCACCTCTCTCAATAAGATGAACTCATTCTTGAAAAAACTCAAATCATAATGTTATTGCCAATTTGTTTAGATCATTCTATCAAGTGAAAATTTCATTTGAATGGTTGGATTAAGTACCAAGCTAAATTAGAATGAAAGCCGTGAATAGAGGTTTAAGACCTAAAATTCCTTAAAAGCTCTCTTAAGTGCATACCGGATTTGGACTTTGAGGAAAGCAGGACTGTCGAGGTTAGTTGATGTTTTAAAACAAGCTAAAAGTATGAGAGTTTAAATAAATTATTTGATATAGTAATTATAAATTTTTCTAATGTAGATTGGAATATAAAAAGAGACCAAAAAAGCTTAAAAAATAATAAGAAGAAAACTTTTGCTTTGAATTAAATCAATCTTAGTGAGGGAGAAGATAATTAATCATCAGATTTTATGCTAAGCTTGCGCGCTTGTTCTCCGTGATGGACTTTGAGATATGGGGATGTATGCTAGTGTTGTGTGCGTTGTTTGTGAAAAGTTATTCCATACTTGTTCACAAGTTAATGCTTATTGTTGCTGCTATTATCTTTTTAAGTAAGCTAAAATAAATGGAAGATTCCATGTCTCTATTATCAATGCAACTCCAGCAAGAACAACATAAGTTTGAGAATCATAGGGAGAAGTGGGAAGAGGAGAGACAAAAACTTATGGAAGAACTTGATGAAGAAAGAGCACTACTTGTTGTATACATTAGTGAGATTAACTACCATTGGAAGTTGTCGAAGCTCGAAGATCGATGCGACAAATAAGCTGGAGGAGGAGAGGGAAGAATTTATGAAGGATGTTATGAAGGAAGAAGATAAAGAAAAACTCAAAGAGGAGTGCAAAAGGTTGAAGGAAGAGAAGGAGGAGATTTCAAAGGTGGTCAAAGCAGATCTAGGGGGTGACCTACCCAGGCCATGGCCCACCCCATGATCCAGAGAACGTACAAATATTAATTTTGAAAAAATAAAGCAAATGTCTATCATAGAGCAGTTGGTATGATTGCTCAGCTAATCCATATGAAGTTACGGGTTCGATGACTACCATGACATTATCCTTGCCGCCTTTGCTGATTTTGGCTTCCTTTCATTTTCTGTTAACTTTTGTGTTTTTCTTTTATTCTCTTTTCTATGGTAACTAGAGGTGAGGAAGGTAAGGTAAGGAATGTAGTTATTCTTGGTTAATCAATTTGTTTATATTTTTTTTTCGTCTCTAATTTCTATAGAAAGCACATAATATATATTTTTGCTTAGATATATAATAAAAGTATCCAAAATTGATATTTTTGAAATTATATTATCTTGAACATTGTCACCTAAAACATTAATTGAAAACACTCAATATTCTTTGTGATACAACTTTTTCGTTTATATACTTGATTATGGTATTATATATTCTTACGTCTATGGTTTTGATTGTAAAATTCAAACCTTAGAAAATTGGAATAAAAATATTTTATTACACTATATGTCCTATCATGCTCTTTATAATTTTCTTTTTCATCTGTTTCATAATATTGTATAATTTTGGAAACGAGTACATAATCATTTTAATACATCTATTCTCACTACTAAAAAGTTAAGGTCTCACATACTCTCTTACCTCTATAAACATACCCTACTTCTATCTCGTATCATATATACTTATTCAATTAAAAAAATTTGCACTATCTCCTATCACATTTACTTTTGATAGCGGGATATAATTTATATAAAAAAATAGCCAAGATATATAAAAGTGTTAAATTTATGCATGATCTATATAACATCTTTAAAGAAAATTAACGCATTAAGTTTGGCCCACCCTATATTAAAATCTTGGATCCGCCACTGAAGGTGGTGGAAGAGTTTAAGAGTTAA
This sequence comes from Beta corolliflora, assembly GCA_947648045.1. Lineage (NCBI taxonomy): Eukaryota > Viridiplantae > Streptophyta > Magnoliopsida > Caryophyllales > Amaranthaceae > Beta > Beta corolliflora. The sequence continues at coordinate 763,840 of CANSZD010003084.1, read as the reverse complement.
TCACCTCTGGTTTTTGCTAAATGTTAAGATATTTGTTAATGAGGAATAGTTTTATACTCTATCATATTGAAATAATACATGTGAGAGAAAGTGTAATGTTGATTGAATCAGACAATGAGATTCAGGGCCGTCTTGGATATTTGAGGGGCCCTGTTTTAAAATTGAAATTGGGTCCTCTTTCCCCTTAGTGAGAGAAAAGGATCACAATTTTTCATAGATTAGAGAGAATCAATACTAATGATGGATTGATTTTATTTTTGATAATTATGAAAAAGTATTGATGACAATACTAAAGTTAAAGATATGGAAGGTTGAATTTTTGATGGAAGATATTGAGGAAGATGATAGGGGATAGTGTGAATTATGGAGTCCGGAGATGAAGATGTGGAGCGTTTGTCGTTTCTTTTTCCAAGCATCATATTTTTCAAATTAGGCGCTTTTGAAATAAAACCAAAAAAATTTGGATATGGAGGGCCTGTGGGGGAACATTTTCCCGATGAGATTGATGGTGCTAACATAATAAGTAAATGGAGTGCAAGCTAATTAATTATTAGCATTAAAGAAAGTTAATTTTTTACTTTCAATTTAAAGTTCACATATGCTCATCCATCTGCAGGGCGAAATTCAACGACATCCCCTCGATATTGGATAATATAAAGCAAATGTCAATTTCTCGGCGTTCAGAACCTGGGATCTCAGCTATGTGAAAACAGGAAAAAGAATCAGAAAAAAGAACTAAGAAAAAAAAGGCAAAAAATAAATTTTAGAAAAAGGCCAAAAGAATCGAAAAGACAAGGAAATAGTAGATTAACAAACGAAAATTGCAAAAAAAATACGTGGTAGAAAGGACGAGAAAGAGGGGAATCATTATGATTATTACAAATGTTTATGTTTCTTCATGTAACACATGTACTTTAATTCGTTAACGTGTATATACTTTCTCCGTTCCATAATAAGTGAAACACTTATTATTTTAGAACGTTTCAAAATGAGTGAAACATACTTTAAATGGAAAAAAGAAAGTGACAAAATGACAAGATTACCCATCACAAGCTTGTGTTGGTTTCTTTTCTATCCTTCTTTTGATAATGAAAAGAGTATTTTATGACTTTTTGGCTTTTAAAAGTGATGTTTATTAAATATTGTGCCCAATCCCTATTTTTCACTTATTATGGAACGGAGGAAGTATAATCTGATGATTGTTGTAGTAATGCATACATAAGCAATGAAGATGGAGGAGATGCACAGTTGATTTAAGCAGCAGTAGGCGCATGCAGTCATTTCGGTAGTCATGTGATCATTGAAACATCCCAAAGAGAAGAGTTAAGTATAGATAGGAAGATGCGTTAAATGATGTGCTGGAATCACTACTTTATAAAATATAAAAATGTTGGAGATAAAGTAAACAAGGTTAAGGTTGATTAGAAAGGCATTCGACTTTATTTTTTCAGAACTAATAACAACATTCGAAGGAATCCAGACACACAATATTATGTGGATTGAGATGCAGTAAGGATTAAGGAACGTACATGTTTGCGCATTGCTAGAATGCTAGTGCCCTTAATAACAGGGGTCAAACATTGGATGATCACTGCTTTTTGTAGCAGTGTTGCTAAATAATAAATTAAATGATTGAGAATAAACCAAGCTACTCTATCAGAAAATTTTACTGATTTTCGATGAGCAAATGTTCGTTTTAAGCATATTTTTCAGCAAAAAAATATGTTCTATTTTCGATAACCAAATGTTCTATTTCAATAAATGTTCGTTTTAAGCTTATTTTTCAGTGAAAAATATTTTTTATTTCCCATGAAAATTGTTCTATTTTCAATAAGCAAATGTTCTATTTCAACAAATGTTTGTTTAAAACTTATATGTCAGCGAAAAATATGTTCTATTTATCGTGAAGATATGTTCTATATTTGATGAGAAAAATGTTTATTCAAGTGTTCGTTTTTAAGCCAACTTTTCAATGAAAATGGGTTATGTTCTCAACGAGTAGATGTTCTATTTAAGCCTTATATTTAGAACTTTTTAGTCCTAATTTAATACATGTTACATTAATATGTTTGAACATTTACTTGAATATAATGAAACAAAAATATATCAATCATACTTGTTTGAATTGAAGAAACAGAAATGTAGAGTATAAGTTCAATGTTTAAATTTAAAAACTAGTGTGTGGCCCGGACGATGCCCCGGTTCCATACATTGAGTACTTTATTTTTTATTTGCATTTGAGAAAGTTTCAATTTTTTTTTTTTTTGGTCTTTTTTCATTAATTTTTCATATTTTAATAAGGGATTTACATATTAATATGGAGAGATATCTCACAACTCATTGCTAGTTAAGATGGTAATGAGTGAGATTTTGAACTTAGGAGTCTAGTGTTCGAATCTTCCTCCATGCGTTTTGATTGTTAGTTAAATGGATAATAACATAATGCAAGAAAAAGGGAGGGGTGACACGTGGCACATAGACTTTCGTAGGAACGCTTTTTAATATATTAGTATAGATGTTTTTTCGTTTGTTCTTTATACTTTTGTTTATGTTCTATTTATCGTGAAGATATGTTCTATATTGGATGAGTAAAATGTTCGTTTTCCTAAGTAAATTTTCTACTTCAACAATAAAATGTTCGTTTTCGTTTTCATAAATGTTCTATTTTGTAATGTGGGAGCACAGTTCTTATTGCGCTCCTAGGAGCACAATGTACGGATTATACTCTATCTACTTCATACCTACATCCTTAAAAGCAAAATAGTAAAAAATACGGATTTGTCACCATGTGTTCCTCTTTTTTTATTCACCGTATACCCTTTATTGTTTTCAAAATCCATAATATACCCCTGAGTTCCTTTAATATACATTTGTTTGCCATTTTCCCTAACAGACTTTACAAATTCTCATATAAAACCGTTTTTGCATGATTTATTGCAAAATTAGGGTAACCTTTTACATTAAAATGGTCACTTCTCCTAAAAGTGATCTTTTAAAATAAAAGGTGACCCCTTCAATTAAAGTGACCCTTTTAACTTAGAAAGTGATCCATCTTAAGTTCATAATGTACAATATCATCCTATTTAGACAAACAGTGACGTGGTCTTACACTAATAACATTGTAAGGCAGACTTACATCTGAAGTGTAAATTTAGTGGGTTGGAAACAGAGTGGCTGGGGAGATTACCTTAGGTGGAAAGACCGGTCCAAGGTTCCGACTTCTTTACAATGTGGAGAGCTAATTGATTGTTACAAACTCACAACGCAAAGTAATAGGGCTTCCAATTATATATTTCAGATGCTTCGACCGTATTGGAATGTAGTTGATGATGAGCTCGGGCCAACCGAGAAGTCCCCACTTGTCGAACAATCAAAAGCCTTAAGTATTACCCGTTCTAGAATTTCTTACTATTGCCCTATATACATATATATGTACAGTATTTGTATAACTTTTATCCTCTTTCTACCATTTTCCTCACTTCCCCTCTCCCTTCATCTACTTCCCACCATTGAAACCAACCAGCATTGTTGCCCAAACTTGCGGACATCGTTGAAATGCACCACATCACCGGAACCGGCCCTTCCTTCCCCATCCTCCTCGCCCCGATCTCTCTCTTCACATCTCCTTCACCGAACTTCTAGCTGGACGCGCCTAAAACAGTCGCCTGAATCTGTGGTTAGGCGCCTAAAACACACGCATGGACTTGTGGTCAGGCACCTGAACCAATGGTGAGGGTTTGTTTCAGGCGTCTAACCACAAGTCCATCGTATGTTCCAGGCGCCTGACTATAGGTCCAAGCGTACATTCCCGGGCGCCGACCACATGTTCGGTGTACATTACGGGCGCGACCATAGGTCCAAGCATCTGTTTCAGGCGCCTAACCTGTTAGTCTGGTTAAAAGAAATATCGACGTAGGAGAGAGCGAGAATTTAGGTAAGTGGTCAAACTTTTCGATCAAAGGTTGGCCTCCGGAGCGAAGGTATAAAGTCCGGCGAAGATGAGAACTCAGGGTAATAGTGGTTGGTTTATTTCCATGGTGGGATGAAGAAGAAGGGAGAGGGGAAGTGAGGAAATGGGTAGAAAAAGGGAAAAGGAAAAGAACGGAAAGGTTCATAGAATATACAAAGCTATGTATTTAGTGCAATATTAAGAAATATTTAGAGCGATAAATAGTCATCGTAATTTTCAAGTACTTCTTTAAATTTTGTTTTGAAGATATCACCAAAATTTGACACCAAAAAAAAAAAAAGTTTTAGCACATTGGAAGTGGATTCATCATACACCTGAGTGTACCATGCTAACTTTTTGTTGATATGCTAATTTTTTGCTCATTTGCTTATTTGGAGCTCTACCTATTATGTGACTATGTTCATTTGGAAGTTTCAAATGAGCAATGAAGCAAAAAATAGCTTGAGTGTCTGTCTTTCGTAAGTACAGACACCCTGGATGTATGATAAAAATTCCCGCACATTGGTAACCTTCTTTTTTTTCCTTATCTTACGGTTTTACACAGAAAAATAAAAAAAAACTGCACAAATATAAACTCTTGAAGAACTTCCAGGTTCCAACTTTCCGAGTGTCTTTCTATTTTTCTTTCAATCAGTGACTACATCTTGGCTATTAAAACATGTAAAAAACTTATATGGACTTGGTCTACACTAAATTAGTGTGGACCTAATGCTAATTCATTTGATTTATGAAAAAAAATGATCACTATATAAAAAATATAAATATAAAAGATGAATAGATATAAATTATGAAGTTTGACTATGAAAAAAAAAAGGTTACTATGCCACAAAGTGAAAATTTCATCATAATAAACTAATGTGAGAAAGAGTTACTATATTAAAAAAAAACAGTCACTATGGTAGATGGTAACTATATAGTGTAACTTAAAATTTAAAAAGATTACTATATGAAACTAAATGGTCACTATGTTAAATAGGTGGTTTTGGTCCACAATAATATTATTGTGGACCAGGTCCACACAAGACTAACTCTTAAAACATATCAACAAAAAGTTGGCCAAGATTTTTCTTCATTTCATGAGAACAAGTCAAAAATTATATATCATGATTGCTTGAAATATCCATGAAGGTATATCATCGAGAAAAGATATTAGAACTTAAACAAGCACTTTACCAAATGCATACAGGCAAATATTCTCTGGCAAATTATATAAGGATGAATACAATTTCATTAGATTCAAAATACAACGGCATCATATTTCCATCACTCTAATTCCTAATCTAAAAGGTGGTAACTTTAGAGCTTAAAACTGGTCGATGCTTTAAAGCTATGACTCGCATAACAATTTTTGGCATAGTGTAGCCCATTGCTCTTCTGGAAGTAGTTTCTTTACCAGCTTATTTGTAATTGGTCATGGCTATGGTTATAAACAATGCTATGTACATCGAATCCTCCTCAGATCGGTTAGCGGAATGCAATATTTCAGGATTGATCTTGTTCTAGTTACAATGCTATCAACTTTCTACTTGATTTTGGCAGTCTTCTAGAGGTGAGCCATCACACTACTGTTCTAGTCTCTGCTTCGTGAGCTGTGAATACATGTGAAGTAAAATCAGTACAGATTTAATGTCTAACATATTAGATACTTATCACCCAAAAGTAAAAATTTAAAATGTGTTCCAACAAACATAGGGTATTTGCCATGTTTTGTTTGTAGAGGGTAATAACTAGTGGCAATGGCAATGAATTCCTTGGTAAACTTGTGAAACAAAGTCGTGTCTCAATGTCCACGGTAATGGTTGTCAATTTGTCGCTTTATAGGATATCAAAGAAAACATATGTTTGAGAATGAAGTTTCATTACCTTGAACACTAGCACAAGGTTTCTTTACAAATTATATAGAAATTATTACCATTAACACAATTTATTACCAGATACCAAACAAGTTTAGAATTCTACAAGTAGAATCAGTATAATTGGAAGAAGCCGTATGATAATATTAATCCTATCCAGGCAAAAGATGATCACTCAAAAGTAAAAACAAAACATACTAGGCAAAAGATGAAGTGGAAAGTTATTTACAAGCTTGGAAAGCACTCATCTAAACATGGAGGAAGTAAGGGTACCTCGGCAGGTAATCTCACTGTTCTTTATGTTCGCAGGAACACACTAACCTAAATTCAGCCTGTCACAAAATTGGAAGAACTTGAGCCAAACTATAAGCGGGACAAAAATAATCGGGAATCACAGTATAAAACAGAGAACGGAATTATTATTTGACCTGTTCAGTAATCCAAAGAGTAATTCTCGGGAAAGTATATGTGGAAGGAAAGACTGGCAGCATAAGGGAAACGGAATTTTTTTACCTGTTTTGTCTCAGTAGTCTTTCAGTGGCATGTTTCGGTCCTCTTCCCTCGTCTCCTTTCAGCAGTACAACTGATACAACGGAAGTTACGTCAGTAAAGCAAAAGGGGTCAAGTTTCAGTACAAAACTCACAAGTCATATGATGAGCTTTACCTGCTCTAAATAATATGGGGAGATCTCATCTTATGTCTAGAAGTTCCCTTGTGATTAACTGGTAGTTCCTACAGCTCCTTCCAGAGCTATCTTGAAAGTTAGAAGGCCGGCAACATTTTCTGCAATAAGATGGAACAATATTAAGGGATTGAAAGGACGACAAATGGTTATGTAGTTACAATGAGAAGGAATGGATTTCTTTAATAAAACAATCAAAAGAACCACAAAATTTAGATTCTGTAATAGATTATGGAAATTTAAAATGCCAAGAAAGAAAAGAGATGATGTAGACCATATCCACATTTGATGGCAGCTTTAACTATGGGATGAGCACCGGAAATTCAAGTTCATATTGTAAAAGGCAATGGGGTAAAAGCAAATTACTTGAGCATGAAGATCTGTAATTACAAATGCATACTCTTAAAAAGGCTTGTTTGTTATCAGGTTCCTCATAGGTTGCCCAGGACATACCAATTCTGTCATGAACTTAGAACAGTGCAGCACAATTGCTTTATCATCACTTAATCTGAACTCAAAAGTTGTGTTATGGAGCTAATTATTGGATGCCTTACACAATTCAAATGTACTACATCATTGTGATTGAAAGATCCAGTTTCATCATAATTACAGAAAATCCAACTTAAAATTATCAAAGCATGTATGAATTATACTGGAAAACAGATATAGATGCTATTTTTGTCATTAGATTACGAGCAAACTGTCTACTATCTCCTCTCTTCTTGAAATTTGAACTACTATAAAATGGTTGCTGCCTAGACTTAGCCAAATATCAAGGAGAGGGAAAGGGAGAAAGACAGTGGTAATCCTACGACTGACTCACCAGCCATCACTACCTTTGTTATCTGGAGATACGAATAGTGCCAACTGCCAAGCCATATGGCTAAACATGGGAAGGAGGAGTCAGGCGACGAACTCCATAGCACCTGTGAGAAAGAAAGACCTCAGACCACATACCACTTGAGCTAATGCTCACATGCATGCAGATATGATAGTAATGCTATTTAATGCTTAAGATCTGCTTGCCTTATCCTATCCGAATCTATGTGTCCGTTTTTTGTGCAAGTCAACATCTAAAAACTTGATTGCTAGATTTTTTTTTTTCAAAGTGATATAGCTTCAATAGTAGGACTAACCTCAATGATCAAATTTTTCCAATGTACACCAAGAGACCTGATCTTATCAGCATTCAGGGTTCATCTGAAGCAGCAGGATGAACACATATCACTCATGCTAGCTTCTTTGCTGCAAATTTAAGAATTCTTGATATACTCAATCAAGAAAGTACATCCCATAAAGTGTTGAAGCAAGGACCACATTGTCACTACTGTAATTGTGCGCTATGTGCAGTAAGATTATCATCTCGAGTCAATAAACCACTCTTGATCATTTCATTTTGCAATTTTACAGCCTCATCAGCCTTTCCGTGGTCACAATATCTTCTCACTATTATACCATAAATAACTTTGTCAGGGCGAATACCCTTCATGATCATCTCATCAAATAACTTTCTCGCTTCTTCAAGTTGATCAAAGTCAGCAAGCATCTGAATCAAACAGGTGTAAGCCTGCAAATCAAGCTCCAAACCCAAATCAATCATCTTGTTCTTTAACTTAAATGCTTCCTCAATGCTACCAAGCTTCACATGGCCAGAGATCAAAGCTGTAAGAGCAGCCACATCTGGGACCAAACCCTTAGCTTCCATTTCATCAAAAAGCTCTCTAGCCAACCCCAAGCAGCTGCTTTTGCAAAGACCGTCTATTAAAGCTGTATAAATGACGACATTTGCAGACAAACCAGTACTCTCCATCCTACGAAAATGGTCCAGTGCATCATGAACCGATCCTGATTTACACATGCCGTCAATCAACACGGTGTAAGTAACAAGTGTGGGAGCAATGCCTGAGTTATGCATTTCATGGAACAGATCAAGGGCTCCTTTGACATTTCCTGTTCTAAAATAAGCCTGTAACAAAGAAGTATAAGCATACAAATCCAGCTGCAAACTAGAACTGGTCATTTTGCTGATTAAGTTGAAGACTTCCTCAACGTTTCCATGCTTCATGTTACCATCAATCAAAGCAGTGAAAACAGGTGCATCCGGAACTATCCCCTTTCCTTGCATTTCATCAAAAAGGTTTTTGGCCATTTCCATGCAATTTTTTTTTACAATGAGCATCAATTAGAGACGTATAGACAGAAATATGAGGTGGTATACCCATAGCTTCCATTCTGTGAAAATGGTCAACTGCATCCTGGATCAGCCCCAATTTGCAGAGACCATCAATTAATACAATGAATGTCACTAATGTAGGAGTAATATTGAATTCTCGCATTTCCTGGAACAATTTAAGAGCTTGTGTGGCATTCCCTGCTTTTAGATAAGCATCTATCAGAGTTGTCAACAGAATGGCATTTGCCTCAATACCAATTTGCTTCATTTCAGTTACTACAACTTTAGCTTCTTCAAGTTTTCCTTCATTGCAAAGTCCCCAGATAAGGGTGCCATATAAAGTCTCATCTATCTTTATCTCTTTCTTTTCATTGATTCAAAGATCTCTTTTGCTCTTTCAATCTTACCTACTTTAATGCAACCATGAATATAGGTAGTGTAGGTTTTCTGGTTTGGGATTACTCCAGCTTTCTGCATATTATTAAACAGCTCCTCTGCTTCTTCTATCCTCCCTTTCTCACAAAGGCCATCCATCACAGCCGTACAAGTTACAACATTTAGGTCAAGCCCAACTTCCACCATCTCTTTTACCATTTTTGAAGCTTCACCAAGGTTTCCACTTTTACAATTTGCATCAATCAAAGAAGTATATGTATATTCATTGGGAGACAGCGCGAGACGTCTCATGTCAACAAAAAATTTCATAGCTTCTCGCATCATTCCTTCTTTGCAAAAAGAATCAATTAATGTGCTATATGTTACAACATTAGGCTTCAAATCATCGCTTTTCATTTGACGAAGAAATTCAAAAGCTTGAGGCAACTTTTCATATTTACAAAAACAATTAATCAGAGTATTATATGTTATAATATCAGGACTACAGCCCGCTTCCCTCATCTCCACATATATATTTATCGTTTCATTTAACAAACCAAGCTTTCCATGCCCATCTATCAGCGTATTATATGTAACAATATCTGGAAATAAGCCACACCCTTTCATCTGATTGAACAATGCCATTGCTCCAACCATATCCCTTTCCTTGCATCTATCATATATGATAATGTTATAGGAAAACACTGACAGGGACATCCCAACCCCAACCATATCACTAAAGATCTTCCTTGACATTTCACCTCTCCCCGACTCACAAAGCCTTCGTAGAAGGTTATTACAAGAACGCACCTTTGGGAGGACCCTACATTTCTTCATCCTCTCAAAACACTGGCTTGCCTCTTCAAGCATTCCTAATTCAACCAATACACTAAAAAATGCATCAAATACTCCATAACCCGTCACACAGACATTCCTCGTCAGCCACAACGCATCAAACAAATCCAAACCAGGCCACGGGGTGGCCGACAAAATCATTTCCTTAAACAATTGGTGAGCATCATAATACATTCTACTATAGAACAAAATGTGAATCACTATACAGTAAGATTCAGTAGAATGCCTAAACCCGATACGCATTTTCGCCCACTTAAAAAACTTCAGCACCAGTTTAGGTTCCTCCTTCAATACATGTAAAACCCTTGACACCAAAATTGGAGCTAAGACAGAAGAATTAAACAAACTCTCAATCTTAGCATCATTCCACCTCTCTTCAAGAACTAATCTTTTCATGGAATCTCTATCCAAAATGTCATTAAAACAATCAGAGTTTACTTTACTGCTAAAAGGGTATCTAAAAATAAACAAAAAACCAGTGACCCAGATCATCAAATTGCACTGAAAAGAAAAGGGCATATTATTAGGAGGTAAAGGGGAAACAATAGACGCACCTACGCGACTGCAAAGGGAATTTCTGCGAGCAACAACACCACAAAAATTGCGAAGAAAATATAACATTGCTGACAATATGTGAGATAAAATTCACTGAGCACCATTGTAATAGCATGACATTTTTTTTTCTTGATTTTTATGTTCAATTTGTTGATAAGGGGAAAATGAAGAAGTTGAATAATTGAAAGAACTGAGCTACTTGAAAAAATGGGTTTGGAGTTGTTATTTAGGGTTTATGAGTGTATAAAAGTTTGAAGCTTGGATTTGCAGGGTTTAGGCTGCTCAAACACGCATTGAATTTTTGGGGGGGGGTTTTCTATATTTTTCCATTTTCCGTCATTTCCTTTTCTTTCCCCTTTTCTTTTCGTTTGGAGAAAGGGTTTGGACTTGGACTTGGACTTTGGTTTGGAGCTCTCATTAATCGCAACATAGGACTATAGTCTATAGGACTATCTTTGCAGTAGTTCAGTCAATCTCATATTAATCGCAACATATCCTTAAAAATAAACAGAGTGAAATGTAAATTTTGTTTTATTGTTTTATCGTTAAGGTTGAACAGATTGAAAATATTGAGTATGTTTATATTATGGGTAAATTGTGTAGGTCGTTTAATTGGGGGTAGGACCAAGTAGTATTTGGTCTAGTGATAAGGTTTGTATCTCACAACCTTAAGGTTATGGGATTAAACCCCACTAGATGCACTTTGAGGCTGGGATTCACTTACCACCTACGACTCCCAAAGGGTCTTGTCTGTGTATCTAGGCTGGATTAACTGGGCAAGGTTCTGATCTAGTAGGGCATATCTCTTTACGAATCTTTAAAAAAGTAATTGGGGGTAGGTGTGTCATGTTGAAGAGAAATATTATTTTATAATCATTCCATTTTCAATAAAACGTGAAGGGTATAGTTGTAAATTAAGAACTAATATAAAAAAATAGTTGATCCATGCCTAAAATAAAAGTGTTGCAATTAATATGGGACAACCAGATATGAAAAATGTTGCTCCTAATATGAAACATGTTAGTTTTATATAACTATCCTAGATTACTTATATTACCCCATCTTCATTTTCTCTTCAGAACCCCTCCATAATTTCTCATTTGGTTTCGAAAATCTCCATTTCATTCCTAACAGTTAGGAATTGAGAATTTCTTTAATTAGCTAACATGTTTCGCATCAAACGCTTAATACAAAAATTCTTGTATTTTATAGTTATAATATGTAAGAGGTACGAGATTTTAGGAAACTCATATAATAAGAGGTGTGCTATAATTGAGTGAAGCTAAAGAATATACTTTCTCCATTATCTTTCTCATTTGCTAAATGCCGCCATTTTTTTTCTTACTAACGCCATATATACATATATAAATACGTATATATGTATATCACTATTGAGATACTCTCCCTCTCTCTCACTCTCCTACTCTCCCACTCTCCTAACTCCGTGAGGCAAAGTTGGGCTCCCAGGTGAGGCACAATTTTCTCCGGCGACACCATGAACTCCGGTGAGGGCGCAATTACTCCGGCGACAAAGTTGGGCCCTCTCCGGCCAACATAACTCCGGCAACAAGAACTCCGGCAACCCCTCGGCTAATAACGAACTCCGGCGCAAGGTTAGTGTACAAATTCTAAAAATATATGCGGGCGCCTAATTTGAAGGTGCCGCCGTTGGTGGCGCCCTAAATTAGGCGCACCACCGGTGGTGGGGCGCCTAAATTAGCGCACACCATGGTGGGGCGCCTAAATTAGGCGCCCACCACCAATGGTGCGCGCTAATTTAGGCACCCCACCAATGGTGCAGGCACCTAAATTAGGCGCCTGCCCAGCTTTGCCTTTTTTTTTTAAAAAAAAAAAAAAAAAGGAGAGAGAGGGGTGGTGGTGATGATTTGTCGGTGTACGGTGGTAGTGGTGTGTCGGTGTACGGTGGTGGTGGTGGTGGTGCCGTCGAGAAGAAGATGGTGATGGTGGTGGTTGTGGTGGTGGTGTCGTCTTTTGAAATTGGAGGAGGGGTTAGGGGAAGTGAGTCAAGGGGAGGAGAGAGAAAAGAATTGGAAGTATATAAATACAGTATAAAAATACTGTATTTATGGCGTTAATAGGAAATTCTAGGACGTTGTTTAGCAAAACCCTTATCTTTTAGTTTTACTATCTTCTATTTTGACTATTTTAAAATAGTTCTACCATTTTATTTTTTTGGCAATATCTAATGTCATTCACTCCAACTAACCTTCTACAGTTCTACGCATCCCTTTTTCTCTCATTCCTCTTGTACTTTGTTGCAATTCACATTGGTTTGTTTGCATGAGTCAGGATTTCCCATCTACTTGTTTGACAAAAAAAAAAAGCTCTATGCTGGGTTTTTACATCATTTAGACGAGTATTTGCAGTATCGTACCAAACAATTTCATTTCTCTCTCTGTCTCTCATTATCCAAGCAAGACTTAGCTCATTTTTTTATACAAATAATAGGATTGGCTCACTTGGCAAAGCTCTTGCCTTATTCTAGAGGTATTGGGTATGAATCTTACCAATTGGAGATGGTTAGCCATAGAGATCCGCTTACACTCCCCCTACTCCCTATCACTTGACCTGCAAATATTAGACAAAAATCTATGAGAGTTCGGACCTAGTCACTCGAAAATTCCCAATGAGTAACGCTGTGTTTTGGGTATTTATATATGGTAACTAGAAAAATAATTTATTCTACCAAATGGCTTGTACTATTGTACATTCTATAGCGTGACATTAACGATGAAATTTGTTAATTTTTTCGTTAATTCTCTTTTGAGGTTAATTGATAATTTGATATCATTAGAGCACAAAATTTGCAAAGAATACTGCAAAAACAGACAAAAATTTTAATAATACATAACCATATGAATTCATTTTTGTGCAATTTTGTGATTCTTTTGTATAATTTTGTGTTTTTCTTTTGCTAATTTTGTGCCTTGATGAAAAAAATCAACCTTAACTTCAAAAGAGCATAATTAATGAAAATTTTGAACCAATTTGATCATTAATTCATAGGGTCATTTCATGAAATAAATAAATTTCTTTATTAACAAATATAAATTGTTAAAATATAGGGCTATCAATGAGAACATCCCAAAACAAATTCATTAGTTCCTCATATGTTATTATGTATGCATATGCATCCAAATGAGGCCAAAACATCCACTTATATATTCAAGTCGAATATCAAAGCTGAACCAAGTAAATTACCCTTAGCTTTAGGGCGTGTTCGGCAACAATAGATGTGGTAGTAGCTTTTAGCTGTCAGAGTAGTTGTTAGCTTGTTAGGGGTTGGTGTGTAGCTGTTCAAGTAGCAGTATAAGATATTGATATTCGGTTAAAGAAGTTGTCAAAGTAGCTGTTTACAAATAATTAATTAAAAACTCAAACAAAACTTTAATATATAATTTATGCACCACAAACACTACTAAACCACTACTTATAGCACTAAAAACTACTTACACCACTAACTTACCAAACACTACTATTTTTTTAATTAGTGTTTTAACCTAGTCAAGACACTAAAAGCTACTTAGAAAGCTTGTGCCAAACACACCCTTAACCTTCTCCTCCAACAAGTCTATATAAAAAGGACATTAAATTTCTATTCAGTGAACTTTCTTAACGACAAGTTTACGTAATTATGTTTTTAAAAACAAATCTTGCTCGATATCAAACAATTTTGGTACCATATAATCGAAGTTGTACAAGGTAGAGTTTCAAAACAGAACCTCCGTAGAACAAAGCTTCACCATATAATATATATAGATATTTGTTTCAACAAGTTCTCTGTTACACACCATATGTAAGCTAATTGATCCCAATCGTCTGATCCTGGCAAATAATAGCGAATACGACTAAAAAACTACAATTGTAATGGCATCCTTCGATATTTTTAATAACAAATGAAGGAAAAAAGAAAAGATAAATCCAAAATTTTGCTGCTCTTCCTCAATCAACATCACCAACCAATCACACTACAACACTGATATTCATCACTGTTGTTTGCACTCTGGAGGCCTTTCAGCTGACTGCTGACCATCCACTGCTGGTGTCCTTACAACTTTCTGCAATTACATACCAAAACTTAGTGTTAAACAAATGCATTTGAGTGAGATAAGAAGGAAATTTGGAGAAACATAACTAGCAAAATGACCTCAATGCAGTTGAAAACTTAAGTGTCAATAATATATGCATGACTATCTTCATTCTTTATCTTTCCTTTTGGAGGGAGAGGGAGAGGGGGATGTTTCGGTGAGAACAATTTTCGAGATCTCATTCGCATACAATAAAGAGGTATTTATCCTTGCACAAAAAGAAGAGGAACAAGGGAGAGATCTTTAATCTTTATAGTTGCCTCACCTTCTTGGGCTTGCTAACTTTGTCATCTTCCTCATCATCCTCATCTTCATCATCATCCTCATCTTCATCCTCGTCCTCTTCATCGTCATCCTCATCATCATCGTCATCCTCATCAATGTCATCTTCATCACCTAGTTCAAAGTCCTCATCATCCTGAGCAGCTTCACCAGTAAACCATGACACAGCATGGGGAATAATTTTGTCACGGATTGTTGATCTGTAAAGCAAGTAAGATGAGAGTCATACAGAGCAACAGTACATAAACCAATCTCATCTGGCAGAAGTCAGAGCAATAATCTAGAAACAATCAGCCTGACAGTGTGGAATGGGAACTGGGGAATGAGGGAACACTCAATCAGCTGTGTACTACAAAGCCACCAACACGCATAACACGTGAACTATTGCATAGTAGGGGCCATGAACTTACCCAATATCATAATCCTGCTCCATAAGAGCTTGCAGCTCTTCCGCCTAATCAAACAAAATAAAAATCCAAATCAATACAACAGAGGAGCTTCATCAAGTCAAAACTATCAAACGCAATGATGCATAACTCACCGCATCCTCGTCAATCTCCTCCTCATCCTCTGGGACTTCAGGAGGGCTAAAAAAATTGAAGAAGCTCTCAACAGTTTCAGTTTTTGTAATTGGCTTGGCATTCTTAGAACCCTTCTTTGGCTTCTTTTTCAGAAGCTTCTGGGTCAAACATTTACCAGGACACCACTCTATTTTGGTCCTAGAGATTACAAATTGCCATCAGTTATTCTGAAGAAATGTAAAAGCATTTTCACAAGCATAAATAGTGAGGAAGCTACATTACCCAGTGGCTTTCTCCAAAATAGGCTCCTCCTCATCAATCATGTAATATGTCTTTGTCAGAATTGAATTTTTAAAATAAGGATTAGGATCAAAGAAGAAATCAAGCTTGAAACCCTTGGAAGCATCACCCTTTTGGGCATCATCCTTAGGCACCTCAATCCTAGACCATGTTATATCTTTGAGATATTTGAGAGCTTCCTCATCATGCTCCTGAATCTAAAATTGTAGGCGAAAAATGAATAAACATGGGGAACAACATAAATAACAAGTAAATGAACCTGTAATTACATAATATAGGGAAAAAAATTACGAACCGACTCAGCCAGCACTTCATTAGTCTTCAGTGCATTAAGCCAGAAATTTGGCACTCCTTTCTCTGAGTTGAATAAGAGCAAAACATGAAACAACTGTAAACTACAAATAAAAATCTAACACTATAATTCAATAAAGCACCTTCAGCAGCTTTATCTGCTCCTTCATCAGTTGCTGGTTCTTTAGCAACTCCTTCAGCTTCAGCAACACCATTAACAATTTCAAATCTCTGCAAAGTACACCGATGTTTATAAATGAATTATACAACTGCGCTTAAAATGCTAAACTCAAATAAAGCTGATTAACAAAGATTGTTGAACATCTTGTTGAAGAGCCTGCCATAGTACTAATGACCAAACTTTTGCGGATATATAAGCAAGTTTAAGAAAAAAACAGCACCTAGATGAAGTCATGAGGAATTCCTTCAAAGATCAAGATTCATGAACACTTCGAAAGTAGGATTATATATCCTCAAAGAATATAGTTCAATAAAAACAAGAAGCCAGAAAACTGATACACAGTAGTTGTAAAAATAGTACTAGCAGGCAGCAGCTACTAATACAATATAAGCGACTGGAGAGCGCAACTTGTCATAAATTAGCATACCTTGGTGTAGAATGGTTGATATAGTTTCTGGTATTTATCCTCAAGTGCTCTTCTCTCCTCAAAGAACTTCGCCTCAAGCTCATCATGCTCACTCTATATATATCAAAAATAAAACCCGTTCTAGCATTAAGCAGAGTTACAACGAGTTACGACAACAAACAACTATCCTCTTATAAAGCAAAATTCCAAGTTGCCAAACTCTCAAATGAACAGAAATCAGCAGAAAGTATAACACCAACCAAAAAGATCTAAAGCAGGCATAAATTAAGCTAAAAATCATTTAAAAACCAGAATTACAAGAAGTAAATTTCATTACTTTGACATATAACAATACAAAAAAAAGCCTAAAAAACTACAATTATTCAAAAATTAAAACCTCACCCAACTGTATACTTCCATAAAACATCATATAATAACTACAATAATTCAAAACTTAAACCCAGAACTAAAAATAATATCATTTTTTGAAGAATAGGAGATTAAAATAAAAAAAAGAGATAACTAACCTGAATCTGCCTCAAAACCTCAACACGCTTAAGAACTTTAGGTGGCAATTTATCAAGATTTGAAGACATATCAGCCTTAGCACCCTAAAATAAATAAAATTTAAATTAAAGTTACAAATTTACAACACATAAAAAAAGGAATAAAAAATCGAGAAAATCAACAAAAATTAAAGTAGCTTAATTACCTTAAGAGCGTTAAGAATTGCAGATTTATCCGCTGTATTAAGAGCTGCCACAACAAAATAAAATAAAAAAATAAAAAAAAAAAAAAAGGAAAAAGAAAAAAGACGGAGAAATGAAGGTTTAGGGTTTAAGGAAAAACAAACCAGCGGCGATGGTGGACAAGTTGATGTCGTTGGTGTTGGTCATAGTGAAGAGTGAGAGAGGTGAAGAAGATAACAAAAACCCTAATTTTTGAGCGGAAGAGAGAGAAAGGGTTGAAACAGAGTGATTGTGTATTTATCGAAGAGAGAGAAAAAAGGGTGTGGAGGTGGCCAGGTGGGGTAGGGAAATTTAATTATAATGTTCATATTTCCTACATTTTTATTGTTACGTGGCTGGGGTTTTGGGCTTTTTTTTTTTTTCCCGCCGAATCCACACTTTGATCTTTTTTTTCCTTGTTTTTCCACTTGTAAAGTGGAGGTGTTTGCCTGTTTGGCATCTTCAATGATTTAGGCATGTTTGGCAATTAGCAGATAGTTGTTACTTGTTAGCTGTAAGCTGATTGTATTAGCTGATAGCTGATTGTATTAGCTGATAGCTGATTTGACTAGATGATAACTGATTGTATTAGCTGATAGTTGATTTGACTAGCTGATTGTATTAGTTGTTTGTATTAAGGTGTTTGGTAAGTAGCTGATAGTTGATTGATACATAATTGTGTAAAATGGCCAATAAGGACATGTGCATAATCTATTGTTGTATTTTTTATTGTTTATTAGTGTAATTTTAAAAAACTTTAAGACATAAATGTAATTGACCTCTCTTTATCAAACACTCAAAATTAGAAGATTGACTTGTCAAATCCTCTCATATGAGTTGAAACCTCTAGATTTGCCCCAAAACAAGGCATTAGTGTTTGTTGTTCTCGACTTATTAAAATGAGTTTTAGTAAAAATATGTTAGTTTTAATAATGAATAAATTAAATTTAGTAGGAAGAAGTTCATTTCATTAAGAAAGTTGAGTTTCGTAGATAAAAGTTTAGTAAAATTAATTAAGTGATGTTTTGCAAAAATTAGTCAAGTTAAATAAAGAAATAAGCATTGTTTAGGAAAAATAGGTTAAGTGAGGTGACAATTCGAAGAAACATGTGTGAAAGGTCAAGGATAGTGATAAAAAGATAATTTTGTTTTCCTGTTTCTCGTTCTCTTTCTTATTTCGGGCCAAGAATTAAATATGTATTCTAAATTAAAATGCACGTGGATCTCAACTATGAAATATTTAAATCACACGAATTAGAGGTGGTTTCTACAATACAAAAAATGTTATGAAAATAAAAAGGGTTACCACTTGACTTTAAAATTAAACCTACAACCATATAAGTGAACATGTAGAGACTAGCGAAAGTCAAAAAAAAAAGAGATAAACTAGTAAGTCTAATATACAAGTAATGCAAATGGATGTATGGTACAAAATAAGTTTCAGACATCATATAAGTAATACTTCCTCGTTTTTTAGTTGCAACATTTGCTTTTCATATTTATCGGGGCACTTATTTGAACGTTAATATCTCATATTGGGTGTAAGTAAAAATTATAAAAATTTGATATTTGAAATTATCGCATTGAGACGAATCTAACAAGACCCCACTTGACTATGTTTTTTCTTATGTAATGGTGCGAGATTACTTAACAAAGTTGGTTGATGAATAGTGCCAAAAAGCAAATGTTGCAACTAAAAAAACAGAGGTAGTATATAGATATTCTTTTTTTCTTTGCTAACTTTTTAAGCATAACTTTTTATTTACAAATTCTTTTTATGACACCTTCCTTGCTCTTTTAAACATACATGTACTTCATTCAAAATGTCCAATGTATTATTCAAAACTTATAGGAAAACATCTTGAACATATTAAAAAAAACAATGACACCCGGGTAAATAATTTTTTTTTTATTCAAAAGAGGCGAGAAGCCAAAGAAAGAACACGAAAAATCACTAAAACAACAGTTTTTTCACCATATACCCCTGACAATTTTTTTTGCACCGTATACCCTTTTAACTTTCCAAATTCACCATATACCCCTCACGTTTCAAAAAATACATCGACATGCCCTTATGACTAACGGTGTTAGACTTCCGTTAGTCATTAGGCCCTAATCCTACCCTAACCCTAATTAACTAACCTAAATCAAAACCTAATCCTAACCTTAACCCTAATCTAATACACTAAACCTAACCCTAACCCTAACCACCCCTCTCCCACCCCCTTACCCCTACTGCCACATCACCCCCTCACCACCACCCCCCTCACCACCACCACCCCCTCCCCTTCCCCGCCGACCCCCTCCCCTTCCCCGTCGACCCCCTCCTCTCCCCTCCCCAACCGCTAACGCGAAACCCACTCCCCCTTCCCCCGCGAACCCCATCCCCTCCCCCAGTGCCGTCGCTAACCCCCTTCCCTTCCCCGCCGAACCCCCGTCCCTTCCCCGGTGAACCCCGTCCCCTTCCCGCGGACCCACTCCCTCCCCAGTGCCAGTCGCTAACCCCTCCCCTTCCCCGGTGAACCCCCGTCCCTTCCCCCATGAACCCCACCCTCCTCCCGGCTGCCGTCGCTAACCCTCGTCCCCTTCCTCGGGTGAACCCCGTCCCCTTCCCCCGAACCCTAAAAAAAATTCGAAAATCGGGTTTTGTTTCGCCGTGAAGAATCGGTGGTGGGGAGGGGGTGTTTCGAAAACTGGGTTTAATTTCGAAATTCAAAGTGGAGCGCCGGGTGGTGCGCCGGTGTGATGCGAGGCGGGGGAGGGGGGTTGCGGAAGGGGAGGGGGGCAGGGGGGCGGTGGTGGTGTAGTGGGGGGTGCATCGAAAAAATCGGTGGTGGGGAGGGGGTTACGGTCATGGGGAAGGGGGAAGGGGAAGGGGGAAGGGGGAGGGAGGGCCGGTGGGTGCGCCGGTGTGATGCGGGCGGGGGAGGGGGTTGCGGCGGCCGGGGAAGGGGAGGGGGGCGGGGGCCGGTGGTGGTGTAGTGGGGGGCCGCGAAAAAATCGGTGGTGGGGAGGGGGTTACGGGTTGCGAGGGAAGGGGGAGGGAGGGGGTCAGGTGGTGCGCCGGTGTGATGCGGGCAGGGGGAGGGTTGCGGCGGCCGGGGAAGGGGAGGGGCAGGGGGCGGTGGTGATGTATTGGGGGGGGTGGGGTGGGGTAAGGGGGTGGTGGGGGTGGGGTGGGGGTGTTAGGTGTTAGGTTTAGTGTATTAGGGTTAGGGTTAGGGTTAGGATTAGGGGTAGATTTAGGTTAGTTAATGAGGTTAGATGGAGGATTAGGGCCTAATGACTAACGGAAGTCTAACACCGTTAGTCATAAGGGCATGTCGATGTATTTTTTCAAACGTGAGGGGTATATGATGAATTTGGAAAGTTGAAAGGGTATACGGTGCAAAAAAAAATTTGTCAGGGGTATATGGTGAAAAAACCGCTAAAACAATAACAAAAGAAAACTAAACAAGACGAGATTGGCGTGGCCAAGCCACCCCTCTAAGATTCTACCAAGCTCTAAAGGAACTACATCGACAAAGGAAATTCTATGAGTCTGAGCGACAGCCTTATTGGCAAGCCAATTTGCCGCGCGGTTACCTTCCCGGAACACATGTATTACTTTAACCTCCCAATCCGGCTCCATTAGCATCATGCGACATTGCGCCACATCATGGATATAATCACCAGGCACTCTTGTATTATTCTTCAAAAATTGAACACAAGTTACATTATCAAGTTGTACTTCTATCTTCTGGATGCCGAGTTCACGAGCCATTTTCAGTCCTTCCAACAGTGCCATCACCTCAGCTTTTAGAGCAACACAGTGGCCAAAGTTTAGGGAAGCACCCGACACAAAGTTACCTGCACAGTCACGAATTATCACTCCCCCACTAGCCGGTCCAGGAGCACCCTTAGCAGCTCCATCGTCGCTATTAACCACGTACCAGTCATTAGGAGGGAACTGCCAGCGAACAAAACATTCCACTTTCTCAACCTTAGGTCTGTGATCCTCGCCAGCTAAACATTTCTATGTTCAAAAGTTTTGCTTATATATTATGATTTATTCTTTTTTAGTGTAGGTTCAAAAGTATTAGTTGTTTAATCCATTCAAACAAAAATGCTAGTTTGATTAAAATCGTGGTCTGGGACCATGTAGAATAATTTGCAAAAAGTGAGCATTCTAGTCAATCCCAAATTACCAAAAAAAAACTTCGGTGCCTCAAATTTGTCATAGTAAACCTGTTGTATACATAGTATTAATTAAAAAAAACTCAAACTTTTCCCCCCTATTTAGTCTGACCTTTATTCTTTTCTGGAGGTGGATCCCCTCTTAGTCTTGACTTGGGGGGCAAACAAAAAGAAATAGCTGGAAATAATGTACTATTGTCCCATGAATTTCCTGCTTGCAGATGAACCATTGTGCTTCTTCCTTGAAGTTCCAGGCAGGAAAATCAATAATAGCTTGAATAAATCTTGGTGCTAGCTCCTGAAATCATTGTGCTTCCCCCGCATAATTTTTAACTTTTTGTGGACATCGTCGAGCTTTATTTTCTTTTCCCTTCATTTTAAAAAGCAAGCAGTGTGGGGATGGGCAAGATAAATGATCCAAATTTATCAGATGTCTCCTAAAATACATTCTGGGAGCAATCAAACAATTTATGACAGAAATGCCAAGGTGATGTTCTGATAGAATTGCTAATTCTAACATCGACCTACTTTCAAAAGTCTACAACCAAAATTGAGCAGGCATTGCAGATGGTACGATATTCATTCAAGCATGTCGTGATTAAACACAGAGTTGCGCTAAGAAACTGCAGGACACTAAGCGCTTGCTTCAAACTCTAAACCTATGAGAATGTGCATCAGCATCAGGACGATGTTGCGGTATCTACTATTTCTACATCCTCGATGTTGGGATTGTCAGAACTCTCTGAACTGCTAGGTTTTCCTGGAGTCAAAACACGTCCAGTCATGGGATCAACAGGCCGGGTATCACGTGCCCCACCTTTACGTCCCATTGCCATCATTGGTGGAGGAGGCAACAACCCGGCTCTAAACAGAATTCGCTGAACTGGATCTGATGGCTGAGCTCCAACTGAGAGCCAATACCTGTGAATCACAAGGTCAAAAGAATAAACAAGTGACACTTGTAAAGTTTCGTAAGTGAAACTAGCAATAACAAAGACCACTAATCAATCAGAACAGAACTGCCCTTCTCTTTGAAGCCAAACCACATTAATTGCTGCTGCTCCTTTGAATATTTTTACAGATATTAAAGTAGAAAACAGCTGCTCCATTGATTCAGAAATCAGAATTGAATGTTCACCCATCTCATATAAGAAAAACTACCCGTTTTAGGATTTGTTTCAAGATCACAGAATCAAGACAAAATGCTTTATATAAGTAGGCATACAGCTACGTCCCCTATCCCACTATATGTTGTTCAAGCCATCCGATTCTAGAGCACAAAACCAACATAGTGAATATTACAGCTACAGCTTACATTATATCAAACAAAGCACACCCCACAGAAAAAGAAAAAAGAGACCCAATAAAGCATACGTCACAATTAAGAACAACAGCATAAGAGAATCAGTTATCATAAAATTCAAGAATGCTCATTAATTTTTTTTAAAAAAAACAGCTACATATATCAACTTGTATTGAAACATGACAAATGAAGAAATATAAAAGGGAAAGTGAAAAATCACTATTCACAAAGCACAAAAAATGGGTGAAAAGCCTGAGAAGTTACATATAACTCTCACAATAACATTTTACAACACCAAGAATTCAAACTCATGTGAAGAGGGGTTTATGCAGCACATGGCATAGAGTCTCATGACAGAACCGAGACACATGTCTTGCATGAAACTTTTGAGATGGTGGAGTGACAAAAGCCATCAATTAACCCCCAATATCCTACTAACAACTGCTCTTGCATGAAATTCCTGAGATGCTGGAGTGACGAAAACCATCAATTAACCCCCAATATCTTGTTAACAACTGTTCCCGCATGAAATTCCTGGAGATGCTGGAGTGACAAAAACCATTAATCAACCCCCAATATCCAGTTAACAACTCTACATCATTAAATATCCACTACACAGTTGGCTACAATTTGAGTGATGCAAGCCAGCCTAGGGTATAATTTGCCAGACTTTATCACATAGTACTATCCTCCATTCCTCCTATCATCTGGTTGCTGGAGTTGCCACAATTTACGACTGAAAACAGCCACTCTTTAATCGTGGGGTAAGTAATGTACGTGCAACCTAACCTCCTTACTCAACCTAGAACAGCAGTCTCTGTGGAAGCATTGGGATAATTTTGGTGTGCACAAGTACACAAATGGTGTCAAAACAAGGCCGCATCGTATCGTATCGCCCGTGTCGTAAAGGTTTTCAATTCTACCGAACCGATATTACCCGCATCGTAAAGGTGTAAAAAAACCGCATTTTAGGCGGGTTTTAGGATATTTCATGTTTTAAGCCGATATTCGACGGTACGACAACCGCATCATCCCCATTCCCGCATCATCCCCATTCCCGCATCACCGTGACCGTTACCGCGACCGTGACCGAAACCGTATTTTCGAACTATGACACAAATGAAGAAAATAAAGATTTTATGAACAAAAAAGCCAGACAAGTATGGACTAAGATTTCACAAATTGATTGAAAAAAAGAGGTTCTTCGAGGCGGAACGTTCCCATCTTCAAGAGTGGTGATCCCCAAAGGCAATACTTGACCTCCATTTTACGAATAACTAACGACATTTGATTCTCCAATTCATGACAAGTGGAGGTACCACCAGGAATGTTCTTTGAGGAGTTTCATTGCAGTATCTAAGCAGGGGGATGAGGTTACAACTAACAACTGCAACCCTATTATTTTAAAATTATGAGCTTTATATGTAAAAAGAGCGCGAAAAGTTATACACGTGTTGGTAAGTTAGGTACACATTGGGTAAAACAGAGTAATGAGAACTAGAGAAATAGAAACAAAAACTCTCACAAGCCAAAGCCATCAACATTCAACAATTATTTTGATCTATATCTCTCCCCTCTATCAATATTCCTCTTTTATATTAAAGCAATTATGTGATGAGTTTAATTTGAATTGTCATTGTATGAATCGAATCTTGATTTTCAGTTAACTAATCTAATCAAACTTGTAAGTTGTAACAGTAGCTCATCACTCTGATTTTTCTACATCATCACGGCTGACTTAATCCTTTATTTTGTAGAGCCGATACATAAATATTTGTCTTCTATAGTTCATGTATGAGTTATCTACACAACATATCAGCTTTTTCATAAATGAGTAGACCTAAAACGGGGGAAGGTATTCTCGAATATTCAAGCACTTTCAAACTCCCATTAAAATCCGTCTTTTATAATTCATGAATGAGTTATCTACACAACGTATCAGCTATTCTAAAAAATGAGTAAACTTAAAGTGGGGGAAGGTTTTCTCGAATATTCAAGCAAAAGCGTGCCAAAAAAGAATACAGTAGCTTCAGCAATCAGCAGCATAAGAAATATCAGAAAAGAAGGAAGCTAGTTCACACAATAACAATATTTGACAATTAAGATACAGTGATAGGTAAAAGACAATCTATCTAGTAGTTTTTTTCGGTTTTTCCTAACTTGACATCAGATAGTTAGTGACTTCTCCATGAAACAAACAGAATAAACCAGTGTACATTGAGCACATATACACACGAAGATACAACACAAACAAAGAAGTGTTACACATTGTCACATCCTGCAAACAACTAGACAGAAGGCAACATACGCCAAAAATCTAGATAGAAGAACAAGAAAACAGCAATCACAATTCACAGATCATATGTGCAATAAAGATCTAGCAAACGAGATTTCTGAATCAACTTGAAAAAGAAAGGAAAAAAACACAAAGTTTCAGGAATAGTAAGCAAAATCTCTGAACAAATTTTTCCTTAGTGTAATTGAGCCGAACATGAAGTTTGCCAATATATGGTTAACTACAATAAGTAAGGAGAACATAGAAAGGCAAAGATATAGGAAACGCGTGCATGAGACACATAAAATTGGGTATCGAAGATGAAAAAAGGAGAATTTGTGTACCCCCACTTGCACTACTTAGCCCTGAGCCCCTGACTACTCCGAACGAACGAGCAGAAATCCAATATCATGTAATAGGAAGACTTTGAGCATTGGGATTGATGTTGAACATGGATTTACAGACCATATTGAATAGGCTAAGCCTGGTATGAGAGACCAATGCTACAATAGTTGTCACTGGTAGGATGATCAAGACTGTGGAGCTGCAAACATGATTTTTGGCATCCAAGATGTTTTGCTCTGCTTTTTAGGAATAAACACCAAAAATGTTTCACAAGCTTGAGTTATAACCTTCACATTTAGGTTTTTGCCCAACGATTTGGGTCCAGGTTCATATAACAACAAGGAGCTTCAAGAATAGTGGACTCTAAAACTACCCCAGGACCCATGAATCTCTCTTATTTACCCGGATTCTCCATGACTAAGCCAAAAAAGTCTCCCTGCCAACACTTTGGATCTTTGATAGGTTTTCACGATATTCAATTTTATCAAGACTTCCAATCGCTTGGGTCCAAGAAGGCTTCCCACCAAGTTCTTTTAAGATTTTACAGAAGTTCTACACATGTGAGTTATATCTCCTGAATGCACAAATGTAACATATATGGTATAAATAACCAATCCATCGAGCACTTCTTCTGAGATACCACTGACATCGCAAATATATTGTTAGTTTAACCTACCTCTTTGTTTCCATCGGGATATACCAGCACAAATAGGATGTCATACAAGAGACCGTGAGTCAAAATAGGCTCCGACCCTCTTATTAATTATAAAAGGTAATTAATTTAGATTGATGAGGTGTCAATATTATAAGGGAATGGGACACAAGATGAGACATTACATGGGACATGTTCTCAATCCATCTACCAGGCACCAAAAAGAGTATACCCCTTCACTAGATTGAATTTATTCAAAGACCTAACATAAAGGATAACGTAAAAACCTCCCTCACTCAGTACAACTATTAACAGGATAGGTCAATAATTCTCATGAGTTAGCTCAAATTAACATCCCATAAAAAGCCAAGCACCTCCACCAGGACAAGATCATACGAACGCAAACAATCTCCCCTCCGAACTGATCTCACTACCTTCATACCCTTCAAAACTTCACTTCATTTAGCACATCAATAGCACCATTACCTTAACCACGTCTTACAGAGGTAATTTATTAGAGATTCCGCCTAATAGCTACACACTCATCTACAAGTTAAGTTGACACTTTATACAAATGCAGCCTGATTTACCAAGTTCATCTTACAAAACATATAGATAATAGTTCCAAGGTTTCCAACATATATTTAGATTGAAAAAGAAGAAAACAAATAGAAATGCATAACCACTTACTTCATTCTATCAAAATTAAGTCCCATTCGCTTTTGTCCATCCTGACCTACAAACACCAGATAATTCAATCCAAAAATAAAAACGCATTTAGTTCAAATTCATAAAAAAATAAAAATACCCATCAATTTCTAATGTTTCAAAAGAAGAAAAATGGAAGAGAGAGAAGAAAAATAGTACCTGGAAGAGGGTTATAATAACCCAGAACTTCGATGTGTTTACCATCTCTGGGAGACCTACTAGAAGCCGCCATAACCCTGTAAAAGGGCTTATTTTTACACCCAAATCTAGACAAACGAAGCCTCACAACCATCTTTTTCTCTTCTCTTTCTGTTTCAAATTTAATCGATTAGTTATCACTAGGTTATGATGCAATGGTAATTGAACTGGGAATTTGTTCAGCAGAAAGAATTTATAGCAAGGAAATTTTAGAATGAGAGGAGATGGAAAATTGGGTTAACAAACCTGGTACAAATACAATATCAGATGAAGCACGAGCACCACTGTCTTTGTTGAATACTACTACCTCGTTTTCGAATTGATTTAATGATTTTAGAAAACCTAATGATACTTTTATGGTTAGAACAATTGAATCTACGAATTCTGTTTGTGAAATGTTTTATGGCTTTATTCAAAGCCTCGAACTTGAATGAGATTGTTAAATACCGTACCAAAATTTCTTCAAAAAGACGTTTGGACCATGGGTGGAACGTCCTAGCCAAACATTCCACCCCATATTTAAAAAAAATCAGGTGATTGGTGGCAAGTGGTGGCAGTGGGCTGGAGGAGGTGGCGGTGGGGCTAGAGGTGGTGGCAATCGAGATGGTGGTGGCAGGAGGTGGTGGTTTGGAAAAAAAAAAAGGGTAAAGTTGGAAATATTTGATGGTCCCGAGCATATTTTTAAGAAATTTTGGGTCGATATTTAGCATTCCACAACTTCAAAGGGATTATATTATTGTCATTTTTAGCTTTTTTATATTGACACTATGTCATTATCCATACCAACTCCTAAGTATGGTCGGTTTGTTTGAAAAGGTCCCGACTTTTAATAATCTCATAACAATTCCAGCTTTGGAAATCTTTTCCCACAATGGTCCTTCTACTTAATCAATTTGTCAAATAAGTTAATTAAAACACGTGACACTCATCAATATAACCCTTTATTTAACTTAACTAAAATATAGTGAATGAGTTTAATGTGTCATACTCATAATTAACCAATTTAACAAGTTATTATAAGCGGAATGATCGTTTTGGAAAGAGAACCCCAACGTAAGGAGTTTTGGACTGTTGTAGCATAATCAACAGTTGAGACCTTGCTAAATAATTTGAAAATTGGGATATTCTAGTTGGGA
The DNA here is from genome assembly GCA_947648045.1 of Beta corolliflora. NCBI lineage: Eukaryota > Viridiplantae > Streptophyta > Magnoliopsida > Caryophyllales > Amaranthaceae > Beta > Beta corolliflora. The sequence goes on along the minus strand of CANSZD010003084.1, from coordinate 735,765 downwards.
CATCATCCACCCAAAGTTGGGATATTCTTAGTTTAAAAGTATGTTGATCAATTAATATTGATAAGTGTTAATGTTCTATTACAATTTTGAATATAATATTTGAAATTTTTTATTTTATACACGAAGTTATACTTCCTCTGTTTTTAAAAAATTGCACCATTCTTTTTCCACGTTCGCGAGAGACACTTCTTTGAACGTCAATATCTCCAATTGCGTATAAGTAAAAATTATAAAATTTTGATATTTGGAATCCTGGCATTAAGATGAATCTAACAAGACCCTGCTTTACTATATTTTTTTTTCTTATATAATGATGTGAAATAGCTTAACAAAGTTGTTGATGAATAGTGCCAAAGATGAAATGGTACAATTTAAAAAAAAAATCAAAGAATAATATAATATCAGGTGATATATACAAAGAGTGCATGAGGATCTCATGATTTTTTTTTGTTTTCTTATCACTTGGGGTTGTTATTACTCTATAACTCCCGGTGACTGTAATTCTTATTGGATTTTTCTTAGCATCTACTGGGGAGTTTACAAATCCTCGTGCATTTCGACGAGCATTGTGAATTAACAACTTTGCTTCACTAAGTTGCTAATTCAATTAGCAGTCTAGTAAAGCAAAGTCACTAATTTATTTAGCGATTTTGATGTGAGCCAAAAGAAAATCGCAAATCCCATCACACTTGGATGCATGATTATAAACTTAAAGTGAGATTTATTTATGTAGACATTATTTAGGGACAATATTCACAATTGTATGCCATTAGGTACATTAGTTGCCGTTGTGATTAATAGCCCTTTCTTGAGATTATATAAGTGTAAATGAGTTCCATTATTGGACATTTCACCAATGCCATATTCACTTCACTTGATTTTTACTTATTTGAACTTGTTTTTACGAATTTACTACTGTTATTAGTTACATAATTTACCAATTATTAAACTTAATTTGCTGAATTGGACTTATATTTAATAACTTTTTTTAAGAGAATTAACCAGGGCCTTAATTATCATCTATACTAATATTTATACTAATATATTAAAAAGCGGTGACCTCAAGTTAATATACTTAAGTTCTAACCAATAAGGCTCTGTTCTTTTGGACTGAATTTGTCTGAACTGAACTGAATAAACCTGAACTGAAGTGAATGAAAACTGTGAGAGGAAACTGAACTGAATAAACCTGAACTGAACTGAACTGGAACTGAACGGAATTTTCATTAATCCAGTCCAAAAGAACAGAGCCTAAGTTATGCAACATTAGATAATATCTATACTAATCTATTAAAAGACATTCCTAAGAAAGTTTGTGTGCAACGTGACACTCTCCTCTAAGGCTCTAATGCAAATGCTTTAAGACAAACCCTTAATTTTAAAAATAATATTATGTAGTTACAAGGTATCGAACACATGACCTTTGAAATGAAAAGTGAAAGCTTAACCATTAATCCAACATAACACCATTGTTTATTTGCACAAGTAGTTATATACCTAACCTTTTTATGTTAACAACAAAAGACTATTATAAACATACACTCTTACTCCAATTCCTTGTAGAAAGTTAAGTTATTGCTTTCATCCCCAAACTTTTAAGGGTTTATTTTTCAAAATCATGCAATTATTTATCATGTCATTACGGCTATGTTCGGTTCACCTTATTTTGCTTATTTCGCATCGGATCGGACCGCATCGGATCGATCGCACTGCATCGAAAAAATAAGTTCGGATCGTATAAGTTCGGATTAGATCGGATCGGATCGAATAAGTTCGATTATGCTTATATTTAAAAACTTATTATTATTATTATTATCATCATGATTATTATGATTATTAGTATTACTAATGCTATTATTGTTATTGTAATAATTATTATTGTTGTTGTTGTTGTTATTATTATTATTATTATTATTATTATTATTATTATTATTATTATTATTATTATTATTATTACTACTTTATACAATTACTATTACTATTAATATTACTATTTACTAGTACATTTGTTCAAAAAGATTATTATTATTGTCGTTGTTGTACTTATTAATTATTATTATTGGTAATTATTATTAATGTCGTAGCTATTATTATAAATGTCATTGATATCACTATTTGAAGCTATTTGTGTTCAAGAAAAAGAATGTTATTTTGGCATTTTTAAGTGTTCTTTTTTATATTTATTCTAATTAATAATTTTGATATGTGATGTTCTTTTTGATGTTGTACATGTAACGAACATGACAATAGTATATGATGTTTATTTTTTAAAACAATTTTGGTAGAATAATATAAATTATATATTACTAGTTTATATAAAACATGAGTAACGATGAGTTAACCTAATGGTGTTGTCATCGCGTTCAAAATTTTTCCTACAAAGGATTTCAACTTATCTTTAAAAATAAAGTTTATATAGAACAAAACAACGATATAAGAAGAATATTTAACCATTTTGTTCAAGATCATATGATTATATATATTTATAGGTTTATTTATAATAAAAAAGAACAATTTATTGATATAACAAAGAACATGTTGTTAGTTAAATCCAAACATGTCATCAATATAATAATAACATCTATCTTTTATTTTTAAAATGTGTTCTTTAAATAGATCTTGTATGCTATTTCAGTATATGTTTTTTTTAATATCATTATATGTTCTTTTCATTACTACCCAAATTCTTATTATTAACGGACCTTGAACATGAGTGTTCTTTTATTTTTATTTTTTTTGGGCCCTTTCGGGAATCCCGTGGTAAGATGAATTTTCTGCAGGTACCCTCGCACAGGTCACTCACCTAAAGGCCCAACAAGCCCCAACCCCCCTCCCCCACCCACAACAATATTGAAATATATGCTTCCACCAAGATTTGAACCTTGGCCTCCCATGGCGTATGGGAGGTAATACCATCGACCCAAGAGTCCTTAGTCTTTTTATTTTTAATTTTATGTTCATATACTAATGTGCTCTTTTTCAAAAAAAAAAAAACTAATTATGCTATAATAATAATAATAATAATAATAATAATAATAATAATAATAATAATAATTATTATTATTATTATTATGTTATCTATATTATTATTATTATTATTATTATTATTATTATTGTTGTTGTTGTTGTTATTATTGTTATTATTATTATTATAATATTATTTATATTATTATTATTATAAAATTATTATATTATTATTATTATTATTATTATTATTATTATTATTATTGAAAGTTGTACATAGTAATAAAATGATAGTAATAGTAATACTAGTAATGAAATACAAAGTAATAATAATATTAGTAATAATATGTTTTTTAAAAGATAAGTTCGATCGATCATATCGGATCGGTTCGAATCGGATCGAGATCGGATCGGATCGATCGAAAAAAAATAAGTTCGATCGGATCGAAAAAAAATAAGTTCGGATCGGATCGGATCGATCGTATCGGGTCCCGAGCGTAAAATTTCGGGTGAACTAAACATAGCTCTACGTCAATTTTTCCTCACTGACAAAAAGTTACGAAAAGAACCACCCGTAGTATCGCCCTGACACTCACTAGTTATGTATTATGTTAATAACCCGGAGCATTGTCCGCGATTAAAAAAAGAGGTACTCGGATATATCACCCCAACATCAACCGGCTTGGAAATTGGTGCGGAAAACCGGCGTTAGGTTTGGGCAATACATCTCTTTCTCCTTCGTTATCACCGCTTGTGGTACGGTATTAGCTCCGGTCATCCCATCACCTCTTTCATTTTCTCTCTCCTCACACCTCGCAGTTTGTATATCCGTTATTTTCCCCCCTCTCTTTCCAAAAAAAAAAAAAACACAAATTCCCCATTTTTCATCTCCATCTGGCGGGAAAAATGGACCACAAAATTCAATTACTCATCTCACTTTTTCAACAAAATCCAGAAAAATGGAGCTAAGATAACAAAATATGGCCATGAATTTGGGTGTTTTAAGGTGAGATAATTTATGGGATTGTAAATTAAATTAGGGATATGGGAACTAGGGTTCCAGTTTATAATGATGAAAACAATAGTAATTTAAGACCAGCAGATTCGTACATTGATGAGAGAAATTTAGGTGAAGTGAAAAAGGCGGTGAAAACGACAGAATTAGCGGTAATGATCGTGATGCAGTTACTGAAGATAGTGTAGATCATGATGAGGGCTCTAATACCGTTGTAAGTGAAGCATTATTTTTTTTTTTTCCAGATTTTTTTGAAAAAAACTTTGGTTTTTATTATTGAATTATTATGGGTTATAAAATAAGTGCTACAGTTGCAGTGAAATGGTATAGATGAAGTGATGAACTTTTTGTGTGCTACTGTGCTATATATGCTTGTTTGAGTTGATGGGTGTTATTGTCTTTTAGATTTTTACTCACATATTTAATGGAAGAATGATATTTTGTAAGTGTAAATTAGTGTAATGAAATTCAGCAACTTTTTATGGGATTTTAGAGAGAGAAGGGAAAATTTGATTGGAAAGGTTGTGTTTCTAGGGGAATTGTCACTTTAGTTGCTATATGATGGTGTGAAGTGGATGCAATTGGTTGATCCAAAATGTAGAAAGTGCTGGAAATGCATTGGTTCACTTGTTGTGGATCTTCTTGTTTGAGCGGACCGAAAATCACTGGCCCTCTCATGTTTTTTCTGTAGGTGCTTGATGTATGCTATATGCAATTGTGATGTGATGTTCATCCATGAGTTTTTTTTGTTTTAAAATAGTGCATGTTACCCTGTATGAATAATCATGTGCTTTTTGTTTATCTAGGGTTGCTTAGACGATGCGTACAAAAGCCCGATTCAGATTCTTAACATTGGAGTTGAAGATGATCGGTCTAGCCTGGAAAGTAGTGGGTCTCTGAGAAACTCCTGCAATGCCTTAATCACAAAGGGTGAGTCTCAGCATATTCAGCCGTAGTTTGTTCAACATTTGCCTATAGTTAGGATTTTTTTTTCCTTCCCAGTAGGTCAATCTAATCTACTCGTATGGTTGCTTTTCTATTAGATATTTTGCCAATTGAAACTGCAAGGGAAGATTCTTGCAAATTGTTGTGGATACTTTTATCAGTGAGCATATTATTGAGAAGCGGGGTGCTTGTATTGACAACATTGCTGAGCTTGGAGATGATAAATCAAACAAGAGAAAGGTCGCAGAAGTTCAGCGTGAAGGAGATCCAAGGTTTGCTTTGCCATTGATGTATGTGGCTAACCTCTATGAAACCTTGGTTAGTGAAGTGAACACAAGACTTGCTTCATTAAATGGTTTACGTGAAAAGACCATTGGAGTAGCTCTTGAAGCATCTGGCGGGCTTTACAGAAAGCTGACACAGAAATTTCCTAAAACAGGTAGCATGTTCTAGCTTCTTTGTTGGGGTAATTTGTCTCTTCATTGGCTTTTAGCGAGTCATACCATAACAACGTCCAAGTGAAATAATTTCATGTAACAAAGTTGATTAGTTTTGTGGATCCCATATCAGAGAGAGAGAGGGAGACATCATTAGGGAAGAAAACAGTTTCTGACCAGATCCTTAACTTGTAACCAAGCTCATTATAGTCGATTTTACTTGAGTGATGGTAATTGGTGAGAAGAAAGGTCCTCTACAAGTCCAGGTCAGAACTATGACGTTCAATTGCTTCTACTTGGTGGTGAAAACATCGGGGTCTGGAGGAGTAGTTTCAGATTATCAATATGTTCCATAATGTAGTGGGCACGAACGGCTATATGGAACAATCTTGACCATGTCTGGTTCAAGGGGACCAAGTTCTTGATATTGAGCATGATCTGCGCAAGGTGGAGAGGGTGCTGACAGGTGTTTTCTTAGCCATGAGTGGAGAAGAAGAGAGGCAAGGAAGAGAGGAAAGAAAAAAAAACAAGCAGAGAGATTTGAAGAGGGTCTGGATTGACGGGGGGAGGGGAGGATTAAGATCGGAGGGGTTTGTTGTGATTATCATGGTAGTTGAGATGTGTAACCGTCCCTGATTAGGGTGTCATTATATTTTTTTCTATGTATATGTTGTAAAGTTACAATTTGTGCAGAAATGGAGGAGTCCTAGTTATATCATATATGCTACAAGTTAGGAAATCAAATAGAAAAGAAATATTCTCATATTAATTTATCTACTATTACTAATGCTGTCATCTTTGCAGTATTTTAAAGCATTATTGCCTGAATTTGTGCCATTATCAAGTGGGAACTTTTCAGGATCAAAGTCAGTTTTAACATGTTAGGAGAGAAATAGTCAGCTAGAAGCTAAGAGCCTGCTGTGTGCTTGAATATGTTTAACTATGCAAGTTGAGAAAGTAGAATTCAATATATGCTCATTTTGTAATGCATGCATCTCCTCGATGTTTATTACTTCATATGATATCTAGGTTAGTTTCTTCTCTAACATTATACACCTCCTGTGAAATGTAGGTTCCTATTCTTTTAAAAGACGGGAACTGGCTACATCTCTTGAAACAAGGACTAGGTTTCCAGAATTAGTTGTCCAAGAAGAGAAGCGCGTTCGTTTTGTGGTGGCCAATGGCTTAGACATCGTTGAGAGACCAAATAGCGTTCCTAGTGATGATGCAGAATGGTTAGTTTCAGCCATTTATACATGTTTACCATAACCTTTTGTGCATGCACTTTAAGAAATTAATTATTAATATCTTTGCCCATGTATTAAATACTGCAGTTGTTTTGCTCTAATGAATCTTTGAAACTTCCTATCCTTTAGATTTTATTTTTATTTTTATGAAAGATCCTATCCTTTAGATAAAAGAGTAGTTATTGATGATAAGAAAAGTACTTGTATGTAAGAGGAGAGGGAAAAATATTAAAACAAAGGAAAAACAACCAGGGATATCTTACTTTATGATGATTTAGTAAGATCATGGCATAACGTAAGACTTTGACTGTTTCTCTTATAAAAATAAAGGAAAAAGTAAGAAAGAACTCGACTATTCGAGGCTCTTCCCTTGCAGTTTATATTTTTTGAACATCAAATGTCAGAAGTATTCATTTTTGTAGTCTGTCATACTCTAAAGAGTGTTGGGGTTCTTCTTAATCTCATACTTCTATTATGTAATCAGCTGGTGAATACTATGGTTGAAGAGTTCCAACAAGAGATTTGATAATTTATGTAACGTTCTAATTGTTCATCTCCGTTAACACTAGCTTTCATGCTGTGGCAGGTTCAAGCGTTTGACAGGTCGGACTGAAGTAGCAATCACCGAAAGGGACTATAAGTTCTACAACCCAAGACATAAAGTTAGGCGTGCCTCCTCAAACACTTCTCCAACTGTTCCTGGTTTGCTTGTGAGTTCACTATTCATCCTTACATTGGTTTTGATTCTGGAATATTGAATTGTGTTGTAATAACTTGATATATCCTTTCTCAGTCATACCACAGCAATAGTGACCATGAGTTCCAGTCTGCAACAGAGGTATGCTACCACTTTTTATGTCTATTGGCTGAACTTGGCTTTCTTTGTTCTACATCTGAATCTACTGCTGATTGTATCATTTAAAAATTTAGTATCCCTCTTTCGCTGGATGGAGTAAAGTGTCGATACATTTTTCTGAGAGGTGGAAATTCCTCATTTTGGTTATGATTTATGAACCTTCAGTTTATAAAGGAAGTTATTTGCTATGTAGCACGGGTACTTCTTCTAGGTCACGTACCCGCACCCGTACCCGATATGATACATATCCTCTATGGGTACGCGCACCCATACCTAATATATCAAAATCTTGCCATTTTCAGTCCCCCGAATCCGAACCCGTACCCGTCTCTATGCAACCTAGCTTATTTGGATAGGCTTTCATATAAGCAAAAAATTATAGAAGTTGAAGGAAACAATCATTGCATTTGTTTGTCAAGATGAATATTGATAATTATGATAAATAAATATATTAAGTTTCACCTCTACGACATCAGAATACATATAGCTATATCATTAGTATGTTCTTTTTACATGACCACAGTGGAACAGGGTAATTTTGTATCAACTAAACACAATTGCAGTTGGAAGTTATCAATTGTATAAATTAGGTTGTCTATGGGAAGGGAGGTGTGGTGTGTTTATTTGAAAACTTTGTTGCCTTCATTATATACACATGGCATTCCTTATGCTGAGAGACTATGAGTGTGTTTATACTGCTTTATATTATATCTCAAATCTAAAGAGTGAGAATTCATACTTTTACAAAACTTGATGTTTAATGCTCGTTTTATGACATTCTAATTTCATGATGATATGTCCTATCTGATTAATGCAACTGGAGTGCATATGGCAGAGTCCAAGGAAGCAGGATACACCATTTAAGCATCCTTTAGTGACGTTGGCTCATCAGCCACAATATCAATCTGTGATTCTGAATCATCATCAGTCTCTTAATCAGAATCAGCAGACAACCCTCATAGCTTGCACTCATGAAAGTGGGCAGTCTTCCCATTTACCTGACATTTCTCAGGGCCATGAATCTCCAACTCTTTCTCGAGAACATGACATCGTTCGATCCCCTTGGAGGAAGTCACGCCCTGGGTCGTTTGAATATGATGGTGAGTTTTATTTTATTGTTAATTAACTTTTTGTAATGCCTGTTCATGTTGGTTTAAAAAGTTTTATTTTCATCTTACTGTGAATAAAAATATCTCTTGTTAATTATTTCATTGATGAGTGTCTTGTGGCGGTGGGATGCTAAGCTGGTGGAAATTTGGAATCCATCAGTTCTTTACCCTCTGACTTGCTAATATGTGAAAAAATGTTGGAAGGATTTTTTATGCTTGGTTACTGAACAACCCTCAGGATCCCCTAAGAGAGTATCTTAACGTTCTATAATTCTATTATTTGCGAGTGTCCGACTTCTTGATTGGATGTTTTCAAATTAAATCTTCATAATCTAGATACCAAGGCATATGCTAATATTATGTCTGTGAAGTTGATGCTATGATATTCTGGTGTCTGTTGAGAACAGTTTCTCGTCTAGTTTGGTTTTGATTAAGGCTATACACATTATGATTTCCTCAGACCCTACTAAGACCGGCATTCTTACTAGGTTGTTGACTTGTTGTTGTTGTTGATAAAAAACATAGTTCGTTGAAGACTACAAGTTCAGTCTTGCTAATAAAGAGCAATTTTGGAGGCTTCCAAGTTCAGTTTAAAGATTGGGTTTGGTTTAATTAATTAGTCTTTAAAATTATTTATCTTATCGGGCTCTTTGCGCCATTAGTTTGTGTTGTAGGCGTTTCTTATTTGGGCTCTTAGGGATTTATTGAACATGTTTAACCTTGTTGAGGGTTTTAGGTTTCGATTATAGCTCTATGATAATCTGAGAGCTTTTATGACTGAAAATTGGTTTGTCAAACCAAAAGACACTTGTTGCGAGTTGTGTTCCCTTTTTGGTTGCGGTTGTCAAATAGTTTTCTAACCTACCAAATTTAGAGAACTATTAGAGTTGATGATAAAGAATGACTTAGAAGTGTGTTTATAGCTGTTCCTTCTTAGTTCTTGCTGACATTTTGGTAATTTAAGGCATCTTAATTGTAGTTCAAGTTAAAATGATGAAACATGAAAGCGTAGTGAATAGTGCCTATAGCCACATAGGAAGTGGATAAAACTCCTTTTCCCGGTGATAAGTGGCCATTTTCCGATATTTATGTCTTTTAAGGAGTCGGCTTCATTTACAAATGACCCTAAATGGAGAGCATTTTTATTTTGCAATTATAGTGGCCCCATTCATGCTTTTTCATATTATGCCAGTCTTACCTAATTCATGAAACCTTCCCTTGTACTGCATTCTAGAAAGACGATTTTGTACATCAAGTGGCATTTTTTTGGGCTAGTCTAACGAAACTATGTAGTAAATTGTGTTCCCCTATGGATTCTCATACCATGAATTAGGTAAACATTGGTAATGCTATGAGCTTGTTGATATACTATATGCTGTCTTTTGCTTGGTTTGTCCCAAAAAGATGCAATCTCATCTTTATAAGTCTCTTTTCCATTGAATCATGATGCAAACCATTGGGTCACTCAATTTGTAGATGTTAAACAGTTGTTTTCGGCTCCTTAATTTTCCAGTTTTCTCCTACCTTTACGTTGTTAAAATTTTACTGGTATATCGGTCCTATTTCGATCTATTTGTATTCTCTTAATTGAATTCCTGAAAGCTGGGAAAAATTTCATAAATACTAGTAATTAAAAATTCCTGAACCCTACTTCCTGTATGCTAGAGACATTCCTAATCAGTGTTTTTCTCTTGTCCTTTCACAGCCAACTAGTCCTGCAAAGTTCTGTGACGAATGTGGGTCTCCTTACTTGAGGCCAACTTCCAAGTTCTGCTCACAGTGTGGTACAAAGAGGTTTGGGATATGAATGAGTTGCTCCGAATAAACGATTCATGAATCTTCTAGCCTCAACGTAGTGTTGTAATTTAGTGTTCATATAATTGAAGCCAAACTGTACCTTTTCATGTACACCTCAATAGTTCAAATGCCTTTGTATGTACACTATCAATAGATCAAATAGCTCTGGGACCATGACTGATTTTTCCTAGGTTTTAGCTTAAGTGCATGGAGAATCTCTCCATGCATATTCTTCAAATCCTCCTATTGTACTGTTATTGCATTTTTATTTTGTTACTCCATCCGTGATTGGTTATATATTTTTATATTTTAACTAGTTTGCTGTTTCAATTATACTTTGTCTGCATATCATTGACATAACATAATGCAAAGTTTACTAGAGACGCCATTTTATAGTTTTAAATGCTTGAAACAATTTTTATTTATTATATTTTCCAATATATTGCGCGGCTTAAGGACGACAATAATATCCACATGTGAGAATATAGGGTTTTTTTCTTCCCGTTTCCTTATTTCCTCACCTCTCCTCTCGCAACCGATTTCCCCTTTTCTCTCATTCATCCTTGAAGCTCGCTCCAGACCAATGAGACCTCTGATTGTGTTGGTAATTGATACGACTTTGTTGGATTCGGGGGAGATTGATCGCAATTTAGTCAATGTCAAACCTCAAGAGACCTGGCCATTTGTTTTGTTTGGACAGTATAGTTGATAAATGTGTTTTTGACGCTCATGAGACCTTTTAAAGTTCCTTTTCTCTTTTTTTATTTTCTCCTTTCATCCTTTATGCTACCCTTTCTCTTCTTTTTCTAGGATCGTTCTTTTAAATATGTAGCATTATGACCCATATTTAAGTGTTTTTCGTGCCTTTGAGCTTCTTAGTCACTCTCACTTGTCAATGGTGTAGGTTACATAGCCTTTGGAAGTCTATCTGTTCCACTGAAGTACTGGAAATGAGTAGCAAACACATGTAGCAAAATATACTTCAAAATTTGGCAAGGGGCACTTCAAATTGTCGTATCTTCCGAACTATGCATCGGATTGAGGTGATTCAAGCTTAAGGTGAAAGTTTGTCACAACGGATCTTCAATAGTTGGTCATAAGCTTGATTTGGGGCTAAAATGTGGGAAATATGTGTGTTTTAAGATGAGATATTGTCAGATAGAGAGTTAGGTGCTAAACAACATGCATAATTCATAAAACCTCTTATCAACAACGGTGATTTGAATGGCAACATGAGTCTGGTGTGTGATGTGTGGCTTATATGAAGATTGAGATAAGAAAACTGTAGTGGAAACTAGATCAAAGCTCTTGTATGAATGTATAATGGTTCCTAAGAACTGGTTGTGACAAAATCTCATTTAGATGACATCTATATCATTCATACGCACAATTGTAAAAAAAAAAACTCTATGCACTGAAAGGTTTTTTTTTCCAACTATTCTTTATATGTAAATTTGATTAACGATTCAAAATTCATGGGATACCCCTGTTGTTTTAAAAATGCACTAAATGCTCTTGTGGTTTAATAAAAAGCATAAAACGCCCTTAATGACTAACTCCGTTATGTTTTCGTTAGTCATTAAGGCCAAATCAACCTAATTATCTCAAATAACCTAATTATTCTAATTAATGCTAATTAAATCCTAATTATTACATGTAGTTAGACCATAATCAATTCAAAAACCCCACCGACCCACCACCCCAGCCACCCCTACCAGCGGCTCCAACCTTTCCCGCCCAGCCACCCCCATTCACCCACCCACCACCCCAGCCTTGAAACCACCCCTAGCCAATAATCTAGTATTTCAATGTTAATTATTTTATGAGAGGAGAGAGAAAGTGGAAAGAGAAAAATATGTCCGTGAGAGCGGAGAGAAAAAGAGTACTTGATAAAGATGGTTCACTAATGTTTCACGTGTCATTGGGCTTTGAGCTAGAGAATTTCAAACGACATGGTTTAACTTGTAATTTCAAATCCCTATTTATTGGGCTGTATTGAATTGACCAGAAATTTGGACCAATTCCAGATTTTAATTTATTAATCATCCAAACACATTAATTGACCAAATTCTAGAATTTTCAAATAGGACTTAACAAACTATGTGACGTACAGTAACAATTGCCTAGTTTTTTTTCTCCTTCTAATATTCTTTTTCTTATGCAAAGCGCGCAGTTGCCTAATTGGATTATGATTTATGACAATATCTTGTTGCCTAGTTGGATTAGGTTGACTTAGACACCAATTAAGCTAAACTAATCAAGTTCACTAATTAACTCCATTTTTCACAATTGACTAAGATCATAAATATTAATGATGAAAATGAACCCAAGATAATCTTGAGGAAGAAGATTAGTGAGACTAATTTAGACCCTAAGCAAGGCCGACTTTCGATGCCCAAAATGAAGCTTCTTGTTGATACGCCGTTTGTGACATATCCAGAGCATCTGAATCTTCAAAACACGAAGAATTTCAAGATTGACGTGAAGGTGATCATGAACAATACTGTATATGTATGATATGTCGCTCAGTAAATGGAAATACCACCAAAAGAACATCAACAAGCCTCGAGGATTCAAGTATGTGCTGCAATGTGGATGGACGGAACTTCTGGCAGAACAGATACTGGAGAAAGATGACATTATTCTTGCTTGTTATGTCGTTCCGCATTGACAACCAGCCTCACTTTGCTATTTTCAAAGACTAGAATCTTAAGGTTAGTTTTTGATATTCAGGTTTTGGATTGATTTTTTGATATACAAGTATTAATTATACTTACATTATTGATTATACTATTATAGTTTCTTTGTTTTATTTTGCAATGTCCTGATGCTGCTGCCTGCTAGGATGTCATTAAATATTTCAAGGATTACTGTTAGAATCCCCTACGAGAGAATCTTTAACATTCTAGTATTTGCGAGTGTCTGACTTCTTGATTGGATGGTTATAGCTTTCATAATCTTGATACGAAGCGATGCATATGTTAATTATACTGGGTTGTTGTTGATCAAATACCTTTGCATGTACACTTTCATTGATCAAATAGCTCCGGAACAATGGTTTTTCCTAGGTTATTGCTTTTTTTTGTTGCTCCATCTCGTGATCGGTTAGATAAATTTTATCTAGTTGTTGCTCCAAAAATATTGACAATTTTCTTCATGAAGTGAAAAATGAATGACAGTTTTATACTATATACAGTTTGTTAAGTTTGCTGTTTCAATTATACTTTGTCTGCATATCAGTGACAGAATACAAAAGTTTACTAGAGATGCCATTTCATAAGTTATCACAGAAATTTAACAATCACAGAAGCTGTAAAACAATGTATATGAACATTAACCACACAAAAGTTGCAGCATTTAGATTTAAGGACTAATAATAATCAAGTGAAAGAATGAGTAAGTCGATCAACAAGTACTAATAAAATGTTTAACATTGATAAATCAAGTCTTAAATGGCCTGATAATGCTAATGATATAAACACTAAAACAAATTAAAACATATCCTTCTCCTTAAGTTCTTAACAAACTACATATATATAAACAAGTATAATAGTATTCTATGCCCAACTTAGCTATATATATACTACCATCATCATAAGTCACAATATCACTCCCGAACAACTTGAAGTTAGTCTCTACGTTTAACAATTGCAATTGCTATGTGAAGCTTCTTGTTAGACCGAAACGACACAAGCCGAATAATATCGTCTCGCCTTCGGATTATGCTCTTTCCTAAGTTGAGGCCATCCATGTCCCAACACATACCTCCATCCCGGCTCGTTGTTGTTGTTGTTAGCATGGTAGTCCCATCTACTTAGCCGCATATCATACTCGAGATGACTCTATAATCACCTTCACGTCTATCTTGGCCTTCTTATTGTGACCAACTTTCCGTTGAAGAAGTAGTTCCTCTTCTTTTGTCAAAAACGGAGTAAGAATCCGCTTTGCTTTGGGATTGACAATCGCGCTTGCTTATCTTTAGCATCGGTATCCGTAAGCTCCTTGTTCTCCATAATAATTCCGGCATCTCTTACATCGTTATATTTCACATCATTCCGAATATGATCCAGCAACAATCCTAACTTATCATCACCCAGTGGTGGTATATTAAGGATCAACTTGGGGGTAGTTTTTCTGTTACTCGTAACATAGGAAAGTTGCTTGGCATTCACTTGATGTTGATTAGAAGCTGGAGATGTTTCTGGTAATTGGGAAGAAACCATATAAGCAAAAGAACGCTTCTTAGGTGGGAAGAGTTTGTTATTCTCATCACTGTTGGTAGAGCGTACGAATTCGGATTCCGCCATATAAGCATAAGAACGCTTCTTAGGTGGGAGGAGTTTGGTGTTCTCATCGCTTTTGGTAGAGTGTAGGTATCCCGAATTCGATTCCGCCATTATAGAAACAAGCAAGAGCTTAGGGGGCGTTTGGTTCAATTAAAGGAGTGGAAAGGGAATGGAATAAAGTAGAGGGAAGGAATGGTAACAATAATTGTTACTTTTATGCCTTGTTTGGTTGAGCTTTTTTGGGGGTATGGAAACGGATTCAATAATCCGAATCCATTACTCCTTGTTTGGTTTGGGTAGTGGGTTAACCATTACCCTTACTTGAGGGTAATCCAAACTCCCAAAATGTTACCTTCCTAATTAGAGGAGTAACAAAATCCTTTTCATTCCCTTACAAGCGATTCCTTTCCATTGTTGAACCAAACACCCAACAAAAGTAACAATTATTGTTACCATTCCTTCCCCTCTACTTGATTCCATTCCCTTTCCACTCCTTTAATTGAACCAAACGCCCCCTTATTGGGTGTTTGGTTCAACAATGGAAAGGAATCGCTTGTAAGGGAATGAAAAGGATTTTGTTACTCCTCTAATTAGGAAGGTAACATTTTGGGAGTTTGGATTACCCTCAAGTAAGGGTAATGGTTAACCCACTACCCAAACCAAACAAGGAGTAATGGATTCGGATTATTGAATCCGTTTCCATACCCCCAAAAAAGCTCAACCAAACAAGGCATTAATTATAACAACTAGAAAGGAACAAAGAGAAGTAGGGTTGAATGAAGCTTGAGGGTTAGAATATTTTTTGGAAGGAAGAGAGACGAGAGTGTGTGTGTGTATGTTGATGAATGAAAGAGTTAAAAGGAGGGGGTAAATAATATATAGCCATAGGAAGAACACCGAGAGAATGTAGGAATACTACTAATACTAACATTAGGATTCATCGAGTGTTGATATATAGATGAGTTACTTAATTGGTGCTCAAGATTAAAAATGTACTTTCCGAAATTACGTTGATGCATTAAGAGATGATCATTGTTAAGTAAAATCCTAATCCAACTAGGCAATAACTACCAATACTATCATTAGTGAATATATGGATTTCTCCTATAATATAGAGATAGGATTATCTCTAATGTCCTAATAAGCTATTAAGAGATTAATTTAGCGATCACAAGCGAGATTAATTTAGCAACCACAAGCTCACAAATAAAGGCCATTGTACAATAATTTTATCGAAAATATAATGATATTAACAACAAAATTCATTTTACTTCTTGCACGTAATTTACCAAATAATTCGAATTTTCTACTCAATTCTCAATTGAACTAATCCTTTTAAAAAAATCAAATTTGAAATTTTCGAACAAACGTAGTGGTCCCCATTCAAACAAGTCCACATAGATTTATTAGGTTGTTGTTTTTTAATATTGACAATAATTATTTGTTATTTGTAAACAAAATTTCATGGAAATCGAAAATTAGCTTTGTAGTTAATCAAGCAATATTTTCTAATTAAGAGATTAATTAGCGAGCAAAAGTTCATAAAAAGGCCATTTTACAATAAAATTATCAAAAGTGTAATGATATATCTTAACTACGGAAATAATTACATTGTTTGAAAATAACTATTTAACAATTTTTTTGTTGTTTTATTACCGTCGACTTTTATTTGCACGTAAATTCCAACTGGTTTTTCCTCCTTTTTCTCAATTGTACTTCAAAAATCCTCGATTATAATCTTATATTTTGAATGTTTCGAACAAAAGGTGGTGGTCCTCGTTAAAACAAGTTCAGATATAGGTAGTTATTTTCAAAAAGTAATACAAATTATTAGTTATTTGTAAACAAAATTTTCTGGTAATTGAAGACCTAGGAATCTGAAGATGATTATGTAAAGAAAATAAGAACATAATGGTTTTTCCTAATCTATACAAATATATTAAAAGGTACGGTGAACCGAAATAAAGAACCGTGCAATGTGGCGCTATCCCTTAAAGTGTTTGCTTCATGTACTCTACATACAATAAAAATTTAGAAATGCATGGTATGAGATTTGATCCCATGACTTTAAGTTTATCTACTAAAGTCTTAACCACTAAACCAAGTAATGTTTGGTGTTATAATTTTGAAGTAAAATATAAATACATTAAAATTATAATTACCCGGGGCATAGTTCGGGCCTAAAAACTAGTTTATCTCTATATATTGTTTTTCACCTTTTGCTAAAACTACATCAAGATGAAGTAATAGAAGGGCTTGGAAAAAGCAGGGGAGGCCAAGGAAGCTGCAATGTGTTTGCTCTATTCCTCTATTGGAGAATGTATGGGCTCTACAATCAATTTGTCAATTGTCAACACCAATTATTGTTCAATACTTCATATGTTCTTTTTTAGCTGCCACAACGCCAATGTTTTAGTCACATTTTCCATGTTCATCAGATCTTGTTAGATTTGTTTCACTGTGTAATTTCAACAAATCAAGTTTTTCTATAAATATTTTTTTTTTTTTTGGTGAAAGATGGATGCATTAAAACTTAAATAGTAGTGTCATACAACTCCTGAGAGCAAACTATAGTGTCATTACTAATACATTCTTCTAGATACGTCTTTACGCAATAGCTAGGAACATGATGGAAAATGCTAGCTACGGTATTACATATTTGTGGGTCTTCATGCGCCATACAATGTTTCGCCATCTTGTCCGCAATTCTGTTATCATGCCTCTTGCAATGGAGAATCTTGAACTCCTCAAACTTCCTGCCTAACTCCCTGCATTTACATAAGACATCAGTATATATGTTAGTTTGGGTTACTTCCTGGTCAAGGAGTTGTGTGGCCATTTTACAATCGGAAAAAAGCACCAACTTCCTAAAACCATGGTGGAGGGCGAATGATAACCCCTCATAAATACCCTGAAGCTCCGCCCCCAATGCGTCTCGTGCGAAAGTGGTCTTGGTAAACCCCAACACCCAGCTCCCCTCATTCGTTCTAATCACCCCCGCTAGGCCACTAGTTTGGGCTTGGCTTTTAAATGCGGCATCCACATTTAACATGGTCCAAGAGTAGGGTGTATGATCCCCTAAGCGATAGGGCTGGGTTTGTTCCCTTAGGTGCTTCATATGGTGGTTGGCTTGAAGGTACTCCCGAGCACTTCTCCATGCCCGAGCAAGCACATCCTCGGCGGAGTAGGGATTCTTTGTGGGGTTAAAAATAACATGGTTTCGACTCTTCCAAATTTCAAAACATAGGAAGGGGAAAATTATGGACCATTCAATGTTTCGGAATTCATTTTTGTTCTTAAGGTTTTCTTGCAGCCATCGGCTCGTGTTTTGGGATTCAACAGGGAGGTATGTGGATACTAACATCCATATGTTTTGGGATTTTGGGCATGATCGAATAATATGATTAGTGTCTTCAACAGCATGATGGCATCTTGGACACTGCGTCTCCTGGGCTATGTGTCTATCACGGAGCAATTTGTTGTGGGGAAGACGGTCAAGGGACACAAGCCACAGGAAGAATTGAACTTTTGGGGTAGTCTTAATGTTCCAAACCCAGCCTAAATCTAGCACATTATTGCACGAAATTTGCGCCTTATAAGCTAGGGAAAGCGAAAACCCCTGATGGTCTAGGTATGATGGCGCAAGGATATCATGATGGGTTGATTCATTGGGGGTTGCCATATTCAAGATTCGACTGGTTATGTTCTCCGGAATAGACAAGGACAAGCTCTCTAAATTCCACGATCCATTCCTAGTAACATCCCTCACCTTATACTCATTTTCATGTATATTCAATGGGCCAGCTACAAGGCTTCGAATGTTCCCTATTCCTAACCAATCATCGTGCCAAAAGTCTATGTTCGCCCCATTCCCTATGATCCATTGACTATTTTTTGCGAGGAGAGCCCAGCCTTTTCCTACACTTTGCCATATTGGCGACCCTTTTGCAAATGATGTCACATAATCTCTATGAACATATTTAGAATTGATGCATTTTTGAGCGAGGTTTTCGGGGCCCTGCGATAATTTCCAACCCAACTTAGCCATGTATGCTTTGTTCATCAAGGTTTGGTTACGTATACCCAGGCCTCCCAAGGTCTTAGGGGTGAAGGTCCTTTCTTTTCCCACAAGATGAATTCTTTTTTGCGTTTCAAGGTCCCCCCAAAGAAAATTATTGCAAACTCTATCTAGATCTGTGAGGGTTGCAGCTGGGAGAAACATGGCTTGCATGTAGTAGGCCGGAATGGTTGAAAGGGTAGAAGATATAAGGCATAACCTCCCTGCTCTTGACAAGTATTTTGTTTTCCAATTGGCTAGCTTTCCTTTGACTTTATCTACCACGAATTGGACTTGACTCTTTGAGGGTCTCTTATGGGATAAGGGTAGGCCTAGGTATGTTCCTAGGTTCATATTCTCCTCAATATTTAGCGTTTGTTGGAAAAGGGTTTTATGTTCCTGAGATGTGTTGGGGGAAAAAATGAGTCTACTTTTGCTCTCATTGATTTTTTGTCCCGATACTTGACAAAATTTTCTCAGAATTTCCCTAACTGTAAATGTGGTTGATTCATCGACCCGTCCAAACAACAGAAGGTCATCAGCAAACATTAGATGCGAAACGGGGACTTTTTCTTTTCCAACCCAAAAAGGGGTCCAAGTCTTGTCCATGGTGGCTTGAGTAATCATATGAGATAGGGCCTCTAGGCATATATTGAACAAGTATGGAGACATAGGATCCCCTTGTCTCAACCCTCGAGTGTGATTGAAAGTATGGGACTTCCTTCCATTAATGAGAATTGAGGATGAAGATTGGGACACACAACTCATTATCAGATCAATTGAAGACTCATTTAGGTCTAAATTTTGAAGACAAGTTCTTGCAAAGCTCCATTCAATCCTATCATAGGCCTTTTCTAGGTCAATTTTTAGTGCAAACCAGCCAGTTTTGCCCTTTTTCTTATGCATTGAATGTAAGATTTCAGTTGCAACTACAATATTAACATCCGGCCCCCGCCCTTTGATGAAGCTATTTTGATTAGGTGAGATCCAATATGGGATTAGGGGCTTCAATCTGTTGACTATAACCTTAGTTGCCAATTTATATACGGTATTGCATAAACTGATGGGTCTCAGGTATTTAACAGTTTCAGGAGGGTGTTGCTTAGGGATTAGGCATATAACTGCCCGACACATTTCCTGAGGCATCTTTCTTTGAGAAAACCAAGACCTAATGTTCTGACACACATCTTTCCCTACAACGTCCCACATCTTTTGAAAGAATATGGGGTGAAACCCATCGGGACCCGGGGCTTTGGTAGGTTTCATTTGTTTCAAGGCCTTCCTAATTTCCTCATTGGAGGGTGGATACGCAATGTCAATTAGGTGTTGGCTCGGATTCTCTCTCCATGTACAATCTTCTTGGTCCGTGGAATAAAGATTTTGAAAAAACTTTTCAATATGAGTCCTCAATTGGTCAGGGTCCTGAATATCCAAACCTACTTCATTCCTAAGGGATAAAATTCTACTCGCATTGCGCTTTATCATCACGCTTCTATGAAAGAAATTAGTATTCCTTTAATTTCTCCCTCTTTTAAATAATGCATTATTATAGATGTTGATGATTAAAATTATGGTTTGTAAAAAAATTGCCAATAATAAAATAAGCTTAGGTATCTATTAGCATGACCCTGAAAAAGTTCCTTGACAAGTAAATCATTCTATTTATCAGTCTATGAAACTGGTAAAAGGTTAGATGTACACCACTCTTAATTTGGAAACTCATGATGTTATATTTTTTAATTTAAATCACAATTAGTTTACCTCTCAAACTTCCTTCCTGATTTACAGAAAACTTATCACTAATAAAAGTGGTGTACATGTACATTGAGTATACATCTATCACGTCCTCTCAAAATGAAAAATAAATATTTTATTACCATATTTTATTACAATAGACATATATAGAATATTGATAAAACACAATATACTTTAGGCCGGATGTATTTTGTTCTAATTAGAATGCTTCTATGGATAGATTTCCTAATATGTATACAATTCTAAGAACAAAATATATCTTGAAGTATATTGTATTCTATCAAATATGTTACTACTTTGGAGAGATTGGTAAGAATATTCAATTGGGTTAGTATATTTAGGACAAGATTTCTTTCCTAAATCAACATTACATCACCTCGATTTAATCCAAACAATGATCACCGCATTATCTTGTTCCCTAGTTGGATTAGACACCAAGCTAAACTAATCAAGTTTACGAATTAATTCACTTTATTCATTAATATTTCATATCCTACATTCTTTAGGAAATTTAATTACTACTACCTGAATTCCTGACATTTTAGCACCTAAAATATGTTAACACCTTATCATTAAAGGTAACTAATATGCTTCTCCAAACACAACCTTATCACTAATCTTATTTTGGAACCTCATGATACTTTAATTTTGGACTAAAATCACAATTAAATTGCCTCCGTCCTAATTTAAAGAAAACTTAGTGTACATCTATCACTTCCCCTCAAAATGAAAAATAAATATTTGATTACCATATTATATTGCAATAGACATAGAATATGTTACTACTTTGGAGAAATTGGTAAGGGTATTTCAATGAGTCCGGATCCTCTAGAGTCTTAATACAACTCTATACATTTTAAAATCAAGGGCTCATATTGGTGGAAAGTGGAAAATTAGGGGTAGATTTTGATGAGAATAAATAGGGGGAATTTTAAAAAGATAATATATGAGCTATTGATTTTTTATTCAATGGTTGATATATATTGCTCAAACTCTACCTTGTAGAGTTATTTTAGAACTCTAGAGGATCCAAACACGTAATTCAATTGGGTTAGTATTTAGATCAAGATTTAATTAATACTACCTGAATTCCCATCAATTCTTAGAATATCCCAATCTCATTTTTTCTTATAGAAATACCCTAATCATATTAATGCAATGTTTTCACATTTGTAAACTTAGGCGGCAAGCTAATTAACTAATAAGTTCATAAGAATCATAAGCTACCTAGAATTTTACTAAATAATAACCTAGTTCCTGCCAAGGAATGAAATCTATATATACTTCATTATCTCCACCTGCTCTTTCATTGTTAAAATCCTTCCATTCACAAAACCTCAACCTAATTTCTCTTCTCCATTCATCCCTACTTTCTTTCTTTCTTCGTGAGCTAACTTAGCTTAATGGCGGAATCATCAAAAACACTAGGCTCGAGCAGCAACATCCCTGAGAATAATGTTGTAGTTCTTCCCAAGAAATGTCATTATGATGAATTACCGCCTTCAACCTCTAATCAAGATCACCAACATCATAAAGCTAATAAAATTTGCTACGTTTTACGCGGCTGTAATAAGACCCTCAAGTTGTTCTTATCGAAACCAAACTCGTCACCACCTTCATCTTATGATGCCCAAGACACGAACCATCAGTCTGCTGTCTCGATGATCGATCCCATCACAACCAACGACGTCAACAACAACAAAGGCGGCAACAACAGCAACAACAGCAACAACAACAACAACAACAACAACACCATCAGCAACAATAGCAGGAACAACAGCAGCAACATCATCAACAACAACAGTAACAACAGCAACAACATCATCAACAACAACAGTAACAACACCAGCAATTGTGATTCCCTCCCACCCAATAAGCGTCTTCGCCGGGAGACAAGTAATAACCGGCAAGTGCAAGATCATGATAATCAGAAACAATTAAACAATGAGGAGGAAGGAGCATCGTCGTCTACCAATGCTGTTGGTAAGGATGGATCAGTTGATGTTGATATGAAGTTAGGATTACTTCTGGATCATCTTCATAATGTCATGAATATTACAGATGTGATTGATGCCAAGATAATCTTTGAGATTTCAAATTCATCCAAATACATGAATTGATTCACTCAATAGGCTCCTTTTGTAGGATATAGATCCCTAATAACCTCAATAAAACATACCCCAAATTAATATGAGTAATACCTAGGGATGCTTATCGGTCGAGCCAAGCCCGAACTGTGATCTCTTCTGCTTGTGTCCGTTGAAGTTTATTCGAGCTCGAGCTCGAGCCGAGCTTGAAGATTAACGAGCAAAACTTTGTTCGAGCGAGCTTTGACCAAATTCAAACGAGTCGAGCGCGAACTGTTCACGAACAGGCTTGACTCTTTATTGCCCTTAGTTTTTACATGTTTTTTTTATTTTTCCTTTTTTATTGAGATTTATAGGTTCTCTTTTAGACTATGAAACTATTAACTTATTATTGTGTGATATCTAAGTTAATATATATAAATATATATATATATATATATATATATATATATATAAGTTAATATAGAAAAAAAAAATATATACTTCCTCTGTTTTGTTTTAAATGAAACGTTTGCTTTTTCACACAACCCAACACGCTTCTTTAATCATTAATATCTTTAGTTGTGCACACGTAAAAAATATAAAAAAGTTATAATATCCTAAATATATTAATCCAATGGTTTATATTTGTAAACTTAATTGGGCGCGAAGCTAATCAGTTAATTAGTTGAGAACCTAACAACTGAAATACCCAATTCATCCCAATATTACTACCTCTACCTCATCTTTCATTCTTGATTCCTTACACTCACAAAAACTCAACCTGAATTCTTTTCTCGACACATCCATACTTTCTTTCTTTCTTGCTTTCTTTCTTTCTGATATTAATGGCGGAATTACCAGAAATGAGACCTTCAACTTCTGATAAAGATCACTCAGATCATAATGCTGATGGTGAACGTAGGTACCATTCTTCTGATGATGCCCAAGAAACGAACCAGCTTGCTGTCTCCATGATCAATCCCACCACCAATGAAAACAACGACAACAGAGATGATACTAAATCAGTTGATGTTGATATTACGGAGTTGAATTCACTGCTAGATCGTCTTCATAATGTCGTGGAGATTAATGATGTGACTGATCCCAATATAATCTTGAAGAAGAAGCTTACTAAGACTGATTTAGACCCTAAGCAAGCCCGACTTTCGATGCCAAAAAAGAAGCTTCTTGTTACGTTTCTGACAAATTCAGAGCATCAGAATCTTCAAGACAATAAGAAAGTCAAGATTGACGTGAAGGTGATCATGGGCAATTCTGAGTATGATATGTCGCTCAGTCGCTGGAACTACCACCAAACCAACATCGACAAGCCTCAAGGATTCAGGTATGTGCTGCAATGTGGATGGACGAAACTTGCTGTAGATCATGAACTGAAGAAAGATGACATGATTCTTGTTATGTCGTTCCGCATTAACAACCAGCTTCGCTTTGCTATTTTCAAAGTCTAGAATCTTAAGGTTGGTTTTTGATATTCAGGTTTTGGATTGATTTTTTGATATACAAGTATTATACATTATACTATTATAGTTTCTTTGTTTAATTTTGTAATGTCCTGATGCTGCTGCCTGCTAGGATGTCATTAAATTATTTAAGGATTTTTAATACTTGATTACTGTTAGGATCCCCTAAGAGAGAATCTTAACATTAGTAGTTGGGAGTGTCTGACTTCTTGGTGGGATGGTTATAACATTAAATCTTCATAATCTTGATACGAAGCAAGGCATATGTTAATTATACTGGGTTGTTGTTGATAAAGAAAAAACAGAATTAGTTGAAGACTACAAGTTCAGTCCATAATTGACAGTTTGGGCTTAGTTTTAGTTACTTTACCTTGAGTTTGAGTATTTTTGCTAATAAAGGAGCAATCTCCAGGCTTCCAATTTGTTTAGTTCAAAGATTGGGTTGATTTTTGATTAATTAGTCTTCAGAATTATATTTCTTATTGGTCTCTTTTACGCCATTAGTTTGTGTTAAGGGTTTTTAATGTATAGGGTTTCTAATAATCTGAGAGATTTTATGTTTGATGATTGGTTTTTCAAAACAAAAGACACTTGTTGCGAGTTAGCTTGTCTTCCCTTTTTTGGTTGCGATTATTGAATATTTCTCTAAGCTGCTGAATTTAGAGAACTATCCATCTTTTAGTTGTCGTCGTCAGGTAGAATTGATGATAAAGGAGGACCTAGAAGTGTGTTTATAGCTGTTCTGGTGACCTTTTAATTTGAGGCATCTTGATTGCTGTTCAAGTTTAAATGATTTTGCAATTACAGTGGTCATTTCTTTCCTTATTTACCCACGTTTTATCTGTTATATTATGCAAGTGTTGCCTAATTTATGAAACTCCCCTTGAACTACATTCTGGAAAGATGAATTTGTACATCAAGTGGTATATACTTGGGCTAGTCTGATAATACTATGTAGTGAGTGATGTTCCCCTGCCGATTCTCAGACCATGGATTATAACATTGGTAATGCTATGAGCTTGTTGATATACTATATGCTGATTTCGCCTTTGGTTTGTCCCAAAAAGATACAATCTAATATATATGTCTGTTATTGAATGAATCATGACGGGAACCATTGGGTCACTCAATTATACATGTTAAACAATTGTTTTACTGGTATATCTATCCTATTTTTGTTGGGCTTGTGGAGTTTGTGCAAACACAAGGAGGAAGGCTCGGCCCAACAACTACAAGAGAAAGCCAGGCTCCCCCCAGACCCAGTTGCCGGGCGGGCCGGCAGGCTCGGGCGGGCGGGCCGAGGCGGGGGCGGACCCGGCCGGGCGGGTCGCTGCTTGCATTGTCAATTCTCGCCCTCGAAGGCAATACTCCCTTTGAACCCGCACCTGACGAGCTCCATATTGGCCCGGCGGGCGTGTGGACCGGGCGGGGCTCCCAAAGCCCGGCGGGCCGGGCCGTAGTTTTGGTTCTGCCTCAAAGGCAGGAAGTTAAGTTCTTTAGTCCCCCGGGCGGGCTACTTGGCCCGGGCGGGCGCTCGGTCGGGCTATCCAGATCTGTCGGGATTTTTTGCGAATTTCTGCTTTAATCTCGACCCTTGATTTGTTCTAATCCCCTAAAAGTATATAAATCCCCCTCTTTCATGTTTTGGGTTACTATTCACACAAAGAGAGATCAACCTAGGGTTTAGTGAAAGAGGAGAGAGAAAATAGCATTAAATCATCCATTAATGCTTGTATTGTTCATCCATTTTCTTCATTAATCAAAGGTGCTTGCTTGGTGGGTTTTTTCTCCCGGTGCTCGGGTTTTCCCACGTTAATCGGTGTGCTTTTCATTGCTTTCTTATTTGTTCTTAGTTTCATTACTTTTCATTTGATTGTTGATTAGTGGTGATTTCAAGTAATTAGTTGGTTTGCTTAATCTAATTCTCAACAATTGGTATCAAGAGCTAAGGTTTACCTTGGGAAAAGTATTTGAATTAGATTTGTGTGCAAAACTAGTTATTTGGTGATTGGAGTTCAAAGTTTTTTGCTTTGTTGATATAAAGTTGTGATTTTTGAACTTGGGTTGTTGTTCAACAATGTAGGATGGAAAGGTGAGACTTGAGAAATTTGATGGGAAAGATTTTGGCTTTTGGAAGATGCAAATAGAGGACTATTTGTACCAAAAGAATCTCTTCCTACCACTTGAAGGCACAAGGCCAAGTGGTATGAAGGAGGATGAATGGAAAGTGCTTGACCGACAAGCTCTTGGTGTAGTGAGATTGACATTGGCCCGGAGTGTGGCTTTCAATGTCAAGGAGACGAAAACAACGGCGGAGTTGATGCAAACTCTATCAAATATGTATGAGAAGCCTTCGGCAATTAACAAGGTGTATTTGATGCGTCGGTTGTTTAATCTTGAGATGGTTGATGGAGGTTCGGCCACCGAACACATAAATGAGTTCAATTCGATTATTAGCCAATTGTCTTCGGTTGATATCAAGTTTGAAGATGAAGTGAGGGCATTGATCTTGATGTCTTCTTTGCCTATGTCATGGGATACGGTGGTTTCCGCTATTAGCAACTCTTCGGGGAAGGAGAAGTTGGTATGTGACAATGTGAGGGATCTTATCTTGAGTGAGAGCACTCGGAGAAAGGAGTCCGGGGAATCATTGGGCGGAGCTTATCATAGTGGTAATAGGGGAAGGGGAAGACAACAAAAGGGCAATGCCAAGCATGGGAGATCAAAGTCTAAGGGGCGAAGTAAGTCGAAGGGAGGTGCTCATCTTGTATGTTGGGGTTGCGGCGTGAAGGGGCACACTAAAAGAGAGTGTCCCAATCCCAAGAAGAAGGGTGGTGTGAATCATAAGAATCGGGATGATGCAAGTTCATCCGTTAGTGTTGCATCCGATGAACTTGGTGATGCTTTGATCTTGAGTGTTGATAGCCCAATTGAGTCTTGGATCCTTGATTCGGGAGCTTCATTTCATTCCTCTCCATGCAAGGAGCTATTTCGCAACTTCAAGGGTGGGAAGTTGGGAAAGGTTTATCTAGCCGATGATGAACCTTTGGATATCATGGGGAAAGGGGAAGTTATGATCAAGACTTCAAGTGGGAGCCTATGGAAACTTCAAGATGTTAGGTTTATACCTAAGTTGAAAAAGAATTTGATTTCGGTGGGTCAATTGGACTCATGTGGTTATAGAACCATGTTTGGTGTTGGTGTTTGGAAAGTAACCAAGGGAGCTATGGTGGTGGCTCGTGGCTCTAAAACCGGCACACTTTACACTACCATAGGGTGTAAGAGCATGATTGCTACAACCACGGAATGTGACACCAAGCTATGGCATACTAGGCTTGGGCACATGAGTGAGAAAGGGATGAAGATTCTAGCTTTAAGGGGTAAGTTGTCGAATTTGAAATCAATCGACATGGAATTTTGTGAGAGTTGTGTCTTTGGGAAGCAAAAGAAAGTGTCCTTCACAAAAACCAAGAAGTCTTTGAAAGATGAGAAGCTAGAGCTAGTGCACACGGATGTATGGGGACCTTCCCCCATCAATTCCCTTGGTGGCTCACGGTATTTTGTGACCTTCATTGATGACTTTAGCCTAAAGTATGGATTTACTTTATGAAGCACAAGTCCGAGGTGTATGAAACCTTCAAGGTTTGGAAGGCGGAAGTTGAGAATCAATCGGGCAAGAAGATAAAGAGTATCAAGTCCGATAATGGAGGTGAGTATGAGTTGGAAGCTTACAAGAAGCTTTGTCAAGAGCATGGCATTGTTTTGGTGAGGACCATTCCGGGGAAACCTCGCCAAAATGGGGTAGCGGAGAGGATGAATAGAACACTACTTGAGAGGGCAAGGAGCATGAGGATCCACGCGGGTCTTCCCAAGTGCTTTTGGGCCGATGCCGTGAGCACCGCGGCATACTTGATCAATCGGGGACCTAGTGTTCCCTTGGAGTTCAAGATTCCGAAAGAAGTTTGGAGTGTTAAAGAGGTATGTCTCTCACACTTGAGAACTTTTGGTTGTGTTGTCTATGTTCAATCCGAAAAGCGTGATAAGCTTGACCCAAAGGCCATTAAATGCTACTTCATAGGATATGGTTGTGAAAAAATATGGGTATCGTATTTGGGATCCTAAGAACCGTGTGGTGATTAGGCATTGTGATGTGACCTTTGATGAGAAATCCTTGTATAAGGATAATTTTGGTGGAGATTCAATTGAGAGAGGGTGGATTGGAGAAGAGCGAGAAATAGTTGAGGTAGATGATGTTCAAGCTTCTCAACATGATGTTCAAGCTCCCAATGTTGATGAATCTATTGAGTTAGAGGATGATCCTCTTGATGACATGGATGATGAGGTTCAAGGTGAACCAAGCACTCCACAAGCTAACTCCACTCCTCAAGTGAGGAGATCTTCAAGGTCTATCAAGCCACGTAATCGATACTCTCCTCATTGCATTACTTGTTGTTAACCGATGCGGGTGAACCGGAGTACTATGGTGAAGCAATGAAGTCTAGTGAATCGTCTAAGTGGGAGCAAGCCATGAAAGATGAGATGGACTCATTGTTGAAGAACAAGACTTGGGTGTTGTGTGAACTACCCAAGGGAAAGAGAGCACTATTGAACAAGTGGATCTTTCGTAAGAAGGATGAACCGGATGGCACAATCCGTTTCAAGGCAAGGCTTGTGGTAAAAGGGTTTTCACAAAAAGAAGGGGTTGATTATCAAGAGATTTTTGCTCCGGTTGTGAAGCTCACCACTATTAGAATCTTGTTGGCAATAGTGGCTTCCGAAAATCTTTTTCTTGAGCAAATGGATGTGAAAACCGCGTTTTTACATGGGGATTTGGAAGAGGATCTCTACATGAAGCAACCGGAAGGGTTTCAAGTTTCGGGTAAAGGGAACTTGGTGTGCAAGCTCATGAGGAGCTTATATGGGTTGAAGCAAGCTCCAAGACAATGGTACAAGAAGTTTGACATGTTCATGCTAGGAAATGAATTTGTGAGATCGGATGGCGATCATTGTTGCTACTTTCAAAGGTACGCAAATAGTTGTGTTTATTTGCTTCTCTATGTTGATGACATGCTTATTGCGGGTTCTAGTATGGATCTTGTGAACAAGTTGAAGAAAATTTGTCAAAGAAGTTTGAGATGAAGGACTTGGGTGAGGCGAAGCAAATACTTGGCATGAGAATCTTGAGAGATAAATCGGCGGGTTTGTTGAGGTTATCTCAAGAGGAGTATGTCAAGAAAGTGCTAAAGAGGTTCAACATGGTTGATGCAAAGCCTCGAAGTTCTCCTCTTTCTATTGACCTCAAGTTGTCAAAGGAGGATTCACCTAAAACGGATGAAGAAAAGGAGCAAATGGCCATTGTTCCTTATGCTTCGGCCGTTGGTAGCATGATGTATGCTATGGTGTGCACAAGGCCCGACATCGCTCATGCGGTGGGAGTTGTGAGTAGGTTCATGGCAAATCCGGGTGAGCAACATTGGGAAGCCGTGAAATGGCTCATGAGGTACTTGCAAGGTACTTCTTCTATGGCTCTTTGTTTTGGGAGAAAAGGAGTGATCTTGGAAGGGTTTGTTGATGCTGATTTTGGAGGATGTGTTGATTCAAGCAAGAGCACTTCGGGGTATGTTTTCACTATTGGTGGTACGACCATTAGTTGGATGTCGAAGCTCCAAAAGTGTGTCTCCATGTCTACTACGGAGTCCGAGTATGTGGCTATGTCGGAGGCGGGAAATGAGATGGAATGGTTGAAGAACTTCCTTGATGAAATGGGCATGAAGCAACAACAATGTGTGTTGCATAGTGATAGCCAAAGTGCGGTTCAATTGGCTAAAAATCCTATGTTTCACTACCGAACCAAGCACATAAAGAGGCACTACCACTACACTAGAAGTTTGGTGGATGATGGTGTTTTGGTTTTGAGGAAGATAGTCGGTTCAAATAATCCGACAGATATGCTCACTAAGGTGGTTCCTAGTGAGAAATTGAGGTTGTGTAGGACCTCAATTGGTCTCCATTGCTAAATGGAGTGAGTAAGCATCTTTGGTGATAATGAGTATGGATGATGTTTTTTTTTTGGGTTTGTATATGTTTTTTTGTGATTTGAAACTTGGTTTGCCCAAATCTCCAAGTGGGAGATTGTTGGGCTTGTGGAGTTTGTGCAAACACAAGGAGAAAGGCTCGGCCCAACAACACGAGAAAGCGAGCCCAGCCCCCCCCGAGACCCAGTGCCGGGCGGGCGGCGGCTCGGGCGGGCCGGGGGCCGGGGGGCCGGCTGGCCGCATTGTCAATCCTCGCCTCGAAGGCGGAATACTCCCTTTGAACCCGCACCGGCGAGCTCCATATTGGCCCGGCGGGCGTGTGGACCCGGCCGGGCCGGCCCAAAGCCCGGCGGCGGGCAGTGTTTTGGTTCCGCCTCAAAGGCAGGAAGTTAAGTTCTTTAGTCCCCCGGGCGGGCGGTACTTGGGCCCGGGCGGGCTACTTGGCCCGGGCGGGCGCTCGTCCGGGCTATCCAGATCTGTCGGGATTTTTTGCGAATTTCTGCTTTAATCTCGACCCTTGATTTGTTCTAATCCCCTAAAAGTATATAAACCACCCTCTTTCATGTTTTGGGTTACTATTCACACAAAGAGAGATCAACCTAGGGTTTAGTGAAAGAGGAGAGAGAAAATAGCATTAAATCATCCATTAATGCTTGTATTGTTCATCCAATTTCTTCATTAATCAAAGGTGCTTGCTTGGTGGGTTTTTTCTCCCGGTGCTCGGATTTTCGCACGTTAATCGGTGTGCTTTTCATTGCTTTCTTATTTGTTCTTAGTTTCATTACTTTTCACTTGATTGTTGATTAGTGGTGATTTCAAGTAATTAGTTGGTTTGCTTAATCTAATTCTCAACAATTTTGACCTATTTGTATTATCTTATTTGAATTCCTGAAACATTGGAATAATTACATAATACTAGAAGTATTTATTGATTCATGAACCTACTTCATTTATGCTCGCAGCCAACCACTCCTGCAAAGTTCTATGAAGAATGAGAGTCTCCTTGCTTGAGGCTAATTTCCAAATTCTACTCAGAGTGTGGTACAAAGAGGTTTGAGATTTGACTGATTTACTCCATATAAAAGATTCATGAATCTTCTAACTTCAAAGTAGTGTTTTAATTTAGTGTTTCTATAGATCAAATACCTTTGAATGTACATTTTCCATGGGTCAAATAGCTCCGGAACAATGGTTTTCCTTAGGTTATTGCTTTTTTTTGTTGCTCCATCTGTGATCGGATGTATACATTTTATCTAGTTGTTGGTTGTTGCTCCAGAAATATTGACAATTTTCTTCATGACAATATTATTCTATATACAGTTTGTTGAGTTTGCTGTTTCAATTATACTTTGTCTGCAGACTGCATATCAGTGACAGAATACAAAAGTTTACAGGACATGCCATATCATAAGTTACCACAGAAAAATTTACCAATGGGAGAAGCTGTAAAATAATGTGTATGAACATTAAATTAACCATATAAAAGTTGCAGCATTTAGATTTAAAGACTAATTAGTAATATACCCAAATTCAGTACAACTCACAAAGCAACAGAAACCAGGATGAAGCACTGGAAGCCTACAATGGAAGCTGATAGATTTATCAGTCTGCCTCGACCCCGGAATGAAGAACTGGAAAACCAGAGTCAAAGAAGCACCCTGAGACCAAATTCCATAGAAAGCACAATCAGGCTTAGCCAAATGACACTGCAAACACTTGACGAAAACGAAATGCTTCATACTCACCAACACACTCGTCTCACCACTTTCATTGCCATTACAATCTTCTCCTACAATCATAAGATTCTTGAATTGTGCCCCTAAAGTTACCAAACTGATTGACACCTTCAAACCCAATTCACCAGTTTTGCCAATCTCAACACCCATCACATCATCCAACTCACTCACACCAACAAGGGTTCTAGGAAGCTCTTGTGCATCGTCAAGAGCAGTCTGAAGCTCAGTAACTTGAGCCCTCGAAAGCGGTTTCGATATCGGAACATCTTGAATGACAGCAGAAGCATAGCCTTTAGTCTCAAAGGTGAGAAAAGGCATTGGGTTTGTAGAATTTGGGGGAAGTTTCTTGACGAGCTTGATTTGGAGGCGATCAACGGACGAAGAATTGACATCCTTTCCAAATTGGGCGATTGATTGAACACCATCATTCATCATTGTTAAGGAGGAAGAAAGTGTGATCTTTACTCTTTAGTGAGATAGACATAACAGATTTTCCCCAATTTTTCAAAAGCTGGAATGAATCTTTTCTGTCAAAAAGGCCTTGAATTTCATGGTGAATTAATGTTGATGGTATTGATGGGTAAGAGAGAGATGCCTACAAAGTGTTTGTGAAAATGTCTCGCTCAAATTTCGGGTTTAGCGCGGGTATGCAGATTACTTATGTTTTGGCGGGAGGGAGCCAGGGAGGTGCTTTTAACCTTTTTGACCTCTAAATTGAGCTTTAATTTTCAAAGTAACGAACTATTCAAATAACTGGTAATGATTGAAAATTTAGTATTCAATGCAAACACCTTACTAATGTCTAATAAGTATAACCCCTCAAAGAGCTAATGTTTAATAAAAAAAAAATTATTTTAGAAGTCCAATACAATTTATTATTGGTACATTTAGATTAGGAGGGAAATTTTAGGAGAGAAAACATATTAACATATTGTAGTGGTTTATGCTTTAGTTAATTTAGTAGTATAACTTAGTTTGTCAGATAAAAAAATTTGGCACTTGATTAGTAGAAAGAACTACAACCCATTATTATTCTTCCAAAAAAAATTCACAAAGGGGAGAAACAAATCAATTATTTTATTGACAAAAGTTGTATACAATGAGGCGTTTGTTTCATGTAAATATTTTTCTAATTTAATTGCTTTAATTCAAGCATTTTAAGGATACATTAACATTTTTATAACTGCTTAGTGTTCATGAAAAATAACCTCAAATTTTCTAATTTTACTACTATAACTCATGCTTGACATGATTTACCACGCATGGTTTTACACTAAATTTGTTTTCGGAAAGAAAATCTAAAATTTATTAACTTCACTTTTGTAAAACGAGCAAAGTTCATGGTTTGTTCATCCATCCCTACTTTCTTTCATTGTTTCTTCGTGAACTAATAACTACTCAATTTAACACAAGCTCAAGCGGTAAACCAAACCAATCAACGCATGCTAATAAGAATTTAGAATTTTAATTCAACAAAAGTGACACATCACATTAAAGACAAGCTAATTGATTGAAGGAAAAATTTTCTTGATTACACGATTAGTCTTCTTAATTTACGTTAATTCATAAATTAATCATGAAAACAAAATTACAAAAACCATTTAATGGAATGAAATCTAAAGCTACCAACGATTTACTAAGAATTATACATATGGCCTGATATGAGTGTGAAGATTATCAAAAAAATATTAAATGGGTGCGAACACTAAAGATGAGGAAAATAAATGTAGAGGAAGTATTACAGCTGGCTATTGATTTTAGGACAAAAATAAATTAACCGTTTTTCCTTTCCTAAACATAGAATCCGCGTTTTTACCGACCGCCCAAATCGGTCCGTAATA
Organism: Beta corolliflora; assembly: GCA_947648045.1. Classification (NCBI taxonomy): domain Eukaryota; kingdom Viridiplantae; phylum Streptophyta; class Magnoliopsida; order Caryophyllales; family Amaranthaceae; genus Beta; species Beta corolliflora. The sequence goes on along the minus strand of CANSZD010003084.1, from coordinate 702,135 downwards.
TGTGAAAAACGGTAGGTAAAACGATTACCGACCGCTGAACGGTCGGTAAACCTCCGTTGGTATATCGCTAGTCGGTAATCCATGATCAGCGACTGCCGAACGGTCGGTAAAAATTTACCGACCGACTATATAAAATTACCGACTGATTTTTTCACGGTGGGTAATTACCAACCAAATTCAAGTCGTCGGTATTCAGAAAGAGCAGTCGGTAATTGTTTGTGAAAAAATAAAAAAAAAATTCAAACCTGCAACTAGTATCAACTAGTGCACAGGTTTGAATCTCATTTGCATTAAATGTCGCCGCATGCTTAATATCAACGCAAAGATTGGATGAGATCGAAGATAGAAAGTTGAATTACATTTAAACTGCCAAAAGTTTACAAGGGGTAGATCGGAAAAGAAAATTACAAGACTAACTACTTCAAATATCTAAAACTCTAAAAAAGAACCTAGCAAAAGAAAAAATAGATACAGTAATCTCAAAAAAAATCATGAATTCATCTAAACAAATATTAAACTTATCTTAAACTTCACCAAAAACTTGTTCTTGATTTCTTGAAATCTTCAAATTACAGATTTACTTGATTTCCTCAACAACCCTTGTTCTTGATAGCTTGAAATCTTCAAATTGCTGAAGAACCTGTCAAACATAAACTGTCAGGTTGAAATTCACAGCAAAAATAAGTTTAAATAAAGATGAAACTTTAAGATCAAACCATAACGAAAATTAATTCAGATTTAAAATTAAAAACGAAAAAGATTAAAAGAAGAAGAAAGATAAAACGAAAAAAAAGCGAAAATTAACGGAAAAAACGAGATGGAAAAATAAAACGAAAAAAATCGAAAATTAAAACCCAGAAAGCAAAAATAAACTGAAAAACGAGAGCAAAGCATAAAACAAATTTAACTTGAAAAATATCAAGAAATTTTGAATCTTGGATGAGATAAAAAAAATTAAAACAAAAAAAAAAAGAATAAAATTTACCTTGAAATTGGATCATGAATCATTCCATGAGTTCTTGAAGTTAGATCTTGAAAGTGGTTTTTGAGATATGAGATGAAGAGAGAGAGTAAACGCTGAGAATGAGGGAGGATGGGAGAAAGAGAAAATGAGGGAGGATGCGGCGAAAACTGAATGTGAAGGGATCAAGGGATAGGGTTTGGTTCAACATTAGGTTTATTTCGTCATCCGCGAAAATACCGACCGATTTACTGTCGGTAATTATTTCAATGCTGTGGGTATTGAACGACTGTCTTACTTTTAGTCAGTAATAATAAAAAAGCCGTCGGTATCTAGCGACTGGAAATTATTCCGTTGTTAATTAAAATATTACCGACCGATATATAAGCAGTCGGTAATTTCAGTCGCTAAAAACAGGATTTCTTGTATAATCTTCCTAGAATTTCTAAATAACACTTGATTTAGGAAGTACACAGAAACAAAATTTCATGGTTTCTTATTTCTCGCTTTTGCTAGTATCTAAGAAAATCTCACGTTTGCCAGTTCCCCTATTATTGTACTAAACTAGGGTTATTGGAGTACTACTTATCCTTAAACCTAAATCCACTCCTCTTTTTATTTTTAGAGTTTTAATTTTTACCATCTTTCATTAAAAATACTAGGAGGGACATGAATTTAATTACAACTGATGCCAAAATAATCTTCAAAAGATTATGATGTATGTGGTCAGCAGCATAAACATCTAATTAAGTTAATTATTATTTATGTTGTTAATACAGAAATAAGTCAAGCTTTAATTTGGTCACTGCTTTTGTTCCAAAATCCTAATCCAATCAATTAGCTTGGCAACAATGTATGTAACTACCAATAATATCCTTAGTTAGTGTATGGATTTCTCTTATAATATAGAGATAGCTAGGATTATCTCTTATGTCCTAATAAGAAATTGTCCAATCTAAGTAATTTTCTAACTAAGAGATTAATTTACCGATCATAGGCTCACAATAAAGGCCATTGTTCAATAAAATGATCGAAAATATAATGATATTAACAACAAAATTCAATTCACTTTTTGAAATAATTATCTAATAATTTTTTTTGTATTATTACCATTAATTTTTGCATATACTTTACCAAATAATCCGATTTTTCTTCCCAATTCTCAATTGAACTAATCCTCCAAAAAAAATTATGTTGTTAAAATCGTGATTCTAGTTTGAATCGGAAACGACCTTTAGAATCGAATCGTAAAATCGAATCGTAGGATCGTAAGATTCTACAAACACGTATAATCAAGATATTGCACTCAATCTTCACTGAATATGCTAAAATTATAAGTTAAAAGACCTAAAAATTGGAAAAAATAGTTGTTTATCCACTATATTGGTAATAACTAACAATATATATCTATTATTTTCTTTGTTAGCATGATTTAAATTTGCGAGGTTTTCGCTAGTCAACAGAAATGTATAGAATCGTCTAGAATCGTGAATCGATTCGTCTACCATATTTTGAATCGTAAAATCGTAAGATTTTAAGATTTGAATCGCGATTTTAATAACTTTGTTGAAAATTTCTAACAAACATAGTGGTCCTTGTTCAAACAAGTCCACATATATTTATCAGGTTGTTGTTTTTAAATATTGATACAAATTATTAGTTATTGTAAACAAATTTTGTTGGAAATTAAAAATTAGCTTTGTAGTTAATCAAGCATTATTTTCTAATTAAGAGACTAATTAGAGAGCAAAAGTTCATAAAAAGGCCATTGTACAATAAAATTTTCAAAAATGTAATGATATATCTTAACAACAAAAAATAGTTTCATTGTCTGAAAATAACTGTTTAACAACTTCAAATTTGCCTCTTACATGTACTCTTGATACTTATCACTAATAAAAGTGGTGTACATGTACACTGAATTTACATCTATCACTTCCCCTCAAAATAAAAAATAAATATTTGATTACCATATTATATTGCAATAGACATAGAAATGTTACTATGGAGAAATTGGTAAGGGATTTCTTGTTTGGATCCTCCAGAGTTCTAAAATAGCTATTGAATAAAAAATCAATGGCTCACATATTATTTTTCCAAAATCCGGCCCCCCTATTTTTCTTATCAAAATCCATCCCCTAATTTTCCCCTTTCCACCAATATGAGCTATTGATTTTAAAATATATGGTTCAGATACAACTCTACTTTATAGAGTTTTATTAAAACTCTAGAGGATATGGACACAAATTTCAATTGGGTTAATTAGTATTTAGGACAAGATTTATTTTCTAAATCAACATTTGATCATCTCGATTGAATATCCAAACAATGATCACCGTCTAATCTTGTTACCTAGTTGGATTTAGACACCAAGCTAAACTAATATATCAAGCTTATGAATTAAACCACTTTATACATTACTATTTCATATCCTACATTCTGTGAATTCTAGAATATCCCAATCATTTTTTTTTAGAAATACCCAAATCATATTAATCCAATATGGTTTCACATTTGGTAAACTTAGGCGGCAAGCTAATTAGCAAAGTTGATAAGAATTATAATCTACCTAGGATTTTAGTAAATAATACCCTAGTTTACGAAATAAATCACGTCCCAATGGAATGAAATCCTATATATACTTCATTACCTCCACATGCTCTTTGGTTGTTCAATCCTTCCATTCACAAATCATCAACCTAATTTCTCTTCTCCATTCATCCCTACGTACTTTCTTTCTTTCTTCTTGAGCTAACTTAGCTTAATGGCGGAATCATCAAAAACACTAGGCTCGAGCAACAAAACCCCTGAGAATAATGTTGTAGTTCTTCCCAAGAAACGTCCTTACGATGAATTACCGTCTTCAACCTCTAATCAAGATCACCAACATCATAAAGCTGATAAAATTTGCTACGTTATACACGGCTGTAATAAGACCCTCAAGTTGTTCCTATCGAAACCAAACTCGTCACCACCTTCGTCTTATGATGCCCAAGACACGAACCAGCGAGCTGCTGTCTCGATGATCGATCGCATCACAACCAACGACGTCAACAACAACAAAGGCGGCAGCAGCAGCAGCAACAATAGCAGGAACAGCAGCAGCAACATCAACAACAACACAAGCAACTGTGATTCCCTCCCACCCAACAAGCGTCTTCGTCGGGAGACAAGTAATTATAATAACCGGGAAGTGCAAGATCATAATAATCAGAATCAATTAAACGAGGAGGAAGGAGCATCATCGTCTACCAAAGCTGTTGGTAAGGATGGATCAGATGATGTTGATATGAAGTTAGGATTACTGCTGAATCATCTTCATAATGTCATGAATATTACGGATGTGACTGATGCCAAGATAATCTTTGAGAGGAAACTTACTGCCTCTGATGTGAACGATCAACAAGGACGATTATCGATCCCTGAACAGAAGCTTCTTGCTTCGTTTTTGACACAAAAGAGTACGTGGGTCTTCAACACAAGGATGATCACAAGAAGAATGCCAAGATTGACGTGAAGGTCATCATGGGAAACTCCAAGTATGATCTAGGCCTAAGTCGATGGAACTACAAAGGTAAGAACAACGATAGCGTCAAGAAGGATCCCGGATTCAGATATGTGCTGACACATGGATGGACTAAACTTATGAGAGATGATAACCTGAAGAAAGATCAGATGATTCGCCTTGTGTCGTTCCGCTCCAACAACCAGCTTCATATTGTTATTCAAAGACGCTTAGAATCTTGAGGTTGTTCGGGACTGATATCGAAGTTTTTGATTGATCTCTAGATCATATAGAACTAATTATGTAGTTAGCTAGGCATATATATTAAAGTATTAGTATATACTATTACAGTTTGTTTGTTTTATTTTAGATTTCCAATGTCCTGATGCTGTTTGGGACTATAATAGTTAAGAGTAGGTTAGGTCGAAACTCAAAAGTTAGTACTTAGCTAGGTTGTATAAGTTGAGGGGTTTTTGCCTGTGAACCCTTACGATGTTTTGGTGCTTCAATTTTCAATGGAATGCTCATCTTTTTCATAAATATTTAACTTGTTTGTTTAGTTTCCTGAATTTAGCTGTTTAAATTCCTGCTTTTCTATGTCTTTGTTGTTGGCAGCGTTTAGATTACAGTATGTATGAACTATGAAGTTTTTGATGCTCAACATAATACAATTCACTCATTAATATTGATCCAATTCCATTGGTAAGAAAATAATAATCTATATGTCGTTGATTAGTAGCTAGGGTCATTAATTATTGCTTAGAGTTACTCCCTATTGCACTGTTAAAATGGAATTATACGAAGAACATTCATCGAAGATTTATGGTAACTGGTAAGCTTTGTTAATCTTCAATATTTCTGCCTCATTGATGCGAGTCGTTTCCGCAACAAAATTAAATTTATAAATCACTCACTAACTCTAACCAGATAGATAGGGAAAGTAAGGGTCGAACCCACAGAGACTGCGTTATTATCTTAAACATACTTATTTAATTATATAAATAACTATTATTATATAATATGGGGGGTTTTCAAATATCAAAACTATACTAAAACTCTTAAACTAAAATTATAAAAATAAATTACAGGAAATAAATTAAGTTTTAAAAATATAATAAAGAGGCTAATAGGAGACATGTAACTTTCTATAGATATTGGGTATAATCATTGACTCATTCGACTAGCCTAGGATAGATTGGTTAACTATATAATCCATTGAAAGCAAGTAGATTACTAGTTTTATCTTTCTTACTCGTTAAATCCCGTGAAAGCACGCAAATTTAATCCTAATCAAGCTAAAATAATCCAACCATGAAAGCATGTATCAAATTATCAAACTTGACAAAGATTAGAAACACCAATCAACCGAACCCAAACTAGCCAAAGATGCCGCAACTAATTGAATTCAATTATTACACAAGATTCTAGCAATTATAATTAGACCGGAAAAGCCGCAACCTAATTAAAACTACTATCAATCTAACAATATGAATACATGAAATAATTTAGGTGATCAATCTAAATCAATAAACATGAATCAAAAGCCAGATAATAAACCTTGTATAAATACCCACAAGAAACTAATCGTTTATAACACAAACAAAAACGTAATCTCATAAACCCATATATCAAATAGTCAATTACATATTCCTACTAGTGTAGAACTACTCTAAATTAAACATAAAAACAAAGATAGGAGATATAAGAGAGTAGAGAAAACTCATTAGGGACGAATTTTCGGTCTACATCGCTGACTTCCTTCACTCCGTATTTTCGTCTTCCCTCGTCTTCTTCTGCGGCGTCCTCATGTCGCTTCTTCTAAAACGCTCTGCTTTTTTCCGTATTGTTGCTGAGTGTGGGTTTTCTTAAAACCCTTGTCTTACTTGGGTAATTTTTGAAACCCACTTTCCCTCTTGCTGTTTCATCTATTTGGCCCACTAAAAGAGGTTTTCCTCTTTTATTTTTTATTTCTCTTATGCGTGTTGTTTTGTATAATGAAGCAAGTTGTTGCTTGCTAGTTTGTACTTTGTACAAATGGGCCTACCCATTAATATTCAACTCCTCTTAATACAATTGCATCAATATGGGCTGCTTCTCTCTAATGTAACTTCGACCCAACAAACAGCTGAATTAGCTCTTGCTTTCTTCTAAGAGGTTGTAGGTCTCGATCTCGGCTTTACGTAGTCACTTGAATCGTTTCATTTCGACTCCGTATGAGTGAGATATGACCAAAATACTATATTAGCCCTGCAGAATTCATAATACTCGAATTTAGTGCATCTTATTCAAATAGGTTATCACTAAATAATTAAAATAATACTAAGATGAATATTCTATGCTTTAAAAATAATTACCAAGTAGTTAAACCCAAAATATCCTAAAAGTATAATATTTAACTTATATAACTCAACAGACGACCCTACAAGTATTATATTAGAGGGTAAAAATATGTATAAATAGGCACTTATCAAATTCCCCCACACTTAGCTTTTGGTCGTCCTCGATCAAAATATTACTAAAAGTAAACTAAATGCAACCTACCAACTAAATGCAAGATCTAATTCATCACCTCAAGTTTCTTTATTGGAAATAACTAAATTAGACAAGTATGAGACAAGAAACTAAAACATTTTAAGTTAGTCACAAAAACATTGAGAAAACGTTAGTAGGAATGTTTATAATTTTTTTTATCACAACGCCTGTAATCCAGCAAATATCAATCCAGCACAACTGCATCATTCAGCTCAAAATAACTCCAAAATTCCCCCACACTTAAAATCAACATTGTCCTCAATGTTTATAAAATCAAATTAAAAATAAAAGTGGGGAGAAGAAAAAGAAAAACAGGGGAAACAAGGAAGGAGGCAACCTGGTGTATGTAGATTGCAGAAATATTCTCCATATAGTAGTTGGTGTCCTAAAAATTGCAATTAAACGGGGAAGGAGATTAGCAGCGGCGTGCATAACATCAATGTGTAGTAGCTAACAGATTCAGTAATGTAACATCAGCAGATGGGCAGAAGGCAGAGCATCCTAGACCAACAATACACAGAGTAGTTAGAGTAGTTTATTGAACTGAAGAAAAATAAAATAAAATAGAAAACAATAAATCCTTGGGTTGCCTCCCAAGCGGCGCCTTTGTTTCTCGTCGTTGGCTCGACATTGCAAAATTGTATGCAGCATCAAACACCCGCTGCCCCATACGCAACAGTAGCTAAAGCTATCTCTCGTGCACTCCAAACACAATGTAGTAAAAGCCTTCCTACAAACCAAACTATCATATTAAAGCAAAATTGAACGTGCAACTCGTTTGTAGAACATAAAGACTCTTTCCATTTGGTTTGGTTACAAAAATGCAGCAAGTTTATCAATTCAAACTTAGGCTTATAAGACTCATAATTAGGTGCAAAAGATAAATTTAGTGAGTTAGATAATGGCATGGATGGTTCAAGAGCATAAGAAAAGTCTTGTTCAGAATAGTTATCATTGACTTCAACTATAGGAGAAAGTGTGGTGTCCTCTTCTATTTCAAGTGGTGAAGGTGAGTCATTCTCAAGCATTTCAATTAAACCATCAAGCTCAATTTGTGAAGTATCTCCAATAGAATTACTTAGAAAATCAGAATTAGGTGTGGTCTCAATACCTAATAACCGCTCTAAATTCTCAATTTCCACCAATGCAACCTCATTAAAGTTATATAACTTATGCCCGACATTTTCAATTTCTTTAGGTTCTTCATAAGGTTTTGCTACAAATCCATCCAATTTTGTTTCCATATTGTTTTCAAAAGAACAAGGCAAAATCTCATAGTCTTTAGTGTAATAATCCACTAGCCACTGTTCATCATCCTCATCATCGGAATCTTCAAACTCATCCCATATTCTCTTATTGGTTTCTTTGGACTCCTTATGGGTAACCTCAAATTTATTATCGACCTCACTTATACAACTAAAGTCCTTATCACTGTTCAAAATCATGGCATTAGTTTCACCTAAGAAGTAAGTTGGAGGTTTCTCTGAAACTTGCCCATCTAATTTATTCTCTATGTTTCTAAGTGTGGCACACAAGCGTTCAATTTGGGTGTCTAGATGGTGGAGATGGTTCTCGGTTTGTTCTTGACTACTAAATCTATGAGAGTGAACTTGCCCTATTTGGAGAGCTAATTGCTTAACTAAATTTTCCAAAGACTCATGTTGAGTACTAAAACTGGAAACTTGGTTACTAACACTAGAGATTACATCTTGAAATTCAGCAATTCGTTCAGTTTGTTCTCTTACCTGATTTTTCACTTTTTCATCACAATTATTCTTTATCTCATAATGTTGATTGTTAAGAACCAAGAGTTGATATTAACTCTCTAGCTTCACTAGGAGTTTTCTTCTCTAAGGTACCGCAACTAGTAATGTCTATCAAATACTTTTGATCATCCAACAACCCATCATAAAAACATTCAATCAAGAATTGCTCACTAAGTTGATGTTGGTGGCAAGAAATACATAGTCTATTAAACCTTTGCCAATACTCACATAAAGACTCGGTTTGGTCTTGCTTAATATGACAAATTTGCTTTCTTATAGATCGAATTTTACTCCGAGGTTGGTATTTTTCCATAAAAGCTCTCTCTAGACCATCCCAAGAAGTGATAGATCTAGGTGGAAGATGGTAAAGCCAATCTTTAGCCCAGTCATGTAAAGTAATGGGAAAAGCACGAAACCGAATTTGGTCATCATCTATACCCTCAAAATGTAAAGTTGAACAAGCAACATAAAACTCATGTATATGTCTTTGGGGATCCTCACTTGCACCGCCATAAAATTTAGGGAGTAGGGAGATAAAACAAGAATTAAACTTAAATGATTTTTCTAAGTGAGGAAAGACAATACTTAAAGATTGGACCCCTAAAGAAGGGTATAATAATTGTTTTAAAGTTTTCTCACCCTCTCCCGACATCCCAAAAGGCTATTGTTTGCAAATAAACTAGCAAGTAAATGATATCAATAAACTAACCAAAGTATATTAAAAAAAAAATCAACAAAGACTAAATAAAAAAAATAACTTGCTTTAAGATAATAAAACAACAGTCCCCGGCAACGGCGCCAAAATTTGATGCGAGTCGTTTCCGCAACAAAATTAAATTTATAAATCACTCACTAACTCTAACCAGATAGATAGGGAAAGTAAGGGTCGAACCCACAGAGACTGCGTTATTATCTTAAACATACTTATTTAATTATATAAATAACTATTATTATATAATATGGGGGGTTTTCAAATATCAAAACTATACTAAAACTCTTAAACTAAAATTATAAAAATAAATTACAGGAAATAAATTAAGTTTTAAAAATATAATAAAGAGGCTAATAGGAGACATGTAACTTTCTATAGATATTGGGTATAATCATTGACTCATTCGACTAGCCTAGGATAGATTGGTTAACTATATAATCCATTGAAAGCAAGTAGATTACTAGTTTTATCTTTCTTACTCGTTAAATCCCGTGAAAGCACGCAAATTTAATCCTAATCAAGCTAAAATAATCCAACCATGAAAGCATGTATCAAATTATCAAACTTGACAAAGATTAGAAACACCAATCAACTCGAACCCAAACTAGCCAGATGTCGCAACTAATTGAATTCAATTATTACACAAGATTCTAGCAATTATAATTAGACCAGAAAGCTGCAACCTAATTAAAACTACTATCAATCTAACAATATGAATACATGAAATAATTTAGGTGATCAATCTAAATCAATAAACATGAATCAAAAGCCAGATAATAAACCTTGTATAAATACCCACAAGAAACTAATCGTTTATAACACAAACAAAAACGTAATCTCATAAACCCATATATCAAATAGTCAATTACATATTCCTACTAGTGTAGAACTACTCTAAATTAAACATAAAAACAAAGATAGGAGATATAAGAGAGTAGAGAAAACTCATTAGGGACGAATTTTCGGTCTACATTGCTGACTTCCTTCACTCCGTATTTTCGTCTTCCCTCGTCTTCTTCTGCGGCGTCCTCATGTCGCTTCTTCTAAAACGCTCTGCTTTTTTTCCGTATTGTTGCTGAGTGTGGGTTTTCTTAAAACCCTTGTCTTACTTGGGTAATTTTTGAAACCCACTTTCCCTCTTGCTGTTTCATCTATTTGGCCCACTAAAAGAGGTTTTCCTCTTTTATTTTTTATTTCTCTTATGCGTGTTGTTTTGTATAATGAAGCAAGTTGTTGCTTGCTAGTTTGTACTTTGTACAAATGGGCCTACCCATTAATATTCAACTCCTCTTAATACAATTGCATCAATATGGGCTGCTTCTCTCTAATGTAACTTCGACCCAACAAACAGCTGAATTAGCTCTTGCTTTCTTCTAAGAGGTTGTAGGTCTCGATCTCAGCTTTCTGTAGTCACTTGAATCGTTTCATTTCGACTCCGTATGAGTGAGATATGACCAAAATACTATATTAGCCCTGCAGAATTCATAATACTCGAATTTAGTGCATCTTATTCAAATAGGTTATCACTAAATAATTAAAATAATACTAAGATGAATATTCTATGCTTTAAAAATAATTACCAAGTAGTTAAACCCAAAATATCCTAAAAGTATAATATTTAACTTATATAACTCAACAGACGACCCTACAAGTATTATATTAGAGGGTAAAAATATGTATAAATAGGCACTTATCACTCATCCAATGATCTATTCATTATGAACACTCTAACAAAAACAAGATCACCAGTTGTTATTGGCATAAAAAGAGTTTTGTGTACACATACCTAGTGTATAAACAGAAACAACAAACTTTTTAAACAATAGTGGAGGGAAATAGCTGTACATTTTCTGCTGCAATATGCGTATAACAGACAACTATTACCACTAAAATTATCAACTTTAGCCAGTGTCATTTCGACATAGTGCCTCTTGGCTTTGCTTGGGCTGGCTGCAATCAGTTTCATGGGAGGAAGTCATTGTACTATACATGGCTGATTAAAGATACGAGGAAGTTATACATGAGTGGCCTTTTTCTTCCAAACAGAATGATAACCTATTCAATTGTCCTGTATTGTTCACCATTGAAGTCAAAGTAAATAAGAAAATTCATCCTTGTTGATGAACATTGCTCGTCACTAGTGAGCACTTTAGATCGCATTGAGATCGTATGTGCTATCTATTTTGTATCCCATTCCTTTCTAATCTTGCCACCTCAATAATCTAAGATTAACTATTTTTATTATTTGATGAAATTGGGTTGGAGTATCAGAAAGACAGAAGCTATTCTTACAACCGTTGCACATCATATGTGGTACAACCAAACCCTTTTCAACCAATCAATAATGAAATAGGTAATTTTCTTTTAGCATGAATTGCCAAAAGCATCTTCTATTTTTCAGGGAGTATGAGAGAATTAATGTGCAATGTTTTTATGAAAAATCTTATGAGACCAGAAAATTTCAGGTCATGATATAAGTAAACAGAAGACTTATGTATATGGTTCATTACACTTGCAAGTTTCAGCCAGTTTAACAAAGAAAACTTGCATAGAGATTCCAACTCCTAAAAGTAAAAACAAAGTCATAAAACTAGTACACATGACAAGCCAGAAAGCAGAAAATTAGGACAACTTTCAAGCTACATGTTAAGAGCTCCACTATTAATATTAATTAGAATCATATTGAAGGCTGAGTCTCCTTTGGAGAATGTAATTAGTAGCCTTACGATCGACAAAATCATCGGCTGGTGCTCCTAAGTAGTTACCTGAGTCTTCAACAGAATTAAGTTTAAAACTGTCTCCTGTGATGAGCGAAACTCTGCCCGTCACTAGAGGTTTTGCATCTCTGTTATTCCTGACCGTACTTCCTGTATGCTAGAGACTCTCCTAACCAGTGGTTTTCTCTTATCCTTTCACAGCCAACCAGTCCTGCAAAGTTCTATGAAGAATGAGAGTCTCTTTACTTGATGCTAACTTCCAAATTCTACTCAGAGTGTGGTACAAAGAGGTTTGAGATTTGACTGAGTTACTCCAAATCAAAGTAGTGTTGTAATTTTGTGTTTCTATAGATCAAATACCTTTGAATGTACACTTTCCATAGATCAAATAGCTCCGGAACAATGGTTTTCCCTAGGTTATTGCTTTTTTTGGGTTGCTCCATCTGTGATCGGTTATATACATTTTATCTAGTTGATGTTGCTCCAGAAATATTGACAATTTTCTTCATGAAGTGAAAAATGAATGCCAATATTATTCTATATATAGTTTGTTGAGTTTGCTGTTTCAATTATACTTTGTCTGCATATCAGTACAGAATGCAAAAGTTTACTAATTACTAGAGACACCATTCCACAAGTCACCACAGAAATTTACCAATGGGAGAAGCTGTAAAATAATGTGTATGAACATTAACCATATAAAAGTTGCAGCATTTAATTAATAATATACCCAAATTCAATACAAACTCACAAAGCAAGAAAGCTTAAAGGAGTGAGTTACTTAAGAACCAGGATGAAGCACTGGAAGCCTACAATGCAAGCTGATAGATTTATCGGTCTGCCTCGAACCCGGAACGAAGAACTGGAAAACCAGAGTGAAAGAAGCACCCTGAGACCCAATTCCATAGAAAGCACAGTCAGGTTTAGCCAAATGACACTGCAAACACTTGACGAAATGCTTGATATTCAATTATTCACCAACACACTCATCTCAGAGAAGAAGGCATCCTTTCCAAATTGGGCACCATTATTGTTAAGGAGGAAGAAAGTGTGATCTTTACTTTTTAGTGAGATAGACATAACAGATTTTCCCCATTTTTCTCTAAAAGGGTTACTCCATTTTCTGTCAGAAAGGCCTTTGAATTTCATGCTGAATTAATGTTAATGGTATTGGTATTGGTGAATGGTGGGTAAGAGAGAGATGCCTACAAAGTGTTTGTGAAAATGTCTAGCTCAATGGTGTTTTTCTTTTTTGGTTATAATTTATATTATACAGTTTCAAATTTCGGGTTTAGCGCGGGTATGCGGATTACTTATGTTTTGGCGGGAGGGAGGTGCTTTTTATCTTAGTAATTAAAACAAACACCTAACTAATGTCTAATAACCCCTCAAAAAACTAATGTTTAATAAATAAAAAATTATTATGATAATTATTATTTTATAAGGAAAGGAAACCAGGTGGACAACCTGAGGCGTCTCCAAAGAGATGGCTACATAAAAAAAATTTAAAAAAAATTTAAAAAAATTAGGAGTCCAATACAATTTATATATTGGTACATTTAGGAGGGAAATTTTAGGAGAGAAAACATATTAACATATTGTAGTGGTTTATGCTTTAGTTAATTTAGTAGTATAACTTAGTCTACAAGATAAAAAATTTTGGCACTTTATTAGTAGAAAGAACTACCACCCATTATTATTCTTCCAAAAAAAATTCACAAAGGGGAGAAAGAAATCAATTTTATTGACGAAAGTTGTATACAATGAGGCGTTTGTTTCATGTAAATATTTTTTTAATTTAATTACTTTAGTTCAAGCATTTTAAGGATACATTAACAATTTTATAACTGCTTAGTGTTCATGAAAAATAACCTAAAATTTTCTAATTTTACTACTATAACTCATGCTTGACATGATTTACCACGCATGGGTCAAATGATTTTTACACTAAATTTGTTTTCGGAAACAAAATCTAAAATTTGTTAACTTCACTTTTGTAAAACGAGTAAAGTTCATGGTTTGTTCATCCATCCCTACTTTCTTTCATTGTTTCTTCGTGAACTAATAACTACTCAATTTAGCACAAGCTCAAGCTAAACCAAACCAAACCAATCAACGCATGCTAATACGAATTCAAAATTTTAATTCAACAAAAGTGACACATCACATTAGAGACAAGCTAATTGATTGAAGGAATAATTTTCTTGATTACACGATTAAGTGTATCTAGTCTTCTTAATTTACGTTAATTCATAAATTAATCATGAAAACAAAATTACAAAAACCATTTAATGGAATGAAATCTAAAGCTACCAACGATTTACTAAGAATTATACATATGGCCTGATATGAGTGTGAAGATTATCAAAAAAAAAAATTATGGGTGTGAACACTGAAGATGAGGAAAATAAATGTAGGGGAAGTATTACAGCTGGCTATTGATTTTAGGACAAAAACAAATTAACCGTTTTTCCTTTCCTAAACATAATCTTCCTAGAATTTCTAAATAACACTTGATTTAAGAAAGTACGTACACAGAAACAAAATTTCATGGTTTCTTATTTCTCACTTTTGCTAGTATCTAAGAAAATCTCACATTTATCGGTTCCCCTATTATTGTACTAAAGTAGGATTATTGGAGTACTACTTATCCTTAAACCTAAATCCACTCCCCTTTTTATTTTTAGAGTTTTGATTTTTAGCATCTTTCATTAAAAATACTAAGAGAGACATGAATTAAATTACAACTGATACCAAAATAATCTTCAAAAGATCCTGATGTATATGGTCAACAGCAAAAACATCTAATTAAGTTAATTATTATTTGTGTTGTTTAATACAGAAGCCAAACTTTAATTTGGTGACCATAATCATGGGCATTGTAGGCATACCCATGACCCATGATCACATGATGAATTTGTTGCGCTGATCATAATAGTGTGTTCATTATCAATGATTTGTTTGTTGATTAATTAAGGCATAAAATACTTAAGATTACTCAAGGAATCGCATACCCATCAAAGGAAGTGTTAGTAATTTTCCGTACCAAAAGTAGAAGAATGAGTAAGTCGATCAACAGTACTAATAAAATGTTAACATTGCATTGATAAATCAAGTCTTAAATGGCCTGATAATGCTAATGATATAAACACTTAAACAAATTAAAACATATCCTTCTGCTTAAGTTCTTAACAAACTTCATATATATAAAAACAAGTATATCCCAGCTTAGCTATATATATACTACCATGATCATAAGTCACAAAATCACTCCCGAACATCGATCTTGAAGTTGATGACTCTAGTCTCTACGTTTAACAATGAAGCTTCTTGTTAGTCCGAAACGACACAAGTCGAATAATATCGTCTGCTTTCAGATTATGCTCTTTCCTAAGTTGAGGTCATCCATGTCTCAACACATACTTCCATCCTGTCTTCTTCTTCTTCCCTCATGCATACATAGATCTCCAAACACCTATAAAGTAAACTACTCACTCATAATTAGGGAAAACGTAATCATAATAATATAAGCAAACATCATAAACTAGTAATGAAGAATAGATATGAAAAGAGAATAATACCAAAAAGAACAAATCTTGAAACCAATTACTTCTATTAAGACTTCAATGTATTTGAGAATGAAATTAAGCTAGAAAACTAAAACTAGGGTTCTTGAGAGAATAAAAACTACTTAGATTGCTAATAAACTGAAGAGTAAGGTAAAACATGATTTTTCTCCACTTAAAAGAGAAGTATTTATACTAAAGTAATAAATAGCGCAACATGCGCTTCAAAACCGCAAAATTACGACCCTCCCGCTTTGCTAGGGTGGATCCCGCCCGGTCGGTCGGTTGTCAGGTCATCCTCCGCAGAACCCGGTCGAGCCCACAACAAATCATCTAAACTGCTCATATTCGAAATATCATAACTTTCTCATCTCTCATCGAAATTTTGTGTGTGCCCAGTCGTTGGAAAGGACTTCAAGTTCACTTTCCAACCCAATTGGAATCACTCTATTATCATTTATGTATCAAAAGTTATGAGTAAAAGAGTGTACAAGAATGAGTTTTCGCGTTTCATTTAGTACAGTTTAGGGATTAGTACAGTTAGGCTCAAGAAACTCCGAAAAAGTCTAAATATGGAAGGAGAACGAAGGTTTCAAAGTTTACCTTAATCCTGTGTGAATCTGCGCAACAAATAAGGAGCATTTCCCTTGAATTTTGGGCAAAGATGTCTAGTATTCGAGTAATGAAGAAAATGGAATACCATGAGAGAGAAGAAATAGATAAGAAAATTACGAGAATCAGAGAGGGGAAAACCTAACGGCGTTAGGGTTCCGTCCATAGTAAGGGTATCTTGAGCCCAAACACAAACCTTAGGGATATCTGAGGAATTCCCCAAATGTGGGGGGTATTTTGGGAATTATGCCAAACCTCAGGAGTACTTGAGGAAATTTCGCCATTATCGAAACAAGCAAGAGGGCTTAATTATAGAAACTAGAAAGGAACAAAGAGAAGTAGGGTTGAATGAATCTTGAGGGTTAGAAATTTTTTTGGAAGGAAGAGAGTGTTTTTATGTTGGTTAATGAAAGAGTTAAAGGCGGGGGTATATAATATATAGCCAATATAGATATTGGGGTAGAAAATTCCGAGAGAATGTAGGAATACTACTTACACTAAACTAAGGATTCATCGAGTGAAGTGATAGATAACTTACTTGATGTCCAAGATACATTAAGAGATGATCATTGTTCAGTAAACAATTTTACTTAGGCGGTCACTGCTTTTGTTCCAAAATCCTAATCCAACTAGGCAACAATGTAACTACACCAATAATATCCTTAGTGTATTATATGGATTTCTCCTATAATATAGAGATAGGATTATCTCTTATGTCCTAATAAGCTATTGTCCTATCTCAGTAATTTGCTAATTAAGAGATTAATTTAGCGATCACAAGCTCACAATAAAGGCCATTGTACAATAAAATTATCGAAAATATAATGATATTAACAACAAAATTCATTTTACTTTTTGAAATAACTATCTAATAATTTTTTTTTGTATTATTACCATTTTTTGCACCTAATTTACCAAATAATCTGATTTTTCTTCCCAATTCTCAATTGAACTAATCCTCCAAAAAAAATTAATTTGAAATTTTTAAACAAAGGTAGTGGTCCTCGTTCAAACAAGTCCACAAAGATTTATGGAGCGTTTGGTTCATATGATTCTGGTATGAGGTATGGGTTTAGAATGAGCAAAACAATACCTAGTGTTTGCTTAATAAATTGATAAATTTAAAACCCATACCTCAAACCCATAAGGTATGGGGTTTAGAAACCCAAGGGGGAGGTAGGTATGGCTCATACCAATACCTCTAGGTATCAAATAAAAGAAAAAATTTCATTCCCAAATAAAACCAAACACATGGTATTAGATATCAAATTCCAAACCTATACCACCATGCTTTCATTTCTCATTCCAAACCCATACCATTATATGAACCAACGCCCCCTTATTAGGCTGTTGTTTTTAAATATTGACACAAATTATTAGTTATTTGTAAACAAAATTTCATGGAAAATGAAATTAGCTTTGTAGTTAATCAAGCAATATTTTCTAATTAAGCCATTTTACAATAAAATTATCAAAAATGTAATGTTATATCTTAACTACGAAAATAATTCACTGTTTGAAAATAACTATTTAACAACTTCTTTTCTGTTTTATTACTGTCGCCTTTTATTTGCACGTAAATTCCAAATAATCTGAGTTCTCCTCCTTTTTCTCAACTGTACTTCAAAAATCCTCGATTAAATCTTATATTTTGAATGTTCCGAACAAAAGATGGTGGTCCTCGTTTAAAACAAGTTCATATTGAGATTTACTAGGTTGTTATTTTCAAAAAGTGATACAAATTATTAGTTATTTGTAAACAAAATTTCCTGGTAATTGAGACCTAGGAAGCTGAAGATGATTATGCAAAGAAAATACAGTTTTTTCACCATATACCCCTGATAATTTTTTTTATTCACCAGATACCCCAACTTTTTTTAGAATTTACTATATACCCATGAGTTTCTAAAAAATTACAAAAATTAACCTTTTGACTAATAGACGTTAGATCTCTGTTAGTGGATACCCCTAAAATCCTAATTAAGCCCAATTAACCCTAATTCTCTCTCCAAACCACCAACACTCAACCACCACCACCCGACCTCGGTCCCCACCAACCGCCTTTCCCCCCCACCTCACCCATGCAGCCCCCACCCCACTCCCGCATCTAGGGGTGAAAGTTATTCGGAAAACTAAAATCCAAAATCCAATCCAATCCGAATTAGTAATTCGGATCGGATTCGAACCGTGTTCGGATTGGATTCGGATTGAAATTTTTGAAAAATTGGATTTTCGGATCGGATTGGATTGAGGGTAATTGGATCCAAAAATCCAATATAACCAAATAGTAATATGTCTTGTATTATGTATCTGGATTGGGCTTAAGTGCTTAACTGAATTTTTTTATAAAAAAAAAGCCTAGTCTATACCCCAGTAGGCGTAGCACTTCAACCCTTCCCTAAAACCCTAACAACACTTAATTCCTCATTTCCTAAATCTACTAGGCTGTTGTTGTGCTTAATTTATTTCATCGAAAAACTAAGTTTTAAAAAATCGGATTTTCGGATCGGATCCAATCTAGAGTATTAAAAGTCGGATTGGATTGGATCGGATTCAAACTCTAATTGGTTTGGATTCGGATTGGAAAATTTAAATCCAAATTTTATTCGGATCGGATTGGATTAGGCCCTAATCCAAACCGTACACCGAACTTTCACCCCTACCTGCATCCCCCACCTCACCCTTCGCCCCACCCCTGCATCCCCCACGGCCTCACCGTTCTTCACGTGGCTTCCATGGCTTCAACCTCTTCACCGTCGCCACAGTTGACCAGTTAGACCGCCGCTTGTCCGAATCCAGCTAGCCACGTCACCCAGGCCACCGGCCTTCCTTTCCCGCCGCTGTTGGGGTGGTTCTCTGACGTCCCGGGCCCCTTGACCTTTTTATTCGTTTTCGCTGTCTCACAACCCCTCGACGTCTCTACTGGCGTTGCTCTTGGTCGTTCCCCCCTACTGCCACACTCGTGGTCAGCCAGCAACATTGTCTCGTCGGTTTTCGGTCGTATGTTCATGCCGGTTTACGCGGCATGCGAGGGGTGGGGGAGGGGGGTGGGGCTGCTCGTGGGGGGTGGAAGGAGGGTGGAGGCTGCTTGTGGGGATCAGGTGGGGGTTGCGGGGGTCGGGTGGGGGGCTGTTGGTGAGGGTGGAGGGAGGGTAAAGGCTGATCGTGGGGGTGGGGGTTGTAGAGGTGATGTGGGAGGAGGGTGGCTGGTGGCGTTGGGGTGGGCTTCTGGAGGTGGTGGTTGAATGTTGGTGGTCAGGGAGAGAGAATTAGGGTCAATTGGGGTTAATTAGAGTTAATCAGGGTTAATGACTAATTGGGGTTAATAAGCTATTGTCCTATCTAAGAAATTTTCTATTTAAGAGATTAATTTATTGATCGTAAGCTCACAATAAAGGCCATTGTACAATAAAATTATCGAAAATACAATGAAATTAAGAACAAAATTCATTTTACATTTTGAAAAAACTATCTAATAATTTTTTTGTATTATTACCATTACTTTTTGCACGTAATTTACCAAAATAATCTGATTTTTCTTCCCAATGGAACTAATCCTCCAAAAAAAAAAATTGAAATTTTCGAACAAAGGTAGTGGTCCTTGTTCAAACAAGTCCACATAAATTTATTAGGTTGTTGTTTTTAAATATTGACACAAATTATTAGTTATTTGTAAACAAATTTTCCTGAAAATTGATATTAGCTTTGTAGTTAATCAAGCAATATTTTCTAATTAAGAGATTAATTAGCGAGCAAAAGTTCATACCATTTTATAATAAAATTATCAAAAATGTAATGATATATCTTAATTACGAAAATAATTCCCCTGTTTGAAAATAACTATTTAACAACTTCTTTTTTGTTTTATTACCGTCGACTTTTATTTGCACATAGATTCCAAGTTATCTGGTTGTTCCTCCTTTTTCTTAACTTTACTTTAAAAATTCTCGATTAAAATCTTATATTGTTCCTGGATGAATTAGTTAAGTGTTAAAGTATATTAATTAAGCGGTGAAGTATATTAGTTAAGCGCTGAAGTATATTAGTTATACCATAAAAACCAAATTATAATATAACGCATTTTTAATTTATTTGTTCAATCACAACAATAACACATAGGTACATCCGTACATGTGCAAGAGACGGACTAGATTTGCAAACAACAAAGTGTGGAAAAGAGAAATGGATAGAGAAATCACTGGAGCAATTACAATGTAACCCCATGGCGATATGAAATCGCAAGAAAATTCTATAATCTCATTCTCAAAAGTCAAGATAATGAAGATGCAAGAAAGGTACTACAAGAAGTTTACAAGAATACTGCTGCAAGTATAACCAAAGTCATAACTACAAAACCAATTATAGAAGAACAATGTTCATCAAGTATAGACTCGGATCGTGCAAAAATAAATTAAAAGGAATAAGTGTAAGGAATAAAAGTAATTTTAAGAAGACTAAAAATTAAATTCCAAAAACCAAACTGAAATTGGTACAATTACTCCAAATGCTAGGTTGTTTTAAGTTCTTTTTTCAGGTTGTCTTTTGTATTTGACATTTTAGATTTATAAAAAACTTATTTCTTCGTTTATATTAAAAACTAAATAATGCTCTATAGATCTTAACTAATTATAGAATAACACTAACTAATGTACCGGATATGTTAACTAAAAAATAGTATAAGTCTACATATAGATTACCAGCTCTAAACTATTGTGCTAAAATACTTAACTAATTAGCCAAAAATATTAACTAATTCACCAAAAATATTATCATGAGAATTTGTGAGACGCGGTCCGTTTTTAAAAAACATATATATCTCTTGTATTTGGACAGGTCTCACATGAAGACTAACGTAAGACAATCTTTTCCAAGAATTTGTGTATAACAATTTGTGAATCGAGTGTATTTGAGGTAATCATTTCCGGTTGTATTATAAATTGATTGCATAAACATGTATATAGTTCCTAATATTATTGAATAAAAGAATATAGTTTATTTCCACTACCTAAATCCCTGTCTATTCATTTCCTCAAAAAGAATCCCCGTCCAATGTTAGAAGTTAAAATACCCTTAATATATTAATCCAATGGTTTTATATTTGTAAACTTAATAAGGCGCGAAGCTAATCAGTTATTGTTGGGCATCTGTGTGGAGTTTGTCCAAACATTGCAAGAAGGCTCGTGCAACATGAACCAAGCCCAAGAAGAATCGATGGAAGCCCATCAAGTAAAGAAGCCCAACCCCCCTCCTTTCAGCCCGGACGGACAGTCTTGGGCCCGAGAGGGCATAGTGCAGCCCGGGCGGGCTGCTGCTAGTTCGTGGTTTCTGCTTTCGACAGAAATTTCCAGTGAGTTTGGGCCCGGGTGGGAGTCTATTGGGCCCGGGTGGGCGGCATGGCTCGGGCGGGCGACTCTTCTCGCTCGTCCGGGCAATTTAGATCTATCGGGATTTTTTACGATTTTCATCTTTAATCTCGACCCTTGATTTGTATTAACCCTCTTAAAGTATATAAACCCCCCTCTTTCATGTTTTAGGTTACTATTCACAAAAAGAGAGATCAACCTAGGGTTTAGTGAAAGAGGAGAGAGAAAATAGCATTAACTCGTCTATTAATGCTTGTATTGTTCATCCATTGTTGCCATTAATCAAAGGTGATTGCTTGGTGGGTTTTTTCTCCCGGTGCTCGGGTTTTCCCACGTTACTTGGTGTGTTTTTCATTGCTTTCTCATTTGCTCTTAGTTTCATTACTTTTCATTTGATTGTTGATTAGTGGTAATTACAAGTAATTAGTTGGTTTGCTTAATCTAATTCTCAACAAATGGTATCAAGAGCTAAGGTTTACCTTGGGGAAAGTAGATGAATTAAATTTGTGTGCAAAACTAGTTATTTGTAGGTTGGAGTTCAAAGTTTTTTGCTTTGTGGATATAAAGTTGTGCTTTTTGAACTTGGATTGTTGTTCAACAATGGAGGATGGAAAGGTGAGACTTGAGAAGTTTGATGGGAAAGATTTTGGCTTTTGAAAGATGCAAATAGAGGACTATTTGTACCAAAAGAATCTCTTCCTACCACTTGAAGGCAAAAGGCCAAGTGGTATGAAGGAGGATGAATGGAAAGTGCTTGACCAACAAGCTCTTGGTGTGGTGAGATTGACATTGGCCCGAAGTGTGGCTTTCAATGTCAAGGAGATGAAAACAATGGCGGAGTCGATGCAAACTCTATCAAATATGTATGAGAAGCCCTCGGCAATTAACAAGGTGTATTTGATGCGTCGATTATTTAATCTTGAGATGGTTGATGGAAGTTCGGCTGCCGAACACATAAATGAGTTCAATTCGATTATTAGCCAATTTTCTTATGTTGATATCAAGTTTGAAGATGAAGTGAGGGCATTGATTTTGATGTCTTCTTTGCCTATGTCATAGGATACGGTGGTTTCCGCTATTAGAAACTCTTCGGGGAAGGAGAAGTTGGTATGTGACAATGTGAGGGATTTTATCTTGAGTGAGAGCACTCGGAGAAAGGAGTCCGGTGAAACATTGGGTGGAGCTTATCATAGTGATAATAGGGGAAGGGGAAGACAACAAAAGGGCAATGCCAAGCATGGGACATCGAAGTAGAAGGGGCGAAGTAAGTCGAAGGGGCGAAGTAAGTCGAAGGGAGGTGCTCATCTTCTGTGTTGGGGTTGTGGTGTGAAGGGGCACACTAAAAGAGAGTGTCCCCCAAGAAGAAGGGTGGTGTGAATCATAAGAATCGGGATGATGCAAGTTCATCCGTTAGTGTTGCATCCGATGAACTTGGTGATAGTTAACAAAATTCTTATATCATCAATTCTTATAGTTAACAAAATTCATCAAGATTCGATAGTTGACCAAAAAACGGAACACAACTTGCAACAAGTGTCTTTTGTGTTTTTAAAATGAATAACTTGGAAGCCTCCAAATTACTCTTTATTTGCAAAACTACTCAAATCAAGATCAACAAGCTAAAATTAAGCCCACACTATTACTTATGGACTGATCATGTAGTCTTCGACGGACTCTGTTTTTACTGCCGGTCTTAGTCGGGTGTAGGGAAACCATAACAAACTAGACGAGAAAATGTTCTCAAGAGACACAAGAATCATATCATAAACTTCAAGATTTTGAAAATTTACCATCATATTCAGACGAGGCCGTTTGTGACTTCCTCCAAGGTGAAAAATGTTAGGTGAATGAGACTACTCATTTAGAGGCAGATACGACGGGCCTAACATATACTCATTGATCATGTCTTGGGCATCAGAAGAAGAAGGTAACAACGGTGGCGGTGGCGCTGTTGAAGGTAACAGCGGTGGCGGTGGCGCTGTTGAAGGTAACAGCAGTGGCGCTCTATCATCAGCATTATGAGCTGGGTGATCTTGATCAGTATTTAAAGGTTTCATTTATGGTAATTCCGCCATTAATTTCAGAAAGAATTTCCAAAGAAGAAAGAAAAGTAGAGAATAGGGAAGGAGCTATTCCTAATCTACCGAATTTTGTTAACTATAAGAATTGATGATAAAGAATGACTTAGAAGTGTGTTTATAGTCTGTTCCTTCTTAGTTCTTCTTGCGACAATTTGGTAATTTGAGGCATCCTAACTATAGT
Source organism: Beta corolliflora (assembly GCA_947648045.1). Classification (NCBI taxonomy): domain Eukaryota; kingdom Viridiplantae; phylum Streptophyta; class Magnoliopsida; order Caryophyllales; family Amaranthaceae; genus Beta; species Beta corolliflora. Next base: position 678,139 of record CANSZD010003084.1, on the reverse strand, counting down.
TCAATTTTCCCACCTAAGAAGCTATTATTAGAGTATATATGTAAATATTCTTGACTATGTAAATATTCATATCTTTAGTATGTGAATATTAGAGTAATATTGTGTATTAGGCAAGTTTAGTCTTGTATATATACTCTCCAAAGTTAATGAATAAGTCAAGGAATCAATTATCTTACAGCTATAAACCCAAGAAGTTGTTAAATAGTTTATCTCAAACACTGAAATTATTTTCGTAGTTAAGATAACCTTTTTTATAATTTTATTGTAAAATGGCCTTTTTATGAACTTTTGCTTACTAATTAATATCTTAATTAGAATCAGCAGTCAAGTACCCTCGTAGCTGGCACTCATAAAAGTGGGCAGTCTCCCCATCATTTACCTGACATTGGAGGAAGTCACATGATGGTGAGTTTTATTTTTGTTGTTAATTATATAATGCCTTTCCTAACCGCTGTTTTTCTCTTGTCCTTTCACGGCCACCTAAGCCTAGAAAGTTCTGTGACATATGCGGGTATCCTTACTTGAGGTCAATTTCCAGGTTCTACACACAGAGGCGGCGCTAAGCACGTGCGACATTGGCAACCGCTCAAGGCCACTAAAAATTTAGGGCCCCATATACTATTTTTATATTAATTGATGTTGACCAATTATATAAAACATTGTTCATTGTTGGTGTTAGACTCATATATCATATATGCACTGTCTTTTATTGGAGAATTATGATAGATATGTAATCGGATAGTACACTAGTCCAAATATTACTCCTAATCATCAAATTATGGTTTTAGTTCACTTAAACAACTCCTAATTTAAGTAATCAAGGAATAATTTTAACACTCCTTGATTGAAAGATTGATGTCACTCCCCAAATATTTCAAAAGAATATTTTTTACAGTTTTTAATCCTTGAATGATATTAGACACCTTTTATTTATACTAATAACAAACTAAGTCATACGCCGAATACAACTCATATTGGATTTAAACAAGCTTAACTTACACACTGCACCATGTAAAACGCTTACAGTAAGGGTAATGGTAAAACCATGAATTTATTAAACTATTAAAATATATAGTATAGGATAAGATTGTAACACATGGCTATGATCAGTAAGCCAACTAATACAAAATATAAACTCTTGTCTAAATGCAAATAAATTAAAGTCAATGGAGACCAACATTCAAAAGACAAGTTATTAAAAAGGTGCCTTTGATTTTATATCAATGATGATAATGTGTGAAGAAATTTGACGCATATTTGTACTTTTATATTAAGAAACGGGCTAATATTACCTTCATTGTACATGACCTGCTTGGTAACTGAACCGACGCCAAATATATGGATATTTATACATTATATACTATTATTAAATTAAAATTGAAACATGTTTGTACTTTTAATTTATTTTAAAACCCAATATAATGTTCCTCCTTGACAATTGAACCGCTCCTGTCTGCACAGAGTATGGTATAAAGAAGTTTGGGATATGACTGAGCTGCTCCGAATACACGATACATGAACTTTTCTCATCATAGCGATGTACTTCTTGTTACATTTTCCTGTACGTTTTGTTTCTATAGATCATATACCTTTGCATGTACACTTTCAATAGATCAAATAGCTCCAGATTTTCCTAGGGTATTGCATTTTGGTTTTGTTGCTCCATATGTGATCGGTTAGATACATTTTATCTAGTTGTTGCTCCAAAAAAATTGACAATTTTCTTCATGAAGTGAAAAATGAATGACAATATTATTCTATATACAGTTTGTTGAGTTTGCTGTTTCACTTATACTTTGTCTGCATATCAGTGACAGAATGCAAAAGTTTACTAGAGATGCCATTTCATAAGTTACCTCAGAAATTTAACAATCGCAGAAGCTGTAAAAGGATGTTTGTGAACATTAACCATATAAAAGTTACAGCATTTAGATTCAAGGACTAATGAATAATATACCCAAATTCAGTACAAATTCACAAAGCAATAAAGCTTAAAGGAGTGAGTTACCCAAGAACCAGGATCAAGCAATGGAAGCCTACAATGGAAGCCGATAGATTTATTGGTCTGCCTCAACCCCGGAACGAAGAATTGGAAAACCACAGTCAAAGAAGCACCCCGAGACCCAATTCCATAGAAAGCACAATCAGGCTTAGCCAAATGACACCGCAAACACTTGACGAAATGCTTCAGATCACTCACCAACACACTCATCTCACCACCTTCATTGCCATTACTATCTTCTCCTACAATCATAAGACTCTTGAATTCTGCCCCTAATTCACCAGTTTTGCCAATCTCAACGCCCATCAAATTAAATCACCCAACTGCTTCATCCTCTCTACAAATATCAACAAACTGTCCAACTCACTCACCCCAACAAGGGTTCTAGGAAGGTCGGTAACTTGAGCCCTCGAAATGAAGTAAATCACATTAAAAAACGGAGGACTAAAGCGTTGTGAATTTCAACTTACAAGATAAAAAACAATTATGATTTGATCAAATTCAGATATATAAAGCTTCAAAAATCAACAACATTTAATCAAATTAATATTGTATCAAGTAGCAACTACTCAATTTAACACAAGCTCAAGCTGTAAAAACCAATCAACGCATGCTAATAGGAATTCAAATATTTAATCCAACAAAAACCATTAATTGAGCTTGTGACACATCACATAGGAGACAAGCTGGTTGAAGGAATAATCTTCTTGATTACACGATTAAGTTCATAATTTTCTTGAAGGAACAAAAGGTGGTGGTCCTCGTTAAAACAAGTTCATATAGAGATTTACTAGGTATAGTTATTTTCAAAAAGTGATACAATTATTAGTTATTTTTAAACAAAATTTCCTAGTAATTGAAGACATAGGAAGCTCAAGATGATTAGGCAAAGAAAATAAGAACATAATGGTTTTTCCTCATCTATCTCTATATATTGTTTTTCACCTTTTGCTAAAACTACATTCTGTCAATTCTAGAATATCCCAATCATTTTTTTAGAAATACCCTAATCATATTAATCCAATGGTTTCACATTTGTAAACTTAGACGGCAAGCTAATTACCTAAGTTCATAAGAATTATAATCTACCTAGGATTTTACTAAATAATCTGGAAACAACTTGAGCAAAGGTTTGCTCTTACCAATAGGTCCATAAAATACAAGTTTATTAAAGAATTGTATGAAACTAAGCAACAAGAAAAAAGTATTACCTCCGTTCCAGAATAGTCTGAACACTTTCCTTTTATGTTTGTCCCAAATTAGTTTGAACACTTCTAATCTTGGCATGGTCCCACCATTAATATATTATTTCTTTTACACATCTTTGGCCCACACTCTACCTTTTATCAATAAAAAGTTATCCAACTTTCTATCTCCTCTAATAAAAAATACCCACCAACTCCTATCACATCTACTTTTAAAATAAAATAACATTTGATAACCACACCACAACTTATCACCTTAAACTACGTGTCCTAACAAGTGTTCAGATCTTTCTGGGACGGATGGAGTACCCTAATTTACGAAATAACTCACGTCCCAATGGAATGAAATCTCTATATATACTCCAATTCATTACCTCCACGTCCACCTGCTCTTTCGTTGTTAAATCTTTCCATTCATAAAACCTCAACCTAATTTCTCTTCTCCATTCATCCTTATTTCCTTTCTTTCTTTCTTTCTTCGTGAACTAACTTAGCTTAATGGCGGAATCATCAAAAACACTAGGCTCGAGCAGCAACATCCTTGAGAATAATGTTGAAGTTCTTCCCAAGAAACGTCCTTTTGATCAATTACCGCCTTCAATCTCTAATCAAGATCACCAACATCGTAAAGCTGAAAAAATTTGCTTCGTTTTACGCGGAAATAATAATAAGACCCTGAAGTTGTTCTTATCTAAGCCAAACTCGTCACCACCTTCATCTTATGATCATATGATGCCCAAGACACGAACCAGCGAGCTGCTGTCTCAATGATCGATCGCATCACAACCAACGACATCAACAACAACAAAGGAGGCAGCAGCAACAACAACAACAACAACAACAACAACAACAACAACAACAACAACAACAACAATGTAACACCCCGATAATTCTCTCTTTTCAGAAATACCTTTTCAATATAAAACTTAGAGAATTACCCAAGTATTATCGCCCGTGTGATAACGTATCGGCTTATTCAGAATTTTGCGGCGGAAAACATCTAACTAAACTTCATACTTTATTATCATAAATAAATAAATAAGTACTTTAAAATCAAACACTCTATATATGTCTACTCAAACAAACTTATTATAATACGTTCCTACTAATGCAGAAAATATGATATACTAGATTACACAAGCTCTCCATTCCCAGATTCCCAATGATGCAACATCTGCGAACCCGTAAATGTCAATGCTCTAGAGAATCTGCTCACCAAAATTGGGTCATCACAGGATCAATAAGGCAATGCCATGATCAACAATCACAAACAAAGCACGTAATCAGCAAAGCCGAGTACTACATAGTAACACGTAAATATTCCTAACATGATACTAATAAATAACATGCAGGGATAAATAATAATATAATCATATAACATTCTGCAGATAACTTTTACTGAACTAAACTCTAAACAACTTTTTATCACTTTAATGGAATAGTTATTGGACCTGAGTTGTCTTATCTACTAATGCCTTCACTAAGAAGACGAAATACGGGAGCTACCACGTATTCCAGAATGACCTGTGATATCGAGGAACCTTTGCCAAATGAAAAAGGGATGGTGATCAATCCTTCTCCTGTAAAAAGCCATGGCTCGCTCACCATGTACCCCAACTCCTAATGTCCAACTCTAGACGTGCACCAGTCTAAAGTCTATAACTATCCTCGTTACACTTTACGTTCTTTACAAGTTATTACTTGTTATGACACACATACAAGCAACACAGAAATACAAATCAAACATGCACCACTGAACTTCTTTTATCTTAGGATTTAATAAGTGATCACAACTTACAAATCCGAGACTTACTTTCTTTTAATATCAAACTTTCTTATTTGCTGAACCTAGCCAACAATCAAACTTACCTTAAAAAAGGCATAACTTGTCAACTTACCAAATAAGGCCCACAGTTCTCAAGAAGTAGTGAACATAATACTTGTAAGGGAACACATGAATAAACATGCTTCAATCTCAATAACATATTAATTCCCCCATGTGAATTAATAACTAAAGTTCCCATCCACATGCTTGCATCAATAAATCCATACAAACATAACAATCTTAACTCATAACAATTCTCATAAATAACATGCTTGCACACAGGCATAAAATATGTAGAATTCAATCATACTAGAAATCACATATGAACTTATAAAGTCCCTATACATGATACTGCAACTTTTCTCCTTAAGTCATGATGCAAATCACATAGCCCACAGGTATGTACGTACCTTGTGTAGACAAATTGAGAGGCCACTTTTCTACTCTAAAAGTTGCCTAGGGAATAATCTCCGCCTAACAAAATACAAAACATTGGTATATCAATATACCAATAAATTTACAGCAATAAAACTTCACTTAAAAACGTGTCAAAACCTTTTCTAAAATTCTTTTCACACCAAAGATTAAATATTTCAAACCCTAAAATATGGTACTACTAAAATAGGCTTTTAAAACCTCAAAAATCAAGACTTTAATATTTAAATCTCTCCTTGAACATAAAATATTAAATCTGAAATTATTATTTTTTTGCTTAATAATATGAAACATATAATCTGAAATAATTAAAGATACAATCTTTAAACAATAATTTAACAAAATAATACTTTGAAATATTAGATCAATATGTATGAAATCAATATATAAGAAAACGAGGAAAAGAATCAAAAGAAAAAGGGAGAAAAAGAGTGAAATACCGAAATCGCGAGTGAAATATGGCAGCAAAATTGCGAAACTTGCAGAAGCCATAACTGATAGAATAATAATCGGAATCGAGTGATTCTTGAGCGTAAGTTCAATAACTTTTCGAGATCTACAATTTCTCAGAAGGAATTTTTGGCTAAAAATAAACGGAACTATGAGAAATCTGGACAATCAGATTCGGGTGAGAGAAAAACCGAGTGAAGGGAGGGAAAGAGGAAAGAAGAATTAGTGGAAAACAAAAGCCAAATCTGAAAATATGAATCATGGGAGGTTTAATGAAGTATTTATAGGTTCCCTTTCCCTAATCCTAGTAGAATTAGGTGTACATAAGAATAAGAGTCTTATTTGGAAAAGAATTACTCCTTTGGGCTTTCAAATGGGCTCAAAAGGCTACAAATTGGGCTCCTCAACCCATAAGCTTAATTGAATAATTAAATATACTTTAAATACTACTCTTTAAATAATTAAAGTTCCACTTAATGAAATATTTAATTAATTTAAGAAATAAAAAAAACCATAAAACTCTTTTAAATCCTCAAAATAGTCAAACATTAAAATAATTCGACTCATAAAATATTAAAATCATTTATAAATATACTTTAAATATATTTATAAAATTCATAAAATTACGGGGGATTACAAACAACAGCAAAAACAACAACATTAACAACACCATCAACTGTGATTCCCTCCCACCCAACAAGCGTCTTCGTCGGGAGACAAGTAATAACCGACAAGTGCAAGATCATGATAATCAGAAACAATTGAACAACAAGGAGGAAGGAGTATCGTCGTCTACCAAAGCTCTTGGTGATGATGAATCAGATGATGTAGATATGAAGTTAGGATTTATGAAGATTACGGATGTGACTGATGCCAAGATAATCTTTGAGAGGAAGCTTACTGTCTCTGATGTTAAAGATCAACAAGGACGATTATCGATCCCTGAACAGCAGCTTCTTGCTTCGGTTTTTACACAAAAAGAGTACATGGGTCTTCAACACAAGGATGATCACAAGAAGAATGCCAAGATTGACGTGAAGGTGATCATGGGAAACTCCAAGTATGATATACGCCTAGGTTGATGGAACTACAAAGGTAAGAACGACAACATCAAGGAGGATCCCAGATTCAGATATGTGCTGACACAATATGGATGGACTAAACTTATGAGAGATTATAACTTGAAGAATGATCAGATGATTCGCCTTGTGTCGTTCCAGCTCCAACAACCGAGCTTCATATTGTTATCCAAAGATGCGAGAATCTTGAGGTTGTTCGGGGCTGATATCGAAGTTTTTGATTGATCTCTAGATCATATAGAACTAATTAAGTAGTTAGCTAGGCATATATATTAAAGTATTAGTATATACTATTACATTTTGTTTGTTTTATTTTAGATTTCCAATATCCTGATGCTGTTTGGGACTATAATAGTTAAGAGTTGGTTAGGTCGAAACTCAAAAGTTAGTCATTAGCTAGGTTGTATAAGTTGAGGGGTTTTTGCCTGTGAATTCTTACCATGTGTTGGTGCTTCAATTTTCAATGGAATCCTCATCTTTTTCATAAATATTTAACTTGTTTGTTTAGTTTTCGGAATTTAGTTGCTTAATTTTCTGGTTTTCTATGTCTTCGTTGTTGGCAGAGTTTAGATTACAGTATGAACTATGAAGTTGTTGATGGTCAACATAATAAACTTCACTCATTAATATTGATCCAAATCCATTGGTGAGAATATAATAACCTATATGCTGTGGTTTATTAGTAGCTAGGGTCATTGATTTTTGCTAAGAGTTACTCCCTATTTCACTGTTAATATGGAATTATATATACGAAGTACATTCATCGAAGATTTATCATAACACTCTAACAAAAACAAAATCACAAGTTGTCATTGGCAAAGAGAATGATGGAGTGGAAGGGTGGTAAGCCCTTTCATCTTCCACCCGCAGGTTGTGGGTTCGATTCTCATTAGGGGGGTTTGGGGGGATTTGGGGTAGGTTGTATTTAGGTGCCCTGTGAGAGGGCGTAAATGTAATTTATCTTACCAATTTTTTTTTAAAAAAGTTGTCATTGGCAAAAATAGAGTTTTGTGTACACATATCTAGTGTATAAGGAAACTTCTAATACTTCTCCTAATCTTATTGGTTGGGATCGCATTTGCAAGCCTAAATCGGCTGGTGGTTTAGGCTTCCGCAAGGCTCAAGCTAATAACCAAGCTCTCCAAATGAAGTTGCTCTGGAGAATTATCAAAGATGATAATAATTTATGGGTTAAATTGGTCCGTAAAAGGTACATTAAATCTCATTCTATTTTCTCGATTAAAGCTTCTAAATCAGCGTCCTGGCAATGGCGTAATCTTCTTAGCTTACGTGATATTTTTAAAAAAGGTCTTCGGTGGCAAATTGGTGATGGTAAGTCTATTAAGTTTTGGTCGGATAACTGGTTATTTCAATATCCTCTTCGTTCTATTATTACTCCTACCCCTGGTTCTGAAGATACAGACGTGAGTAGTTGCATCACGTCCTCTAGACATTGGGATTCCCAACTCTTACTTTCCTTAGTACCCCCTCATATTGTTTCCCAAATTTGTGCTATTTATATCCCGTCTGAGCTGCAATCAGATAACCTTGTTTGGGGGCTCACTGCAGATGGTGAGTACTCTGTTAAGTCAGGGGCTCTGCTTGCCCAGGGCTTTCTTCCCTCCCAGTTAGAAAAAGTAGAGTATAATTGGATTTGGAATCTTAAGATTCCTCCAAAGATTAAGAATTTTCTCTGGAAAGCTTGTAATGATGGTCTTCCAACTAAGGTTCGGTTGGAGAAAAGCCATATTTTTTTACCCCAGCAGTGTGTTTTCTGTAATAATGTCGGTGAATCTATTGGTCATCTTTGTTTTGCATGCCCTTATACTTTAGATATTTTCTCTCATCTGCATGCTAGTTTTGATTGGCCTTCTCCTCCTTCTTGTTTAAGGTCTATTAATCTGTCTTCCTTTAGATCTGTTTTGGAAGCTTGTCTTAGTCTTACTTCCAAGTTAGATATTTTGAAATTCTCTTTTGTTTGGTGGTTTGTTTGGTTTTTCAGGAACAAGATTATTTTCAATGATGAAAATGTGTCTTCGAGGAAGGCTAGTTTTATTATTAGTAATTATGTGTCCTCCTGGTCTAAAGCTCTTTCTTCGGAAGAGTTGGGTTCTTTGCCTCCCAAGGCAGCTGCTCCAAGGTCTATTATTCCTCGCTCGGGGACTGGCTCTTCTTGGTTTCCTCCTAATCCAGGTTTTTTTAAGCTTAACTTCGATGGTTCTAAGCTCTCCAATGGTAGTTCTGCTTTAGGTTTTTCTATTCGTGATTCTAATGGTAATCCTGTTTTAGCTGGGGGCCACTCTCTTGGTTTCAACACCTCTATTCTCCAGGCTGAAGCCTGGGGGCTTAAGGAGGGTATCCTTGCAGCTCTTTCCCATAATATTTCTAAGTTGATTATTGAAGGAGACAATCTTGCTGTTATCAATGCAATTAGGAATGTTTGGAAAGTTCCCTGGGAAATTAATAATATTGTGGTTGATATTAATGCTAACCTTCTTAAGTTTGATGACTATCAGGTTCAACACTGCTTTCGGGAGGCAAACAAGGTGGCGGATCTTATGGCGCATCGTGGTCACTCTTTCACAGATCTCTTATATCTCTACCCTCCTTTTGATGTTGATTTCTCTCTTTTCGTCCGCAAGGATGTTTTAGGTTGGCCTCCTGATTAAGGGGCCTTCCTAAGTTTTCTTTCCTTATCAAAAAAAAAAAAAAATATCTAGTGTATAAACAGAAACAATTAACTTTTTAAAAAATAGTGAAGGAAAATAGCTAATACATTTTCTGCTGCAATATGCGTAAAACAGACAACTATACCTCTAATTATCAACTTTAGCCAGTGTCATTTCGACATAGTGCCTCTTGGCTTTGCTTGTGCTGGCTGCAATCAGTCTCGTGGAAGTCATAATACTATATGGCAAAGATATGAGGAAGCTATACATGAGTGGCCTTTTTCTTGCAAACAGAACGATTACCTATTCAATATTCATATATTATTCACACCATTATTGAAGTCAAAGTAAGAAAATATATCCTTGATAATGATCATTGCTCGTCACTTGTGAGCAATTTAGATCGGGTTGAGATCCTATGTCCTATCTATTTTGTATCCCATCCCTTTCTAATCTTGCCACCTCAATAATATAAGATTAACTTTTTTTTACTATTTGATGAAATTGGGTTGGACTTTGGAGTATCAGAAAGACAGAAACTATTCTTACAACCTTTGCACATCATATATGTACAACCAAACCCTTTTCAACCAATCAATAATAAATAGGTAATTTTCTATTAACATGAATTGCCAAAAGCATCTTGGCAACTATTGGTCATAAGCTTGATACGAAGCTGAGATGTCAGTTTGTATGCTAAGATGAGATGTCCAGAATTGATGTGTTTGCACCAGTTTGAAGGGTATACCCACACCAAAACTGATGTGTCGTTTGATTCGCATAGGAAATAACTTCCTACGAGAATTCTTATTTCCTGGGAAGTTATTTCCCTTGTCAATTCCCTTGGAATTGAGTTAAATTTGTTTGTTTGACATTATAGGAAATTGAATTTCCTAGGAAGTCAATTCTTTGTTTGGTGTACATATCTATTTCCCATGCAATTTTAGAATTTTTTCCTTGAATAATGCAAAATGGGGTTTTAATTCCCGAAATATGTTGAAAGGGAAATTAATTCCCTGCGTACCGTCCACGTAGGACGGCACGCGAGAAAAATGTTTTTTTTTTTATCCCGGGTAAACCGCTACTTGAAGTAGCGGTTTATTTAAATTAAACCGCTACTTCAAGTAGCGGTTTATATATATTAACCGCTACTTGAAGTAGCGGTTTATGCATGTAAACCGCTATTTGAAGTAGCGGTTTATGTGGTCAACACCTTCCCCACACTCACACTCTATAATATGTAAACCGCTACTTGAGATAGCGGTTTATGAGAAAAAAAAAGACCTCTCATTGTTGCTTCCCCATAACTGGCCCAAATGCCAGAAACATAAAAAAAAAAAAGCTTTCCAACCTACAATTTCAACACCAAATTCCATCCAAGTCCATACAAAGTCTATGCACACATCAATCACCAAACACCAAGTTCATCCACATTCACATTTATCCAATAAGTAAGATTAAGAAAATATGTCAATCACAAACGAAGTTTAATATTTAACATAGTGTTGAAAGTGCTAAGACCCCCTCTTCTTCTTTTGTGAAGGTCTAGATGAACTAGGTGTGGTCTCACTAGACTCTGCAATGGCATGAAGAGAAGATGGAGTGGTGGCAGAACGGCGTCGGTAGGTCCTCTGACAGACTGGAGGCGAAAGCAAAGGTGCTGTGGTAGATGTATGGGCAGCAGACATAGAAGGTGTAGAAGGCAACCAACCAATATAACCAATAAATCACCTTCCAATTCATGCAAAATCAACCATCACAAAACGATAAATTATGCAAAATACTAAATTATACTAATCAAACCAAACAATTTCCATCTAACAACAGTTACAAAGCTAAAATACATAACAAATATGGCATGCTAAGCAAATTAAATTAAAAAAAACAAAAAAAAAAAAAGACTACTCACCTGGGCTAATAGACGGCGGCGTGCGGTTGGTGGCGCGGCTGGGCGACGGTGGCGTCTTTATTCTTTGCGACGCTGGACGACGGCGGCTTTCAGGCTGGGCGACGATGGTGTGTAGCGTGGATGGTAGGCGACGGTGTCAGTCGAACACCGCTGTTGGCTGGCGTGGATGGTAGGCGACGATGGTCGGCTGAGCAACGGTTGTCTTCGACGGTGGTGTGTAGCTCCGGTGGTGTAGCTCCGGTGGTGGGCGACACTTAGTAAGAGAGAGAGAGAGGGAGAAAAAATTTGAGAGAACAATCGTCGAATATGAGAATTTGGGAAAGTTAGGGTCTGATTTGGGGATTATAGTAAACCGCTACTTCAAGTAGCGGTTTCTATTAATGAACCGCTACTTGAAGTAGCGGTTTACTTCAGTCAACGCCAACTTGCTCCAGGTACCACAAAACCGCTACTTGAAGTAGCGGTTAACCTTATTAACCGCTACTTCGGGTAGCGGTTTATTTTTAATAACCGCTACTTGAAGTAGCGGTTTATAAGGTTAACCGCTACTTCAAGTAGCGGTTTTACTTAAGTAAAGAAAAAAAAAAAATTTCTCGCGTGCCGTCCTACGTGGACGGTACGCAGGGAATTAATTTCCCTTTCAACATATTTCGGGAATTAAAACCCCATTTTGCATTATTCAAGGAAAAAATTCTGCAATTTTAACTACTTTTACCTCAACTTTTTCTTTAAATTTTTTCTTGTTTTGTTTTCAACATAGTAATTTTGTTTGTTTTTCTTGCAAATGTCATAAAGCCATCAACATGAACACTGTGAGATCAACAAAAACCTGCTAATATATATATGGTTGCAAAATGTAATACTACAAGAGCTACAAATTCAGCTCAATCTCATCCTTGTCCAAAAATTACATCAAGCCATTCATAAATTAGCCCCAAAAAAAACATAGCAGTTTCCTATCACCATCCATTCCAACAAATGCAAAAAAAAATCTGATATTTTACTTATATCAATATATCACTGGTCGGGAAGTAGAAGACCTTGGACATAAGCATATTTAAAATTTTCAGGTAGGCTGAAAAAGAAGTCAACCTCAAGAGGATTAAGGGCAATTTTCTTTGATGCCAAAAGTACCTCACTAGGAGATAACCCTTCCATTTTCATAATCTCAGTAGTTAGTTTCAGCCGAATCATATTCATGTTGAAAGCAATTAGCAAGTCGTCCAATGTGTTCCGTAGCGGCTTCCATCACATCACTAATTTTCCCAATCTTGGTAGAAAATTCTTTTAAAGCTTCAATTGTTTCTGTCCTTGCTCTCTTTGTTCGACTACTTGAAGAAGTTGTTGATTGTGGTGTTGATGATGGAGGTCCCGTTGGATCACATTGAGTAGGTGAATTACTCTCCTCTGCATTCAAATCAGGAACTTGGTGTTCTTCTTCGACTCTTGCTCCATCCTCCATTTCATGTAGAACATCGTACACAGTTCCAAATTCATCACCAACAGCTCTGTCTTTGCCCCAAATCTTCCCCAACTCTTCATAAAATGGAAAAGGCTTGTTCCTTAACCCTGCTGCATTTTTATGGCTCTGCCACAAAAAAAAGAGAATCAAATTCGATCATGACTAAGCAAAAGGTTCTTAATTGATATTTAAGACACATGAGTTCTTAAGTGAGAAAAGCAATTGATGGTTGCATTTTTCCTCCAATTTTTCGAATCGTGGAAGACCATTGTCACAAAGTTACAGTAAGCATATGATGGCTTACTTTACTTAAAAGTCTTTGATGAGGTTTTTGCCTCTAATGAGGTATCTACACATATAGCCTGGGGAAAATATAAAAATGTAGACTTATCTCCTCTGTAGCATTATCTATTGCAATACATTTATGAGTGTTAGAACTTAAGTTGGAATGGTTGATGTTCTGTTTCACGCCAATAGATAGTCATTAAGATGTATGTAGCAGTACTGTTTCACGCCAATAGATAGTCATTAAGATGTATGATTTTGTCCAATATCAGAATGTACAAAAAGTAAAGCAAAAAAAAAACCTTGGAATATATAATTTATGCTCGTATAAAATTATACATAGGCTTTGCTAGAAACCTATAGATCAGAACCTTTTGCACAGAGAAGAATAGGAAAGCATATTACTCACAAAATTATACTTGATTGAAATTTAAGACACATGAGTTCGAGTAAGCAAACAAAGCAAGCACCTAATTAAGAAATTAAGAATATCTACATTACCTTGATCCATTCATCCCATACTGCTTGGGGGCATGTAACAAACTTTTCTTCATCGTTCCATCCAAAACCACTAGCACTTGGATTGAGCATCTCCGTTATAGTATCATATTGTTTCCTAAGATGTTTTACTCTTGATTCAATATGAGGCTTGGCTTTTTTCTCACACCCAGACAATTTTTGTAACACTATAGTTTCTAACTTAGCATAAGCACCACTCTTGAATTGGCCATTATCTGCTTTCCAACCACCAATATCCAAAAGATCAGTCATGGCTGTAATGAGTGCACGATCCTCAGCAACTGACCATCTTGACAAGTTTCTAGTAGTATTGCTACTACGAGCATTTTGAGGTTGACTCATCTGTAAAATCCAATAAAATGCAACAAAACCAGTACAAGAAATATACAAATGTCAATGGAAATGGTATACACAAAAGTTTATATATATATATATATATATATATATATATATATATATATATATATATATTGTCAATAACATCAAAAGTGTGCAAAATAAAGCATTCATTACATACACCAAAAAGTAGTCATGCATTACAAGTAGTTCAGTTGGTAGAAAAAAAGATTTCAAAGCAAAATTTAATCAAGTGTCTCTGGTTTGAATCCATGTGTTATACATCTCATTTGCTAGCTCTGTCTAAAAGCATTCCATGTTGCACTTGTTTCCATGATTTCAATATTATCACCATCATCTTCCATGTTATCATCAAGTAAAGACTCCATAGGATCGACGGACATATATGTTCGAATGAAGTTATGCACAAGAGCACAAGCCAAGATAATCCGACTAACTGTCTTTCGAGGATACCAAGTTGTATGTCTTAGGATACCCCATCTCATTTTTAGTAACCCAAAACATCTCTCAATCACGTTCCTTGCCTGAGAATGCTTCATATTGTAATATTCTTCGACTGATACAAGAAGAGAACCACGTTTCCAAATACTCAAATGGTATCTTTGGCCTCTAAATGGCGTCAAAAAACCCTCACAGTTCATGTATCCAGCATCACATAAATAATAGTTACCTAATGCCAAGCAACAAAAGTTGTAACCATCTTATTTTCATAGAGTTGTTGTATAACATATAGAAGAAATAATTAAATATATTACCTTGAGGAACTTTTAAAGGACTTTGTCTAGACAAGGCATCACGAAGTACTCTATTATCATGTGCCGAACCCTCCCAACCAGGTAATAAATATATAAATTGCATATCTCGCGTACAAGCAGCTAAGACATTTGTAGTAAGATCTCCTTTTCTGTTTCTGAACCTAACTTTATCCTTATCCCCTACACGAACCTTAAAGTGTGTTCCATCCAAAGCGCCTAAACAATTCTACAAAGGGAAAAAAGAAAAGAAGAACCACCCATATCTTAATGAACTAAATCTGCAAACAATTGTGAAAATAGTTATTTTGTATGGCAAAGTAAACTTACTTTAAACCATTTCCACCTATCATCTTGACAGTTTTTAGTCACTACTGTAGGTTTTTTAAGCAAAATATGATGACATCTAAGAAGAGCTTGTAGTACTAAATTGAAATGCCTTGAAACAGTCTCGCCACTTCTTCTAAAATGTAATTGAGTTCTTCGATTTTTTGTATCATGAGAAAGAGTAAAGAGAAATAAAGCTACCATTTCTTCCAAACGTGTATTTCTATTTCCTTGCAACTTTCCAACATCTCTAAGCATCTCACATAACTTATAAAAACAAGCTCTGTCCATTCTAAGGTTATCCAAACATGCTATGTCACTCCCTTCGATCACAGGCCTAACATTTAGAAGTACTCTAGCAGTCAATCGCTCTTCAAGTGAATCATCAAACACAAAGGTTATAGGCTTAGGAATTTTAATGTTTGTAATGGAAAGAAGATACATTAGATGAAGTATTAGCTCCATAATTATGACCATAATCTGCCTATATATCACAACACAAGTCGCTGCAATCTTCTTTTGTTTACTTAAAGGAATGCGAGCCATTACTGTTTCACAAGTGAAAAATTGCAAATTAAAAGATTATGATCAAAGATGCATATATCTAGTAAAATTGATCAATATGAAGTATAATATTGCATAAAACAAAAAAGAAATAAACACAAAGTATGATCAAAGATGCATAAGTGCTACTGAAGGCTTGCCCACACCATTAACAATTGCATTTAGGAGTTGCCTTCTCCAATCAACACCTAACACCTTTTTTTTTTTTGCAAAATCCAAGAATTATCTTCCATTTATAAAGTTGTATTCAATTGAGCATAAAAACACAAAATCCCATTTAGAATTAATTAAAGTTCAAACCTTTTAGTGCTAGAATTGGTGTCTCACATACACAAGGAAAAGGTTGGAGACTTTAAAGGAGGGAGTTCAACAGAGAAAGATGACATACAGAGAAGATGGCAGCGAAGACATACAGGTGCATCATCACGATAAGCGATAGAAATTGGTTCAAATGTAGATGTATATTTTAGCTTAATTCATGACATCTTTTTTTACCTTTTTCCTTTAGGTTTATTGCGGTATTTAACCGAGTGCATTATTTGATCAAAAAGATCAAATTTTTCTGACCCAATTTCCAAATGAATGAACACGCCACTGCCAAATAAAAACTCTATTTTCTGACCCAATTTTCAGATTAAATTTTTCACAAATTTTTGGAACCTATTTATGTGTTAAATTTTAGATAAAATCCCAAAAAAAAAAACCACACACACAATGAAGATTGAAGACAACAAGAAAAGGACAAAGAAAAATCAAACCTTGCTTTTGAGATGACAAGAAGGAAAAGATGGAGATTGGAAGACCAAAGTATTGGAGATTCATGCAAAATGGAGGTGTGGGCTGTTGGAGAGCAAACCCTCACAGAGTCACAGTGAAATAATGGGGAGGGAGAGGGAAAATAGCACGCCTTTGTGAAAATTTCAAGGACATAATTGTCATTTCCAAGTAGAAATTGACACAGGAAATATAACTCACCGTGGGGGGGGCCGGGGGTGGGTGAGTTATTTCCAGTGTTATGAGGGAAATTGTAATTCCCTTGGAAATGTGAGTTCCCATGCTTTGCAAATTTTTGGTCAACCAAACACAACAATATTTATCCATTTCCTAGGAAATTGTATTTCCAAGGAAATATATCTCCAACCAAACAACACCTGAGAATTCTAAAAATGGCCAGGGAGTAAGTTTGGTCAAGTGTCATATCAACGTAATCTAAAGAGAGGAAGTTATAATACTATATGGCTGATCAAAGATATGAAGAAGCTATACATAATACATGACTTGGCTTTTTCTTCCAATTCCATTTCATGTATTTTTCACCATTGAAGTCAAAGTGTTCATTTGTCTTGTGTTGCTAGTTGTGCATTTATTGTCTGGGATAAAGCCACTTGTTTTTGTAAACCCTATTGATTTAACATTATACTAAAATGGTTTTTAGTCTTTCACATTTTTCTAGAACCCATATTAGGCACCTATCATCTTTAATCTTGTCCGTTTAACTCATTTTTATTTACTAACAGGGTCAAGGTACGTTGATTTGTGTAAAGATTATAAAAAGGTTGGATTTTATTTAACTTGTTAAGAAATATGATGGTGTTGCGTTTGATTTAATGTGGAACAATAGTCAAAAATAAAATATAAGGGAGAAAGCAATAAAGAAGATGAACAAAAGACACAAGGATTTACGTGGTTTGATCGATGTGACCTAGTCCACAGGTGGGGGATTCAACAGCTTTTCTGTAATATTGAATAATGAAAAACTTAGAGGATTAAGAAGTCTTACAAAAGGCTTAGAGGTTTTATTCACTCAATAGGCTCCTTTTATAGGATATAGATTCCTAATAACCTCAATAAAACGTACCCCAAATAAATATGAGTAATACCTAGGGCTGCTTCTCGGTCTAGCCGATTCCGAACTATGGTCTACTCGGCCTGTCTTCATTTAAGTTTATTCGAGCTCGAGCCAAGCTTGAAGCTTAACGAGCGGAGCTTTGACCAAACTTAAACGAGCCGAGCTCGAACTGTTCACGAACAGGATGACTCTTTATCACACCCTAGTTTTTACATGTTTTCTTTGTTTTTCCCTTTTTAATATTTGAGATTTATAGGTTTTCTTTTCAACTTGAAACTATTAACTTATTATTGTGTGATATCTGGGTTAATATATTTATGTATATATATATATAATTATATCATTTTTCTATATAAAAGTATAATCGAGCCTGTTCATGAGCTTTCGAGCCGAGTTTTGCCTAGCTCAGCTCGACTTGTTAAAGTCACAGGCCGAGCTTTGACCGAGCCGATCCCGAACTGTTCGCGAACAGGCAGGCTCATTAAGACATTAACACCCCTAGTAGTACCTTCATTTAATTTAGGAAATATCTCAAAAACTAAAAAAATTCCAAAAATCACGAAAACTGAAATCACTATTCATGCTTGCTCGGGCAAAAAACCAAAATGAGGCAGTGAACGTGGAAGATAATTAAGCCGCCCCCCGAGCGATTCCAAATCTTCTAATATGTCGTTTTCAAATTAATCATCTAATTCTAAACACATGAATTGATTCATCCAGAATGTTGAATGAAAATTATAGATTAAAACACACTACAAGGTTGTTTCAAATAGGACTTGACATTTGACAAATTATGTGATGTGCTAGTTGCCTCTTTTTTTTATTACTATTTTTTTATGCAAAGAGCGCAATTGCCTATTGAATTATGATTTAGGACAAAATTCAGTCATTGCAATTTGTTATGTAAATCAAAATAAGATCATCTCCATCGTATCCAAACAATAAACACCACCTGATCTTGTTGCCTAGTTTGATTAGGTTGATTCAGGCACCAAGCTACACTAATCAAGTTGACTAATTAACTCCATTCTTTATATCTGATATCCTATATTCCCTAGGAAATATTAGAATACCGGATACCGTAACAACTTAATAAGGCGCGAAGCTAATGAGTTAATTAGTTGAGAACCCAGCAACTGAAATAACCAATTCATCCCAGTTTCCAACATTTTCCCAAGAAACGAAATCTCTATATATACCTTAATATTACTACCTCTTCCTCATCTTTCATTCTTAATTTCTTCCCTTGACAAAAACTCAACCTGAATTAATTCTTTTCTCGACACATCCCTACTTTCTTTCTTGCTTTCTTTCTTTCTTTCTGATACTAATGGCGGAATCATCAGCAACGACACCTTTAACTTCTGATAGAAAGAGGCCTAAATTTAAGTTTAAACCGCGACCGCCACCGCCATCTCCACCACCTTCTTCTGATAAAAATGCTGATGATAAACGTAGGCACCAAAAGAACGAGGGAAAGAGGCCTCTCAAAATTAAGATTAAACCGCGACCGCCACCGCCACCTCCCCTTCCACCACCTTCTTCTGATAATGAGTGTTATGATGAATCACTTCTTGATACTACGAAGTTGAATTTACTGCGCAGTCATCTTCATAAAGTCATTAAAACTGAGGATGTGACTGATCTCCAGATAATCTTGAAGAAGAAGCTTGAGATGTCTGATTTAAAAAGGGAGTATGCACGACTTGCGATGCCAGCAAAGCAGATTACTGTTAAGTTTCTGACAGATTCAGAGCAACTGAAACTTCAACAAGAGGATGATAACAACATTGACGTGAAGGTGATCATGGGAAATTCTCAGTATGATATGTGGCTCAGTCGATGGAACTATAAAGCCGACGTCAAAAACATCGACAAACCTCAAGGATTCAAGTATGTGCTGCAACATGGATGGTGCCAACTGAAGAAAGATAAGAAACTAAACAAAGGTTCCATGATTGGCATTGCGTCATTTCGCTCCAACAACAAACTTCATATTGCTATTTTCAAACAAGTTAAATCTCGAGGTTGGTTTTTTATATTCAGGTTTTGGATTCATTTTTCTGATATACAAGTATTATACATTATTGTAATAGTAAAGTTTAATTTCTTTGTTTAATGAATTTTTGCAATTTCCTGATGCTGTTAGGATGTGATAATAATATTCAAGGATTTTTTATACTTGATAACTGTTAATTAGGATCCCCTAATAAGAGAGAATCTTGACATTCTTGTAGTTGCGAGTGTCTGACTTCTTGATTGAATGGTCGTTATAACTTAAAATCTTCATAATCTTGAGGCAGCTTGATTGCAGTTCAAGTTTAAATGATGAAACTTAGAAGTGTGTTTAAATGACGATTTTGCAATTACATTGGTCATTTCTTGCCCTAATTACCCATGATGTATCTGGTTATATTATGCCAAGTGTTGCCTAATTCATGAAACCCCCCTTGACCTGCACTCTGGATAGACGAATTTGTAAATCAAGTTGTTCCGCTTCCAATTCCCATACCATAAATTAGGTAACATTTGTAATGCTATACTATATGCTGTTTTTTTTGCCTCTGGTTTGTCCCTAAAACACACAATCTAATATTTATGTCTGTTATTCCTTGAAGATGAAACCATTGGGTCATTCAATTATACATGTTAAACAATTGTTTTACTGGTATATCTGTCCTGTTTCGGCCTATTTGTATTCTCTTATTCGAGTTTCTGAAACGTTGGAATAATTACATAATAGTAGTATCTAGTGATTCCTGCCCTATTTCTTGTATGCTAGAGAATTTACTAACCATTGGTGTTCTCTTGTCCTTTCACAGCCATGAGCCAACCAATCCTGCAAAGTTCCGTGACGAATGCATGTCTTACTTGAAGCCAACTTCCAAATTCTACTCACAGTGTGGTACAAACACGTTTGGGATATGACAGAGTTACTCTAAATAAACGATTCATAGATTTTCTAGCCTCAAAGTAGTGTTGTAGTTATGTTTTCCAGTATTTTTTGTTCCTATAGATCAAATACCTTTGCATGTACACTTTCATTGATCAAATAGCTCCGGAACAATGGTTTTTCCTAGGTTATTGCTTTTTTTTGTTGCTCCATCTGTGATCGGTTAGATAAATTTTATCTAGTTGTTGCTCCAAAAATATTGACAATTTTCTTCATGAAGTGAAAACTGAATGACAGTTTTATACTATATACAGTTTGTTAAGTTTGCTGTTTCAATTATACTTTGTCTGCATATCAGTGACAGAATACAAAAGTTTACTAGAGATGCCATTTCATAAGTTATCACAGAAATTTAACAATCACAGAAGCTGTAAAACAATGTATATGAACATTAACCACACAAAAGTTGCAGCATTTAGATTTAAGGACTAATAATAATCAAGTGAAAGAATGAGTAAGTCAATCAACAGTACTAATAAAATGTTTAACATTGATAAATCAAGTCTTAAATGGCCTGATAATGCTAATGATATAAACACTAAAACAAATTAAAACATATCCTTCTCCTTAAGTTCTTAACAAACTACATATATATAAACAAGTATAATAGTATTCTATGCCCAGCTTAGCTATATATATACTACCATCATCATAAGTCACAATATCACTCCCGAACAACTTGAAGTTAGTCTCTACGTTTAACAATTGCAATTGCTATGTGAAGCTTCTTGTTAGACCGAAACGACACAAGCCGAATAATATCGTCTGCCTTCAGATTATGCTCTTTCCTAAGTTGAGGCCATCCATGTCCCAACACATACCTCCATCCTGGCTCGTTGTTGTTGTTGTTAGCATGGTAGTCCCATCTACTTAGCCGCATATCATACTCAGATGACTCTATAATCACCTTCACGTCTATCTTGGCCTTCTTATTGTGACCAACTTTCTGTTGAAGAAGTAGTTCCTCTTCTTTTGTCAAAAACGGAGTAAGAATCTGCTTTGCTGGGATTGACAATCGCGCTTGCTTATCTTTAGCATCAGTATCTGTAAGCTCCTTATTCCCCATAATTATTCTAGCATCTCTTACATCGTTATATTTCATATTATTCCGAATATAATCCAGCAACAATCCTAACTTATCATCACCCGGTGGTGGTATATTAAGGATCAACTTGCGGGTAGTTTTTCTGTTACTCGTAACATAGGAAAGTTGCTTGGCATTCACTTGATGTTGATCAGAAGCTGGAGATGTTTCTGGTAATTGGGAAGAAACCATATAAGCACAAGAACGCTTCTTAGGTGGGAGGAGTTTGTTATTCTCATCACTGTTGGTAGAGCGTACGGATTCGGATTCCGCCATATAAGCATAAGAGCGCTTCTTAGGTGGGAGGAGTTTGGTGTTCTCATCGCTGTTGGTAGAGTGTAGGTATCCCGAATTTGATTCCGCCATTATAGAAACAAGCAAGAGCTTAATTATAACAACTAGAAAGGAACAAAGAGAAGTAGGGTTGAATGAAGCTTGAGGGTTAGAAAATTTTTTGGAAGGAAGAGAGACAAGAGTGTGTGTGTATGTTGATGAATGAAAGAGTTAAAAGGAGGGGGTATATAATATATAGCCATAGGAAGAATACTGAGAGAATGTAGGATTAGGATTCATCGAGTGTTGATATATAGATGAGTTACTTAATTGGTGCCCAAGATTAAAAATGTACTTTCCGAAATTACGTTGATACATTAAGAGATGATCATTGTTAAGTAAAATCCTAATCCAACTAGGCAACAACGTAACTACCAATACTATCCTTAGTGAATATATGGATTTCTCCTATAATATAGAGATAGGATTATCTCTTATGTCCTAATAAGCTATTAAGAGATTAATTTAGCGATCACAAGCGAGATTAATTTAGCAACCACAAGCTCACAAATAAAGGCCATTGTACAATAATTTTATCGAAAATATAATGATATTAACAACAAAATTCATTTTACTTTTTGCACGTAATTTACCAAATAATTCGAATTTTCTTCTCAATTCTCAATTGAACTAATCCTTTAAAAAAAATTAAATTTGAAATTTTCGAACAAACGTAGTGGTCCTCATTCAAACAAGTCCACATAGATTTATTATTATGTTGTTGTTTTTTAATATTGACAATAATTATTAGTTATTTGTAAACAAAATTTCATGAAATCGAAAATTAGCTTTGTAGTTAATCAAGCAATATTTTCTAATTAAGAGATTAATTAGCGAGCAAAAGTTCATAAAAAGGCCATTTTACAATAAAATTATCAAAAGTGTAATGATATATCTTAACTACGGAAATAATTACATTGTTTGAAAATAACTATTTAACAATTTTTTTTGTTATTTTATTACCGTCGACTTTTATTTGCACGTAAATTCCAACTGGTTTTCCTCCTGTTTCTCAATTGTACTTCAAAAATCCTCGATTATAATCTTATATTTTGAATGTTTCGAACAAAAGGTGGGGGTCCTCGTTAAAACAAGTTCAGATATAGGTAGTTATTTTCAAAAAGTGATACAAATTATTAGTTATTTGTAAACAAAATTTTCTGGTAATTGAGACCTAGGAATCTGAAGATGATTATGCAAAGAAAATAAGAACATAATGATTTTTTCCTAATCTATACAAATATATTAAAAGGTACGGTGAACCTAAATAAAGAACGACTGTGCAATGTGGCGCTATCCCTTAAAGTGTTTGCTTCATGTACTCTACATACAATAAAAAATTAGAAAATGCATGGTATGAGATTTGATCCCATGACTTCAAGTTTATCTACTAAAGTCTTAACCACTAAACCAAGTAATGTTTGGTGTTATAATTTTGAAGTAAAATATAAATACGTTAAAATTATAATTACCCGGGGCATAGTTCGGACCTAAAAACTAGTTTATCTCTATATATTGTTTTTCACCTTTTGCTAAAACTACATCAAGATGAAGTAATAGAAGGGCTTGGAAAAAGCAAGGGAGGCCAAGGAAGCTGCAATGTGTTTGCTCTATTCCTCTATTGGAGAATATATGGGCTCTACAATCAATTTGTCAATTGTCAACACCAATTATTGTTCAATACTTCATATGTTCTTTTTTAGCTGCCACAACGTCAATGTTTTAGTCACATTTTCCATGTTTATCAGATCTTGTTGGATTTGTTTCACTATGTAATTTCAACAAATCAAGTTTTTCTATAAATATTTAGTAATGCATTATTATAGATGTTGATGATTAAAATTATGGTTCGTAAAAATATTGCCAATAATAAGCTTAGGTATCTATTAGCATGACCCTGAAAAAGTTCCTTGACAAGTAAATCATTCTATTTATCAGTCTGTGAAACTGGTAAAAGGTTAGATGTACATTTAATGTATATGTACACCACTCTTAATTTGGAAACTCATGATGTTATAATTTTTGATTTAAATCACAATTAATTTACCTCTCAAACTTCTTTCCTGATTTACAGAAAACTTATATAAAAGTGGTGTACATGTACATTGAGTATACATCTATCACTTCCTCTCAAAATGAAAAATAAATATTTTATTATTACCATATTTTATTGCAATAGACATATATAGAATATTGATAGAACACAATATACTTTAGGCCGGATGTATTTTGTTCTAATTGAAATGCTTCTATGGATTGATTTCCTAATATGTATACAATTCTAAGAACAAAATATATCTTAAAGTATATTGTATTCTATGTTACTACTTTGGAGAAATTGGTAAGCGTTTTCAATTGGGTTAGTATTTAGGACAAGATTTCTTTCCTAAATCAACATTACATCACCTCGATTTAATCCAAACAATGATCACCGCATTATCTTGTTCCCTAATTGGATTAGACACCAAGCTAAACTAATCAAGTTTACGAATTAATTCACTTTATTCATTACTATTTCATATCCTAGATTCTTTAGGAAATTTAATTACTACTACCTGAATTCCTGACATTTTAGCACCTAAAATATGTTAACACCTTATCATTTAAGGTAACTAATATGCTTCTCCAAACACAACCTTATCACTAATCTTATTTTATAACCTCATGATACTTTAATTTTGGACTAAAATCACAATTAAATTGCCTCCTTCCTAATTTAAAGAAAACTTAGTGTACATCTATCACTTCCCCTCAAAATGAAAAATAAATATTTGATTACCATATTATATTGCAATAGACATAGAATATGTTACTACTCTGGAGAAATTGGTAAGGGTATTTCAATGAGTCCGGATCCTCTAGAGTCTTAATACAACTCTACCTTGTAGAGTTGTATCATACATTTTAAAATCAAGAGCTCATATTGGTGGAAAGTGGAAAATTAGGGGTAGATTTTGATGAGAATAAATAGGGGGAATTAATTTTGAAAAGATAATATATGAGCTATTGATTTTTTATTCAATGGTTGATATATATTGCTCAAACTCTACCTTGTAGAGTTATTTTAGAACTCTAAAGGATCCAAACACGTAATTCAATTGGGTTAGTATTTAGAACAAGATTTAATTAATACTACCTGAATTTCCATCAATTCTTAGAATATCCCAATCACATTTTTTCTTATAGAAATACCCTAATCATATTAATGCAATGTTTTCACATTTGTAAACTTAGGCGACAAGCTAATTAACTAATAAGTTCATAAGAATCATAAGCTACCTAGAATTTTACTAAATAATAACCTAGTTCGTGCCAAGGAATGAAATCTATATATACTTCATTATTCTCCACCTGCTCTTTCGTTGTTAAAATATATCCTTCCATTCACAAAACCTCAACCTAATTTCTCTTCTCCATTCATCCCTACTTTCTTTCTTTCTTCGTGAGCTAACTTAGCTTAATGGCAGAATCATCAAAAACACTAGGCTCGAGCAGCAACATCCTTGAGAATAATGTTGTAGTTCTTCCCAAGAAACGTCATTATGATGAATTACCGCCTTCAACCTCTAATCAAGATCACCAGCATCATAAAGCTGATAAAATTTGCTACGTTTTACGCGGCTGTAATAAGACCCTCAAGTTGTTCTTATCGAAACCAAACTCGTCACCACCTTCATCTTATGATGCCCAAGACACGAATCGCCGGTCTGCTGTCTCGATGATCGATCCCATCACAACCAATGACGTCAACAACAACAAAGGCGACAACGAAGCAGAACAACAACAACAACAACAAAGAACAACAATAGCAGGAACAACAGCAGCAACATCAACAATAACAACAGTAACAACACCAGCAACTGTGATTCCCTCCCACCCAACAAGCGTCTTTGTCGGGAGACAAGTAATAACCGGCAAGTGCAAGATCATGATAATCAGAAACAATTAAACGAGGAGGAAGGAGCATCGTCGTCTACCAAAGCTGTTGGTAAGGATGGATCAGTTGATGTTGATATGAAGTTAGGATTACTTCTGGATCATCTTCATAATGTCATGAATATTACGGATGTGACTGATGCCAAGATAATCTTTGAGATTTCAAATTCATCCAAATACATGAATTGATTCACTCAATAGGCTCCTTTTATATGATATAGATCCCTAATAACCTCAATAAAACATACCCCAAATTAATATGAGTAATACCTAGGGCTGCTTATCGGTCGAGCCGAGCCCGAACTGTGATCTCCTCTGCTTGTGTTCGTTTAAGTTTATTCGAGCTCGAGCTCGAGCCGAGCTTGAAGATTAACGAGCAGAACTTTGTTCGAGCGAGCTTTGACCAAATTCAAACGAGCCGAGCGCGAACTGTTCACGAACAGGCTTGACTCTTTATTGCCCTTACTTTTTACATGTTTTTTTTTGTTTTTCCTTTTTTATTGAGATTTATAGGTTCTCTTTTAGACTATGAAACTATTAACTTATTATTGTGTGATATCTAGGTTAGTATATATATATATATATATATATATATATATATAATATATATATATATATATATATATATTATATATTTTTTTTTTTTCTATATAAAAATATAATCGAGCCTGTTTAGAGCTTTCGAGCTGAGCTTTGCCTAGCACAGCTCGACTCGTTAAAGTCTCGAGTCGAGTCCGAGCTTTGACCGAGCCGATCCCGAACTGTTCGCGAACAGGCCAGGCTCATTAACACCCATAGCAATACCTTCAATTAATTTCGGTAGTATCTCAAAAAATAAAAAATTTCCAAAAATCACGAAAAGTGAAATCACTATTCATGTCTCGCCTGCAAAAAACACCAAAATGAGGCGGTGAACGTGGAAGATAATTAAGCCGCCCGCCCGAGCGATTCCAAATCATCTTCTTTCTCGATTTCAAATTCATCCAAATACATGAATTGATTCAATTCCAAAATGTTGAATGAAAATTATAGATTACAACACACTACAAGGTTGTTTCAAATAGGACTTAGCTTGATATTTGACAAACTATGTGATGTACAAGTTGCCTAGTTTTTTTTTATTAATATTTTTTTATGCAAAGTGCGCAATTGCCTAATTGAATTATGATTTAGGACAAAATTCAGTCATGCAATTTGTTATGTAAATCAAAATAAGATCATCTCCATCGTATCCAAACAATAAACACCACCTGATCTTGTTGCCTGGTTGGATTAGGTTGACTCAGGCACCAAGCTAAACTAATCAAGTTCACTAATTAACTCCATTCTTTATATCTGATATCCATATTCCCTAGGAAATCAAATTACGCTACCTAAATCCCCGTCCATTCTTAGAAGTTAGAATATCCTAAATATATTAATCCAATGGTTTATATTTGTAAACTTAATTGGGCGCGAAGCTAATGAGTTAATTAGTTGAGAACCTAACAACTGAAATAACCAATTCATCCCAATATTACTACCTCTACCTCATCTTTCATTCTTGATTCCTTCCACTCACAAAAACTCAACCTGAATTCTTTTCTAGACACATCCATACTTTCTTTCTTGCTTTCTTTCTTTCTGATATTAATGGCGGAATTACCAGAAATGAGACCTTCAACTTCCGATAAAGATCACTCAGATCATAATGCTGATGATGAGCGTAGGTACCATTCTAAACCACACCGCTCTCCTGATGATGCCCAAGACACGAACCAGCTTGCTGTCTCCATGATCAATCCCACTACAAAAAACAACAGAAGATATAAATCAGTTGATGTTGATACTACGGAGTTGAATTCACTGCTAAATAGCCTTCGTAATGTCGTGGAGATAATGATGTGACGATCCCAAGATAATCTTGAAGAAGAAGCTTACTAAGACTGATTTAGACCCTAAGCAAGCCCGACTTTCGATGCCAAAAAATAAGCTTCTTGTTACGTTTCTGACAAATTCAGAGGATCAGAATCTTCAAGACAATAAGAAAGTCAAGATTGACGTGAAGGTGATCATGGGCAATTCTGAGTATGATATGTCGCTCAGTCGATGGAAGTACCACCAAACCAACATCGACAAGCCTCAAGGATTCAGGTATGTGCTGCAATGTGGATGGAAGAAACTTGCGGTAGATCATGAACTGAAGAAAGATGACATGATTCTTGTTATGTCGTTCCGCATTAACAACCAGCTTTGCTTTGCTATTTTCAAAGACTATAATCTTAAGGTTGGTTTTTGATATTCAGGTTTTGGATTGATTTTTTGATATACAAGTATTATACATTATACTATTATAGTTTCTTTGTTTAATTTTGTAATGTCCTGATGCTGCTGCCTGCTAGGATGTCATTAAAATATTTAAGGATTTTTAATACTTGATTACTGTTAGGATCCCCTAAGAGAGAATCTTAACATTAGTAGTTGGGAGTGTCTGACTTCTTGGTGGGATGGTTATAACATTAAATCTTCATAATCTTGATACGAAGCAAGGCATATGTTAATTATACTGGGTTGTTGTTGATAAAGAAAAAACAGAATTAGTTGAAGACTACAAGTTCAGTCCATAATTGACAGTTTGGGCTTAGTTTTAGTTACTTTACCTTGAGTTTGAGTATTTTTGCTAATAAAGGAGCAATCTCCAGGCTTCCAATTTGTTTAGTTCAAAGATTGGGTTGATTTTTGATTAATTAGTCTTCAGAATTATATTTCTTATTGGTCTCTTTTGCGCCATTAGTTTGTGTTAAGGGTTTTTAATGTATAGGGTTTCTAATAATCAGAGAAATTTTATGTTTGATGATTGGTTTTTCAAAACAAAAGACACTTGTTGCGAGTTAGGTTGTCTTCCCTTTTTTGGTTGCGATTATTGAATATTTCTCTAAGTTTGCTGGATTTAGAGAACTATCCATCTTTTAGTTGTCGTCGTTAGGTAGAATTGATGATAAAGGAGGACCTAGAAGTGTGTTTATAGCTGTTCTGGTGACCTTTTGAGGCATCTTGATTGCTGTTCAAGTTTAAATGATTTTGCAATTACAGTGGTCATTTCTTTCCCTATTTACCCATGTTTTATCTGTTATATTATGCAAGTGTTGCCTAATTTATGAAACTCCCTTTGAACTACATTCTGGAAAGATGAATTTGTACATCAAGTGGAATATACTTGGGCTAGTCTGATAATACTATGTAGTGAGTGATGTTCCCCTGCCGATTCTCAGACCATGGATTATAACATTGGTAATGCTATGAGCTTGTTGATATACTATATGCTGATTTCGCCTTTGGTTTGTCCCAAAAAGATACAATCTAATATATATGTCTGTTATTGAAAATCAGACGAACATTGGGCCTCAATTATACATGTTAAACAATTTTTTCTGGTATATATATCTCTTTTTTGACCTATTTGTATTATCTTATTTGAATTCCGAAACATTGAATAATTACATAATACACAAGTATTTATTGATTCCGAACCTACTTCCTTTATGCTAACTAGTGGTTTCTTGTCCTTTCACACCAACCACTCCCGCAGTTCTATGAAGAATGAGAGTCTCCTGCTTGAGGCTAATTTCCAAATTCTACTCGAGTGTGGTACAAAGAGGTTTAAGATTTGACGAGTTACTCCATATAAAAGATTCATGAATCTTCTAGCTTCAAAGTAGTGTTTTAATTTTGTGTTTCTATAGATCAAATACCTTTGAATGTACATTTTCCATGGGTCAAATAGCTCAACAATGGTTTTCCTTAGGTTATTGCTTTTTTTGTTGCTCCATCTGTGATCGGTTGTATACATTTTATCTAGTTGTTGGTTGTTGCTCCAGAAATATTGACAATTTTCTTCATGACAATATTATTCTATATACAGTTTGTTGAGTTTGCTGTTTCAATTATACTTTTGTGCCGCATATATCAGTGACAGAATACAAAAGTTTACAGGACATGCCATATCATAAGTTACCACAGAAAAATTTACCAATGGGAGAAGCTGTAAAATAATGTGTATGAACATTAAATTAACCATATAAAAGTTGCAGCATTTAGATTTAAAGACTAATTAGTAATATACCCAAATTCAGTACAACTCACAAAGCAACAGAAACCAGGATGAAGCACTGGAAGCCTACAATGGAAGCTGATAGATTTATCAGTCTGCCTCGACCCCAGAACGAAGAACTGGAAAACCACAGTCAAAGAAAGCACAATCAGGCTTAGCCAAATGACACTGCAAACAAGGGTTCTAGGAAGGTCTTGTGCATAGTCAAGAGCAGTCTGAAGCTCAGTAACTTGAGCCCTCGAAAGCGGTTTCGATATCGGAACATCCTGAATGACAAAGCATAGCCTTTAGTCTCAAAGGTGAGAAAAGGCATTGGGTTTGGGGGAAGTTTCTTGACGAGCTTGATTTGGAGGCGATCAACTGACGAAGAATTGGCATCCTTTCCAAATTGGGCGATTGATTGAACACTCATCATTCATCATTGTTAAGGAGGTTCTGGAGGAAGAAAGTGTGATCTTTAGTGAGATAGATAAAACAGATTTTCCCCATTTTTTCAAAGGCTGGAATGAATCTCTTCTCTAAAAGTGTTACTCCATTTTCTGTCAGAAAGGCCTTGAATTTCATGGTCAATGTTGATGGTAATGGTGGGTAAGAGAGATGCCTACAAAGTGTTTGTTAAAATGTCTACCTGAATGGGTTTTTCTTTTTTGGTTCTATTTATACAGTTTCAAATTTCGGGTTTAGCGCGGGTATGCGGATTTTACTTATGTTTTGGCGGGAGGGAGGTGTTTATGAAAAAGATGAGCATTTCTTGAATGGGATTTTCTTTTTTTTTTTGTTCTATTTTACAGTTCCAAAGTAACGAACTATTCAAATAATTGGTGATCATTGAAAATTTAGTATTCAATGCAAACACCTTACTAATCTAACTAGTTTTTAGTCCCGCGAGATGCCCCGTGTTATTAACAAATATCATCTAATGTTGTATAGCTTATTGGTTAGAACTTTAGTAATACTAACTTGAGGTCACGTGGTCAAATCTTATATGGAGCATGTTTCTAATATTTTTAATGTGCATAATGATGACATGGAATGGAACAACTAAAGGAAGAGTGCCACGTGGCGCATAAACTTGCTTAAGAATGCTTTTTAATATATTAGTATAGATAAGTATAACCCCTCAAAGAATTAATGTTTAATAAAAAATTTATTTTAGAAGTCCAATACAATTTATTTATGGGATATTATCTCAGATATTCCTGACATATAGGTCTTTTTCCCAAATAACCCTGACATATATTTTTTTTCCCAGATAACCCTAAACTTGTATTTTGTCATTAAACTTGACGAAATAGGTAACGGTGTTAACTATTTTGACATTTAAAATGAAAAACCGAATTTTTTTTTTAAAAAAAAACAAAAACATTGATGTTCTTCATCCTCTTTCTTTTGTTCTTCATCAATCATGTCTTCATCTCCCTCTCTCTCTCCAAATCCAGATAAAGTTCAGCTCAACCTTCTCGCCACCAACAACACCACCACCACTCCCTCTCTCTCCTCTGCCTCGTACGACCGCCACTCCCACCGTCGACTCACTCTTCGTAGCACTCTCACTCTCTCTCTGTGTCCGTCTCGCTGCACTCTCACTATCTCTCTCCATCTTCGCTGCACTCTCACCTCTCACCGTCGGCTCACTCTCGCAGTTGATTCACTCTCGTCATCTAAATCTGGGCGCCCTAACATTATATTCTTCTTTGCACTCTTCTCTCCTCTATCTCACAATTGGGCCGAATTTAGTGTGGTGCGCGAGAACAAAGACGCAACATCAACCGTAGAGGATGAAGATAAGACAACACGCACCAAGAAACAGGAGAACCGAGCGAGCAAGAAAGAAAAAAAACCAGACCAGAAGAACAATCAAGAAGACAGACCAATCTACATAATTTCGAGCAAGAAAAACAGTGATTTTGGGTTCAAATCTTTGCTGATTTTGGGTTGTTCGAATTTGGGGCATTTTGTGTTCGAATTGGGGTTGTTTAGGGTTCGAATTGAGGATGTTTAGGGTTCGAATTAGGGATGTTTAGGGTTCGAATTTGCCAAGTTTAGGGTTCGAATAGGGGTCGTTGGGTTCGAATTGGTGATGGTGGTGATGGTAGTGTGGAGATGAAGAACAAGAGAGGGAAGAAGATGAAGAACAAGAGTGGCCAATTAATCTGGGTTTAATTAAAAAAAAATTAACACCGTTAGATATTCCGTTAAGTTTAATGACAAAATACAAGTTTAGGATTATCTGGGAAAAAAAAATATATCAGGGTTATTTGGGAAAAAAGCCTATATGTCAGGATTATCTGAGATAATATCCCTTTATTTATTGGTAAATTTAGGAGGGAAATTTTAGGAGAGAAAAGATATTGACATATGGTAGTGGTTTCTGCTTTAGTTAATTTAGTAGTATAACTTTGTCAGATAAAAAAAATTTGGCACTTGATTAGTAGAAAGAACTACAACCCATTATTATTCTTCCAAAAAAAATTCACAAAGGGGAGAAACAAATCAATTATTTTATTGACAAAAGTTGTATACAATGAGGCATTTGTTTCATGTAAATATTTTTCTAATTTAATTACTTTAATTCAAGCATTTTAAGGATACATTAAAATTTTTATAACTGCTTAGAGTTCATGAAAAATAACCTAAAATTTTCTAATTTTGCTACTATAACTCATGCTTGACATGATTTACCACGCATGGTTTAATTTTACACTAAATTTGTTTTCGGAAAGAAAATCTAAAATTTATTAACTTCACTTTTGTAAAACGAGCAAAGTTCATGGTTTGTTCATCCATCCCTACTTTCTTTCATTGTTTCTTCGTGAACTAATAACTACTCAATTTAACACAAGCTCAAGCGGTAAACCAAACCAATCAACGCATGCTAATAAGAATTTAGAATTTTAATTCAACAAAAGTGACACATCACATTAAAGACAAGCTAATTGATTGAAGGAAAAATTTTCTTGATTACACGATTAGTCTTCTTAATTTACGTTAATTCATAAATTAATCATGAAAACAAAATTACAAAAACCATTTAATGGAATGAAATCTAAAGCTACCAACGATTTACTAAGAATTATACATATGGCCTGATATGAGTGCGAAGATTATCAAAAAAATATTAAATGGGTGCGAACACTAAAGATGAGGAAAATAAATGTAGAGGAAGTATTACAGCTGGCTATTGATTTTAGGACAAAAATAAATTAACCGTTTTTCCTTTCCTAAACATAATCTTCCTAGAATTTCTAAATAACACTTGATTTAGGAAGTACACAGAAACAAAATTTCATGGTTTCTTATTTCTCGCTTTTGCTAGTATCTAAGAAAATCTCACGTTTGCCAGTTCCCCTATTATTGTACTAAACTAGGGTTATTGGTGTACTACTTATCCTTAAACCTAAATCCACTCCTCTTTTTATTTTTAGAGTTTTAATTTTTACCATCTTTCATTAAAAATACTAGGAGAGACATGAATTTAATTACAACGATGCCAAAATAATCTTCAAAAGATTATGATGTATGTGGTCAGCAGCATAAACATCTAATTAAGTTAATTATTATTTATGTTGTTAATACAGAAATAAGTCAAGCTTTAATTTGGTCACTGCTTTTGTTCCAAAATCCTAATCCAATCAATTAGCTTGGCAACAATGTATGTAACTACCAATAATATCCTTAGTTAGTGTATGGATTTCTCTTATAATATAGAGATAGCTAGGATTATCTCTTATGTCCTAATAAGAAATTGTCCAATCTAAGTAATTTTCTAATTAAGAGATTAATTTACCGATCATAGGCTCACAATAAAGGCCATTGTTCAATAAAATGATCGAAAATATAATGATATTAACAACAAAATTCAATTCACTTTTTGAAATAATTATCTAATAATTTTTTTTGTATTATTACCATTAATTTTTGCATATACTTTACCAAATAATCCGATTTTTCTTCCCAATTCTCAATTGAACTAATCCTCCAAAAAAAATTAGTTTGAAAATTTCGAACAAACATAGTGGTCCTTGTTCAAACAAGTCCACATATATTTATCAGGTTGTTGTTTTTAAATATTGATACAAATTATTAGTTATTGTAAACAAATTTTGCTGGAAATTAAAAATTAGCTTTGTAGTTAATCAAGCATTATTTTCTAATTAAGAGACTAATTAGAGAGCAAAAGTTCATAAAAAGGCCATTGTACAATAAAATTTTCAAAAATGTAATGATATATCTTAACAACAAAAAATAGTTTCATTGCCTGAAAATAACTGTTTAACAACTTCAAATTTGCCTCTTACATGTACTCAATACTTATCACTAATAAAAGTGGTGTACATGTACACTGAATTTACATCTATCACTTCCCCTCAAAATAAAAAATAAATATTTGATTACCATATTATATTGCAATAGACATAGAAATGTTACTACTTTGGAGAAATTGGTAAGGGATTTCTTGTTTGGATCCTCCAGAGTTCTAAAATAACTATTGAATTAAAAATCAATGGCTCACATATTATTTTTCCAAAATCCCCCCTATTTTTCTCATCAAAATCCATTCCCTAATTTTCCCTTTTCCACCAATATGAGCTATTGATTTTAAAATATATGGTTCAGATACAACTCTACTTTGTAGAGTTTTATTAAAACTCTAGAGGATATGGACACAAATTTCAATTGGGTTAATTAGTATTTAGGACAAGATTTATTTTCTAAATCAACATTTGATCATCTCGATTGAATATCCAAACAATGATCACCGTCTAATCTTGTTACCTAGTTGGATTTAGACACCAAGCTAAACTAATATATCAAGCTTATGAATTAAACCACTTTATACATTACTATTTCATATCCTACATTCTGTGAATTCTAGAATATCCCAATCATTTTTTTTTAGAAATACCCAAATCATATTAATCCAATATGGTTTCACATTTGGTAAACTTAGGCGGCAAGCTAATTAGCAAAGTTGATAAGAATTATAATCTACCTAGGATTTTAGTAAATAATACCCTAGTTTACGAAATAAATCACGTCCCAATGGAATGAAATCCTATATATACTTCATTACCTCCACATGCTCTTTGGTTGTTCAATCCTTCCATTCACAAATCATCAACCTAATTTCTCTTCTCCATTCATCCCTACGTACTTTCTTTCTTTCTTCTTGAGCTAACTTAGCTTAATGGCGGAATCATCAAAAACACTAGGCTCGAGCAACAAAACCCCTGAGAATAATGTTGTAGTTCTTCCCAAGAAACGTCCTTACGATGAATTACCGTCTTCAACCTCTAATCAAGATCACCAACATCATAAAGCTGATAAAATTTGCTACGTTATACACGGCTGTAATAAGACCCTCAAGTTGTTCCTATCAAAACCAAACTCGTCACCACCTTCGTCTTATGATGCCCAAGACACGAACCAGCGAGCTGCTGTCTCGATGATCGATCGCATCACAACCAACGACGTCAACAACAACAAAGGCGGCAGCAGCAGCAGCAACAATAGCAGGAACAGCAGCAGCAACATCAACAACAACACAAGCAACTGTGATTCCCTCCCACCCAACAAGCGTCTTCGTCGGGAGACAAGTAATAACCGGGAAGTGCTGAATAATCAGAATCAATTAAACGAGGAGGAAGGAGCATCATCGTCTACCAAAGCTGTTGGTAAGGATGGATCAGATGATGTTGATATGAAGTTAGGATTACTGCTGAATCATCTTCATAATGTCATGAATATTACGGATGTGACTGATGCCAAGATAATCTTTGAGAGGAAACTTACTGCCTCTGATGTGAACGATCAACAAGGACGATTATCGATCCCTGAACAGAAGCTTCTTGCTTCGTTTTTGACACAAAAAGAGTACGTGGGTCTTCAACACAAGGATGATCACAAGAAGAATGCCAAGATTGACGTGAAGGTCATCATGGGAAACTCCAAGTATGATCTACGCCTAAGTCGATGGAACTACAAAGGTAAGAACAACGATAGCGTCAAGAAGGATCCCGGATTCAGATATGTGCTGACACATGGATGGACTAAACTTATGAGAGATGATAACCTGAAGAAAGATCAGATGATTCGCCTTGTGTCGTTCCGCTCCAACAACCAGCTTCATATTGTTATTCAAAGACGCAGAATCTTGAGGTTGTTCGGGACTGATATCGAAGTTTTTGATTGATCTCTAGATCATATAGAACTAATTATGTAGTTAGCTAGGCATATATATTAAAGTACTAGTATATACTATTACAGTTTGTTTGTTTTATTTTAGATTTCCAATGTCCTGATGCTGTTTGGGACTATAATAGTTAAGAGTAGGTTAGGTCGAAACTCAAAAGTTAGTACTTAGCTAGGTTGTATAAGTTAGAGGGGTTTTTGCCTGTGAACCCTTACCATGTTTTGGCGCTTCAATTTTCAATGGAATGCTCATCTTTTTCATAAATATTTAACTTGTTTGTTTAGTTTCCTGAATTTAGCTGTTTAAATTCCTGCTTTTCTATATGTCTTTGTTGTTGGCAGAGTTTAGATTACAGTATGTATGAACTATGAAGTTTTTGATGCTCAACATAATACACTTCACTCATTAATATTGATCCAATTCCATTGGTAAGAAAATAATAATCTATATGTCGTTGATTAGTAGCTAGGGTCATTAATTATTGCTTAGAGTTACTCTCTATTTCACTGTTAAAATGGAATTATACGAAGTACATTCATCGAAGATTTATGGTAACTGGTAAGCTTTGTTAATCTTCAATATCTCTGCCTCATCCAATGATCTATTCATTATGAACACTCTAACAAAAACAAGATCACCAGTTGTCATTGGCAAAAACAGAGTTTTGTGTACACATACCTAGTGGATAAACAGAAACAACAAACTTTTTAAACAATAGTGGAGGGAAATAGCTGTACATTTTCTGCTGCAATATGCGTATAACAGACAACTATTACCACAAAAATTATCAACTTTAGCCAGTGTCATTTCGACGTAGTGCCTCTTGGCTTTGCTTGGGCTGGCTGCAATCAGTTTCATGGGATGAAGTCTGTACTATATATGGCTGATTAAAGATATGAGGAAGTTATACATGAGTGGCCTTTTTCTTCCAAACAGAATGATAACCTATTCAATTGTCCTGTATTGTTCACCATTGAAGTCAAAGTAAATAAGAAAATTCATCCTTGATGATGAACATTGCTCGTCACTTGTGAGCACTTTAGATCGCGTTGAGATCGTATGTGCTATCTATTTTGTATCCCATCCCTTTCTAATCTTGCCACCTCAATAATCTAAGATTAACTATTTTTATTATTTGATGAAATTGGGTTGGAGTATCAGAAAGACAGAAGCTATTCTTACAACCGTTGCACATCATATGTGGTACAACCAAACCCTTTTCAACCAATCAATAATGAAATAGGTAATTTTCTTTTAGCATGAATTGCCAAAAGCATCTTCTATTTTTCAGGGAGTATGAGAGAACTAATGTGCAATGTTTTTATGAAAAATCTTATGAGACCAGAAAATTTCAGGTCATGATATAAGTAAACAGAAGACTTATATATATGGTTCATTACACTTGCAAGTTTCAGCCAGTTTAACAAAGAAAACTTGCATAGAGATTCCAACTCCTAAAAGTAAAAACAAAGTCATAAAACTAGTACACATGACAAGCCAGAAAGCAGAAAATTAGGACAACTTTCAAGCTACATGTTAAGAGCTCCACTATTAATATTAATTAGAATCATATTGAAGGCTGAGTCTCCTTTGGAGAATGTAATTAGTAGCCTTAAGATCGACAAAATCATCGGCTGGTGCTCCTAAGTAGTTACCTGAGTCTTCAACAGAATTAAGTTTAAAACTGTCTCCTGTGATGAGCGAAACTCTGCCCGTCACTAGAGGTTTTGCATCTCTGTTATTCCTGACCGTACTTCCTGTATGCTAGAGACTCTCCTAACCAGTGGTTTTCTCTTATCCTTTCACAGCCAACCAGTCCTGCAAAGTTCTAAGAAGAATGAGAGTCTCTTTACTTGATGCTAACTTCCAAATTCTACTCAGAGTGTGGTACAAAGAGGTTTGAGATTTGACTGAGTTACTCCAAATCAAAGTAGTGTTGTAATTTTGTGTTTCTATAGATCAAATACCTTTGAATGTACACTTTCAATAGATCAAATAGCTCCGGAACAATGGTTTTCCCTAGGTTATTGCTTTTTTTGGGTTGCTCCATCTGTGATCGGTTATATACATTTTATCTAGTTGATGTTGCTCCAGAAATATTGACAATTTTCTTCATGAAGTGAAAAATGAATGCCAATATTATTCTATATATAGTTTGTTGAGTTTGCTGTTTCAATTATACTTTGTCTGCATATCAGTGACAGAATGCAAAAGTTTACTAGAGATGCCATTTCATAAGTTACCTCAGAAATTTAACAATCGCAGAAGCTGTAAAATGATGTGTATGAACATTAACCATATAAAAGTTGCAGCATTTAATTAATAATATACCCAAATTCAATACAAACTCACAAAGCAAGAAAGCTTAAAGGAGTGAGTTACTTAAGAACCAGGATGAAGCACTGGAAGCCTACAATGCAAGCTGATAGATTTATCGGTCTGCCTCGAACCCGGAACGAAGAACTGGAAAACCAGAGTCAAAGAAGCACCCTGAGACCCAATTCCATAGAAAGCACAGTCAGGTTTAGTCAAATGACACTGCAAACACTTGACGAAATGCTTGATATTTAATTATTCACCAACACACTCATCTCAGAGAAGAAGGCATCCTTTCCAAATTGGGCACCATTATTGTTAAGGAGGAAGAAAGTGTGATCTTTACTTTTTAGTGAGATAGACATAACAGATTTTCCCCATTTTTCTCTAAAAGGTTACTCCATTTTCTGTCAGAAAGGCCTTTGAATTTCATGCTGAATTAATGTTAATGGTATTGGTATTGGTGAATGGTGGGTAAGAGAGAGATGCCTACAAAGTGTTTGTGAAAATGTCTAGCTCAATGGTGTTTTTCTTTTTTGGTTATATTATACAGTTTCAAATTTCGGGTTTAGCGCGGGTATGCGGATTGCTTATGTTTTGGCGGAAGGGAGGTGCTTTTTATCTTAGTATTTAGGTTTTTTTGTGGGGAAGCACCAAATAAAATAGACTTTTTGTGGGGAAACACCACTTTAAATTTTTTTTGGCGGGAAGGACCAATTAAAATACTTTTGTTGGCAACTTAACACCACATAACGATTTTCCGGTAAATTTGTCAACATTCCGGTGTTGACTTTTTTTTTCCTCCAAAAGATCGATTTTTCCCCTAATTTCCTACTATTTAAAACCCTAATTTGCCAAACTTCCCCCATTTTCCCCCAAAGTAATTGAAGTTGCTCCTTCCTCAACTGTACTTCACTCCACCATTTCGAACAATTTCTCACATGGTTAGTTCCAGTCAGCTCCTTCGTCCTTCCTCATCAATCACCATTTTTCCACCAGTTTTCTCTCACCTCAAAAATGTTCATTATCATTCACAACTTTTAAAACCACAAACTCATATTTTCTCTCTCCTCCCCTTTCAATGGCGACGACCAGCGTTTAGTTAGTTCACTCGAGTTCAAAGAACAAATCTCGAAAAGTGATGGAAAAATGGAAGAACATTAATTAGTTGCAAAGAACTCCTCGATTCATGAATCAATGTCGACGAAATCAATTTTCGAAATCAATTTCAAACACGAGGATATGCCAGAGGAGAGATTTCTTGAAATTCAATGAAGAAATGCTAGAGGAGATAGAAGGGTTGAAGATTCAAAAATGGAAAAGGGTTGATTTTGATGGTTGGGAAGAAGTAAATGGGGGTGTTAATGGGAGGAGAGAAGAACTGGTAGGTGAGAGGGAAAAAAAATCGATCTTTTGGAGGGAAAAAAAAGTCAACACCGGAATGTTGACAAATTTGCCGGAAAATCGTTATGTGGTGTTAAGTTGCCAACGGAAGTATTTTAATTGGTCCTTCCCGCCAAAAAAAATTTAAAGTGGTGTTTCCCCACAAAAAGTCTATTTTATTTGGTGCTTCCCCACAAAAAACCCTAGTATTTAAAACAAACACCTAACTAATGTCTAATAACCCCTCAAAAAACTAATGTTTAATAAAAAAAAAAATTATTATGATAATTATTATTTTATAAGGAAAGGAAACCAGGTGGACAACCTGAGGCGTCTCCAAAGAGATGGCTACATAAAAAAAATAAAAAAAAATTAGGAGTCCAATACAATTTATATATTGGTACATTTAGGAGGGAAATTTTAGGAGAGAAAACATATTAACATATTGTAGTGGTTTATGCTTTAGTTAATTTAGTAGTATAACTTAGTCTACAAGATAAAAAATTTTGGCACTTTATTAGTAGAAAGAACTACCACCCATTATTATTCTTCCAAAAAAAATTCACAAAGGGGAGAAAGAAATCAATTTTATTGACGAAAGTTGTATACAATGAGGCGTTTGTTTCATGTAAATATTTTTTTAATTTAATTACTTTAGTTCAAGCATTTTAAGGATACATTAACAATTTTATAACTGCTTAGTGTTCATGAAAAATAACCTAAAATTTTCTAATTTTACTACTATAACTCATGCTTGACATGATTTACCACGCATGGGTCAAATGATTTTTACACTAAATTTGTTTTCGGAAACAAAATCTAAAATTTGTTAACTTCACTTTTGTAAAACGAGCAAAGTTCATGGTTTGTTCATCCATCCCTACTTTCTTTCATTGTTTCTTCGTGAACTAATAACTACTCAATTTAGCACAAGCTCAAGCTAAACCAAACCAAACCAATCAACGCATGCTAATACGAATTCAAAATTTTAATTCAACAAAAGTGACACATCACATTAGAGACAAGCTAATTGATTGAAGGAATACTTTTCTTGATTACACGATTAAGTGTATCTAGTCTTCTTAATTTACGTTAATTCATAAATTAATCATGAAAACAAAATTACAAAAACCATTTAATGGAATGAAATCTAAAGCTACCAACGATTTACTAAGAATTATACATATGGCCTGGTATGAGTGTGAAGATTATCAAAAAAAAAAAATTATGGGTGTGAACACTGAAGATGAGGAAAATAAATGTAGGGGAAGTATTACACTGGCTATTGATTTTAGGACAAAAACAAATTAACCGTTTTTCCTTTCCTAAACATAATCTTCCTAGAATTTCTAAATAACACTTGATTTAAGAAAGTACGTACACAGAAACAAAATTTCATGGTTTCTTATTTCTCACTTTTGCTAGTATCTAAGAAAATCTCACATTTATCGGTTCCCCTATTATTGTACTAAAATAGGATTATTGGACTACTACTTATCCTTAAACCTAAATCCACTCCCCTTTTTATTTTTAGAGTATTGATTTTTAGCATCTTTTATTAAAAATACTAAGAGAGACATGAATTAAATTACAACTGATACCAAAATAATCTTCATAATTAGGGAAAACGTAATCATAATAATATAAGCAAACATCATAAACTAGTAATGAAGAATAGATAGGAAAAGAGAATAATACCAAAAAGAACAAATCTTGAAACCAATTACTTCTATTAAGACTTCAATGTATTTGAGAATGAAATTAAGCTAGAAAACTAAAACTAGGGTTCTTGAGAGAATAAAAACTACTTAGATTGCTAATAAACTGAAGAGTAAGGTAAAACATGGTTTTTCTCCACTTAAAAGAGAAGTATTTATACTAAAGTAATAAATAGCGCAACATGCGCTTCAAAACCGCAAAATTACGACCCTCCCGCTTTGCCAGGGTGGATCCCGCCCGATCGGTCGGTTGTCAGGTCATCCTCCGTAGAACCCGGCCGAGCCCACAACAAATCATCTAAACTGCTCATATTCGAAACATCATAACTTTCTCATCTCTCATCGAAATTTAGTGTGTGCCCAGTCGTTGGAAAGGACTTCAAGTTCACTTTCCAACCCAATTGGAATCACTCTATTATCATTTATGTATCAAAAGTTATGAGTAAAAGAGTGTACAAGAATGAGTTTTCGCGTTTCATTTAGTACAGTTTAGGGATTAGTACAGTTAGGCTCAAGAAACTCCGAAAAAGTCTAAGTATGGAAGGAGAACGAAGGTTTCAAAGTTTACCTTAATCCTGTGTGAATCTGCGCAACAAATAAGGAGCATTTCCCTTGAATTTTGGGCAAAGATGTCT
Organism: Beta corolliflora; assembly: GCA_947648045.1. Classification (NCBI taxonomy): domain Eukaryota; kingdom Viridiplantae; phylum Streptophyta; class Magnoliopsida; order Caryophyllales; family Amaranthaceae; genus Beta; species Beta corolliflora. The sequence goes on along the minus strand of CANSZD010003084.1, from coordinate 635,809 downwards.
AGTATTCGAGTAATGAAGAAAATGGAATACCATGAGAGAGAAGAAATAGATAAGAAAATTACGAGAATCAGAGAGGGGAAAACCTAACGGCATTAGGGTTCCGTCCATAGTAAGGGTATCTTGAGCCCAAACACAAACCTTAGGGATATCTGAGGAATTCCCCAAATGTGGGGGGTATTTTGGGAATTATGCCAAACCTCAGGAGTACCTGAGGAAATTTCGCCATTATCGAAACAAGCAAGAGGGTTTAATTATAGAAACTAGAAAGGAACAAAGAGAAGTAGGGTTGAATGAATCTTGAGGGTTAGAAAATTTTTTGGAAGGAAGAGAGTGTTTTTATGTTGGTGAATGAAAGAGTTAAAGGCGGGGGTATATAATATATAGCCAATATAGATATTGGGGTAGAAAATTCCGAGAGAATGTAGGAATACTACTTACACTAAACTAAGGATTCATCGAGTGAAGTGATAGATGACTTACTTGGTGTCCAAGATACATTAAGAGATGATCATTGTTCAGTAAACAATTTTACTTAGGCGGTCACTGCTTTTGTTCCAAAATCCTAATCCAACTAGGCAACAATGTAACTACACCAATAATATCCTTAGAGTATTATATGGATTTCTCCTATAATATAGAGATAGGATTATCTCTTATGTCCTAATAAGCTATTGTCCTATATATCTCAGTAATTTGCTAATTAAGAGATTAATTTAGCAATCACAAGCTCACAATAAAGGCCATTGTACAATAAAATTATCGAAAATATAATGATATTAACAACAAAATTCATTTTACTTTTTGAAATAACTATCTAATAATTTTTTTTTGTATTATTACCATTTTTTGCACCTAATTTACCAAATAATCTGATTTTTCTTCCCAATTCTCAATTGAACTAATCCTCCAAAAAAAAATTAATTTGAAATTTTTGAACAAAGGTAGTGGTCCTTGTTCAAACAAGTCCACAAAGATTTATGGAGCGTTTGGTTCATATGATTCTGGTATGAGGTATGGGTTTAGAATGAGCAAAACAATACCTAGTGTTTGCTTAATAAATTGATAAATTTAAAACCCATACCTCAAACCCATAAGGTATGGGGTTTAGAAACCCAAGGGGGAGGTGGGTATGGCTCATACCAATACCTCTAGGTATCAAATAAAAGAAAAAATTTCATTCCCAAATAAAACCAAACACATGGTATTAGATATCAAATTCCAAACCTATACCACCATGCTTTCATTTCTCATTCCAAACCCATACCATTATATGAACCAAACACCCCCTTATTAGGTCATTGTTTTTAAATATTGACACAAATTATTACTTATTTGTAAACAAAATTTCATGGAAAATGAAATTAGCTTTGTAGTTAATCAAGCAATATTTTCTAATTAAGCCATTTTACAATAAAATTATCAAAAATGTAATGTTATATCTTAACTACGAAAATAATTTCACTGTTTGAAAATAACTATTTAACAACTTCTTTTCTGTTTCATTACTGTCGCCTTTTATTTGCACGTAAATTCCAAATAATCTGAGTTCTCCTCCTTTTTCTCAACTGTACTTCAAAAATCCTCGATTAAATCTTATATTTTGAATGTTCCGAACAAAAGATGGTGGTCCTCGTTTAAAACAAGTTCATATTGAGATTTACTAGGTTGTTATTTTCAAAAAGTGATACAAATTATTAGTTATTTGTAAACAAAATTTCCTGGTAATTGAGACCTAGGAAGCTGAAGATGATTATGCAAAGAAAATACAGTTTTTTCACTATATACCCCTGACAATTTTTTTTATTCACCAGATACTCCAACTTTTTTTAGAATTTACTATATACCCATGAGTTTCTAAAAAATTACAAAAAATAACCTTTTGGCTAATAGACGTTAGATCTCTGTTAGTGGATACCCCTAAAATCCTAATTAAGCCCAATTAACCCTAATTCTCTCTCCAAACCACCAACACTCAACCACCACCACCGACCTCGGCCCCACCAACCGCCTTCCCCCCCCCCCCCTCACCCATGCAGCCCCCACCCCACTCCCCGCATCCCCCACCTCACCCTTCGCCCCCACCCCGCATCCCCCACCTCACCGTTCTTCACGTGGCTTCCATGGCTTCAACCTCTTCACCGTCGCCACGTTGACCGGTTAGGCCGCCGCCTCTCCGAATCCAGGCTAGCCACGTCACCCGGGCCACCGGCCTTCCTTTCCCGCCGCTGTTGGGGTGGTTCTCGGCGTCCGGGCCCCCTGACCTTTTTATTCATTTTCGCTGTCCCCTCGACGTCTCTACCGGGCGTTGCTCTTGGTCGTTCCCCCAACCTGCCACACTCGTGGTCGGCCGGCAAGAAGTTGTCTCGTCGGTTTTCTGGTCGTATGTTCATGTCGGTTTATGCGGCATGCGAGGGGGGGGGGGGGTGGGGGCTCGTGGGGGTGGAAGGAGGGTGGAGGCCGCCATGGGGCATCGGGTGGGGGTTGCGGGGGGTCGGGTGGGGGGTTGGTGAGGGTGGAGGGAGGGTAAAGGTTGATCGTGGGGGTGGGGTGGGGGTTGTAGAGGTGATGTGGGAGGAGGGGTGGGTGGGTGGCGTTGGGGTGGGATTCTGGAGGTGGTGGTTGAATGTTGGTGGTCAGGGAGAGAGAATTAGGGTCAATTGGGGTTAATTAGAGTTAATCAGGGTTAATGACTAATTGGGGTTAATAAGCTATTGTCCTATCTAAGAAATTTTCTATTTAAGAGATTAATTTATTGATCGCAAGCTCACAATAAAGGCCATTGTACAATAAAATTATCGAAAATACAATGAAATTAAGAACAAAATTCATTTTACGTTTTGAAAAAACTATCTAATAATTTTTTTGTATTATTACCATTACTTTTTGCACGTAATTTACCAAAATAATCTGATTTTTCTTCCCAATGGAACTAATCCTCCAAAAAAAAAAATTGAAATTTTCGAACAAAGGTAGTGGTCCTTGTTCAAACAAGTCCACATAAATTTATTAGGTTGTTGTTTTCAAATATTGACACAAATTACTAGTTATTTGTAAACAAAATTTCCTGGAAATTGATATTAGCTTTGTAGTTAATCAAGCAATATTTTCTAATTAAGAGATTAATTAGCGAGCAAAAGTTCATAAAAAGGCCATTTTATAATAAAATTATCAAAAATGTAATGATATATCTTAATTACGAAAATAATTCCACTGTTTGAAAATAACTATTTAACAACTTCTTTTTTGTTTTATTACCGTCGACTTTTATTTGCACATAGATTCCAAGTAATCTGGTTGTTCCTCCTTTTTCTTAACTTTACTTTAAAAATCCTCGATTAAAATCTTATATTGTTCCTGGATGAATTAGTTAAGTGTTAAAGTATATTAATTAAGCGGTGAAGTATATTAGTTAAGCGTTGAAATATATTAGTTATACCATAAAAACCAAATTATAATATAACGCATTTTTAATTTATTTGTTCAATCACAACAATAACACATAGGTACATGTGCAAGAGACGGACTAGAATTGCAAACAGCAAAGTGTGGAAAAGAGAAATCACTGGAGCAATTACAATGTAACCCCATGGCGATATGAAATCGCAAGAAAATTCTATAATCTCATTCTCAAAAGTCAAGATAATGAAGATGCAAGAAAGGTACTACAAGAAGTTTACAAGAATACTGCTGCAAGTATAACCAAAGTCTTAACTACAAAACCAATTATAGAAGAACAATGTTCATCAAGTATAGACTCGGATCGTGCAAAAATAAATTAAAAGGAATAAGTGTAAGGAATAAAAGTAATTTTAAGAAGACTAAAAAACAAATTCCAAAAACCAAACTGAAATTGGTACAATTACTCCAAATGCTAGGTTGTTTTAAGTTCTTTTTTCAGGTTGTCTTTTGTATTTGACATTTTAGATTTATAAAAAACTTATTTCTTCGTTTATATTAAAAACTAAATAATGCTCTATAGATCTTAACTAATTATAGAATAACACTAACTAATGTACCGGATATGTTAACTAAAAAATAGTATAAGTCTACATATAGATTACCAGCTCTAAACTATTGTGCTAAAATACTTAACTAATTAGCCAAAAATATTAACTAATTCACCAAAAATATTATCATGAGAATTTGTGAGACGCGGTCCGTTTTTAAAAAACATATATATCTCTTGTATTTGGACAGGTCTCACATGAAGACTAACGTAAGACAGTCTTTTCCAAGAATTTGTGTATAACAATTTGTGAATCGAGTGTATTTGAGGTAATCATTTCCGGTTGTATTATAAATTGATTGCATAAACATGTATATAGTTCCTAATATTATTGAATAAAAGAATATAGTTTATTTCCACTACCTAAATCCCTGTCTATTCATTTCCTCAAAAAGAATCCCCGTCTAATGTTAGAAGTTAAAATACCCTTAATATATTAATCCAATGGTTTTATATTTGTAAACTTAATAAGGCGCAAAGCTAATCGGTTATTGTTGGGCATCTCGTGTGGAGTTTGTCCAAACATTGCAAGAAGGCTCGTGCAACATGAACCAAGCCCAAGAAGAATCGATGGAAGCCCATCAAGTAAAGAAGCCCAACCCCCCCCCTTTCGGCCCAGACGGACGTCTTGGACCCGAGAGGGCATAGTGCGGCCGGGTGGACCGTGGCTTGCTCGGGCGGACTGCTGCTAGTTCGTAGTTTCTGCTTTCGACGAAAACTTCCCGGTGAGTTTGGGCCCGGTGGGCGGCATGGCTCGGGCGGGCGACTCTTCTCGCTCGTCCGAGCAATTTAGATCTATCGGGATTTTTTACGATTTTCATCTTTAATCTCGACCCTTGATTTGTATTAACCCTCTTAAAGTATATAAACCCCCTCTTTCATGTTTTAGGTTACTATTCACAAAAAGAGAGATCAACCTAGGGTTTAGTGAAAGAGGAGAGAGAAAATAGCATTAACTCGTCTATTAATGCTTGTATTGTTCATCCATTGTTGCCATTAATCAAAGGTGATTGCTTGGTGGGTTTTTTCTCCGGTGCTCGGGTTTTCCCACGTTACTTGGTGTGTTTTTCATTGCTTTCTCATTTGCTCTTAGTTTCATTACTTTTCATTTGATTGTTGATTAGTGGTAATTACAAGTAATTAGTTGGTTTGCTTAATCTAATTCTCAACAAATGGTATCAAGAGCTAAGGTTTACCTTGGGAAAGTAGATGAATTAAATTTGTGTGCAAAACTAGTTATTTGTAGGTTGGAGTTCAAAGTTTTTTGCTTTGTGGATATAAAGTTGTGATTTTTGAACTTGGATTGTTGTTCAACAATGGAGGATGGAAAGGTGAGACTTGAGAAGTTTGATGGGAAAGATTTTGGCTTTTGGAAGATGCAAATAGAGGACTATTTGTACCAAAAGAATCTCTTCCTACCACTTGAAGGCAAAAGGCCAAGTGGTATGAAGGAGGATGAATGGAAAGTGCTTGACCAACAAGCTCTTGGTGTGGTGAGATTGACATTGGCCCGAAGTGTGGCTTTCAATGTCAAGGAGATGAAAACAATGGCGGAGTTGATGCAAACTCTATCCAAATATGTATGAGAATCCCTCGACAATTAACAAGGTGTATTTGATGCGTCGATTATTTAATCTTGAGATGGTTGATGGAAGTTCGGCCGCCGAACACATAAATGAGTTCAATTCGATTATTAGACAAATGTCTTATGTTGATATCAAGTTTGAAGATGAAGTGAGGGCATTGATTTTGATGTCTTCTTTGCCTATGTCATAGGATACGGTGGTTTCAGCTATTAGCAACTCTTCGGGGAAGGAGAAGTTGGTATGTGACAATGTGAGGGATTTTATCTTGAGTGAGAGCACTCGGAGAAAGGAGTCCGGTGAAACATTGGGTGGAGCTTATCATAGTGATAATAGGGGAAGGGGAAGACAACAAAAGGGCAATGCCAAGCATGGGACATCGAAGTCGAAGGGGCGAAGTAAGTCGAAGGGAGGTGCTCATATTCTGTGTTGGGGTTGTGGTGTGAAGGGGCACACTAAAAGAGAGTGTCCCCCAAGAAGAAGGGTGGTGTGAATCATAAGAATCGGGATGATGCAAGTTCATCCGTTAGTGTTGCATCCAGATGAACTTGGTGATAGTTAACAAAATTCTTATATCATCGATTCTTATAGTTAACAAAATTCATCAAGATTCGATAGTTAACCAAAAAAACGAGAACACAACTTGCAACAAGTGTCTTTTGTGTTTTTAAAATGAATAACTTGGAAGCCTCCAAATTACTCTTTATTTGCAAAACTACTCAAAATCAAGATCAACAAGCTAAAATTAAGCCCAAACTATTACTTATGGACTGATCTTGTAGTCTTCGACGGACTCTGTTTTTACTGCCGGTCTTAGTCGGGTGTAGGGAAACCATAACAAACTAGACGAGAAAATGTTCTCAAGAGACACAAGAATCATATCATAAACTTCAAGATTTTGAAAATTTACCATCATATTCGAGACGAGGCCGTTTGTGACTTCCTCGAAGGTGAAAAATGTTAGGTGAATGAGACTACTCATTTAGAGCGGATACGACGGGCCTAACATATACTCATTGATCATGTCTTGGGCATCGGAAGAAGAAGGTAACAACGGTGGCGGTGGCGGCTGTTGAAGGTAACGGCGGTGGCGGTGGCGCTGTTGAAGGTAACAGCGGTGGCGCTCTATCATCAGCATTATGAGCTGGGTGATCTTGATCAGTATTTAAAGGTTTCATTTTTGGTAATTCCGCCATTAATTTCAGAAAGAATTTCCAGCAAGAAAGAAAAGTAGAGAATAGGGGAAGGAGCTATTCCTAATCTCTAGAATTTTGTTAACTATAAGAATTGATGATAAAGAATGACTTAGAAGTGTGTTTATAGTTGTTCCTTCTTAGTTCTTGTTGACAATTTGGTAATTTAAGGCATCCTAACTATAGTTCAATTTTCCCACCTAAGAAGCTATTATTAGAGTACATATGTAAATATTCTTGACTATGTAAATATTCATATCTTTAGTATGTGAATATTAGAGTAATATTGTGTATTAGGCAAGTTTAGTCTTGTATATATACTCTCCAAAGTTAATGAATAAGTCGAGGAATCAATTATCTTACAGCTATAAACCCGAAGTTGTTAAATAGTTTATCTCAAACACTGAAATTATTTTCGTAGTTAAGATAACATTTTTTATAATTTTATTGTAAAATGGCCTTTTTATGAACTTTTGCTTACTAATTAATATCTTAATTAGAATCGGCGATCAAGTACCCTCGTAGGCGGCACTCATAAAAGTGGGCGATCTCCCTATTTACGACATTGGAGGAAGTCACATGATGGTGAGTTTTATTTTTGTTGTTAATTATATAATGCCTTTCCTAACCACTGTTTTTCTCTTGTCCTTTCACGGCCACCTAAGCCTAGAAAGTTACGTGACATATGCGGGTATCCTTACTTGAGGTCAATTTCCGGGTTCTACACACGAGAGGCGGCGCTAAGCACGTGCGACATTGGCAACCGCTCAAGGCCACTAAAAATTTAGGGCCCCATATACTATTTTTATATTAATTGATGTTGACCAATTATATAAAACATTGTTCATTGTTGGTGTTAGACTCATATATCATATATGCCTTGTCTTTTATTGGAGAATTATGATAGATATGTAATCGGATAGTAAACTAGTCCAAATATTACTCCTAATCATCAAATTATGGTTTTAGTTCACTTAAACAACTCCTAATTTAAGTAATCAAGGAATAATTTTAACACTCCTTGATTGAAAGATTGATGTCACTCCCCAAATATTTCAAAAGAATATTTTTTACGGTTTTTAATCCTTGAATGATATTAGACACCTTTTATTTATACTAATAACAAACTAAGTCATACGCCCAGAATACAACTCATATTGGATTTAAACAAGCAACTACACCTTGCACCATGTAAAAACGCTTACGGTAAGGGGTAATGGTAAAACCATGAATTTATTAAACTATTAAAATATATAGTATAGGATAAGATTGTAACACATGGCTATGATCGGTAAGCCAACTAATACAAAATATAAACTCTTGTCTAAATGCAAATAAATTAAAGTCAATGGAGACCAACATTAAAAAGACAACTTATTAAAAAGGTGCCTTTGATTTTATATCAATGATGATAATGTGTGAAGAAATTTGACGCATATTTGTACTTTTAATGTATTAAGAAACGGACTAATATTACCTTCATTGTACATGACACCTGGTGGTAACTGAACCGAAAGCCAAATATATGGATGTTTATACATTATATACTATTATTAAATTAAAATTGAAACATGTTTGTACTTTTAATTTATTTTAAAACCCAATATAATGTTCCTCCTTGACAATTGAACCGCCCTGTACGCACGAGTGTGGTATAAAGAAGTTTGGGATATGGTCAAATTTGCTCGAATACACGATTCAATGAACTTTTCTCATCGTAGAGATGTACTTGTTACATTTTCTGTACGTTTTGTTTCTATAGATCATATACCTTTGCATGTACACTTTCAATAGATCAAATAGCTCCGATTTTCCTAGGGTATTGCATTTTGGTTTTGTTGCTCCATATGTGATCGGTTAGATACATTTTATCTAGTTGTTGCTCCAAAAATTGACAATTTTCTTCATGAAGTGAAAAATGAATGACAATATTATTCTATATACGGTTTGTTGAGTTTCTTTGTTTCACTTATACTTTGTCCGCATATCGGTGACGAATGCAAAAGTTTACTAGAGATGCCATTTCATAAGTTACCTCGAAATTCAACAATCGCGAAGTTGTAAAAGGATGTTTGTGAACATTAACCATATAAAAGTTACAGCATTTAGATTCAAGGACTAATGAATAATATACCCAAGGTCGGTACAAACTCACAAAGCAATAAAGCTTAAAGGAGTGAGTTAAGACACATGAGTTCTTAAGTGAGAAAAGCAATTGATGGTTGCATTTTTCCTCCAATTTTCGAATCGTGGAAGACCATTGTCACAAAGTTACAGAGAAGCATATGATGGCTTACTTTACTTAAAAGTCTTTGATGAGGTTTTTGCCTCTAATGAGGTATCTACACATATAGCACGGGAAAATATAAAAATGTAGACTTATCTCTTACCTGTAGCATTATCTATTGCAATACATTTATGAGTGTTAGAACTTAAGTTGGAATGGTTGATGTTACGTTTCACGCCAATAGATAGTCATTAAGATGTATGTACAATTTAATTACTTTAGTTCAAGCATTTTAAGGATACATTAACAATTTTATAACTGCTGCTTAGTGTTCATGAAAAATAACCTAAAATTTTCTAATTTTACTACTATAACTCATGCTTGACATGATTTACCACGCATGGGTCAAATGATTTTTACACTAAATTTGTTTCGGGAAACAAAATCTAAAATTTGTTAACTTCACTTTTGTAAAAACGAGCAAAGTTCATGGTTTGTTCATCCATCCCTACTTTCTTTCATTGTTTCTTCGTGAACTAATAACTACTCAATTTAGCACAAGCTCAAGCTAAACCAAACCAAACCAATCAACGCATGCTAATACGAATTCAAAATTTTTAATTCAACAAAAGTGACACATCACATTAGAGGCAAGCTAATTGATTGAAGGAATAATTTTCTTGATTACACGATTAAGTGTATCTAGTCTTCTTAATTTACGTTAATTCATAAATTAATCATGAAAACAAAATTACAAAAACCATTTAATGGAATGAAATCTAAAGCTACCAACGATTTACTAAGAATTATACATATGGCTGATATGAGTGTGAAGATTATCAAAAAAAAATTATGGGTGTGAACACCTGAAGATGAGGAAAATAAATGTACGGGAAGTATTACAACTGGCTATTGATTTTAGGACAAAAACAAATTAACCGTTTTTTTCCTTTCCTAAACATAATCTTCCTAGAATTTCTAAATAACACTTGATTTAAGAAAGTACGTACACGTAAACAAAATTTCATGGTTTCTTATTTCTCACTTTTGCTAGTATCCCAGAAAATCTCACATTTATCGGTTCCCCTATTATTGTACTAAAATAGGATTATTGGAGTACTACTTATCCTTAAACCTAAATCCACTCCCTTTTTATTTTTAGAGTTTTGATTTTTAGCATCTTTTATTAAAAATACTAAGAGAGACATGAATTAAATTACAAGCGATACCAAAATAATCTTCAAAAGATCCGATGTATATGGTCAAAAAAAACATCTAATTAAGTTAATTATTATTTGTGTTGTTTTAATACAAAAGCCAAACTTTAATTTGGTGACCATAATCATGGGCATTGTAGGCATACCCATGACCCATGATCACATGATGAATTTGTTTGCGCTAATCATAATAGTGTGTTCATTATCAATGATTTGTTTGTTGATTAATTAAGGCATAAAATACTTAAGATTACTCAAGGAATCTCATACCCATCAAAGGAAGTGTTAGTAATTTTTCGTACCAAAAGTAGAAGAATGAGTAAGTCGATCAACAAGCACTAATAAAATGTTAACATTATTGCATTGATAAATCAAGTCTTAAATGGCCCGATAATGCTAATGATATAAACACTTAAACAAATTAAAACATATCCTTCTGCTTAAGTTCTTAACAAACTTCATATATATAAAAACAAGTATATCCCAACTTAGCTATATATATACTACCATGATCATAAGTCACAAAATCACTCCCGAACATCGATCTTGAAGTTGATGACTCTAGTCTCCTCGTTTAACAATGAAGCTTCTTGTTAGTCCGAAACGACACAAGTCGAATAATATCGTCCCCGTTTCGCATTATGCTCTTTCCTAAGTTGAGGTCATCCATGTCTCAGCACATACTTCCATCCTGTCTTCTTCTTCTTCCCTCATGCATACATGGATCTCCAAACACCTATAAAGTAAACTACTCACTCATAATTAGGGAAAACGTAATCATAATAATATAAGCAAACATCATAAACTAGTAATGAAGAATAGATAGGAAAAGAGAATAATACCAAAAAAAGAACAAATCTTGAAACCAATTACTTCTATTAAGACTTCAATGTATTTGAGAATGAAATTAAGCTAGAAAACTAAAACTAGGGTTCTTGAGAGAATAAAAACTACTTAGATTGCTAATAAACCGAAGAGTAAGGTAAAACATGGTTTTTCTCCACTTAAAAGAGAAGTATTTATACTAAAGTAATAAATAGCGCAACATGCGCTTCAAAACCGCAAAATTACGACCATCCCGCTTGGCCGGGGTGGATCCCGCCCGATCGGTCGAGTTGTCGGGTCATCCTCAGTAGAACCCGTCGAGCCCATAACAAATCATCTAAACTTGCTCATATTCGAAACATCATAACTTTCTCATCTCTCATCGAAATTTAGTGTGTGTGCCCTAGTCGTTGGAAAGGACTTCAAGTTCACTTTCCAACCCAATTGGAATCACTCTATTATCATTTGTGTATCAAAAGTTATGAGTAAAAGAGGTGTACAAGAATGAGTTTCGCGTTTCATTTAGTACGCTTTAGGGATTAGTGATTAGGCTCAAGAAACTCCGAAAAGTCTAAGTATGGAAGGAGAACGAAGGTTTCAAAAGTTTACCTTAATCTCGTGTGAATCAGCGAACAAATAAGGAGCATTTCCCTTGAATTTTGGGCAAAGATGTCTAGTATTCGAGTAATGAAGAAAATGGAATACCATGAGAGAGAAGAAATAGATAAGAAAATTACGAGAATCGAGAGAGGGGAAAACCTAACGGCATTAGGGTTCCGTCGTCCATATTAAGGGTATCTTGAGCCCAAACACAAACCTTAGGGATATCTGAAGAATTCCCCAAATGTGGGGGGTTTTTGGGAATTATGCCAAACCTCAGGAGTATCTGAGGAAATTTCGCCATTATCGAAACAAGCAAGAGGGCTTAATTATAGAAACTAGAAAGGAACAAAGAGAAGTAGGGTTGAATGAATCTTGAGGGTTAGAAAATTTTTTGGAAGGAAGAGTGTTTTTATGTTGGTGAATGAAAGAGTTAAAGGCGGGGGTATATAATATATAGCCAATATAGATATTGGGGTAGAAAATTAGAGAATGTAGGAATACTACTTACACTAAACTAAGGATTCATCGAGTGAAGTGATAGATGACTTACTTGGTGTCCAAGATACATTAAGAGATGATCATTGTTCAGTAAACAATTTTACTTAGGCGGTCACTGCTTTTGTTCCAAAATCCTAATCCAACTAGGCAACAATGTAACTACACCAATAATATCCTTAGTGTATTATATGGATTTCTCCTATAATATAGAGATAGGATTATCTCTTATGTCCTAATAAGCTATTGTCCTATCTCAATAATTTGCTAATTAAGAGATTAATTTAGCAATCACAAGCTCACAATAAAGGCCATTGTACAATAAAATTATCGAAAATATAATGATATTAACAACAAAATTCATTTTACTTTTTGAAATAACTATCTAATAATTTTTTTTTGTATTATTACCATTTTTTGCACCTAATTTACCAAATAATCTGATTTTTCTTCCCAATTCTCAATTGAACTAATCCTCCAAAAAAAAATGAATTTGAAATTTTTGAACAAAGGTAGTGGTCCTTGTTCAAACAAGTCCACAAAGATTTATGGAGCGTTTGGTTCATATGATTCCCAGTATGAGGTATGGGTTTAGAATGAAAAAACAATACCTAATGTTTGCTTAATAAATTGATAAATTTAAAACCCATACCTCAAACCCATAAGGTATGGGTTTAGAAACCCGAGGGGAGGTATGGTATGGCTTCATACCAATACCTCTAGGTATCAAATAAAAGAAAAAATTTCATTCCCAAATAAAACCAAACACATAGTATTAGATATCAAATTCCAAACCTACACCACCATGCTCATTTCACATTCCAAACCCATACCATTATATGAACCAAACGCCCCTTATTAGGCTGTTGTTTTTAAATATTGACACAAATTATTACTTATTTGTAAACAAAATTTCATGGAAAATGAAATTAGCTTTGTAGTTAATCAAGCAATATTTTCTAATTAAGCCATTTTACAATAAAATTATCAAAAATGTAATGTTATATCTTAACTACGAAAATAATTTCACTGTTTGAAAATAACTATTTAACAACTTCTTTTCTGTTTTATTACTGTCGCCTTTTATTTGCACGTAAATTCCAAATAATCTGAGTTCTCCTCCTTTTTCTCAACTGTACTTCAAAATCCTCGATTAAATCTTATATTTTGAATGTTCCGAACAAAAGATGGTGGTCCTCGTTTAAAACAAGTTCATATTGAGATTTACTAGGTTGTTATTTTCAAAAAGTGATACAAATTATTAGTTATTTGTAAACAAAATTTCCTGGTAATTGAGACCTAGGAAGCTGAAGATGATTATGCAAAGAAAATACAGTTTTTTCACTATATACCCCTGACTATTTTTTTATTCACTGCGATACTTCCAACTTTTTTTAGAATTTACTATATACCCATGAGTTTCTAAAAAATTACAAAAAATAACCTTTTGGCTAATAGACGTTAGATCTCTGTTAGTGGATACCCCTAAAATCCTAATTAAGCCCAATTAACCCTAATTCTCTCTCCAAACCACCAACACTCAACCACCACCACCTGACCTCAGCCCCACCAACCGCCTTCCCTCCCCCCCACCTCACCCATGCAGCCCCCACCCCACTCCTGCATCCCCCACCTCACCCTTCGCCCCACCCCTGCATCCCCCACCTCACCGTTCTTCACGTGGCTTCCATGGCTTCAACCTCTTCACCGTCGCCACAGTTGACTAGTTAGGCCGCCACCTCTCCGAATCCAGCTAGCCACGTCACGTCACCCAGGCCACCGGCCTTCCTTTCCCCGCCGCTGTTGGGGTGGTTCTCTGACGTCCCGGGCCCCTTGACCTTTTTATTCGTTTTCGCTGTCTCTACTGGCGTTGCTCTTGGTCGTTCCCCCTACTGCCACACTCGTGGTCATCCAGCAACAGTGTCTCGTCGGTTTTCGGTCGTATGTTCATGTCGGTTTCTGCGGCATGCGAGGGGTGGGGGAGGGTGGGGCTGCTCGTGGGGGTGGAAGGAGGGTGGAGGCTGCTTGTGGGGATCAGGTGGGGGTTGCAGGGGTCGGGTGGGGGGCTGTTGGTGAGGGTGGAGGGAGCGTAAAGGTATATCGTGGGGGTGGGGTAGGGGTTGTAGAGGTGATGTGGGAGGAGGGTGGCTGGTGGCGTTGGGGTGGGATTCGGAGGTGGTGGTTGAATGTTGGTGGTCGGGAGAGAGAATTAGGGTCAATTGGGGTTAATTAGAGTTAATCGGGTTAATGACTAATTGGGGTTAATATGCTATTGTCCTATCTAAGAAATTTTTTATTTAAGAGATTAATTTATTGATCGCAAGCTCACAATAAAGGCCATTGTACAATAAAATTATCGAAAATACAATGAAATTAAGAACAAAATTCATTTTACGTTTTGAAAAAACTATCTAATAATTTTTTGTATTATTACCATTACTTTTTGCACGTAATTTACCAAAATAATCTGATTTTTCTTCCCAATGGAACTAATCCTCCAAAAAAAAAAAATTGGAATTTTCGAACAAAGGTAGTGGTCCTTGTTCAAACAAGTCCACATAAATTTATTAGGTTGTTGTTTTCAAATATTGACACAAATTACTAGTTATTTGTAAACAAAATTTCCTGGAAATTGATATTAGCTTTGTAGTTAATCAAGCAATATTTTCTAATTAAGAGATTAATTAGCGAGCAAAAGTTCATAAAAAGGCCATTTTATAATAAAATTATCAAAAATGTAATGATATATCTTAATTACGAAAATAATTCCACTGTTTGAAAATAACTATTTAACAACTTCTTTTTTGTTTTATTACCGTCGACTTTTATTTGCACATAGATTCCAAGTAATCCGGTTGTTCCTCCTTTTTCTTAACTTTACTTTAAAAATCCTCGATTAAAATCTTATATTGTTCCCGGATGAATTAGTTAAGTGTTAAAGTATATTAATTAAGCGTGAAGTATATTAGTTAAAGCGTTAAATATATTAGTTATACCATAAAAACCAAATTATAATATAACGCATTTTTAATTTATTTGTTCAATCACAACAATAACACATAGGTACATGTGCAAGAGACGGACTAGAATTGCAAACAAAGAAAGTGTGGAAAAGAGAAATGGATAGAGAAATCACTCGGAGCAATTACAATGTAACCCCATGGCGATATGAAATCGCAAGAAAATTCTATAATCTCATTCTCAAAAGTCAAGATAATGAAGATGCAAGAAAGGTACTACAAGAAGTTTACAAGAATACTGCCGCAAGTATAACCAAAGTCTTAACTACAAAACCAATTATAGAAGAACAATGTTCATCAAGTATAGACTCGGATCGTGCAAAAATAAATTAAAAGGAATAAGTGTAAGGAATAAAAGTAATTTTAAGAAGACTAAAAAACAAATTCCAAAACCAAACCGAAATTGGTACAATTACTCCAAATGCTAGGTTGTTTTAAGTTCTTTTTTCGGAGTTGTCTTTTTGTATTTGACATTTTAGATTTATAAAAAACTTATTTCTTCGTTTATATTAAAAACTAAATAATGCTCTATAGATCTTAACTAATTATAGAATAACACTAACTAATGTACCGGATATGTTAACTAAAAAAATAGTATAAGTCTACATATAGATTACCGCTCTAAACTATTGTGCTAAAATACTTAACTAATTAGCCAAAAATATTAACTAATTCACCAAAAATATTATCATGAGAATTTGTGAGACGCGGTCCGTTTTTAAAAAACATATATATCTCTTGTATTTGGACAGTCTCACATGAAGACTAACGTAAGACATCTTTTCCAAGAATTTGTGTATAACAATTTGTGAATCGAGTGTATTTGAGGTAATCATTTCCGGTTGTATTATAAATTGATTGCATAAACATGTATATAGTTCCTAATATTATTGAATAAAAGAATATAGTTTATTTCCACTACCTAAATCCCCGTCTATTCATTTCCTCAAAAAGAATCCCCCGTCTAATGTTAGAAGTTAAAATACCCTTAATATATTAATCCAATGGTTTTATATTTGTAAACTTAATAAGGCGCAAAGCTAATCGCTTATTGTTAGGCATCCGTGTGGAGTTTGTCCAAACATTGCAAGAAGGCTCGTGCAACATGAACCAAGCCCAAGAAGAATCGATGGAAGCCCATCAAGTAAAGAAGCCCAACCCCCCCTTTCAACCGGACGGACAGTCTTGGGCCGAGAGGGCATAGTGCAGCCCGGGTGGGCTGTGGCTTGCTCGGGCGGACTGCTGCTAGTTCGTAGTTTCTGCTTTCGACAGAAACTTCCAGTGAGTTTGGGCCCGGGTGGGCGGCATGGCTCGGGCGGGCGACTCTTCTCGCTCGTCCGAGCAATTTAGATCTATCGGGATTTTTTACGATTTTCATCTTTAATCTCGACCCTTGATTTGTATTAACCCTCTTAAAGTATATAAACCCCCCTTTCATGTTTTAGGTTACTATTCACAAAAAGAGAGATCAACCTAGGGTTTAGTGAAAGAGGAGAGAGAAAATAGCATTAACTCGTCTATTAATGCTTGTATTGTTCATCCATTGTTGCCATTAATCAAAGGTGATTGCTTGGTGGGTTTTTTCTCCCTGCTCTGGGTTTTCCCACGTTACTTGGTGTGTTTTTCATTGCTTTCTCATTTGCTCTTAGTTTCATTACTTTTCATTTGATTGTTGATTAGTGGTAATTACAAGTAATTAGTTGGTTTGCTTAATCTAATTCTCAACAAATGGTATCAAGAGCTAAGGTTTACCTTGGGGAAAGTAGATGAATTAAATTTGTGTGCAAAACTAGTTATTTGTAGGTTGGAGTTCAAAGTTTTTTGCTTTGTGGATATAAAGTTGTGATTTTTGAACTTGGATTGTTGTTCAACAATGGAGGATGGAAAGGTGAGACTTGAGAAGTTTGATGGGAAAGATTTTGGCTTTTGGAAGATGCAAATAGAGGACTATTTGTACCAAAAGAATCTCTTCCTACCACTTAAGGCAAAAGGCCAAGTGGTATGAAGGAGGATGAATGGAAAGTGCTTGACCAACAAGCTCTTGGTGTGGTGAGATTGACATTGGCACGAAGTGTGGCTTTCAATGTCAAGGAGATGAAAACAATGGCGGAGTTGATGCAAACTCTATCAAATATGTATGAGAATCCCTCGACAATTAACAAGGTGTATTTGATGCGTCGATTATTTAATCTTGAGATGGTTGATGGAAGTTCGCCGCCGAACACATAAATGAGTTCAATTCGATTATTAGCCAATTGTCTTATGTTGATATCAAGTTTGAAGATGAAGTGAGGGCATTGATTTTGATGTCTTCTTTGCCTATGTCATAGGATACGGTGGTTTCCGCTATTAGCAACTCTTCGGGGAAGGAGAAGTTGGTATGTGACAATGTGAGGGATTTTATCTTGAGTGAGAGCACTCGGAGAAAGGAGTCCGGTGAAACATTGGGTGGAGCTTATCATAGTGATAATAGGGGAATTGAAGGGGAAGACAACAAAAGGGCAATGCCAAGCATGGGACATCGAAGTCGAAGGGGCGAAGTAAGTCGAAGGGAGGTGCTCATATTCTCGTGTCGGGGTTGTGGTGTGAAGGGGCACACTAAAAGAGAGTGTCCCCCAAGAAGAAGGGTGGTGTGAATCATAAGAATCGGGATGATGCAAGTTCATCCGTTAGTGTTGCATCCGATGAACTTGGGTGATAGTTAACAAAATTCTTATATCATCAATTCTTATAGTTAACAAAATTCATCAAGATTCGATAGTTAACCAAAAACAATAACACAACTTGCAACAAGTGTCTTTTGTGTTTTTAAAATGAATAACTTGGAAGCCTCCAAATTACTCTTTATTTGCAAAACTACTCAAAATCAAGATCAACAAGCTAAAATTAAGCCCAAACTATTACTTATGGACTGATCTTGTAGTCTTCGACGGACTCTGTTTTTACTGCCGGTCTTAGTCGGGTGTAGGGAAACCATAACAAACTAGACGAGAAAATGTTCTCAAGAGACACAAGAATCATATCATAAACTTCAAGATTTTGAAAATTTACCATCATATTCGGACGAGGCCGTTTGTGACTTCCCTCCAAGGTGAAAAATGTTAGGTGAATGAGACTACTCATTTAGAGGCGTATACGACTCGCCTAACATATACTCATTGATCATGTCTTGGGCATCGAAGAAGAAGGTAACAACGGTGGCGGTGGCGCCGTTGAAGGTAACAGCGTGGCGGTGGCGCCGTTGAAGGTAACAAAGGTGGCGCCTATCATCGCATTATGAGCCGGGTGATCTTGATCGCATTTAAAGGTTTCATTTTTGGTAATTCCGCCATTAATTTCGAAAGAATTTCCAAAGAAGAAAGAAAAGTAGAGAATAGGGAAGGAGCTATTCCTAATCTACCGAATTTTGTTAACTATAAGAATTGATGATAAAGAATGACTTAGAAGTGTGTTTATAGCTGTTCCTTCTTAGTTCTTGTTGACAATTTGGTAATTTAAGGCATCCTAACTATAGTTCAATTTTCCCACCTAAGAAGCTATTATTAGAGTACATATGTAAATATTCTTGACTATGTAAATATTCATATCTTTAGTATGTGAATATTAGAGTAATATTGTGTATTAGGCAAGTTTAGTCTTGTATATATACTCTCCAAAGTTAATGAATAAGTCAAGGAATCAATTATCTTACAACTATAAACCCAAGAAGTTGTTAAATAGTTTATCTCAAACACTGAAATTATTTTCGTAGTTAAGATAACATTTTTTATAATTTTATTGTAAAATGGCCTTTTTATGAACTTTTGCTTACTAATTAATATCTTAATTAGAATCAGCAGTCAAGTACCCTCGTAGCTGGCACTCATAAAAGTGGGCAGTCTCCCTATTTACCTGACATTGGAGGAAGTCACATGATGGTGAGTTTTATTTTTGTTGTTAATTATATAATGCCTTTCCTAACCGCTGTTTTTCTCTTGTCCTTTCACGGCCACCTAAGCCTAGAAAGTTCCGTGGACATATGCGGGTATCCTTACTTGAGGTCAATTTCCGTGTTCTACACACGAGAGGCGGCGCTAAGCACGTGCGACATTGGCAACCGCTCAAGGCCACTAAAAATTTAGGGCCCCATATACTATTTTTATATTAATCGATGTTGACCAATTATATAAAACATTGTTCATTGTTGGTGTTAGACTCATATATCATATATGCACCGGTCTTTTTATTGGAGAATTATGATAGATATGTAATCGGATAGTAAACTAGTCCAAATATTACTCCTAATCATCAAATTATGGTTTTAGTTCACTTAAACAACTCCTAATTTAAGTAATCAAGGAATAATTTTAACACTCCTTGATTGAAAGATTGATGTCACTCCCCAAATATTTCAAAAGAATATTTTTTACAGTTTTTAATCCTTGAATGATATTAGACACCTTTTATTTATACTAATAACAAACTAAGTCATACGCCGAATACAACTCATATTGGATTTAAACAAGCTTAACTTACACACTGCACCATGTAAAACGCTTACAGTAAGGGTAATGGTAAAACCATGAATTTATTAAACTATTAAAATATATAGTATAGGATAAGATTGTAACACATGGCTATGATCAGTAAGCCAACTAATACAAAATATAAACTCTTGTCTAAATGCAAATAAATTAAAGTCAATGGAGACCAACATTAAAAAGACAACTTATTAAAAAGGTGCCTTTGATTTTATATCAATGATGATAATGTGTGAAGAAATTTGACGCATATTTGTACTTTTAATGTATTAAGAAACGGACTAATATTACCTTCATTGTACATGACCTGCTTGGTAACTGAACCGACGCCAAATATATGGATGTTTATACATTATATACTATTATTAAATTAAAATTGAAACATGTTTGTACTTTTAATTTATTTTAAAACCCAATATAATGTTCCTCCTTGACAATTGAACCGCCCCTGTCTGCACAGAGTGTGGTATAAAGAAGTTTGGGATATGACTCGAGCCGCTCCGAATACACGATTCATGAACTTTTCTCATCGTAGAGATGTACTTGTTACATTTTCCCGTACGTTTTGTTTCTATAGATCATATACCTTTGCATGTACACTTTCAATAGATCAAATAGCTCCGCATTTTCCTAGGGTATTGCATTTTGGTTTTGTTGCTCCATATGTGATCGGTTAGATACATTTTATCTAGTTGTTGCTCCAAAAAAATTGACAATTTTCTTCATGAAGTGAAAAATGAATGACAATATTATTCTATATACAGTTTGTTGAGTTTGCTGTTTCACTTATACTTTGTCTGCATATCAGTGACAGAATGCAAAAGTTTACTAGAGATGCCATTTCATAAGTTACCTCAGAAATTTAACAATCGCAGAAGTTGTAAAAGGATGTTTGTGAACATTAACCATATAAAAGTTGCAAGCATTTAGATTCAAGGACTAATGAATAATATACCCAAATTCAAGACAAACTCACAAAGCAATAAAGCTTAAAGGAGTGAGTTAAGACACATGAGTTCTTAAGTGAGAAAAGCAATTGATGGTTGCATTTTTCCTCCAATTTTTCGAATCGTGGAAGACCATTGTCACAAAGTTACAGTAAGCATATGATGGCTTACTTTACTTAAAAGTCTTTGATGAGGTTTTTGCCTCTAATGAGGTATCTACACATATAGCCCCGGGGAAAATATAAAAATGTAGACTTATCTCTTCCCGTAGCATTATCTATTGCAATACATTTATGAGTGTTAGAACTTAAGTTGGAATGGTTGATGTTCCGTTTCACGCCAATAGATAGTCATTAAGATGTATGTAGCAAGATCGTTTCACGCCAATAGATAGTCATTAAGATGTATGATTTTGTCCAATATCGAATGTACAAAAAGTAAAGCAAAAAAAAAACCTTGGAATATATAATTTATGCTCGTATAAAATTATACATAGGCTTTGCTAGAAACCTATAGATCGTAACCTTTGCACGTAGAAGAATAGGAAAGCATATTACTCACAAAATTATACTTGATTGAAATTTAAGACACATGAGTTCGAGTAAGCAAACAAAGCAAGCACCTAATTAAGAAATTAAGAATATCTACATTACCTTGATCAATTCATCCCATACCGCATGTAACAAACTTTTCTTCATCGTTCCATCCAAAACCACTAGCACTTGACCGAGCATCTCCGTTATAGCATCATATTGTTTCCTAAGATGTTTTACTCTTGATTCAATATGAGGCTTGACTTTTTCTCACACCCAGTGCAATTTTTGTAACATTATAGTTTCTAACTTAGCATAAGCACCACTCTTGAATTGGCCATTATCTCGCTTTCCAACCACCAATATCCAAAAGATCACCATGGCCGTAATGAGTGCACGATCCTCAACAACCGACCATCTTGACAAGTTTCTAGTAGTATTGCTACTACGAGCATTTTGAGGTTGACTCATCCGTAAAATCCAATAAAATGCAACAAAACCAAGACAAGAAATATACAAATGTCAATGGAAATGGTATACACAAAAGTTTATATATATATATATATATATATATATATATATATATATATATATATATATATATATATATATATATATATATATATATATATATATATATTATTCAATAACATCAAAAGTGTGCAAAATAAAGCATTCATTACATACACCAAAAAGTAGTCATGCATTACAAGTAGTTCAACTTGGTAGAAAAAAAGATTTCAAAGCAAAATTTAATCAAGTGTCTCTCGGTTTGAATCCATGTGTTATACATCTCATTTGCTAGCTCCCCGTCTAAAAGCATTCCATGTTGCACTTGTTTCCATGATTTCAATATTATCACCATCATCTTCCAATGTTATCATCAAGTAAAGACTCCATAGGATCGACTGACATATATGTTCGAATGAAGTTATGCACAAGAGCACAAGCCAAGATAATCCGACTAACCGTCTTTCGAGGATACCAAGTTGTATGTCTTAGGATACCCCATCTCATTTTTAGTAACCCAAAACATCTCTCAATCACGTTCGTTGCCCGAGAATGCTTCATATTGTAATATTCTTCGACCGATACAGAAGAGAACCACGTTTCCAAATACTCAAATGGTATCTTTGGCCTCTAAATGGCGTCAAAAAACCCTCACAGCTCATGTATCCAAAGATCACATAAATAATAGTTACCTAATGCCAAGCAACAAAAGTTGTAACCATCTTATTTTCATAGAGTTGTTGTATAACATATAGAAGAAATAATTAAATATATTACCTTGAGGAACTTTTAAAGGACT
Source organism: Beta corolliflora (assembly GCA_947648045.1). Lineage (NCBI taxonomy): Eukaryota > Viridiplantae > Streptophyta > Magnoliopsida > Caryophyllales > Amaranthaceae > Beta > Beta corolliflora. The sequence continues at coordinate 613,331 of CANSZD010003084.1, read as the reverse complement.
TTGTCTAGACAAGGCATCACGAAGTACTCTATTATCATGTGCCAAACCCTCCCAACCAGGTAATAAATATATAAATTGCATATCTCGCGTACAAGCAGCCTAAGACATTTGTAGTAAGATCTCCTTTTTGAACCTAACTTTATCCTTATCCCCTACACGAACCTTAAAGTGTGTTCCATCCAAAGCGCCTAAACAATTCTACAAAGGGAAAAAAAGAAAAGAAGAACCACCCATATATTAATGAACTAAATCGTAGAACAATTGTGAAAATAGTTATTTTGTATGGCAAAGTAAACTTACTTTAAACCATTTCCACCTATCATCTTGACAGCTTCAACACCGCCGTAGGTTTTTTAAGCAAGATATGATGACATCTAAGAAGAGCTTGTAGTACTAAATTGAAATGCCTTGAAACAAATCTCGCCACTTCTTCTAAAATGTAATCGAAGTTCTTCGATTTTTTGTATCATGAGAAAGAGTAAAGAGAAATAAAGCTACCATTTCTTCCAAACGTGTATTTCTATTTCCTTGCAACTTTCCAACATCTCTAAGCATCTCACATAACTTATAAAAACAAGCTCGTCCATTCTAAGGTTATCCAAACATGCTATGTCACTCCCTTCGATCATAGGCCTAACATTTAGAACTCTAGCAACTAATCGCTCTTCAAGTGAATCATCAAACACAAAGGTTATAGGCTTAGGAATTTTAATGTTTGTAATGGAAAGAAGATACATGAGATGAAGTATTAGCTCCATAATCATGACCATAATCTCGCCTATATATCACAACACAAGTCGCCGCAATCTTCTTTTGTTTACTTAAAGGAATGCGAGCCATTACGTTTCACAAGTGAAAAATTGTAAATTAAAAGATTATGATCAAAGATGCATATATCTAGTAAAATTGATCAATATGAAGTATAATATTGCATAAAACAAAAAAGAAATAAACACAAAGTATGATCAAAGATGCATAAGTGCTACCGAAGGCTTGCCCACACCATTAACAATTGCATTTAGGAGTTGCCTTCTCCAATCAACACCTAACACCTTTTTTTTTTTTGCAAAATCCAAGAATTATCTTCCATTTATAAAGTTGTATTCAATTGAGCATAAAAACACAAAATCCCATTTAGAATTAATTAAAGTTCAAACCTTTTAGTGCTAGAATTGGTGTTATCTAAATATACTAGAATTGGTGTCTCACATACACAAGGAAAAGGTTGGAGACTTTAAAGGAGGGAGTTGAACAGAGAAAGATGACATACGGAGAAGATGGCAAAGTGAAGACATACAGTGCATCATCACGATAAGCGATAGAAATTGGTTCAAATGTAGATGTATATTTTAGCTTAATTCATGACATCTTTTTTTACCTTTTTCCTTTAGGTTTATTGCGGTATTTAACTGAGTGCATTATTTGATCAAAAAGATCAAATTTTTCCCGACCCAATTTCTAAATTAATGAACACGCCACCGCCAAATAAAAACTCTATTTTCTGACCCAATTTTCAGATTAAATTTTCCACAAATTTTTGGAACCTATTTATGTGTTAAATTTTAGATAAAATCCCAAAAAAAAAAACCACACACACAATGAAGATTGAAGACAACAAGAAAAGGAAAGAGAAAAATCAAACCTTGCTTTTGAGATGATAAGAAGGAAAAGATGGAGATCGGAAGACCAAAGTATTGAGATTCATGCAAAATGGAGGTGTGGGCCGTTGGAGAGCAAACCCTCACAGAGTCACAAAGAAATAATGGGGAGGGAGAGGGAAAATAGCGCGCCTTTGTGAAAATTTCAAGGACATAATTGTCATTTCCAAGTAGAAATTGACACAGAAATATAACTCACCGTGGGGGGGGTGGGTGAGTTATTTCCAAAGGTTATGAGGGAAATTGTAATTCCCTTGGAAATGTGAGTTCCCATGCTTTGCAAATTTTTGGTCAACCAAACACAACAATATTTATCCATTTCCTAGGAAAATGTATTTCCAAGGAAATATATCTCCAACCAAACAACACCTGAGAATTCTAAAAATGGCCAGGGAGTAAGTTTGGTCAAGTGTCATATCAACGTAATCTAAAGAGAGGAAGTTATAATACTATATGGCCGATCAAAGATATGAAGAAGCTATACATAATACATGTAATAGCCTCACTTTTTAAGACGATATCATTAAGATAAATGAGATACGTTAACATACTAATCAAGACTTAATCAATTGCATCTTCGAGGAATAAGAAAATTGTGAATAGCCCCTATATGAAGTATGTCCCGTGAATCTAGATATTATATTTTATTATGTGATTATGAATGCAAATTATGAGTTAAGATAAGTTATTAGCGAATTACGTTAATAAGGTCGAGCATTATTATGAAATTTGAGACTTTGAGTGTATTGTGTTTCGAGATACTCGCGTTTATGATTTAAGGGTCGAATGAGCCAAAATATGTTTATTAAGTTATAAGACATATTTTAAGGATTTAGTTTAAGTATAATGAAGGATTAGAGCTTAATTACGAGGGTTAAGGATTAAGTAAAACCAGAAAATTCCCGAATGTTCTTAAGCCGTGAAAAGACGATTTTGCCCTCATTACTAAACCGAAAATTACGATTTTGCCCTTACCCATTCCCTATATATATGAGAGGAAGGTCCTCATTCATTTTCACCAAAATCATTTCACAAGAAACACACAAAACACATCTCTCTCTCCTCCCCTTTTCTCACGCCATTCCCGCGAGTAGCGTGCATCCCATTGCCGCCTTGTTTTCTTTGGCTCCTAGCACCGAAAGTTGCATGCAAACACTTCCCTAGGTTCATCAAGGTGTCCTTCATACTGGGCAAGTGCTAGTTTTGAAGTTCCATTCCTATAACCCTAAGAAAAACCAAGGAAGGTGAGTTATGGCCGAATTTCAAAGATGCATGAGGTATATTAGTTTGAAACTTGATTTCTTTGGGTTAATTACTAATTTTAAGGTGATGAATGTGTTGTCTAAGGTCCTAAAAGGTTGCTGGAGAGGTGGTGAGAGTTACTAAGTAAGATTTGATTTCCTAAACACCAAGTTAAGGTACACAAGAACCACCCTTTTGAAGCTTTACTTTCTTAATTGTTATCATAACACTTGTTTATGGAATTTATGAAAGCTACGAATATGTTTTGTGTGGTAAACCTACTGTTTTGTTAAGAAGTTATAAGTAGTTGATTTCAATGTGTTGATTATGATTCGTGGTTGATGATTTTCGAATTAGAAATCGTTGCATGTCAAGTTCCTCTAAAACCGATCAAACCGTGCTTCTACTTCGATTGTGCTTTGTTTAGATGCCTTCAATATTGCTTCCCTTTTATGGTAAACTACTATAAAGTGCTTATATTGTTTGTTGATCAACCTTGGATCACATCTTCCTCTTATATTAAGTATAACCTCTCGTTTGAGAAGTAAATAACACCCGAAAACTCGACCGTTCGCTTAATTACTTTCTGAACTTGTAAACTCTTGTGACTTTGATCCTTTCAATGTTTTTCCATGATGAATACCTACTGTCCTTTATATATATATATTAAGTGTGAAACCTAAACTTTGGCTAAACCCAAGAAGTACAAGTGATCTTTGCATAAAAACCATTGTTCTTTAACACCAAACCGAAAACCATGGGAATTGATATATGTGGTGCGTGTGGGAGATAATATTTCCATATATTAAGAGCTCTTCTATAACCTTTTATATACTGCCATGTCTTAATAATACCACCTTTAACTACCTCAACCAATCACATCATTCTTTCGAACCCCGATTGTTAAGTCATCTTTCCGAAAACAAAGGGAACTCGACATAGCAAGCTTATTTACAAAACTTGTCTTGATAAGTTAAAGTTTGTTATGATGGTTGAAATAGTGATTATGAATAAGTATTTAAGTAAGTTATTTGAGTATAATTATAAAAGTATAAGTATTTCAGTATAAGTGTTTAAGTATAAGAATTTCAAGATAAGTATTTAAGTACAAGTGTCGAGTATAAATATTTTCGTATGATTACAAGTTTTGTTTTATAAGGGGAAGTGAACAACATTTGTAGAGCGGGTTTGCTCATTATGTGTTAGAGCGGGTATTGCTCTGGAGCGGGTATTGCTCCGTTATGTAGGGTCATGACCTAGAAGTCTTGCAAGGCGAAAATAAGAAAGGTGGGGAGACGTCCCTCAAAAGTTTGGAGTTGTGGCCCGGCCCTCTCCATTCGTGTTCTTTCCCCCGGAGTTATGCTATGTTTGGTGATAAGTATAAGATTATTATTTGTGTTTATATATGGAGAATGATGTGTGATATCTTGAGATTTTTTTTTTTGGAAATTTCTCCAGTATATGCAAAAAGTATTTCTATGGAAGTTTACAGGAAAGAACCAACGTATTTCTGAGTAAGTATTAACGTATTTCTGGATAAGAATAAAAGTAAATATCTCCAATATATGCAAAAGTATTTCTATGGAAGTTTACAGGAAAGAACCAACGTATTTCTGAGTAAATATTAACGTTTTTCTGAATAAGAATAAAAGTATCTCGTAAATTATGAGTTTACGCTTTGAGTATAAGATACGATTGCATAATTTCAGCCACCTTATTATTTTGGAATCGGTGGGACTTGTGTACCGAGTAAGCCGACTGCTTTTGTTCTATGAACCCGTCCCGGCGGGGGCGGATTCATCTGTTTTGCAGGATTAGAGTGAATGTTCGAGTTAGCTCATGTGTGCGAATGTGAAGTCATGATCAATGTGTTTAGTCCACTGCTATGAGATAATTTGTTTTATATAATGTTCCTTGGCAGGTTAAACTTGTATTTTAAATTTGTAATCTATGTACTCAAAATATATTGTAATAACTAATTTATTATAACTTGTTTTCAAAATAAGCTTGGATCGATACTATGGGATTTCCTAATTTTCCTTAGCAGGAAGGTGCGGAAATCCGCCCTAACAGTCCCTTTAATTAGCAAACTTAACTTCGTAATTATCGCATTAGGTCTTAATTAAGCTGCTATTTGGAGCGGGCTGTTACAAGTGGTATCAAAGCAAAGGTTTTCGAAATCCAATTTAAGAGTTTTGAAAACAATAGGAGTGTTTACACAAGTAGTTTCTTAAGAAAGGAAAATTAAAACTAATTTCATATAAATATAAAAGTTTTCAAAATATTTGAGAACTTGTATGTGTGATTATGTTTGCGCTATGTGAATTTATGTGTATGAATGTGTATGTGAATGATATGGGATTTGGGTATAAATGGTTATGAGTAGATTCCATTAAAGCATAAGTGAGTATATGCTTATACAAGGAGGACACGACACCTATTATGTTGTTGATAATGGACAATGATGTGGTTGACCAAGCTTGTTAGGCAATAGGTCACAATCCGAGAATATGAAGAGGTTATGGATGCTTGTAGGAGCCACGAAAGGCGACCCAGGACTTTAGCCAATGTAATTGTGAGCCATGGGCTAGTTTTCGTCAAGTATAATAGAGTATGTTAAAATTGTATAGGACTACTGAAGTGGTTCAAGGTTATGATGAAATTATGGACAATAAGGATAAGAGATTGGAAATGTTGGGAAAGAAACAGATGCAAGATGAATAAACACTTTAGAGTGCCAAAGGCGCTATTAGCTATACCGGACAATTCTCACCATGGAACGATGTATGAACGTAAAACTCGTGGAGAGAAAGACAGAGCGGAAGATAATTGGTTGTGCTAAAGCTTTGTGTCAGTATTTCTTTTATGAATGTAATTATAAACAAATTTGTTGTGAAACTATGAGGACAAATTGGAAAGATAGTGTATATATGAGGATGTAAACTCAAATTAGCTATGTTGGTATTATTTAAGTAAGCCTTGTTTTTGTACTAAGCGAGTGGTGTAAATGGAGAGCAAGGAATTTACTGTTATAACTTTATAAAGGAACGAGTATGGAGTTAGGGGTAATGAGGACATGTTCGAGAAATACTAATGTAAGTTATGGATTAGAGATTGATATGGATAATGAGTGTAAGTAATTGGAATATAAGTTCGTGTAGATATCTAAATCCTGGTATAATTATGTTTGATAAGGTGATATGGGGTAAGATTTATTAACATACAATAATAATTGTTGTAGATAATTTGTTAGGATGTAATATGGTTATCCGGTGACAAGGTATGGGGGACAAGAATTTCCAAAAATATGGATATCCTTCCCGTAACATAACAATCAATAGATTTATGATGGGGAATTGATTAGGTTAAAATTTTGGAGTCTATATGTCGTTACAAGTACGTTGTGATTTGTTTCATAAATGACTTGTATACCTCTAATAACATGTGTTGTAGTTGGCTATATTATGGGTTTCGAGTGTGGAGATGAACTTGAATTCGAATAAGTTCTATGTTACTCTTACATGTTTTGCAAAGAAGGAAATCGTTTTGAAAGTTGGAATTATGGATATTGCTAACTAAATTGGAATATGTACATAATGGATTTGGCATATGATTTCCTCAAATAACTAAGTTGAACATTGTCATGAAATATAGGTTGAAAGTCGGGTGTTTCTTTGAGGAACCGAAACTCAAGAGAATCGGGTCTTATCCAACCTTAGGGAAGTCATATGATTGTGCTCTAGAGTAAGTGCAGATGGAAATTAAAAAGGAAGATTTACGGACGGGGGAATCAAGAAGCGAAGATTGAAACGTCGAGGGGAAGTCGAGGTTACACCAGAGTTGCAGGAGATTTTAAGTGATGTGGTTTCAGGGGAGAAAAAAAACAAACACATTGTAAAGCCTTAGCTAATTTGTTGTGTTTGGGGACCGCGCATTTATGTATCTTCATCGCGTTTTTGTTAAACTTCATTATGACAATTTATATGTCTGATAGAGAGCCGAGTTGTTGTGAATGATTATTTAGAGATTGTGTAGATTGCAAGGGTCAAGGTTGCATGTGGGTTTAATATTTCTTGATTTGGAGTATTATAATATAATTTTGTAGGATGTCTTGACTGAGAGAGAACCAAGAAAAGATAGTATTTTATAGCGGGGTGTTGTTGTCAAGCTCGTAAGAACAGGAGATGCGTTACAAGAAGATATTGATTACATCACGCAAATAGTAGAGAATCATAAGGAAGTAATGGAGGATGGAAAGAACTCCCGTAGATGATGAGTCTCGCAGATGTATTATCCGAGAATTTGCGAGCATTGCGATTATATAAGGTGATTGATTTTTATATATGATAGGTGGCAGGAACCACGCCTACTTTTAGAGCTAAGATGGTTAGGTTAGTAACGTAGTTAGAAGAATCGTGCAAAAAGATTATATTATTCGACCAATGTTTCTAACTGGGAGATGAATCAATGAAATTATGTGAAGATAATCAGTAGACTAATAAGATGACATTTAGGAATAGGAATTCGTAATCTCGAATAGATAATTCATGTGATCAATTAAAAGGAGTTGGGGTGTTGAAGTAGATCTAGGATCGGGAATATTACTAGATGCACCCAAAGAAAGGAAAAAAAAAATTATTTCGAATATGACGTTTAGGATGAGTTATGGTCACTATGAGTTGTGGAAACATCGATCGAGCTTAGTAATGCACCGCAGCGTTCGTAAATACGATGTAGTGATATTTTAAATCTTGTTAGACTAAGTATAACAATTCTTGTAGATGATATTTTGGTATGTTCGAAGAATCGGAAGTGCGTCTTAAAGAAGTATTAAGGAATGAAAAGAGTTCGAGTGGTTGGGAAATGGCGCGGAAGTTTTTCCAGAAGTTGAAGAAAAGGTTAACCAATGCCTAGTTCTAGCTTCGGCTTCGGGGACAGAAGGACTCAAAATGTGTCTCACCATGTTTCTCAGGAAAGTTTGGCATGTATATTAATGTAGCATCAACGAGCGGCAGCCTGAGCCTCTATGTAGTTAAAGCCATGAGAAAATTACTTTGAGCATGATCTGGAATGGAAGTTAAGGAATTACCTTAAAGGTTTTATTAAATTAAATAACTTGAAAGGTGTATACCGACCATCAAAACTTAAGGTACATCTTTATTTGGGAAGAGATGAAAGTTAGATAGTGAAGGTAGCTAGAATTGCCAAGGATGATGATGTAGACATTTAGTACCTTTCTGGGAAGACATATGGGGTAGTAGATGCTTTGAACAAGAAAAACCTCAAAGAGGGAAATGATGTCATCGTTTTGATACCATAGGAGTCATATAAAGAGTAATGCAATTGGAGTTGAATGTAGTAAGTAAGGAGATCTACAAGGAGAACTAAATGTTTTAAGATAAAAGTATTCCTTTTGAGAAAACTTGAGTTAAGTAAGTGCAAATTAAGTTTATCAAGGAAAGTGGGTGTACCGATGATTCAAGCTATAAAAATAATAATAATAATAATAATAATAATAATAATAATAATAATAATAATATATATATATATATATATTATGAGGGAGGCGCTTAGCGGGGTGCACTCGCCTCAAAGATTAAAGGGGCGTGATGATTCAGGATATAAAGAGGTATTCTTGATGATGAGGGTTGAAGCAAGACGTGCCGCAATTTGTTGCATAATACTTAAATTACCAAGAAAGGAAGTGTGATGGGAGAAGTGGCATGAGCAAATAGGATGTTCTATCGAATGTTGAAAGATATAAGCTCATATATTGGTATGTAAGGGTTCATGGAGAGGTAAACTAGCATGGACGAATGTCTTCTATAGCAAAAAAAAAATTGTCAATCGAGCATAACTACGTATGAAGCTCTATGTAAAGATAAAGGTCGAACACTTATTGTTGGGATGACGTAAGCCTGGAATTTCCGTAGGGCCTGTAAAGTCACGAGATAAAGAGACGAGTGTGAGAAATTCGAGGGAAAAAAAATGGAAATAGTTCAGGTTATGAGCATTTAACCTTTGTTTCAAAAGTTATAATGGTTAATACTCTGAGAGGTGTTTGTCATAATTATAAGTGTCATATGTGGTTATCAATTGCCACCATAAAAAGCGTTATGACTGCGACTATAAGCAACATGAATTTCGATACGTTCTATATAGATTGTTCCCTTTTAAGAGACTTAAAGAAAACAAACTTAAGTTTCGCGATTTGTTACACTAAATGGCTACGACCAATCAAATCTGTTAATGAATTTGTAACCCATGTCCTCCTCTAGATTACTGGAAGAAGTTGTATGATATTGTTACCTTAAGAAATTTGGGTATATGTTATAAAATTTTTGAAACTTTGGGTTATGAGTTTTAGAGATATGAATATGTGTAATTAAGAATTAAGTAATGTTACATTAAGACTCCTGATAAAAAAGCAAAGTATTACAAGGCCGACATTATTTTAGCCAAGGAACTAAGAACTAATCATGTAACAGGAAGAGCAACATGTGCGAATAAATTAGATACGCGAGATCGATATCCTCGCATTCTAAGGTACGATATAAGTTTCGGGACGAAACTTCTTAAAGGGAGGTAGAGTGTAATAGCCTCACTTTTTAAGACGATATCATTAAGATAAACGAGATACGTTAACATACTAATCAGTACTTAATCAATTGCATCTTTGAGGAATAAGAAAATTGTGAATAGCCCCTATATGAAGTATGTCTGTGAATCTAGATATTATATTTTATTATGTAATTATGAATGCAAATTATGAGTTAAGATAAGTTATTAACGAATTACGTTAATAAGGTTGAGCATTATTATGAAATTTGAGACTTTGAGTGTATTGTGTTTGAGATACTCTGTGTTTATGATTTAAGGGCTGAATGAGCCAAAATATGTTTATTAAGTTATAAGACATATTTTAAGGATTTAGTTTAAGTATAATGAAGGATTAGAGCTTAATTATAGAGGGTTAAGGATTAAGTAAAACCAGAAAATTCTGGAATGTTCTTAAGCTGTGAAAAGACGATTTTGCCCTTATTACTAAACCGAAAATTACGATTTTGCCCTTACCCATTCCCTATATATATGAGAGGAAGGTCCTCATTCATTTTCACCAAAATTATTTCACAAGAAACACACAAAACACATCTCTCTCTCCTCCCCCTTTTCTCACGTCATTTTGGCGAGTAGCAGGCATCCCATTGCCAGCTTGTTTTCTTTGGCTCCTAGCACTGAAAGTTGCATGCAAACACTTCCCTAGGTTCATCAAGGTGTCCTTCATACTGGGCAAGTGCTAGTTTTGAAGTTCCATTCCTATAACCCTAAGAAAAACCATGGAAGGTGAGTTATGGCCGAATTTCAAAGATGCATGAGGTATATTAGTTTGAAACTTGATTTCTTTGGGTTAATTACTAATTTTAAGGTGATGAATGTGTTGTATAAGGCCCTAAAAGGTTGCTGGAGAGGTGGTGAGAGTTACTAAGTAAGATTTGATTTCCTAAACACCAAGTTAAGGTACACAAGAACCACCCTTTTGAAGCTTTACTTTCTTAATTGTTATCATAACACTTGTTTATGGAATTTATGAAAGCTACGAATATGTTTTGTGTGGTAAACCTACTGTTTTGTTAAGAAGTTATAAGTAGTTGATTTCAATGTGTTGATTATGATTCGTGGTTGATGATTTTCGAATTAGAAATCGTTGCATGTCAAGTTCCTCTAAAACCGATCAAACTGTGCTTCTACTTCGATTGTGCTTTGTTTAGATGCCTTCAATGTTGCTTCCCTTTTATGGTAAACTACTATAAAGTGCTTATATTGTTTGTTGATCAACCTTGGATCACATCTTCCTCTTATATTAAGTATAACCTCTGTTTGAGAAGTAAATAACACCTGAAAACTCGACTGTTCGCTTAATTACTTTCTGAACTTGTAAACCCTTGTGACTTTGATCCTTTCAATGTTTTTCCATGATGAATACCTACTGTCCTTTATATATATATATTAAGTGTGAAACCTAAACTTTGGCTAAACCCAAGAAGTACAAGTGATCTTTGCATAAAAACCATTGTTCTTTAACACCAAACCGAAAACCATGGGAATTGATATATGTGGTGCGTGTGGGAGATAATATTTCCATATATTAAGAGCTCTTCTATAACCTTTTATATACTGCCATGTCTTAATAATACCACCTTTAACTACCTCAACCAATCACATCATTCTTTCGAACCTTGATTGTTAAGTCATCTTTCCGAAAACAGTGGAACTTGACATAGCAAGCTTATTTACAAAACTTGTCTTGATAAGTTAAAGTTTGTTATGATGGTTGAAATAGTGATTATGAATAAGTATTTAAGTAAGTTATTTGAGTATAATTATAAAAGTATAAGTATTTCAGTATAAGTGTTTAAGTATAAGAATTTCAGTATAAGTATTTAAGTACAAGTGTTGAGTATAAATATTTTCGTATGATTACAAGTTTTGTTTTATAAGGGGAAGTGAACAACATTTGTAGAGCGGGTTTGCTCATTATGTGTTAGAGCGGGTATTGCTCTGGAGCGGGTATTGCTCCGTTATGTAGGGTCATGACTCATGACCTAGAAGTCTTGCAAGCAGAAAATAAGAAAGGTGGGGAGACGTCCCTCAAAAGTTTGGAGTTGTGGCCTGGCCCTCTCCATTCGTGTTCTTTCCCTGGAGTTATGCTATGTTTGGTGATAAGTATAAGATTATTATTTGTGTTTATATATGGAGAATGATGTGTGATATCTTGAGATATTTTTTTTTGGAAATTTCTCCAGTATATGCAAAAAGTATTTCTATGGAAGTTTACAGGAAAGAACCAACGTATTTCTGAGTAAGTATTAACGTAAATCTGGATAAGAATAAAAGTAAATATCTCCAATATATGCAAAAGTATTTCTATGGAAGTTTACAGGAAAGAACCAACGTATTTCTGAGTAAATATTAACGTTTTTCTGAATAAGAATAAAAGTATCTCGTAAATTATGAGTTTACGCTTTGAGTATAAGATACGATTGCGTAATTTCAGCCACCTTATTATTTTGGAATCGGTGGGACTTGTGTACCGCCGTAAGTCGACTTGTTTTGTTCTATGAACCTGTCCTGGTGGGGGCAGATTCATCTGTTTTGCAGGGATTAGAGTGAATGTTCGAGTTAGCTCATGTGTGCGAATGTGAAGTCATGATCAATGTGTTTAGTCCGCTGCTATGAGATAATTTGTTTTATATAATGTTCCTTGGCAGGTTAAACTTGTATTTTAAATTTGTAATCTATGTACTCAAAACATATTGTAATAACTAATTTATTATAACTTGTTTTCAAAATAAGCTTGGATACTATGGGATTTCCTAATTTTCCTTAGCAGGGAAGGTGCGGAAATCCGCCCTAACAGTCCCTTTAATTAGCAGCTTAACTTCGTAATTATCAGTATTAGGTCTTAATTAAGCTGCTATTTGGAGCGGGCTGTTACAATACATGACTTGGCTTTTTCTTCCAATTCCATTTCATGTATTTTTCACCATTGAAGTCAAAGTGTTCATTTGTCTTGTGTTGCTAGTTGTGCATTTATTGTCTGGGATAAAGCCACTTGTTTTTGTAAACCCTATTGATTTAACATTATACTAAAATGGTTTTTAGTCTTTCACATTTTTCTAGAACCCATATTAGGCACCTATCATCTTTAATCTTGTCCGTTTAACTCATTTTTATTTACTAACAGGGTCAAGGTACGTTGATTTGTGTAAAGATTATAAAAAGGTTGGATTTTATTTAACTTGTTAAGAAATATGATGGTGTTGCGTTTGATTTAATGTGGAACAATAGTCAAAAATAAAATATAAGGGAGAAAGCAATAAAGAAGATGAACAAAAGACACAAGGATTTACGTGGTTTGATCGATGTGACCTAGTCCACAGGTGGGGGATTCAACAGATTTTCTGTAATCTTGAATAATGAAAAACTTAGAGGATTAAGAAGTCTTACAAAAGGCTTAGAGGTTTTATTCACTCAATAGGCTCCTTTTATAGGATATAGATTCCTAATAACCTCAATAAAACGTACCCCAAATAAATATGAGTAATACCTAGGGCTGCTTATCGGTCTAGCCGATTCCGAACTATGGTCTACTCGGCATGTCTTCATTTAAGTTTATTCGAGCTCGAGCCAAGCTTGAAGCTTAACGAGCGGAGCTTTGACCAAACTTAAACGAGCCGAGCTTGAACTGTTCACGAACAGGATGACTCTTTATCACACCCTAGTTTTTACATGTTTTCTTTGTTTTTCCTTTTTTAATATTTGAGATTTATAGGTTTTCTTTTCAACTTGAAACTATTAACTTATTATTGTGTGATATCTGGGTTAATATATTTATGTATATATATATATATATATATAATTATATCATTTTTCTATATAAAAGTATAATCGAGCCTGTTCATGAGCTTTCGAGCCGAGTTTTGCCTAGCTCAGCTCGACTTGTTAAAGTCACAGGCCGAGCTTTGACCGAGCCGATCACGAACTGTTCGCGAACAGGCAGGCTCATTAAGACATTAACACCCCTAGTAATACCTTCATTTAATTTAGGAAATATCTCAAAAACTAAAAAAATTCCAAAAATCACGAAAACTGAAATCACTATTCATGTCTGCTCGGGCAAAAAACCAAAATGAGGCAGTGAACGTGGAAGATAATTAAACCGCCCCCCGAGCGATTCCAAATCTTCTAATCTGTCGTTTTCAAATTAATCATCTAATTCTAAACACATGAATTGATTCATCCAGAATGTTGAATGAAAATTATAGATTACAACACACTACAAGGTTGTTTCAAATAGGACTTGACATTTGACAAATTATGTGATGTGCTAGTTGCCTCTTTTTTTTATTACTATTTTTTTATGCAAAGAGCGCAATTGCCTATTGAATTATGATTTAGGACAAAATTCAGTCATTGCAATTTGTTATCTAAATCAAAATAAGATCATCTCCATCGTATCCAAACAATAAACATCACCTGATCTTGTTGCCTAGTTTGATTAGGTTGACTCAGGCACCAAGCTACACTAATCAAGTTGACTAATTAACTCCATTCTTTATATCTGATATCCTATATTCCCTAGGAAATATTAGAATACCGGATACCGTAACAACTTAATAAGGCGCGAAGCTAATGAGTTAATTAGTTGAGAACCCAGCAACTGAAATAACCAATTCATCCCAGTTTCCAACATTTTCCCAAGAAACGAAATCTCTATATATACCTTAATATTACTACCTCTTCCTCATCTTTCATTCTTAATTTCTTCCCTTGACAAAAACTCAACCTGAATTAATTCTTTTCTCGACACATCCCTACTTGCTTTCTTTCTGATACTAATGGCGGAATCATCAGCAACGACACCTTTAACTTCTGATAGAAAGAGGCCTAAATTTAAGTTTAAACCGCGACCGCCACCGCCATCTCCACCACCTTCTTCAGATCCTAATGCTGATGATAAACGTAGGCACCAAAAGAACGAGGGAAAGAGGCCTCTCAAAATTAAGATTAAACCGCGACCGCCACCGCCACCTCCCCCTTCCACCACCTTCTTCTGATAATGAGTGTTATGATGAATCACTTCTTGATACTACGAAGTTGAATTTACTGCGCAGTCATCTTCATAAAGTCATTAAAACTGAGGATGTGACTGATCTTGAGATAATCTTGAAGAAGAAGCTTGAGATGTCTGATTTAAAAAGGGAGTATGCACGACTTGCGATGCCAGCAAAGCAGATTACTGTTAAGTTTCTGACAGATTCAGAGCAACTGAAACTTCAACAAGAGGATGATAACAACATTGACGTGAAGGTGATCATGGGAAATTCTCAGTATGATATGTGGCTCAGTCGATGGAACTATAAAGCCGACCACAAAAACATCGACAAACCTCAAGGATTCAAGTATGTGCTGCAACATGGATGGTGCCAACTGAAGAAAGATAAGAAACTAATCAAAGGTTCCAGGATTGGCATTGCGTCATTTCGCTCCAACAACAAACTTCATATTGCTATTTTCAAACAAGTTAAATCTCGAGGTTGGTTTTTTATATTCAGGTTTTGGATTCATTTTTCTGATATACAAGTATTATACATTATTGTAATAGTAAAGTTTAATTTCTTTGTTTAATGAATTTTTGCAATTTCCTGATGCTGTTAGGATGTGATAATAATATTCAAGGATTTTTTATACTTGATAACTGTTAATTAGGATCCCCTAATAAGAGAGAATCTTGACATTCTTGTAGTTGCGAGTGTCTGACTTCTTGATTGAATGGTCGTTATAACTTAAAATCTTCATAATCTTGAGGCAGCTTGATTGCAGTTCAAGTTTAAATGATGAAACTTAGAAGTGTGTTTAAATGACGATTTTGCAATTACATTGGTCATTTCTTGCCCTAATTACCCATGATGTATCTGGTTATATTATGCCAAGTGTTGCCTAATTCATGAAACCCCCCTTGACCTGCACTCTGGATAGACGAATTTGTAAATCAAGTTGTTCCGCTTCCAATTCCCATACCATAAATTAGGTAACATTTGTAATGCTATACTATATGCTGTTTTTTTTGCCTCTGGTTTGTCCCTAAAACACACAATCTAATATTTATGTCTGTTATTCCTTGAAGATGAAACCATTGGGTCATTCAATTATACATGTTAAACAATTGTTTTACTGGTATATCTGTCCTGTTTCGGCCTATTTGTATTCTCTTATTCGAGTTTCTGAAACGTTGGAATAATTACATAATAGTAGTATCTAGTGATTCCTGCCCTATTTCTTGTATGCTAGAGAATTTACTAACCATTGGTGTTCTCTTGTCCTTTCACAGCCATGAGCCAACCAATCCTGCAAAGTTCCGTGACGAATGCATGTCTTACTTGAAGCCAACTTCCAAATTCTACTCACAGTGTGGTACAAACACGTTTGGGATATGACAGAGTTACTCTAAATAAACGATTCATAGATTTTCTAGCCTCAAAGTAGTGTTGTAGTTATGTTTTCCAGTATTTTTTGTTCCTATAGATCAAATACCTTTGCATGTACACTTTCATTGATCAAATAGCTCCGGAACAATGGTTTTTCCTAGGTTATTGCTTTTTTTTGTTGCTCCATCTGTGATCGGTTAGATAAATTTTATCTAGTTGTTGCTCCAAAAATATTGACAATTTTCTTCATGAAGTGAAAACTGAATGACAGTTTTATACTATATACAGTTTGTTAAGTTTGCTGTTTCAATTATACTTTGTCTGCATATCAGTGACAGAATACAAAAGTTTACTAGAGATGCCATTTCATAAGTTATCACGAGAAATTTAACAATCACAGAAGCTGTAAAACAATGTATATGAACATTAACCACACAAAAGTTGCAGCATTTAGATTTAAGGACTAATAATAATCAAGTGAAAGAATGAGTAAGTCAATCAACAGTACTAATAAAATGTTTAACATTGATAAATCAAGTCTTAAATGGCCTGATAATGCTAATGATATAAACACTAAAACAAATTAAAACATATCCTTCTCCTTAAGTTCTTAACAAACTACATATATATAAACAAGTATAATAGTATTCTATGCCCAGCTTAGCTATATATATACTACCATCATCATAAGTCACAATATCACTCCCGAACAACTTGAAGTTAGTCTCTACGTTTAACAATTGCAATTGCTATGTGAAGCTTCTTGTTAGACCGAAACGACACAAGCCGAATAATATCGTCTGCCTTCAGATTATGCTCTTTCCTAAGTTGAGGCCATCCATGTCCCAACACATACCTCCATCCTGGCTCGTTGTTGTTGTTGTTAGCATGGTAGTCCCATCTACTTAGCCGCATATCATACTCAGATGACTCTATAATCACCTTCACGTCTATCTTGGCCTTCTTATTGTGACCAACTTTCTGTTGAAGAAGTAGTTCCTCTTCTTTTGTCAAAAACGGAGTAAGAATCTACTTTGCTGGGATTGACAATCGCGCTTGCTTATCTTTAGCATCAGTATCTGTAAGCTCCTTATTCCCCATAATTATTCTGGCATCTCTTACATCGTTATATTTCATATTATTCCGAATATAATCCAGCAACAATCCTAACTTATCATCACCCGGTGGTGGTATATTAAGGATCAACTTGCGGGTAGTTTTTCTGTTACTCGTAACATAGGAAAGTTGCTTGCAGGCCCGTATTTGGGCAAGGGCGACAGGGGCGTGTGCCCAGGGCCCTAAAAAGTAAAAACTCAGCCCAATTTAATTAAAGGCTGGAGAGAGGAGAAAAAAAAAGAAAAAAAAAATTAAAACCTACTGCAGAAAACGCGTCCAACTCGCAAGTCGCACGCTCTCCATCTTCTCCTTTACTCATCCTTGGCAGTTTCAAATCATTCAGTTCTCATTTCTCCACCTTATTTTCTCTTTTTTTTTATAGGAAATCTCCACCCTTTTCAATTTTCCGATTTTAATTGCAATCTTTTCGGATTTTTTTCTCCAATTTAGTTGCAATTTTTTCGGCCAAGATCTACAAACTGCTTGAATAAGATGATTTCTTGTACGAAGGAATATCTTCTCAAACGTTCAATTAACAACGGGATTAATTGCAAATTTACCTCTAAATACTCCTCCTTCTATTGTTTTTCACATCTTAGTTACAATTACACATTAATTTTCCATTTTTCTTATGTTATTTTTCTCATCCCTTACTTTGAAATTTTGATTCATGAGTGGTATTTTACTTCAAGAACTCAATTATTCAAGGAGATTCCACCCATCATAGAGAAACATTCTGGTAATTACACTCTTCTCTGCAATTGAATTTTTTATTTTGATTATGTAATTGTCAATTTTTTCAAGCATAATTTTCCTTTGTTCTCTGGAAACTTAAATAATTATCGATAAATTAGATTATTGTTTATTAATTCTAGAATAGGTACAATTATCCTGTAAATTCAAGTTAACACATTTGAATATTAGATTAGCAGGGCCGAGAAAACCATTTCAATTAGCTGCATAAGTAATTCACTAATTCTACATATTAGTTTGATGACTGATGACTGATATTAGACTATTAGTTGTTAGACAATTTATGTATCTAAAATGGAATAGAGAAATTGAAACAGTAACAACTATGAAGAAGTTTAACACTTGCATATTGTAATCATATATTTGAAAATAAGAGGTCGGTGGTAAGATGGTCATAATGAAAGAATTTTAGAAGTGAATTGAATTGTTAGATTAGAGAAAACAAAGTTAGATTAGAAACCAGAGATTCTATCATCTTTAACTTTGTCTTAGTTATCTATTTTTTTTTTACAATAAGTCTCTATCTTGTTATTCTAATTTGATTCTTCTTCGAATAATAATTTGTAGGAATTGTGGTTTTGCTGCCAATTTGTGCTTCAAAATTGACTCCCATCTTTGCGTTGAATAATGAGCATTTGTGTTTCCAATAAAAAAATTTACTATTTGTTGTACAAAGTTTGACGTTTTTCATTACATTGTTTTTTAACGTAATAAAAAGTTGTCACTACAACATTTTTTAAGTTATTGCATACTCTATGAATTTAAAAAAAAATTATATTGCTTATTAAGTGGGGCCCCATTTTTGTAGTTCGCCCATGGGCCACCGAAAACTCAGAAACGGCCCTGGTTGCTTGGCATTCACTTGATGTTGATCAGAAGCTGGAGATGTTTCTGGTAATTGGGAAGAAACCATATAAGCACAAGAACGCTTCTTAGGTGGGAGGAGTTTGTTATTCTCATCACTGTTGGTAGAGCGTACGGATTCGGATTCCGCCATATAAGCATAAGAGCGCTTCTTAGGTGGGAGGAGTTTGGTGTTCTCATCGCTGTTGGTAGAGTGTAGGTATCCCGAATTTGATTCCGCCATTATAGAAACAAGCAAGAGCTTAATTATAACAACTAGAAAGGAACAAAGAGAAGTAGGGTTGAATGAAGCTTGAGGGTTAGAAAATTTTTTGGAAGGAAGAGAGACAAGAGTGTGTGTGTATGTTGATGAATGAAAGAGTTAAAAGGAGGGGGTATATAATATATAGCCATAGGAAGAATACTGAGAGAATGTAGGATTAGGATTCATCGAGTGTTGATATATAGATGAGTTACTTAATTGGTGCCCAAGATTAAAAATGTACTTTCCGAAATTACGTTGATACATTAAGAGATGATCATTGTTAAGTAAAATCCTAATCCAACTAGGCAACAACGTAACTACCAATACTATCCTTAGTGAATATATGGATTTCTCCTATAATATAGAGATAGGATTATCTCTTATGTCCTAATAAGCTATTAAGAGATTAATTTAGCGATCACAAGCGAGATTAATTTAGCAACCACAAGCTCACAAATAAAGGCCATTGTACAATAATTTTATCGAAAATATAATGATATTAACAACAAAATTCATTTTACTTTTTGCACGTAATTTACCAAATAATTCGAATTTTCTTCTCAATTCTCAATTGAACTAATCCTTTAAAAAAAATTAAATTTGAAATTTTCGAACAAACGTAGTGGTCCTCATTCAAACAAGTCCACATAGATTTATTATTATGTTGTTGTTTTTTAATATTGACAATAATTATTAGTTATTTGTAAACAAAATTTCATGAAATCGAAAATTAGCTTTGTAGTTAATCAAGCAATATTTTCTAATTAAGAGATTAATTAGCGAGCAAAAGTTCATAAAAAGGCCATTTTACAATAAAATTATCAAAAGTGTAATGATATATCTTAACTACGGAAATAATTACATTGTTTGAAAATAACTATTTAACAATTTTTTTTGTTATTTTATTACCGTCGACTTTTATTTGCACGTAAATTCCAACTGGTTTTCCTCCTGTTTCTCAATTGTACTTCAAAAATCCTCGATTATAATCTTATATTTTGAATGTTACGAACAAAAGGTGGGGGTCCTCGTTAAAACAAGTTCAGATATAGGTAGTTATTTTCAAAAAGTGATACAAATTATTAGTTATTTGTAAACAAAATTTTCTCGGTAATTGAGACCTAGGAATGCGAAGATGATTATGCAAAGAAAATAAGAACATAATGATTTTTTCCTAATCTATACAAATATATTAAAAGGTACGGTGAACCTAAATAAAGAACGATCAGGCAATGTGGCGCTATCCCTTAAAGTGCTTGCTTCATGTACTCTACATACAATAAAAAATTAGAAAATGCATGGTATGAGATTTGATCCCATGACTTCAAGTTTATTTACTAAAGTCTTAACCACTAAACCAAGTAATGTTTGGTGTTATAATTTTGAAGTAAAATATAAATACGTTAAAATTATAATTACCCGGGGCATAGTTCGGACCTAAAAACTAGTTTATCTCTATATATTGTTTTTCACCTTTTGCTAAAACTACATCAAGATGAAGTAATAGAAGGGCTTGGAAAAAGCAAGGGAGGCCAAGGAAGCTGCAATGTGTTTGCTCTATTCCTCTATTGGAGAATATATGGGCTCTACAATCAATTTGTCAATTGTCAACACCAATTATTGTTCAATACTTCATATGTTCTTTTTTAGCTGCCACAACGTCAATGTTTTAGTCACATTTTCCATGTTTATCAGATCTTGTTGGATTTGTTTCACTATGTAATTTCAACAAATCAAGTTTTTCTATAAATATTTAGTAATGCATTATTATAGATGTTGATGATTAAAATTATGGTTCGTAAAAATATTGCCAATAATAAGCTTAGGTATCTATTAGCATGACCCTGAAAAAGTTCCTTGACAAGTAAATCATTCTATTTATCAGTCTGTGAAACTGGTAAAAGGTTAGATGTACATTTAATGTATATGTACACCACTAATTTGGAAACTCATGATGTTATAATTTTTGATTTAAATCACAATTAATTTACCTCTCAAACTTCTTTCCTGATTTACAGAAAACTTATATAAAAGTGGTGTACATGTACATTGAGTATACATCTATCACTTCCTCTCAAAATGAAAAATAAATATTTTATTATTACCATATTTTATTGCAATAGACATATATAGAATATTGATAGAACACAATATACTTTAGGCCGGATGTATTTTGTTCTAATTGAAATGCTTCTATGGATTGATTTCCTAATATGTATACAATTCTAAGAACAAAATATATCTTAAAGTATATTGTATTCTATGTTACTACTTTGGAGAAATTGGTAAGCGTTTTCAATTGGGTTAGTATTTAGGACAAGATTTCTTTCCTAAATCAACATTACATCACCTCGATTTAATCCAAACAATGATCACCGCATTATCTTGTTCCCTAATTGGATTAGACACCAAGCTAAACTAATCAAGTTTACGAATTAATTCACTTTATTCATTACTATTTCATATCCTAGATTCTTTAGGAAATTTAATTACTACTACCTGAATTCCTGACATTTTAGCACCTAAAATATGTTAACACCTTATCATTTAAGGTAACTAATATGCTTCTCCAAACACAACCTTATCACTAATCTTATTTTATAACCTCGTGATACTTTAATTTTGGACTAAAATCACAATTAAATTGCCTCCTTCCTAATTTAAAGAAAACTTAGTGTACATCTATCACTTCCCCTCAAAATGAAAAATAAATATTTGATTACCATATTATATTGCAATAGACATAGAATATGTTACTACTCTGGAGAAATTGGTAAGGGTATTTCAATGAGTCCGGATCCTCTAGAGTCTTAATACAACTCTACCTTGTAGAGTTGTATCATACATTTTAAAATCAAGAGCTCATATTGGTGGAAAGTGGAAAATTAGGGGTAGATTTTGATGAGAATAAATAGGGAATTAATTTTGAAAAGATAATATATGAGCTATTGATTTTTTATTCAATGGTTGATATATATTGCTCAAACTCTACCTTGTAGAGTTATTTTAGAACTCTAAAGGATCCAAACACGTAATTCAATTGGGTTAGTATTTAGAACAAGATTTAATTAATACTACCTGAATTTCCATCAATTCTTAGAATATCCCAATCACATTTTTTCTTATAGAAATACCCTAATCATATTAATGCAATGTTTTCACATTTGTAAACTTAGGCGACAAGCTAATTAACTAATAAGTTCATAAGAATCATAAGCTACCTAGAATTTTACTAAATAATAACCTAGTTCGTGCCAAGGAATGAAATCTATATATACTTCATTATTCTCCACCTGCTCTTTCGTTGTTAAAATATATCCTTCCATTCACAAAACCTCAACCTAATTTCTCTTCTCCATTCATCCCTACTTTCTTTCTTTCTTCGTGAGCTAACTTAGCTTAATGGCAGAATCATCAAAAACACTAGGCTCGAGCAGCAACATCCTTGAGAATAATGTTGTAGTTCTTCCCAAGAAACGTCATTATGATGAATTACCGCCTTCAACCTCTAATCAAGATCACCAGCATCATAAAGCTGATAAAATTTGCTACGTTTTACGCGGCTGTAATAAGACCCTCAAGTTGTTCTTATCGAAACCAAACTCGTCACCACCTTCATCTTATGATGCCCAAGACACGAATCAGCGGTCTGCTGTCTCGATGATCGATCCCATCACAACCAATGACGTCAACAACAACAAAGGCGACAGCAGCAGCAACAACAACAACAACAACAACAACAACAACAATAGCAGGAACAACAGCAGCAACATCAACAATAACAACAGTAACAACACCAGCAACTGTGATTCCCTCCCACCCAACAAGCGTCTTTGTCGGGAGACAAGTAATAACCGGCAAGTGCAAGATCATGATAATCAGAAACAATTAAACAATGAGGAGGAAGGAGCATCGTCGTCTACCAAAGCTGTTGGTAAGGATGGATCAGTTGATGTTGATATGAAGTTAGGATTACTTCTGGATCATCTTCATAATGTCATGAATATTACGGATGTGACTGATGCCAAGATAATCTTTGAGATTTCAAATTCATCCAAATACATGAATTGATTCACTCAATAGGCTCCTTTTATATGATATAGATCCCTAATAACCTCAATAAAACATACCCCAAATTAATATGAGTAATACCTAGGGCTGCTTATCGGTCGAGCCGAGCCCGAACTGTGATCTCCTCTGCTTGTGTTCGTTTAAGTTTATTCGAGCTCGAGCTCGAGCCGAGCTTGAAGATTAACGAGCAGAACTTTGTTCGAGCGAGCTTTGACCAAATTCAAACGAGCCGAGCGCGAACTGTTCACGAACAGGCTTGACTCTTTATTGCCCTTACTTTTTACATGTTTTTTTTTGTTTTTCCTTTTTTATTGAGATTTATAGGTTCTCTTTTAGACTATGAAACTATTAACTTATTATTGTGTGATATCTAGGTTAGTATATATATATATATATATATATATATATATATATATATATATATATATATATATATATATATATATATATATATATATTTTTTTTTTCTATATAAAAATATAATCGAGCCTGTTTAGAGCTTTCGAGCTGAGCTTTGCCTAGCACAGCTCGACTCGTTAAAGTCTCGAGTTGAGTCCGAGCTTTGACCGAGCCGATCCCGAACTGTTCGCGAACAGGCCAGGCTCATTAACACCCATAGCAATACCTTCAATTAATTTCGGTAGTATCTCAAAAAATAAAAAATTTCCAAAAATCACGAAAAGTGAAATCACTATTCATGTCTGCCCGGGCAAAAACACCAAAATGAGGCAGTGAACGTGGAAGATAATTAAGCCGCCCGCCCGAGCGATTCCAAATCATCTTCTTTCTCGATTTCAAATTCATCCAAATACATGAATTGATTCAATTCCAAAATGTTGAATGAAAATTATAGATTACAACACACTACAAGGTTGTTTCAAATAGGACTTAGCTTGATATTTGACAAACTATGTGATGTACAAGTTGCCTAGTTTTTTTTTATTAATATTTTTTTATGCAAAGTGCGCAATTGCCTAATTGAATTATGATTTAGGACAAAATTCAGTCATGCAATTTGTTATGTAAATCAAAATAAGATCATCTCCATCGTATCCAAACAATAAACACCACCTGATCTTGTTGCCTGGTTGGATTAGGTTGACTCAGGCACCAAGCTAAACTAATCAAGTTCACTAATTAACTCCATTCTTTATATCTGATATCCATATTCCCTAGGAAATCAAATTACGCTACCTAAATCCCCGTCCATTCTTAGAAGTTAGAATATCCTAAATATATTAATCCAATGGTTTATATTTGTAAACTCAATTAGGCGCGAAGCTAATGAGTTAATTAGTTGAGAACCTAACAACTGAAATAACCAATTCATCCCAATATTACTACCTCTACCTCATCTTTCATTCTTGATTCCTTCCACTCACAAAAACTCAACCTGAATTCTTTTCTAGACACATCCATACTTTCTTTCTTCTTTCTTTCTGATATTAATGGCGAAATTACCAGAAATGAGACCTTCAACTTCCGATAAAGATCACTCAGATCATAATGCTGATGGTGAACGTAGGTACCATTCTTCTGATGATGCCCAAGACACGAACCAGCTTGCTGTCTCCATGATCAGTTGATGTTGATATTACGGAGTTGAATTCACTGCTAGATCCCAAGATAATGTTGAAGAAGAAGCTTACTAAGACTGATTTAGACCCTAAGCAAGCCCGACTTTCGATGCCAAAAAAGAAGCTTCTTGTTACGTTTCTGGCAAATTCAGAGGATCAGAATCTTCAAGACAATAAGAAAGTCAAGATTGACGTGAAGGTGATCATGGGCAATTCTGAGTATGATATGTCGCTCAGTCACTGGAACTACCACCAAACCAACATCGACAAGCCTCAAGGATTCAGGTATGTGCTGCAATGTGGATGGAAGAAACTTGCGGTAGATCATGAACTGAAGAAAGATGACATGATTCTTGTTATGTCGTTCCGCATTAACAACCAGCTTTGCTTTGCTATTTTCAAAGACTATAATCTTAAGGTTGGTTTTTGATATTCAGGTTTTGGATTGATTTTTTGATATACAAGTATTATACATTATACTATTATAGTTTCTTTGTTTAATTTTGTAATGTCCTGATGCTGCTGCCTGCTAGGATGTCATTAAAATATTTAAGGATTTTTAATACTTGATTACTGTTAGGATCCCCTAAGAGAGAATCTTAACATTAGTAGTTGGGAGTGTCTGACTTCTTGGTGGGATGGTTATAACATTAAATCTTCATAATCTTGATACGAAGCAAGGCATATGTTAATTATACTGGGTTGTTGATAAAGAAAAAACAGAATTAGTTGAAGACTACAAGTTCAGTCCATAATTGACAGTTTGGGCTTAGTTTTAGTTACTTTACCTTGAGTTTGAGTATTTTTGCTAATAAAGGAGCAATCTCCAGGCTTCCAATTTGTTTAGTTCAAAGATTGGGTTGATTTTTGATTAATTAGTCTTCAGAATTATATTTCTTATTGGTCTCTTTTGCGCCATTAGTTTGTGTTAAGGGTTTTTAATGTATAGGGTTTCTAATAATCAGAGAAATTTTATGTTTGATGATTGGTTTTTCAAAACAAAAGACACTTGTTGCGAGTTAGGTTGTCTTCCCTTTTTTGGTTGCGATTATTGAATATTTCTCTAAGCTGCTGGATTTAGAGAACTATCCATCTTTTAGTTGTCGTCGTTAGGTAGAATTGATGATAAAGGAGGACCTAGAAGTGTGTTTATAGCTGTTCTGGTGACCTTTTGAGGCATCTTGATTGCTGTTCAAGTTTAAATGATTTTGCAATTACAGTGGTCATTTCTTTCCTTATTTACCCACGTTTTATCTGTTATATTATGCAAGTGTTGCCTAATTTATGAAACTCCCCTTGAACTACATTCGGGAAAGATGAATTTGTACATCAAGTGGTATATACTTGGGCTAGTCTGATAATACTATGTAGTGAGTGATGTTCCCCTGCCGATTCTCAGACCATGGATTATAACATTGGTAATGCTATGTATAACACCCCCACGACTCCTCCTTATATATACTAGGAGAAATTACGGGAGTGTTACGCCACGCATGATAATACGTAAGGCTAATCAGAGAATACAGCGGAAGTCTTTTTAAAATAAACTGGAAATACTTTAATACAACTGAAATAAGAAAGTATGTAAATGAATTACAAACTCGGAAACTATCCCATAATAGTCTCATCTTCAAAACAAGTCAAACCTTGACCCCAATGGTCAAGTAAAGTTAAACATATAATTCAAAATAACTTAATATATAAGAAAGTACTCGTGTACTATAATTCCCATCCGGATGCTTATGATTCTTATGCACACCAAGAACTTGTACCTGAAACTTCTCCTCTAAGCTCTGCTCGCCAAATGGGTCATCACAGGGTCGTTGAGGAAAAACAACAACCAAAAGAAAACAAGGAAACACATACATCAGCAACGCTGAGTACATAACACTACTAAACTAATGCAAATAATGATGCATGAAATCCTCAAACAACTTCGGCTTGCTCTTCTTGTGACACTACATGCGACAAGCACATGACTGAACTTACTAAATACTTTCTTTTATTATTATTTGGCAATGAACGGGCACCGTCATCCTCTTGGAATCATACGGGCTCCTATTTCTTGTGTAAGAGATCCCACACCTCTTACTAAAGTTCCATGAACTTTAAATAACTTGACTCGAGAATTTTAAGCTTGTTAGTAATGAAAGAGGGTGAGAGTGAGCCTCTAGACTCAACATCTCAGAGATATTGAATATGAGTGACGCCTAGTCCACTCAAGATCTTGATAATTGGAATTCCATAAACTTGCTTGATAAAATAAAAGCATTAGCATCGTCATGCTAAGCTTTATGCAGGAGTGTAGTTTCACACTAACTCCCCCCTTATGTTCAATACTCATGGGGGATCCATCCCAAGAGTTTTATTGCCAAAGCCCATTATGTGAGACACAATCACAATAATAATACATCTAGCAAATAAATTAATTTCTTATCTTTCTTTAACAAGTGAATGCAACAAACACCATAAGTAACTCGATTCTAAATTCTTTGAGACCTTGCTCATCTTATTACTTTAATGACTCCATGAGTCCTTTCTTACTTCCATAAGGATCCATGATCCAATCAATTGAGTCCTTGCTCAATGATTCAAATACTCGTGAGACCTTGCTCAATAACTTTAAAACTTGTGAGACCTAGCTCAACAAATATATAACTTCTATTGAGACCTTGCTCAATAAAACATATAACTGCTAATGAGACCTTGCTCAATAAAACATATAACTTCTAATAAGACCTTGCTCAATAAAATATTCTCATGCAAGCCCTAGCTTCAAGAATAACATTGAAGAACTTTAATCATGCTCAAAAGCAATAATCATCAATCACATGCTTTTCAAATATAGGAATAACTCAAAAGTTCCATTCCTAATCTCCTTTCTAAGTTCTCAACATGTACTCAAACAATTATAAGGCATAAGCCTCTTCTTACTCCTCATGCTCAATAAATAACCTTTAAACACTAAAGTCAAAGGTCAAGTGTATGTACCTTGATAACACACAAAATCAACAATTCAAAGCTTCACTTGCTTTTACTATGCTTGAAACCTATCAAGAACAAAGTACTATCAATTAGTACTTTCCAACAACAATTCAAGGCTACTAATAATAAAAATCAGCACTTATAAAATTAATAAATAATTACAGAATTTTTTTTTTTACATGTGGTTCGAAAACCACAAAAATCTGAAAATAATAACCAACCGGCAGCCACCACGAGCACCGCTGCGCCACCACCTGACGCGGCAGTGGGCAGGGCGGCACTCGTGCCCAGCCACTGCCACCTACTGCTGGCACGGCAGTGGGGCAGCTGCTGCCCAGCGTGGCCCAGCCACCTCCTCGTCGATGTCTCGCCGGTAAACCACCACCGTGGTGGCCGGAAAACGCAGGGGAGAGAGAAAAAAAAATAAAATCAGAAAAAAAATTAACTTCTTTGCTTCCCTTTGATATTTGCAAGATCTTCCTATAATTTTCAAAAACAAAACTAGTTTGAACTTGAAGATTTGAAGAAAAATGGCTTGAAGAATGAAATACTAGAGTTTGAGAAGAAGCTCCTCTTACTCTTCTTTGATTTTTTTTCTGATGAAGGTGGCTAGTGAAAGATGGGGAAAGTTAGGGTTCCCTCTTTTATTGTGTGATAGTCTTTGTGGGTAAAAGACTAAAATACCCTTACTCATCAAATTACCGAAATACATTTGATAATAAAATTGCGAAACTAATCTTCCTACTACTATAACTAAAATACTTTCTTGAAAAGACTAAAACGCTTATTTGTGAAAATACTCAGATACTCTTTTGGTAAAATGACCAAAATACCCTTCTATTCTGAAATACTGAAATTAAATAGCTTTAATAATTCAAAAGTGATTAAAACTATTTAATTAAATAACTTAAAAATATGGGGGATTACACTATGAGCTTGTTGATATACTATATGCTGATTTCGCCTTTGGTTTGTCCCAAAAAGATACAATCTAATATATATGTCTGTTATTGAATGAATCATGACGGGAACCATTGGGTCACTCAATTATACATGTTAAACAATTGTTTTACTGGTATATATATCTATCCTTTTTTGACCTATTTGTATTATCTTATTTGAATTCCTGAAACATTGGAATAATTACATAATACTACAAGTATTTATTGATTCCTGAACCTACTTCCTTTATGCTAACTAGTGGTTTTCTCTTGTCCTTTCACAGCCAACCACTCCTGCGAAGTTCTATGAAGAATGAGAGTCTCCTTGCTTGAGGCTAATTTCCAAATTCTACTCAGAGTGTGGTACAAAGAGGTTTAAGATTTGACTGAGTTACTCCATATAAAAGATTCATGAATCTTCTAGCTTCAAAGTAGTGTTTTAATTTTGTGTTTCTATAGATCAAATACCTTTGAATGTACATTTTCCATGGGTCAAATAGCTCCGGAACAATGGTTTTCCTTAGGTTATTGCTTTTTTTTGTTGCTCCATCTGTGATCGGTTGTATACATTTTATCTAGTTGTTGGTTGTTGCTCCAGAAATATTGACAATTTTCTTCATGACAATATTATTCTATATACAGTTTGTTGAGTTTGCTGTTTCAATTATACTTTGTCTGCATATCAATGACAGAATACAAAAGTTTACAGGACATGCCATATCATAAGTTACCACAGAAAAATTTACCAATGGGAGAAGCTGTAAAATAATGTGTATGAACATTAAATTAACCATATAAAAGTTGCAGCATTTAGATTTAAAGACTAATTAGTAATATACCCAAATTCAGTACAACTCACAAAGCAACAGAAACCAGGATGAAGCACTGGAAGCCTACAATGGAAGCTGATAGATTTATCAGTCTGCCTCGACCCCAGAACGAAGAACTGGAAAACCACAGTCAAAGAAAGCACAATCAGGCTTAGCCAAATGACACTGCAAACAAGGGTTCTAGGAAGGTCTTGTGCATAGTCAAGAGCAGTCTGAAGCTCAGTAACTTGAGCCCTCGAAAGCGGTTTCGATATCGGAACATCCTGAATGACAAAGCATAGCCTTTAGTCTCAAAGGTGAGAAAAGGCATTGGGTTTGGGGGAAGTTTCTTGACGAGCTTGATTTGGAGGCGATCAACTGACGAAGAATTGGCATCCTTTCCAAATTGGGCGATTGATTGAACACTCATCATTCATCATTGTTAAGGAGGTTCTGGAGGAAGAAAGTGTGATCTTTAGTGAGATAGATAAAACAGATTTTCCCCATTTTTCAAAGGCTGGAATGAATCTCTTCTCTAAAAGTGTTACTCCATTTTCTGTCAGAAAGGCCTTGAATTTCATGGTCAATGTTGATGGTAATGGTGGGTAAGAGAGATGCCTACAAAGTGTTTGTTAAAATGTCTACCTGAATGGGTTTTTCTTTTTTGGTTCTATTTATACAGTTTCAAATTTCGGGTTTAGCGCGGGTATGCGGATTTTACTTATGTTTTGGCGGGAGGGAGGTGTTTATGAAAAAGATGAGCATTTCTTGAATGGGATTTTCTTTTTTTTTTTGTTCTATTTTACAGTTCCAAAGTAACGAACTATTCAAATAATTGGTGATCATTGAAAATTTAGTATTCAATGCAAACACCTTACTAATCTAACTAGTTTTTAGTCCTGGAGATGCCCAGTGTTATTAACAAATATCATCTAATGTTGTATAGGCTTTATTGGTTAGAGCTTTAGTAATACTAACTTGAGGTCACGTGGTCAAATCTTATATGGAGCATGTTTCTAATATTTTTAATGTGCATAATGATGACATGGAATGGAACAACTAAAGGAAGAGTGCCACGTGGCGCATAAACTTGCTTAAGAATGCTTTTTAATATATTAGTATAGATAAGTATAACCCCTCAAAGAATTAATGTTTAATAAAAAATTTATTTTAGAAGTCCAATACAATTTATTTATGGGATATTATCTCAGATATTCCTGACATATAGGTCTTTTTCCCAAATAACCCTGACATATATTTTTTTTCCCAGATAACCCTAAACTTGTATTTTGTCATTAAACTTGACGAAATAGGTAACGGTGTTAACTATTTTGACATTTAAAATGAAAAACCGAATTTTTTTTTAAAAAAAAACAAAAACATTGATGTTCTTCATCCTCTTTCTTTTGTTCTTCATCAATCATGTCTTCATCTCCCTCTCTCTCCAAATCCGGATAAAGTTCGGCTCAACCTTCTCGCCACCAACAACACCACCACCACTCCCTCTCTCTCCTCTCGCCTCGTACGACCGCCACTCCCACCGTCGACTCACTCTTCGTAGCACTCTCACTCTCTCTCTGTGTCCGTCTCGCTGCACTCTCACTATCTCTCTCCATCTTCGCTGCACTCTCACCTCTCACCGTCGGCTCACTCTCGCAGTTGATTCACTCTCGTCATCTAAATCTGGGCGCCCTAACATTATATTCTTCTTTGCACTCTTCTCTCCTCTATCTCACAATTGGGCCGAATTTAGTGTGGTGCGCGAGAACAGCACGCAACATCAACCAGAGAGGATGAAGATAAGACAACACGCACCAAGAAACAGGAGAACCGAGCGAGCAAGAAAGAAAAAAACCGGACCCGGAAGAACAATCAAGAAGACAGACCAATCTACATAATTTCGAGCAAGAAAAACAGTGATTTTGGGTTCAAATCTTTGCTGATTTTGGGTTGTTCGAATTTGGGGCATTTTGTGTTCGAATTGGGGTTGTTTAGGGTTCGAATTGAGGATGTTTAGGGTTCGAATTAGGGATGTTTAGGGTTCGAATTTGCCAAGTTTAGGGTTCGAATAGGGGCTGTTGGGTTCGAATTGGTGATGGTGGTGATGGTAGTGTGGAGATGAAGAACAAGAGAGGGAAGAAGATGAAGAACAAGAGTGGCCAATTAATCTGGGTTTAATTAAAAAAAAATTAACACCGTTAGATATTCCGTTAAGTTTAATGACAAAATACAAGTTTAGGATTATCTGGGAAAAAAAAATATATCAGGGTTATTTGGGAAAAAAGCCTATATGTCAGGATTATCTGAGATAATATCCCTTTATTTATTGGTAAATTTAGGAGGGAAATTTTAGGAGAGAAAAGATATTGACATATGGTAGTGGTTTCTGCTTTAGTTAATTTAGTAGTATAACTTTGTCAGATAAAAAAAATTTGG
Source organism: Beta corolliflora (assembly GCA_947648045.1). Taxonomy (NCBI): domain Eukaryota; kingdom Viridiplantae; phylum Streptophyta; class Magnoliopsida; order Caryophyllales; family Amaranthaceae; genus Beta; species Beta corolliflora. The sequence goes on along the minus strand of CANSZD010003084.1, from coordinate 581,646 downwards.
CACTTGATTAGTAGAAAGAACTACAACCCATTATTATTCTTCCAAAAAAAATTCACAAAGGGGAGAAACAAATCAATTATTTTATTGACAAAAGTTGTATACAATGAGGCATTTGTTTCATGTAAATATTTTTCTAATTTAATTACTTTAATTCAAGCATTTTAAGGATACATTAAAATTTTTATAAGCGCTTAGAGTTCATGAAAAATAACCTAAAATTTTCTAATTTTACTACTATAACTCATGCTTGACATGATTTACCACGCATGGTTTAATTTTACACTAAATTTGTTTTCGGAAAGAAAATCTAAAATTTATTAACTTCACTTTTGTAAAACGAGCAAAGTTCATGGTTTGTTCATCCATCCCTACTTTCTTTCATTGTTTCTTCGTGAACTAATAACTACTCAATTTAACACAAGCTCAAGCGGTAAACCAAACCAATCAACGCAGGCTAATAAGAATTTAGAATTTTAATTCAACAAAAGTGACACATCACATTAAAGACAAGCTAATTGATTGAAGGAAAAATTTTCTTGATTACACGATTAGTCTTCTTAATTTACGTTAATTCATAAATTAATCATGAAAACAAAATTACAAAAACCATTTAATGGAATGAAATCTAAAGCTACCAACGATTTACTAAGAATTATACATATGGCCTGATATGAGTGCGAAGATTATCAAAAAAATATTAAATGGGTGCGAACACTAAAGATGAGGAAAATAAATGTAGAGGAAGTATTACAGCTGGCTATTGATTTTAGGACAAAAATAAATTAACCGTTTTTCCTTTCCTAAACATAATCTTCCTAGAATTTCTAAATAACACTTGATTTAGGAAGTACACAGAAACAAAATTTCATGGTTTCTTATTTCTCGCTTTTGCTAGTATCTAAGAAAATCTCACGTTTGCCAGTTCCCCTATTATTGTACTAAACTAGGGTTATTGGTGTACTACTTATCCTTAAACCTAAATCCACTCCTCTTTTTATTTTTAGAGTTTTAATTTTTACCATCTTTCATTAAAAATACTAGGAGAGACATGAATTTAATTACAACTGATGCCAAAATAATCTTCAAAAGATTATGATGTATGTGGTCAGCAGCATAAACATCTAATTAAGTTAATTATTATTTATGTTGTTAATACAGAAATAAGTCAAGCTTTAATTTGGTCACTGCTTTTGTTCCAAAATCCTAATCCAATCAATTAGCTTGGCAACAATGTATGTAACTACCAATAATATCCTTAGTTAGTGTATGGATTTCTCTTATAATATAGAGATAGCTAGGATTATCTCTTATGTCCTAATAAGAAATTGTCCAATCTAAGTAATTTTCTAATTAAGAGATTAATTTACCGATCATAGGCTCACAATAAAGGCCATTGTTCAATAAAATGATCGAAAATATAATGATATTAACAACAAAATTCAATTCACTTTTTGAAATAATTATCTAATAATTTTTTTTGTATTATTACCATTAATTTTTGCATATACTTTACCAAATAATCCGATTTTTCTTCCCAATTCTCAATTGAACTAATCCTCCAAAAAAAATTAGTTTGAAAATTTCGAACAAACATAGTGGTCCTTGTTCAAACAAGTCCACATATATTTATCAGGTTGTTGTTTTTAAATATTGATACAAATTATTAGTTATTGTAAACAAATTTTGCTGGAAATTAAAAATTAGCTTTGTAGTTAATCAAGCATTATTTTCTAATTAAGAGACTAATTAGAGAGCAAAAGTTCATAAAAAGGCCATTGTACAATAAAATTTTCAAAAATGTAATGATATATCTTAACAACAAAAAATAGTTTCATTGCCTGAAAATAACTGTTTAACAACTTCAAATTTGCCTCTTACATGTACTCAATACTTATCACTAATAAAAGTGGTGTACATGTACACTGAATTTACATCTATCACTTCCCCTCAAAATAAAAAATAAATATTTGATTACCATATTATATTGCAATAGACATAGAAATGTTACTACTTTGGAGAAATTGGTAAGGGATTTCTTGTTTGGATCCTCCAGAGTTCTAAAATAACTATTGAATTAAAAATCAATGGCTCACATATTATTTTTCCAAAATCCCCCCTATTTTTCTCATCAAAATCCATTCCCTAATTTTCCCTTTTCCACCAATATGAGCTATTGATTTTAAAATATATGGTTCAGATACAACTCTACTTTGTAGAGTTTTATTAAAACTCTAGAGGATATGGACACAAATTTCAATTGGGTTAATTAGTATTTAGGACAAGATTTATTTTCTAAATCAACATTTGATCATCTCGATTGAATATCCAAACAATGATCACCGTCTAATCTTGTTACCTAGTTGGATTTAGACACCAAGCTAAACTAATATATCAAGCTTATGAATTAAACCACTTTATACATTACTATTTCATATCCTACATTCTGTGAATTCTAGAATATCCCAATCATTTTTTTTTAGAAATACCCAAATCATATTAATCCAATATGGTTTCACATTTGGTAAACTTAGGCGGCAAGCTAATTAGCAAAGTTGATAAGAATTATAATCTACCTAGGATTTTAGTAAATAATACCCTAGTTTACGAAATAAATCACGTCCCAATGGAATGAAATCCTATATATACTTCATTACCTCCACATGCTCTTTGGTTGTTCAATCCTTCCATTCACAAATCATCAACCTAATTTCTCTTCTCCATTCATCCCTACGTACTTTCTTTCTTTCTTCTTGAGCTAACTTAGCTTAATGGCGGAATCATCAAAAACACTAGGCTCGAGCAACAAAACCCCTGAGAATAATGTTGTAGTTCTTCCCAAGAAACGTCCTTACGATGAATTACCGTCTTCAACCTCTAATCAAGATCACCAACATCATAAAGCTGATAAAATTTGCTACGTTATACACGGCTGTAATAAGACCCTCAAGTTGTTCCTATCAAAACCAAACTCGTCACCACCTTCGTCTTATGATGCCCAAGACACGAACCAGCGAGCTGCTGTCTCGATGATCGATCGCATCACAACCAACGACGTCAACAACAACAAAGGCGGCAGCAGCAGCAGCAACAATAGCAGGAACAGCAGCAGCAACATCAACAACAACACAAGCAACTGTGATTCCCTCCCACCCAACAAGCGTCTTCGTCGGGAGACAAGTAATAACCGGGAAGTGCAAGATCATAATAATCAGAATCAATTAAACGAGGAGGAAGGAGCATCATCGTCTACCAAAGCTGTTGGTAAGGATGGATCAGATGATGTTGATATGAAGTTAGGATTACTGCTGAATCATCTTCATAATGTCATGAATATTACGGATGTGACTGATGCCAAGATAATCTTTGAGAGGAAACTTACTGCCTCTGATGTGAACGATCAACAAGGACGATTATCGATCCCTGAACAGAAGCTTCTTGCTTCGTTTTTGACACAAAAAGAGTACGTGGGTCTTCAACACAAGGATGATCACAAGAAGAATGCCAAGATTGACGTGAAGGTCATCATGGGAAACTCCAAGTATGATCTAGGCCTAAGTCGATGGAACTACAAAGGTAAGAACAACGATAGCGTCAAGAAGGATCCCGGATTCAGATATGTGCTGACACATGGATGGACTAAACTTATGAGAGATGATAACCTGAAGAAAGATCAGATGATTCGCCTTGTGTCGTTCCGCTCCAACAACCAGCTTCATATTGTTATTCAAAGACGCAGAATCTTGAGGTTGTTCGGGACTGATATCGAAGTTTTTGATTGATCTCTAGATCATATAGAACTAATTATGTAGTTAGCTAGGCATATATATTAAAGTATTAGTATATACTATTACAGTTTGTTTGTTTTATTTTAGATTTCCAATGTCCTGATGCTGTTTGGGACTATAATAGTTAAGAGTAGGTTAGGTCGAAACTCAAAAGTTAGTACTTAGCTAGGTTGTATAAGTTAGAGGGGTTTTTGCCTGTGAACCCTTACCATGTTTTGGTGCTTCAATTTTCAATGGAATGCTCATCTTTTTCATAAATATTTAACTTGTTTGTTTAGTTTCCTGAATTTAGCTGTTTAAATTCCTGCTTTTCTATATGTCTTTGTTGTTGGCAGAGTTTAGATTACAGTATGTATGAACTATGAAGTTTTTGATGCTCAACATAATACACTTCACTCATTAATATTGATCCAATTCCATTGGTAAGAAAATAATAATCTATATGTCGTTGATTAGTAGCTAGGGTCATTAATTATTGCTTAGAGTTACTCCCTATTTCACTGTTAAAATGGAATTATACGAAGTACATTCATCGAAGATTTATGGTAACTGGTAAGCTTTGTTAATCTTCAATATTTCTGCCTCATCCAATGATCTATTCATTATGAACACTCTAACAAAAACAAGATCACCAGTTGTCATTGGCATAAACAGAGTTTTGTGTACACATACCTAGTGTATAAACAGAAACAACAAACTTTTTAAACAATAGTGGAGGGAAATAGCTGTACATTTTCTGCTGCAATATTCGTATAACAGACAACTATTACCACTAAAATTATCAACTTTAGCCAGTGTCATTTCGACATAGTGCGTGCCTCTTGGCTTTGCTTGGGCTGGCTGCAATCAGTTTCATGGGAGGAAGTCATAGTACTATATATGGCTGATTAAAGATATGAGGAAGTTATACATGAGTGGCCTTTTTCTTCCAAACAGAATGATAACCTATTCAATTGTCCTGTATTGTTCACCATTGAAGTCAAAGTAAATAAGAAAATTCATCCTTGATGATGAACATTGCTCGTCACTTGTGAGCACTTTAGATCGCGTTGAGATCGTATGTGCTATCTATTTTGTATCCCATCCCTTTCTAATCTTGCCACCTCAATAATCTAAGATTAACTATTTTTATTATTTGATGAAATTGGGTTGGAGTATCGAAAGACGAAGCTATTCTTACAACCGTTGCACATCATATGTGGTACAACCAAACCCTTTTCAACCAATCAATAATGAAATAGGTAATTTTCTTTTAGCATGAATTGCCAAAAGCATCTTCTATTTTTCAGGGAGTATGAGAGAACTAATGTGCAATGTTTTTATGAAAAATCTTATGAGACCAGAAAATTTCAGGTCATGATATAAGTAAACAGAAGACTTATATATATGGTTCATTACACTTGCAAGTTTCAGCCAGTTTAACAAAGAAAACTTGCATAGAGATTCCAACTCCTAAAAGTAAAAACAAAGTCATAAAACTAGTACACATGACAAGCCAGAAAGCAGAAAATTAGGACAACTTTCAAGCTACATGTTAAGAGCTCCACTATTAATATTAATTAGAATCATATTGAAGGCTGAGTCTCCTTTGGAGAATGTAATTAGTAGCCTTAAGATCGACAAAATCATCGGCTGGTGCTCCTAAGTAGTTACCTGAGTCTTCAACAGAATTAAGTTTAAAACTGTCTCCTGTGATGAGCGAAACTCTGCCCGTCACTAGAGGTTTTGCATCTCTGTTATTCCTGACCGTACTTCCTGTATGCTAGAGACTCTCCTAACCAGTGGTTTTCTCTTATCCTTTCACAGCCAACCAGTCCTGCAAAGTTCTATGAAGAATGAGAGTCTCTTTACTTGATGCTAACTTCCAAATTCTACTCAGAGTGTGGTACAAAGAGGTTTGAGATTTGACTGAGTTACTCCAAATCAAAGTAGTGTTGTAATTTTGTGTTTCTATATATCAAATACCTTTGAATGTACACTTTCCATAGATCAAATAGCTCCGGAACAATGGTTTTCCCTAAGTTATTGCTTTTTTTGGGTTGCTCCATCTGTGATCGGTTATATACATTTTATCTAGTTGATGTTGCTCCAGAAATATTGACAATTTTCTTCATGAAGTGAAAAATGAATGCCAATATTATTCTATATATAGTTTGTTGAGTTTCTTTGTTTCAATTATACTTTGTCTGCATATCGGTGACGGAATGCAAAAGTTTACTAGAGATGCCATTTCATAAGTTACCTCAGAAATTTAACAATCGCAGAAGCTGTAAAATGATGTGTATGAACATTAACCATATAAAAGTTGCAGCATTTAATTAATAATATACCCAAATTCAATACAAACTCACAAAGCAAGAAAGCTTAAAGGAGTGAGTTACTTAAGAACCAGGATGAAGCACTGGAAGCCTACAATGCAAGCTGATAGATTTATCGGTCTGCCTCGAACCCGGAACGAAGAACTGGAAAACCAGAGTCAAAGAAGCACCCTGAGACCCAATTCCATAGAAAGCACAGTCAGGTTTAGTCAAATGACACTGCAAACACTTGACGAAATGCTTGATATTTAATTATTCACCAACACACTCATCTCAGAGAAGAAGGCATCCTTTCCAAATTGGGCACCATTATTGTTAAGGAGGAAGAAAGTGTGATCTTTACTTTTTAGTGAGATAGACATAACAGATTTTCCCCATTTTTCTCTAAAAGGTTACTCCATTTTCTGTCAGAAAGGCCTTTGAATTTCATGCTGAATTAATGTTAATGGTATTGGTATTGGTGAATGGTGGGTAAGAGAGAGATGCCTACAAAGTGTTTGTGAAAATTGTCTAGCTCAATGGTGTTTTTCTTTTTTGGTTATATTATACAGTTTCAAATTTCGGGTTTAGCGCGGGTATGCGGATTGCTTATGTTTTGGCGGGAGGGAGGTGCTTTTTATCTTAGTATTTAAAACAAACACCTAACTAATGTCTAATAACCCCTCAAAAAACTAATGTTTAATAAAAAAAAAATTATTATGATAATTATTATTTTATAAGGAAAGGAAACCAGGTGGACAACCTGAGGCGTCTCCAAAGAGATGGCTACATAAAAAAAATAAAAAAAAATTAGGAGTCCAATACAATTTATATATTGGTACATTTAGGAGGGAAATTTTAGGAGAGAAAACATATTAACATATTGTAGTGGTTTATGCTTTAGTTAATTTAGTAGTATAACTTAGTCTACAAGATAAAAAATTTTGGCACTTTATTAGTAGAAAGAACTACCACCCATTATTATTCTTCCAAAAAAAATTCACAAAGGGGAGAAAGAAATCAATTTTATTGACGAAAGTTGTATACAATGAGGCGTTTGTTTCATGTAAATATTTTTTTAATTTAATTACTTTAGTTCAAGCATTTTAAGGATACATTAACAATTTTATAAGCGCTTAGTGTTCATGAAAAATAACCTAAAATTTTCTAATTTTACTACTATAACTCATGCTTGACATGATTTACCACGCATGGGTCAAATGATTTTTACACTAAATTTGTTTTCGGAAACAAAATCTAAAATTTGTTAACTTCACTTTTGTAAAACGAGTAAAGTTCATGGTTTGTTCATCCATCCCTACTTTCTTTCATTGTTTCTTCGTGAACTAATAACTACTCAATTTAGCACAAGCTCAAGCTAAACCAAACCAAACCAATCAACGCATGCTAATACGAATTCAAAATTTTAATTCAACAAAAGTGACACATCACATTAGAGACAAGCTAATTGATTGAAGGAATACTTTTCTTGATTACACGATTAAGTGTATCTAGTCTTCTTAATTTACGTTAATTCATAAATTAATCATGAAAACAAAATTACAAAAACCATTTAATGGAATGAAATCTAAAGCTACCAACGATTTACTAAGAATTATACATATGGCCTGGTATGAGTGTGAAGATTATCAAAAAAAAAAAATTATGGGTGTGAACACTGAAGATGAGGAAAATAAATGTAGGGGAAGTATTACAGCTGGCTATTGATTTTAGGACAAAAACAAATTAACCGTTTTTCCTTTCCTAAACATAATCTTCCTAGAATTTCTAAATAACACTTGATTTAAGAAAGTACGTACACAGAAACAAAATTTCATGGTTTCTTATTTCTCACTTTTGCTAGTATCTAAGAAAATCTCACATTTATCGGTTCCCCTATTATTGTACTAAAATAGGATTATTGGAGTACTACTTATCCTTAAACCTAAATCCACTCCCCTTTTTATTTTTAGAGTATTGATTTTTAGCATCTTTTATTAAAAATACTAAGAGAGACATGAATTAAATTACAACTGATACCAAAATAATCTTCATAATTAGGGAAAACGTAATCATAATAATATAAGCAAACATCATAAACTAGTAATGAAGAATAGATAGGAAAAGAGAATAATACCAAAAAGAACAAATCTTGAAACCAATTACTTCTATTAAGACTTCAATGTATTTGAGAATGAAATTAAGCTAGAAAACTAAAACTAGGGTTCTTGAGAGAATAAAAACTACTTAGATTGCTAATAAACTGAAGAGTAAGGTAAAACATGGTTTTTCTCCACTTAAAAGAGAAGTATTTATACTAAAGTAATAAATAGCGCAACATGCGCTTCAAAACCGCAAAATTACGACCCTCCCGCTTTGCCAGGGTGGATCCCGCCCGATCGGTCGGTTGTCAGGTCATCCTCCGTAGAACCCGGCCGAGCCCACAACAAATCATCTAAACTGCTCATATTCGAAACATCATAACTTTCTCATCTCTCATCGAAATTTAGTGTGTGCCCAGTCGTTGGAAAGGACTTCAAGTTCACTTTCCAACCCAATTGGAATCACTCTATTATCATTTATGTATCAAAAGTTATGAGTAAAAGAGTGTACAAGAATGAGTTTTCGCGTTTCATTTAGTACAGTTTAGGGATTAGTACAGTTAGGCTCAAGAAACTCCGAAAAAGTCTAAGTATGGAAGGAGAACAAAGGTTTCAAAGTTTACCTTAATCCCGTGTGAATCAAGCGCAACAAATAAGGAGCATTTCCCTTGAATTTTGGGCAAAGATGTCTAGTATTCGAGTAATGAAGAAAATGGAATACCATGAGAGAGAAGAAATAGATAAGAAAATTACGAGAATCAGAGAGGGGAAAACCTAACGGCATTAGGGTTCCGTCCATAGTAAGGGTATCTTGAGCCCAAACACAAACCTTAGGGATATCTGAGGAATTCCCCAAATGTGGGGGGTATTTTGGGAATTATGCCAAACCTCAGGAGTACCTGAGGAAATTTCGCCATTATCGAAACAAGCAAGAGGGCTTAATTATAGAAACTAGAAAGGAACAAAGAGAAGTAGGGTTGAATGAATCTTGAGGGTTAGAAAATTTTTTGGAAGGAAGAGAGTGTTTTTATGTTGGTGAATGAAAGAGTTAAAGGCGGGGGTATATAATATATAGCCAATATAGATATTGGGGTAGAAAATTCCGAGAGAATGTAGGAATACTACTTACACTAAACTAAGGATTCATCGAGTGAAGTGATAGATGACTTACTTGGTGTCCAAGATACATTAAGAGATGATCATTGTTCAGTAAACAATTTTACTTAGGCGGTCACTGCTTTTGTTCCAAAATCCTAATCCAACTAGGCAACAATGTAACTACACCAATAATATCCTTAGAGTATTATATGGATTTCTCCTATAATATAGAGATAGGATTATCTCTTATGTCCTAATAAGCTATTGTCCTATCTCAGTAATTTGCTAATTAAGAGATTAATTTAGCGATCACAAGCTCACAATAAAGGCCATTGTACAATAAAATTATCGAAAATATAATGATATTAACAACAAAATTCATTTTACTTTTTGAAATAACTATCTAATAATTTTTTTTTGTATTATTACCATTTTTTGCCCCTAATTTACCAAATAATCTGATTTTTCTTCCCAATTCTCAATTGAACTAATCCTCCAAAAAAAAATTAATTTGAAATTTTTGAACAAAGGTAGTGGTCCTTGTTCAAACAAGTCCACAAAGATTTATGGAGCGTTTGGTTCATATGATTCTGGTATGAGGTATGGGTTTAGAATGAGCAAAACAATACCTAGTGTTTGCTTAATAAATTGATAAATTTAAAACCCATACCTCAAACCCATAAGGTATGGGGTTTAGAAACCCAAGGGGGAGGTGGGTATGGCTCATACCAATACCTCTAGGTATCAAATAAAAGAAAAAATTTCATTCCCAAATAAAACCAAACACATGGTATTAGATATCAAATTCCAAACCTATACCACCATGCTTTCATTTCTCATTCCAAACCCATACCATTATATGAACCAAACACCCCCTTATTAGGCTGTTGTTTTTAAATATTGACACAAATTATTACTTATTTGTAAACAAAATTTCATGGAAAATGAAATTAGCTTTGTAGTTAATCAAGCAATATTTTCTAATTAAGCCATTTTACAATAAAATTATCAAAAATGTAATGTTATATCTTAACTACGAAAATAATTTCACTGTTTGAAAATAACTATTTAACAACTTCTTTTCTGTTTTATTACTGTCGCCTTTTATTTGCACGTAAATTCCAAATAATCTGAGTTCTCCTCCTTTTTCTCAACTGTACTTCAAAAATCCTCGATTAAATCTTATATTTTGAATGTTCCGAACAAAAGATGGTGGTCCTCGTTTAAAACAAGTTCATATTGAGATTTACTAGGTTGTTATTTTCAAAAAGTGATACAAATTATTAGTTATTTGTAAACAAAATTTCCTGGTAATTGAGACCTAGGAAGCTGAAGATGATTATGCAAAGAAAATACAGTTTTTTCACTATATACCCCTGACAATTTTTTTTATTCACCAGATACTCCAACTTTTTTTAGAATTTACTATATACCCATGAGTTTCTAAAAAATTACAAAAAATAACCTTTTGGCTAATAGACGTTAGATCTCTCGTTAGTGGATACCCCTAAAATCCTAATTAAGCCCAATTAACCCTAATTCTCTCTCCAAACCACCAACACTCAACCACCACCACCCGACCTCGGCCCCACCAACCGCCTTCCCTCCCCCCCCCACCTCACCCATGCAGCCCCCACCCCACTCCCGCATCCCCCCACCTCACCCTTCGCCCCCACCCCCGCATCCCCCACCTCACCGTTCTTCACGTGGCTTCCATGGCTTCAACCTCTTCACCGTCGCCACGATTGACCGGTTAGGCCGCCGCCTCTCCGAATCCCGGCTAGCCACGTCACCCGAGCCACCGGCCTTCCTTTCCCGCCGCTGTTGGGGTGGTTCTCGACGTCCGGGCCCCTTGACCTTTTTATTCATTTTCGTCGTCCCTCGACGTCTCTACTGGCGTTGCTCTTGGTCGTTCCCCCAAACCGCCACACTCGTGGTCGGCCCGGCAACATGTCTCGTCGGTTTTCGGTCGTATGTTCATGTCGGTTTATGCGGCATGCGAGGGGTGGGGGGAGGGGTGGGGCTGCTCGTGGGGGTGGAAGGAGGGTGGAGGCCGCTTGTGGGGATCGGGTGGGGGTTGCGGGGCCGGGTGGGGGGGTTGGTGAGGAGGTGGAGGGAGGGTAAAGGTTGATCGTGGGGGTGGGGTGGGGGTTGTAGAGGTGATGTGGGAGGAGCGTGGGCGGTGGCGTTGGGGTGGGATTACGGAGGTGGTGGTTGAATGTTGGTGGTCAGGGAGAGAGAATTAGGGTCAATTGGGGTTAATTAGAGTTAATCAGGGTTAATGACTAATTGGGGTTAATAAGCTATTGTCCTATCTAAGAAATTTTCTATTTAAGAGATTAATTTATTGATCGCAAGCTCACAATAAAGGCCATTGTACAATAAAATTATCGAAAATACAATGAAATTAAGAACAAAATTCATTTTACGTTTTGAAAAAACTATCTAATAATTTTTTTGTATTATTACCATTACTTTTTGCACGTAATTTACCAAAATAATCTGATTTTTCTTCCCAATGGAACTAATCCTCCAAAAAAAAAAAATTGAAATTTTCGAACAAAGGTAGTGGTCCTTGTTCAAACAAGTCCACATAAATTTATTAGGTTGTTGTTTTCAAATATTGACACAAATTACTAGTTATTTGTAAACAAAATTTCCCGGAAATTGATATTAGCTTTGTAGTTAATCAAGCAATATTTTCTAATTAAGAGATTAATTAGCGAGCAAAAGTTCATAAAAAGGCCATTTTATAATAAAATTATCAAAAATGTAATGATATATCTTAATTACGAAAATAATTCCCTTTGTTTGAAAATAACTATTTAACAACTTCTTTTTTGTTTTATTACCGTCGACTTTTATTTGCACATAGATTCCAAGTAATCTGGTTGTTCCTCCTTTTTCTTAACTTTACTTTAAAAATCCTCGATTAAAATCTTATATTGTTCCTGGATGAATTAGTTAAGTGTTAAAGTATATTAATTAAGCGGTGAAGTATATTAGTTAAGCGTTGAAATATATTAGTTATACCATAAAAACCAAATTATAATATAACGCATTTTTAATTTATTTGTTCAATCACAACAATAACACATAGGTACATGTGCAAGAGACGGACTAGAATTGCAAACAGCAAAGTGTGGAAAAGAGAAATGGATAGAGAAATCACTGGAGCAATTACAATGTAACCCCATGGCGATATGAAATCGCAAGAAAATTCTATAATCTCATTCTCAAAAGTCAAGATAATGAAGATGCAAGAAAGGTACTACAAGAAGTTTACAAGAATACTGCTGCAAGTATAACCAAAGTCTTAACTACAAAACCAATTATAGAAGAACAATGTTCATCAAGTATAGACTCGGATCGTGCAAAAATAAATTAAAAGGAATAAGTGTAAGGAATAAAAGTAATTTTAAGAAGACTAAAAAACAAATTCCAAAAACCAAACTGAAATTGGTACAATTACTCCAAATGCTAGGTTGTTTTAAGTTCTTTTTTCAGGTTGTCTTTTGTATTTGACATTTTAGATTTATAAAAAACTTATTTCTTCGTTTATATTAAAAACTAAATAATGCTCTATAGATCTTAACTAATTATAGAATAACACTAACTAATGTACCTGGATATGTTAACTAAAAAATAGTATAAGTCTACATATAGATTACCGACTCTAAACTATTGTGCTAAAATACTTAACTAATTAGCCAAAAATATTAACTAATTCACCAAAAATATTATCATGAGAATTTGTGAGACGCGGTCCGTTTTTAAAAAACATATATATCTCTTGTATTTGGACAGGTCTCACATGAAGACTAACGTAAGACAGTCTTTTCCAAGAATTTGTGTATAACAATTTGTGAATCGAGTGTATTTGAGGTAATCATTTCCGGTTGTATTATAAATTGATTGCATAAACATGTATATAGTTCCTAATATTATTGAATAAAAGAATATAGTTTATTTCCACTACCTAAATCCCTGTCTATTCATTTCCTCAAAAAGAATCCCCGTCTAATGTTAGAAGTTAAAATACCCTTAATATATTAATCCAATGGTTTTATATTTGTAAACTTAATAAGGCGCAAAGCTAATCAGTTATTGTTGGGCATCTGTGTGGAGTTTGTCCAAACATTGCAAGAAGGCTCGTGCAACATGAACCAAGCCCAAGAAGAATCGATGGAAGCCCATCAAGTAAAGAAGCCCAACCCCCCCTTTTCGGCCAGGACGGACGAGTCTTGGACCCGAGAGGGCATAGTGCAGCCCGGGTGGGCTGTGGCTTGCTCGGGCGGACTGCTGCTAGTTCGTAGTTTCTGCTTTCGAAACTTCCAGTGAGTTTGGGCCCGGGTGGGCGGCATGGCTCGGGCGGGCGACTCTTCTCGCTCGTCCGAGCAATTTAGATCTATCGGGATTTTTTACGATTTTCATCTTTAATCTCGACCCTTGATTTGTATTAACCCTCTTAAAGTATATAAACCCCCCTCTTTCATGTTTTAGGTTACTATTCACAAAAAGAGAGATCAACCTAGGGTTTAGTGAAAGAGGAGAGAGAAAATAGCATTAACTCGTCTATTAATGCTTGTATTGTTCATCCATTGTTGCCATTAATCAAAGGTGATTGCTTGGTGGGTTTTTTCTCCCGGTGCTCGGGTTTTCCCACGTTACTTGGTGTGTTTTTCATTGCTTTCTCATTTGCTCTTAGTTTCATTACTTTTCATTTGATTGTTGATTAGTGGTAATTACAAGTAATTAGTTGGTTTGCTTAATCTAATTCTCAACAAATGGTATCAAGAGCTAAGGTTTACCTTGGGGAAAGTAGATGAATTAAATTTGTGTGCAAAACTAGTTATTTGTAGGTTGGAGTTCAAAGTTTTTTGCTTTGTGGATATAAAGTTGTGATTTTTGAACTTGGATTGTTGTTCAACAATGGAGGATGGAAAGGTGAGACTTGAGAAGTTTGATGGGAAAGATTTTGGCTTTTGGAAGATGCAAATAGAGGACTATTTGTACCAAAAGAATCTCTTCCTACCACTTGAAGGCAAAAGGCCAAGTGGTATGAAGGAGGATGAATGGAAAGTGCTTGACCAACAAGCTCTTGGTGTGGTGAGATTGACATTGGCCCGAAGTGTGGCTTTCAATGTCAAGGAGATGAAAACAATGGCGGAGTTGATGCAAACTCTATCAAATATGTATGAGAATCCCTCGACAATTAACAAGGTGTATTTGATGCGTCGATTATTTAATCTTGAGATGGTTGATGGAAGTTCGGCCGCCGAACACATAAATGAGTTCAATTCGATTATTAGCCAATTGTCTTATGTTGATATCAAGTTTGAAGATGAAGTGAGGGCATTGATTTTGATGTCTTCTTTGCCTATGTCATAGGATACGGTGGTTTCCGCTATTAGCAACTCTTCGGGGAAGGAGAAGTTGGTATGTGACAATGTGAGGGATTTTATCTTGAGTGAGAGCACTCGGAGAAAGGAGTCCGGTGAAACATTGGGTGGAGCTTATCATAGTGATAATAGGGGAATTGAAGGGGAAGACAACAAAAGGGCAATGCCAAGCATGGGACATCGAAGTCGAAGGGGCGAAGTAAGTCGAAGGGAGGTGCTCATATTCTGTGTTGGGGTTGTGGTGTGAAGGGGCACACTAAAAGAGAGTGTCCCCCAAGAAGAAGGGTGGTGTGAATCATAAGAATCGGGATGATGCAAGTTCATCCGTTAGTGTTGCATCCGATGAACTTGGTGATAGTTAACAAAATTCTTATATCATCAATTCTTATAGTTAACAAAATTCATCAAGATTCGATAGTTAACCAAAAAACAGAACACAACTTGCAACAAGTGTCTTTTGTGTTTTTAAAATGAATAACTTGGAAGCCTCCAAATTACTCTTTATTTGCAAAACTACTCAAAATCAAGATCAACAAGCTAAAATTAAGCCCAAACTATTACTTATGGACTGATCTTGTAGTCTTCGACGGACTCTGTTTTTACTGCCGGTCTTAGTCGGGTGTAGGGAAACCATAACAAACTAGACGAGAAAATGTTCTCAAGAGACACAAGAATCATATCATAAACTTCAAGATTTTGAAAATTTACCATCATATTCAGACGAGGCCGTTTGTGACTTCCTCCAAGGTGAAAAATGTTAGGTGAATGAGACTACTCATTTAGAGGCAGATACGACGGGCCTAACATATACTCATTGATCATGTCTTGGGCATCAGAAGAAGAAGGTAACAACGGTGGCGGTGGCGCTGTTGAAGGTAACAGCGGTGGCGGTGGCGCTGTTGAAGGTAACAGCGGTGGCGCTCTATCATCAGCATTATGAGCTGGGTGATCTTGATCAGTATTTAAAGGTTTCATTTTTGGTAATTCCGCCATTAATTTCAGAAAGAATTTCCAGCAAGAAAGAAAAGTAGAGAATAGGGAAGGAGCTATTCCTAATCTACCGAATTTTGTTAACTATAAGAATTGATGATAAAGAATGACTTAGAAGTGTGTTTATAGCTATTCCTTCTTAGTTCTTGTTGACAATTTGGTAATTTAAGGCATCCTAACTATAGTTCAATTTTCCCACCTAAGAAGCTATTATTAGAGTACATATGTAAATATTCTTGACTATGTAAATATTCATATCTTTAGTATGTGAATATTAGAGTAATATTGTGTATTAGGCAAGTTTAGTCTTGTATATATACTCTCCAAAGTTAATGAATAAGTCAAGGAATCAATTATCTTACAGCTATAAACCCAAGAAGTTGTTAAATAGTTTATCTCAAACACTGAAATTATTTTCGTAGTTAAGATAACATTTTTTATAATTTTATTGTAAAATGGCCTTTTTATGAACTTTTGCTTACTAATTAATATCTTAATTAGAATCAGCAGTCAAGTACCCTCGTAGCTGGCACTCATAAAAGTGGGCAGTCTCCCTATTTACCTGACATTGGAGGAAGTCACATGATGGTGAGTTTTATTTTTGTTGTTAATTATATAATGCCTTTCCTAACCGCTGTTTTTCTCTTGTCCTTTCACGGCCACCTAAGCCTAGAAAGTTATGTGACATATGCGGGTATCCTTACTTGAGGTCAATTTCCAGGTTCTACACACAGAGGCGGCGCTAAGCACGTGCGACATTGGCAACCGCTCAAGGCCACTAAAAATTTAGGGCCCCATATACTATTTTTATATTAATTGATGTTGACCAATTATATAAAACATTGTTCATTGTTGGTGTTAGACTCATATATCATATATGCACTGTCTTTTATTGGAGAATTATGATAGATATGTAATCGGATAGTAAACTAGTCCAAATATTACTCCTAATCATCAAATTATGGTTTTAGTTCACTTAAACAACTCCTAATTTAAGTAATCAAGGAATAATTTTAACACTCCTTGATTGAAAGATTGATGTCACTCCCCAAATATTTCAAAAGAATATTTTTTACGCTTTTAATCCTTGAATGATATTAGACACCTTTTATTTATACTAATAACAAACTAAGTCATACGCCGAATACAACTCATATTGGATTTAAACAAGCTTAACTTACACACTGCACCATGTAAAACGCTTACAGTAAGGGTAATGGTAAAACCATGAATTTATTAAACTATTAAAATATATAGTATAGGATAAGATTGTAACACATGGCTATGATCAGTAAGCCAACTAATACAAAATATAAACTCTTGTCTAAATGCAAATAAATTAAAGTCAATGGAGACCAACATTAAAAAGACAACTTATTAAAAAGGTGCCTTTGATTTTATATCAATGATGATAATGTGTGAAGAAATTTGACGCATATTTGTACTTTTAATGTATTAAGAAACGGACTAATATTACCTTCATTGTACATGACCTGCTTGGTAACTGAACCGACGCCAAATATATGGATGTTTATACATTATATACTATTATTAAATTAAAATTGAAACATGTTTGTACTTTTAATTTATTTTAAAACCCAATATAATGTTCCTCCTTGACAATTGAACCGCCCCTGTCTGCACAGAGTGTGGTATAAAGAAGTTTGGGATATGACTGAGCTGCTCCGAATACACGATTCATGAACTTTTCTCATCGTAGAGATGTACTTGTTACATTTTCCTGTACGTTTTGTTTCTATAGATCATATACCTTTGCATGTACACTTTCAATAGATCAAATAGCTCCAGATTTTCCTAGGGTATTGCATTTTGGTTTTGTTGCTCCATATGTGATCGGTTAGATACATTTTATCTAGTTGTTGCTCCAAAAAAATTGACAATTTTCTTCATGAAGTGAAAAATGAATGACAATATTATTCTATATACAGTTTGTTGAGTTTGCTGTTTCACTTATACTTTGTCTGCATATCAGTGACAGAATGCAAAAGTTTACTAGAGATGCCATTTCATAAGTTACCTCAGAAATTCAACAATCGCAGAAGTTGTAAAAGGATGTTTGTGAACATTAACCATATAAAAGTTGCAGCATTTAGATTCAAGGACTAATGAATAATATACCCAAATTCAGTACAAACTCACAAAGCAATAAAGCTTAAAGGAGTGAGTTAAGACACATGAGTTCTTAAGTGAGAAAAGCAATTGATGGTTGCATTTTTCCTCCAATTTTTCGAATCGTGGAAGACCATTGTCACAAAGTTACAGTAAGCATATGATGGCTTACTTTACTTAAAAGTCTTTGATGAGGTTTTTGCCTCTAATGAGGTATCTACACATATAGCCTGGGGAAAATATAAAAATGTAGACTTATCTCTTCTGTAGCATTATCTATTGCAATACATTTATGAGTGTTAGAACTTAAGTTGGAATGGTTGATGTTCTGTTTCACGCCAATAGATAGTCATTAAGATGTATGTAGCAGTACTGTTTCACGCCAATAGATAGTCATTAAGATGTATGATTTTGTCCAATATCAGAATGTACAAAAAGTAAAGCAAAAAAAAAACCTTGGAATATATAATTTATGCTCGTATAAAATTATACATAGGCTTTGCTAGAAACCTATAGATCAGAACCTTTTGCACAGAGAAGAATAGGAAAGCATATTACTCACAAAATTATACTTGATTGAAATTTAAGACACATGAGTTCGAGTAAGCAAACAAAGCAAGCACCTAATTAAGAAATTAAGAATATCTACATTACCTTGATCAATTCATCCCATACTGCATGTAACAAACTTTTCTTCATCGTTCCATCCAAAACCACTAGCACTTGGACTGAGCATCTCCGTTATAGCATCATATTGTTTCCTAAGATGTTTTACTCTTGATTCAATATGAGGCTTGACTTTTTTCTCACACCCAGGCAATTTTTGTAACATTATAGTTTCTAACTTAGCATAAGCACCACTCTTGAATTGGCCATTATCTGCTTTCCAACCACCAATATCCAAAAGATCAGTCATGGCTGTAATGAGTGCACGATCCTCAACAACTGACCATCTTGACAAGTTTCTAGTAGTATTGCTACTACGAGCATTTTGAGGTTGACTCATCTGTAAAATCCAATAAAATGCAACAAAACCAGTACAAGAAATATACAAATGTCAATGGAAATGGTATACACAAAAGTTTATATATATATATATATATATATATATATATATATATATATATATATATATATATATATATATATATATATATATATTGTCAATAACATCAAAAGTGTGCAAAATAAAGCATTCATTACATACACCAAAAAGTAGTCATGCATTACAAGTAGTTCAGTTGGTAGAAAAAAAGATTTCAAAGCAAAATTTAATCAAGTGTCTCTGGTTTGAATCCATGTGTTATACATCTCATTTGCTAGCTCCTGTCTAAAAGCATTCCATGTTGCACTTGTTTCCATGATTTCAATATTATCACCATCATCTTCCATGTTATCATCAAGTAAAGACTCCATAGGATCGACGGACATATATGTTCGAATGAAGTTATGCACAAGAGCACAAGCCAAGATAATCCGACTAACTGTCTTTCGAGGATACCAAGTTGTATGTCTTAGGATACCCCATCTCATTTTTAGTAACCCAAAACATCTCTCAATCACGTTCGTTGCCTGAGAATGCTTCATATTGTAATATTCTTCGGCTGATACAGGAAGAGAACCACGTTTCCAAATACTCAAATGGTATCTTTGGCCTCTAAATGGCGTCAAAAAACCCTCACAGTTCATGTATCCAGCATCACATAAATAATAGTTACCTAATGCCAAGCAACAAAAGTTGTAACCATCTTATTTTCATAGAGTTGTTGTATAACATATAGAAGAAATAATTAAATATATTACCTTGAGGAACTTTTAAAGGACTTTGTCTAGACAAGGCATCACGAAGTACTCTATTATCATGTGCCAAACCCTCCCAACCAGGTAATAAATATATAAATTGCATATCTCGCGTACAAGCAGCTAAGACATTTGTAGTAAGATCTCCTTTTTGAACCTAACTTTATCCTTATCCCCTACACGAACCTTAAAGTGTGTTCCATCCAAAGCGCCTAAACAATTCTACAAAGGGAAAAAAGAAAAGAAGAACCACCCATATATTAATGAACTAAATCTGTAAACAATTGTGAAAATAGTTATTTTGTATGGCAAAGTAAACTTACTTTAAACCATTTCCACCTATCATCTTGACAGTTTTCAGTCACTGCTGTAGGTTTTTTAAGCAAGATATGATGACATCTAAGAAGAGCTTGTAGTACTAAATTGAAATGCCTTGAAACAGTCTCGCCACTTCTTCTAAAATGTAATTGAGTTCTTCGATTTTTTGTATCATGAGAAAGAGTAAAGAGAAATAAAGCTACCATTTCTTCCAAACGTGTATTTCTATTTCCTTGCAACTTTCCAACATCTCTAAGCATCTCACATAACTTATAAAAACAAGCTCTGTCCATTCTAAGGTTATCCAAACATGCTATGTCACTCCCTTCGATCATAGGCCTAACATTTAGAACTCTAGCAGTCAATCGCTCTTCAAGTGAATCATCAAACACAAAGGTTATAGGCTTAGGAATTTTAATGTTTGTAATGGAAAGAAGATACATGAGATGAAGTATTAGCTCCATAATCATGACCATAATCTGCCTATATATCACAACACAAGTCGCTGCAATCTTCTTTTGTTTACTTAAAGGAATGCGAGCCATTCTTTGTTCACAAGTGAAAAATTGCAAATTAAAAGATTATGATCAAAGATGCATATATCTAGTAAAATTGATCAATATGAAGTATAATATTGCATAAAACAAAAAAGAAATAAACACAAAGTATGATCAAAGATGCATAAGTGCTACTGAAGGCTTGCCCACACCATTAACAATTGCATTTAGGAGTTGCCTTCTCCAATCAACACCTAACACCTTTTTTTTTTTTGCAAAATCCAAGAATTATCTTCCATTTATAAAGTTGTATTCAATTGAGCATAAAAACACAAAATCCCATTTAGAATTAATTAAAGTTCAAACCTTTTAGTGCTAGAATTGGTGTTATCTAAATATACTAGAATTGGTGTCTCACATACACAAGGAAAAGGTTGGAGACTTTAAAGGAGGGAGTTGAACAGAGAAAGATGACATACAGAGAAGATGGCAGTGAAGACATACAGGTGCATCATCACGATAAGCGATAGAAATTGGTTCAAATGTAGATGTATATTTTAGCTTAATTCATGACATCTTTTTTTACCTTTTTCCTTTAGGTTTATTGCGGTATTTAACTAAGTGCATTATTTGATCAAAAAGATCAAAATTTTTCTGACCCAATTTCTAAATTAATGAACACGCCACTGCCAAATAAAAACTCTATTTTCTGACCCAATTTTCAGATTAAATTTTCCACAAATTTTTGGAACCTATTTATGTGTTAAATTTTAGATAAAATCCCAAAAAAAAAAACCACACACACAATGAAGATTGAAGACAACAAGAAAAGGAAAGAGAAAAATCAAACCTTGCTTTTGAGATGATAAGAAGGAAAAGATGGAGATTGGAAGACCAAAGTATTGGAGATTCATGCAAAATGGAGGTGTGGGCTGTTGGAGAGCAAACCCTCACAGAGTCACAGTGAAATAATGGGGAGGGAGAGGGAAAATAGCGCGCCTTTGTGAAAATTTCAAGGACATAATTGTCATTTCCAAGTAGAAATTGACACAGGAAATATAACTCACCGTGGGGGGGGTGGGTGAGTTATTTCCAGTGTTATGAGGGAAATTGTAATTCCCTTGGAAATGTGAGTTCCCATGCTTTGCAAATTTTTGGTCAACCAAACACAACAATATTTATCCATTTCCTAGGAAAATGTATTTCCAAGGAAATATATCTCCAACCAAACAACACCTGAGAATTCTAAAAATGGCCAGGGAGTAAGTTTGGTCAAGTGTCATATCAACGTAATCTAAAGAGAGGAAGTTATAATACTATATGGCTGATCAAAGATATGAAGAAGCTATACATAATACATGTAATAGCCTCACTTTTTAAGACGATATCATTAAGATAAATGAGATACGTTAACATACTAATCAGTACTTAATCAATTGCATCTTTGAGGAATAAGAAAATTGTGAATAGCCCCTATATGAAGTATGTCTGTGAATCTAGATATTATATTTTATTATGTGATTATGAATGCAAATTATGAGTTAAGATAAGTTATTAGCGAATTACGTTAATAAGGTTGAGCATTATTATGAAATTTGAGACTTTGAGTGTATTGTGTTTGAGATACTCTGTGTTTATGATTTAAGGGCTGAATGAGCCAAAATATGTTTATTAAGTTATAAGACATATTTTAAGGATTTAGTTTAAGTATAATGAAGGATTAGAGCTTAATTACAGAGGGTTAAGGATTAAGTAAAACCAGAAAATTCTGGAATGTTCTTAAGCTGTGAAAAGACGATTTTGCCCTCATTACTAAACCGAAAATTACGATTTTGCCCTTACCCATTCCCTATATATATGAGAGGAAGGTCCTCATTCATTTTCACCAAAATCATTTCACAAGAAACACACAAAACACATCTCTCTCTCCTCCCCCTTTTCTCACGCCATTCTGGCGAGTAGCAGGCATCCCATTGCCAGCTTGTTTTCTTTGGCTCCTAGCACTGAAAGTTGCATGCAAACACTTCCCTAGGTTCATCAAGGTGTCCTTCATACTGGGCAAGTGCTAGTTTTGAAGTTCCATTCCTATAACCCTAAGAAAAACCATGGAAGGTGAGTTATGGCCGAATTTCAGCATGCATGAGGTATATTAGTTTGAAACTTGATTTCTTTGGGTTAATTACTAATTTTAAGGTGATGAATGTGTTGTCTAAGGTCCTAAAAGGTTGCTGGAGAGGTGGTGAGAGTTACTAAGTAAGATTTGATTTCCTAAACACCAAGTTAAGGTACACAAGAACCACCCTTTTGAAGCTTTACTTTCTTAATTGTTATCATAACACTTGTTTATGGAATTTATGAAAGCTACGAATATGTTTTGTGTGGTAAACCTACTGTTTTGTTAAGAAGTTATAAGTAGTTGATTTCAATGTGTTGATTATGATTCGTGGTTGATGATTTTCGAATTAGAAATCGTTGCATGTCAAGTTCCTCTAAAACCGATCAAACTGTGCTTCTACTTCGATTGTGCTTTGTTTAGATGCCTTCAATGTTGCTTCCCTTTTATGGTAAACTACTATAAAGTGCTTATATTGTTTGTTGATCAACCTTGGATCACATCTTCCTCTTATATTAAGTATAACCTCTGTTTGAGAAGTAAATAACACCTGAAAACTCGACTGTTCGCTTAATTACTTTCTGAACTTGTAAACTCTTGTGACTTTGATCCTTTCAATGTTTTTCCATGATGAATACCTACTGTCCTTTATATATATATATTAAGTGTGAAACCTAAACTTTGGCTAAACCCAAGAAGTACAAGTGATCTTTGCATAAAAACCATTGTTCTTTAACACCAAACCGAAAACCATGGGAATTGATATATGTGGTGCGTGTGGGAGATAATATTTCCATATATTAAGAGCTCTTCTATAACCTTTTATATACTGCCATGTCTTAATAATACCACCTTTAACTACCTCAACCAATCACATCATTCTTTCGAACCCTGATTGTTAAGTCATCTTTCCGAAAACAGTGGAACTTGACATAGCAAGCTTATTTACAAAACTTGTCTTGATAAGTTAAAGTTTGTTATGATGGTTGAAATAGTGATTATGAATAAGTATTTAAGTAAGTTATTTGAGTATAATTATAAAAGTATAAGTATTTCAGTATAAGTGTTTAAGTATAAGAATTTCAAGTATAAGTATTTAAGTACAAGTGTTGAGTATAAATATTTTCGTATGATTACAAGTTTTGTTTTATAAGGGAAGTGAACAACATTTGTAGAGCGGGTTTGCTCATTATGTGTTAGAGCGGGTATTGCTCTGGAGCGGGTATTGCTCCGTTATGTAGGGTCATGACCTAGAAGTCTTGCAAGCAGAAAATAAGAAAGGTGGGGAGACGTCCCTCAAAAGTTTGGAGTTGTGGCCTGGCCCTCTCCGTTCGTGTTCTTTCCCTGGAGTTATGCTATGTTTGGTGATAAGTATAAGATTATTATTTGTGTTTATATATGGAGAATGATGTGTGATATCTTGAGATTTTTTTATTTTGGAAATTTCTCCAGTATATGCAAAAAGTATTTATATGGAAGTTTACAGGAAAGAACCAACGTATTTCTGAGTAAGTATTAACGTATTTCTGGATAAGAATAAAAGTAAATATCTCCAATATATGCAAAAGTATTTCTATGGAAGTTTACAGGAAAGAACCAACGTATTTCTGAGTAAATATTAACGTTTTTCTGAATAAGAATAAATGTATCTCGTAAATTATGAGTTTACGCTTTGAGTATAAGATACGATTGCATAATTTCAGCCACCTTATTATTTTGGAATCGGTGGGACTTGTGTACCAGCGTAAGCTGACCTGTTTTGTTCTATGAACCTGTCCTGGTGGGGGCAGATTCATTTGTTTTGCAGGATTAGAGTGAATGTTCGAGTTAGCTCATGTGTGCGAATGTGAAGTCATGATCAATGTGTTTAGTCCACTGCTATGAGATAATTTGTTTTATATAATGTTCCTTGGCAGGTTAAACTTGTATTTTAAATTTGTAATCTATGTACTCAAAATATATTGTAATAACTAATTTATTATAACTTGTTTTCAAAATAAGCTTGGATCGATACTATGGGATTTCCTAATTTTCCTTAGCAGGGAAGGTGCGGAAATCCGCCCTAACAGTCCCTTTAATTAGCAGCTTAACTTCGTAATTATCAGTATTAGGTCTTAATTAAGCTGCTATTTGGAGCGGGCTGTTACAAGTGGTATCAAAGCAAAGGTTTTCGAAATCCAATTTAAGAGTTTTGAAAACAATAGGAGTGTTTACACAAGTAGTTTCTTAAGAAAGGAAAATTAAAACTAATTTCATATAAATATAAAAGTTTTCAAAATATTTGAGAACTTGTATGTGTGATTATGTTTGCGCTATGTGAATTTATGTGTATGAATGTGTATGTGAATGATATGGGATTTGGGTATAAATGGTTATGAGTAGATTCCATTAAAGCATAAGTGAGTATATGCTTATACAAGGAGGACACGACACCTATTATGTTGTTGATAATGGACAATGATGTGGTTGACCAAGCTTGTTAGGCAATAGGTCACAATCCGAGAATATGAAGAGGTTATGGATGCTTGTAGGAGCCACGAAAGGCGACCCAGGACTTAAGCCAATGTAATTGTGAGCCATGGGCTAGTTTTCGTCAAGTATAATAGAGTATGTTAAAATTGTATAGGACTACTGAAGTGGTTCAAGGTTATGATGAAATTATGGACAATAAGGATAAGAGATTGGAAATGTTGGGAAAGAAACAGATGCAAGATGAATAAACACTTTAGAGTGCCAAAGGCGCTATTAGCTATACCGGACAATTCTCACCATGGAACGATGTATGAACGTAAAACTCGTGGAGAGAAAGACAGAGCGGAAGATAATTGGTTGTGCTAAAGCTTTGTGTCAGTATTTCTTTTATGAATGTAATTATAAACAAATTTGTTGTGAAACTATGAGGACAAATTGGAAAGATAGTGTATATATGAGGATGTAAACTCAAATTAGCTATGTTGGTATTATTTAAGTAAGCCTTGTTTTTGTACTAAGCTAGTGGTGTAAATGGAGAGCAAGGAATTTACTGTTATAACTTTATAAAGGAACGAGTATGGAGTTAGGGGTAATGAGGACATGTTCGAGAAATACTAATCTAAGTTATGGATTAGAGATTGATATGGATAATGAGTGTAAGTAATTGGAATATAAGTTCAGGTAGATATCTAAATCCTGGTATAATTATGTTTGATAAGGTGATATGGGGTAAGATTTATTAACATACAATAATAATTGTTGTAGATAATTTGTTAGGATGTAATATGGTTATCCAGGTACAAGGTATGGGGGACAGTAATTTCCAAAAATATGGATATCCTTCTGGTAACATAACAATCAATAGATTTATGATGGGGAATTGATTAGGTTAAAATTTTGGAGTCTATATGTCAGTTACAAGTACGTTGTGATTTGTTTCATAAATGACTTGTATACCTCTAATAACATGTGTTGTAGTTGGCTATATTATGGGTTTCGAGTGTGGAGATGAACTTGAATTCGAATAAGTTCTATGTTACTCTTACATGTTTTGCAGTAAGGAAATCGTTTTGAAAGTTGGAATTATGGATATTGCTAACTAAATTGGAATATGTACATAATGGATTTGGCATATGATTTCCTCAAATAACTAAGTTGAACATTGTCATGAAATATAGGTTGAAAGTCGGGTGTTTCTTTGAGGAACTGAAACTCAAGAGAATTGGGTCTTATCCAACCTTAGGGAAGTCATATGATTGTGCTCTAGAGTAAGTGCAGATGGAAATTAAAAGGAAGATTTACGGACGGGGGAATCAAGAAGCGAAGATTGAAACGTCGAGGGGAAGTCGAGGTTACACCAGAGTTGCAGGAGATTTTAAGTGATGTGGTTTCAGGGAGAAAAAAAACAAACACATTGTAAAGCCTTAGCTAATTTGTTGTGTTTGGGGACTGCGCATTTATGTATCTTCATCGCGTTTTTGTTAAACTTCATTATGACAATTTATATGTCTGATAGAGAGCCGAGTTGTTGTGAATGATTATTTAGAGATTGTGTAGATTGCAAGGGTCAAGGTTGCATGTGGGTTTAATATTTCTTGATTTGGAGTATTAATTATAATATAATTTTGTAGGATGTCTTGACTGAGAGAGAACTAAGAAAAGATAGTATTTTATAGCGGGGGTGTTGTTGTCAAGCTCAGAAGAACAGGGAGATGCGTTACAAGAAGATATTGATTACATCACGCAAATAGTAGAGAATCATAAGGAAGTAATGGAGGATGGAAAGAACTCCGGTAGATGATGAGTCTGCAGATGTATTATCCGAGAATTTGCGAGCATTGCGATTATATAAGGTGATTGATTTTTATATATGATAGGTGGCAGGAACCACGCCTACTTTTAGAGCTAAGATGGTTGGGTTAGTAACGTAGTTAGAAGAATCGTGCAAAAAGATTATATTATTCGACCAATGTTTCTAACGGGGAGATGAATCAATGAAATTATGTGAAGATAATCAGTAGACTAATAAGATGACATTTAGGAATAGGAATTCGTAATCTCGAATAGATAATTCATGCGATCAATTAAAAGGAGTTGGGGTGTTGAAGTAGATCTAGGATCGGGAATATTACTAGATGCACCCGCAAAGGAAAAAAAAAAAATTATTTCGAATATGACGTTTAGGATGAGTTATGGTCACTATGAGTTGTGGAAACATCGATCGAGCTTAGTAATGCACCAGTAGCGTTCGTAAATACGATGTAGTGATATTTTAAATCTTGTTAGACTAAGTATGACAATTCTTGTAGATGATATTTTGGTATGTTCGAAGAATCAGGAAGTGCGTCTTAAAGAAGTATTAAGGAATGAAAAGAGTTCGAGTGGTTGGGAAATGGCGCGGAAGTTTTTCCAGAAGTTGAAGAAAAGGTTAACCAATGCCTAGTTCTAGCTTCGGCTTCGGGGACAGAAGGACTCAAAATGTGTCTCACCATGTTTCTCAGGAAAGTTTGGCATGTATATTAATGTAGCATCAACGAGCGGCAGCCTGAGCCTCTATGTAGTTAAAGCCATGAGAAAATTACTTTGAGCATGATCTGGAATGGAAGTTAAGGAATTACCTTAAAGGTTTTATTAAATTAAATAACTTGAAAGGTGTATACTGACCATCAAAACTTAAGGTACATCTTTATTTGGGAAGAGATGAAAGTTAGATAGTGAAGGTAGCTAGAATTGCCAAGGATGATGATGTAGACATTTAGTACCTTTCGGGGAAGACATATGGGGTAGTAGATGCTTTGAACAAGAAAACCTCAGCAGGGAATTGATGTCATCGTTTTGATACCATAGGAGTCATATAAAGAGTAATGCAATTGGAGTTGAATGTAGTAAGTAAGGAGATCTACAAGGAGAACTAAATGTTTTATGATAAAAGTATTCCTTTTGAGAAAACTTGAGTTAAGTAAGTGCAAATTAAGTTTATCAAGGAAAGTGGGTGTACCGATGATTCGAAGCTATAAAAAAAAAATAATAATAATAATAATAATAATAATAATAATAATAATAATAATAATAATAATAATGTATATATATATATATTATGAGGGAGGCGCTTAGCAGGGTGCACTCAGTTCAGCATTAAAGGGGCGTGATGATTCAGGATATAAAGAGGTATTCTTGATGATGAGGGTTGAAGCAAGACGTGCCGCAATTTGTTGCATAATACTTAAATTACCAAGAAAGGAAGTGTGATGGGAGAAGTGGCATGAGCAAATAGGATGTTCTATCGAATGTTGAAAGATATAAGCTCATATATTGGTATGTAAGGGTTCATGGAGAGGTAAACTAGCATGGACGAATGTCTTCTATAGCAAAAAAAAAAATTGTCAATCGAGCATAACTTCGTATGAAGCTCTATGTAAAGATAAAGGTCGAACACTTATTGTTGGGATGACGTAAGCCTGGAATTTCCGTAGGACCTGTAAAGTCACGAGATAAAGAGACGAGTGTGAGAAATTCGAGGGAAAAAAAATGGAAATAGTTCAGGTTATGAGCATTTAACCTTTGTTTCAAAAGTTATAATGGTTAATACTCTGAGAGGTGTTTGTCATAATTATAAGTGTCATATGTGGTTATCAATTGCCACCATAAAAAGCGTTATGACTGCGACTATAAGCAACATGAATTTCGATACGTTCTATATAGATTGTTCCCTTTTAAGAGACTTAAAGAAAACAAACTTAAGTTTCGCGATTTGTTACACTAAATGGCTACGACCAATCAAATCTGTTAATGAATTTGTAACCCATGTCCTCCTCTAGATTACTGGAAGAAGTTGTATGATATTGTTACCTTAAGAAATTTGGGTATATGTTATAAAATTTTTGAAACTTTGGGTTATGAGTTTTAGAGATATGAATATGTGTAATTAAGAATTAAGTAATGTTACATTAAGACTCCTGATAAAAAAGTAAAGTATTACAAGGCCGACATTATTTTAGCCAAGGAACTAAGAACTAATCATGTAACAGGAAGAGCAACATGTGCGAATAAATTAGATACGCGAGATCGATATCCTCAGTATTCTAAGGTACGATATAAGTTTCGGGACGAAACTTCTTAAAGGGAGGTAGAGTGTAATAGCCTCACTTTTTAAGACGATATCATTAAGATAAACGAGATACGTTAACATACTAATCAGTACTTAATCAATTGCATCTTTGAGGAATAAGAAAATTGTGAATAGCCCCTATATGAAGTATGTCTGTGAATCTAGATATTATATTTTATTATGTAATTATGAATGCAAATTATGAGTTAAGATAAGTTATTAACGAATTACGTTAATAAGGTTGAGCATTATTATGAAATTTGAGACTTTGAGTGTATTGTGTTTGAGATACTCTGTGTTTATGATTTAAGGGCTGAATGAGCCAAAATATGTTTATTAAGTTATAAGACATATTTTAAGGATTTAGTTTAAGTATAATGAAGGATTAGAGCTTAATTATAGAGGGTTAAGGATTAAGTAAAACCAGAAAATTCTGGAATGTTCTTAAGCTGTGAAAAGACGATTTTGCCCTCATTACTAAACCGAAAATTACGATTTTGCCCTTACCCATTCCCTATATATATGAGAGGAAGGTCCTCATTCATTTTCACCAAAATTATTTCACAAGAAACACACAAAACACATCTCTCTCTCCTCCCCCTTTTCTCACGCCATTCTGGCGAGTAGCAGGCATCCCATTGCCAGCTTGTTTTCTTTGGCTCCTAGCACTGAAAGTTGCATGCAAACACTTCCCTAGGTTCATCAAGGTGTCCTTCATACTGGGCAAGTGCTAGTTTTGAAGTTCCATTCCTATAACCCTAAGAAAAACCATGGAAGGTGAGTTATGGCCGAATTTCAGCATGCATGAGGTATATTAGTTTGAAACTTGATTTCTTTGGGTTAATTACTAATTTTAAGGTGATGAATGTGTTGTCTAAGGTCCTAAAAGGTTGCTGGAGAGGTGGTGAGAGTTACTAAGTAAGATTTGATTTCCTAAACACCAAGTTAAGGTACACAAGAACCACCCTTTTGAAGCTTTACTTTCTTAATTGTTATCATAACACTTGTTTATGGAATTTATGAAAGCTACGAATATGTTTTGTGTGGTAAACCTACTGTTTTGTTAAGAAGTTATAAGTAGTTGATTTCAATGTGTTGATTATGATTCGTGGTTGATGATTTTCGAATTAGAAATCGTTGCATGTCAAGTTCCTCTAAAACCGATCAAACCGTGCTTCTACTTCGATTGTGCTTTGTTTAGATGCCTTCAATGTTGCTTCCCTTTTATGGTAAACTACTATAAAGTGCTTATATTGTTTGTTGATCAACCTTGGATCACATCTTCCTCTTATATTAAGTATAACCTCTGTTTGAGAAGTAAATAACACCTGAAAACTCGACTGTTCGCTTAATTACTTTCTGAACTTGTAAACCCTTGTGACTTTGATCCTTTCAATGTTTTTCCATGATGAATACCTACTGTCCTTTATATATATATATTAAGTGTGAAACCTAAACTTTGGCTAAACCCAAGAAGTACAAGTGATCTTTGCATAAAAACCATTGTTCTTTAACACCAAACCGAAAACCATGGGAATTGATATATGTGGTGCGTGTGGGAGATAATATTTCCATATATTAAGAGCTCTTCTATAACCTTTTATATACTGCCATGTCTTAATAATACCACCTTTAACTACCTCAACCAATCACATCATTCTTTCGAACCTTGATTGTTAAGTCATCTTTCCGAAAACAGTGGAACTTGACATAGCAAGCTTATTTACAAAACTTGTCTTGATAAGTTAAAGTTTGTTATGATGGTTGAAATAGTGATTATGAATAAGTATTTAAGTAAGTTATTTGAGTATAATTATAAAAGTATAAGTATTTCAGTATAAGTGTTTAAGTATAAGAATTTCAGTATAAGTATTTAAGTACAAGTGTTGAGTATAAATATTTTCGTATGATTACAAGTTTTGTTTTATAAGGGGAAGTGAACAACATTTGTAGAGCGGGTTTGCTCATTATGTGTTAGAGCGGGTATTGCTCTGGAGCGGGTATTGCTCCGTTATGTAGGGTCATGACCTAGAAGTCTTGCAAGCAGAAAATAAGAAAGGTGGGGAGACGTCCCTCAAAAGTTTGGAGTTGTGGCCTGGCCCTCTCCATTCGTGTTCTTTCCCTGGAGTTATGCTATGTTTGGTGATAAGTAAAAGTATCTCGTAAATTATGAGTTTACGCTTTGAGTATAAGATACGATTGCGTAATTTCAGCCACCTTATTATTTTGGAATCGGTGGGACTTGTGTACCGCGGAAAGGCGACTTGTTTTGTTCTATGAACCTGTCCTGGTGGGGGCAGATTCATCTGTTTTGCAGGATTAGAGTGAATGTTCGAGTTAGCTCATGTGTGCGAATGTGAAGTCATGATCAATGTGTTTAGTCCGTTGCTATGAGATAATTTGTTTTATATAATGTTCCTTGGCAGGTTAAACTTGTATTTTAAATTTGTAATCTATGTACTCAAAACATATTGTAATAACTAATTTATTATAACTTGTTTTCAAAATAAGCTTGGATACTATGGGATTTCCTAATTTTCCTTAGCAGGGAAGGTGCGGAAATCCGCCCTAACAGTCCCTTTAATTAGCAGCTTAACTTCGTAATTATCAGTATTAGGTCTTAATTAAGCTGCTATATGGAGCGGGCTGTTACAATACATGACTTGGCTTTTTCTTCCAATTCCATTTCATGTATTTTTCACCATTGAAGTCAAAGTGTTCATTTGCCTTGTGTTGCTAGTTGTGCATTTATTGTCTGGGATAAAGCCACTTGTTTTTGTAAACCCTATTGATTTAACATTATACTAAAATGGTTTTTAGTCTTTCACATTTTTCTAGAACCCATATTAGGCACCTATCATCTTTAATCTTGTCCGTTTAACTCATTTTTATTTACTAACAGGGTCAAGGTACGTTGATTTGTGTAAAGATTATAAAAAGGTTGGATTTTATTTAACTTGTTAAGAAATATGATGGTGTTGCGTTTGATTTAATGTGGAACAATAGTCAAAAATAAAATATAAGGGAGAAAGCAATAAAGAAGATGAACAAAAGACACAAGGATTTACGTGGTTTGATCGATGTGACCTAGTCCACAGGTGGGGGATTCAACAGCTTTTCTGTAATCTTGAATAATGAAAAACTTAGAGGATTAAGAAGTCTTACAAAAGGCTTAGAGGTTTTATTCACTCAATAGGCTCCTTTTATAGGATATAGATTCCTAATAACCTCAATAAAACGTACCCCAAATAAATATGAGTAATACCTAGGGCTGCTTATCGGTCTAGCCGATTCCGAACTATGGTCTACTCGGCATGTCTTCATTTAAGTTTATTCGAGCTCGAGCCAAGCTTGAAGCTTAACGAGCGGAGCTTTGACCAAACTTAAACGAGCCGAGCTCGAACTGTTCACGAACAGGATGACTCTTTATCACACCCTAGTTTTTACATGTTTTCTTTGTTTACACCCTAGATTTATAGGTTTTCTTTTCAACTTGAAACTATTAACTTATTATTGTGTGATATCTGGGTTAATATATTTATGTATATATATATATATATATATATATATATATATATATATATCATTTTTCTATATAAAAGTATAATCGAGCCTGTTCATGAGCTTTCGAGCCGAGTTTTGCCTAGCTCAGCTCGACTTGTTAAAGTCACAGGCCGAGCTTTGACCGAGCCGATCCCGAACTGTTCGCGAACAGGCAGGCTCATTAAGACATTAACACCCCTAGTAATACCTTCATTTAATTTAGGAAATATCTCAAAAACTAAAAAAATTCCAAAAATCACGAAAACTGAAATCACTATTCATGCTTGCTCGGGCAAAAAACCAAAATGAGGCAGTGAACGTGGAAGATAATTAAGTCCCCCCCCCGCCCCCCGAGCGATTCCAAATCTTCTAATCTGTTGTTTTCAAATTAATCATCTAATTCTAAACACATGAATTGATTCATCCATAATGTTGAATGAAAATTATAGATTACAACACACTACAAGGTTGTTTCAAATAGGACTTGACATTTGACAAATTATGTGATGTGCTAGTTGCCTCTTTTTTTTATTACTATTTTTTTATGCAAAGAGCGCAATTGCCTATTGAATTATGATTTAGGACAAAATTCAGTCATTGCAATTTGTTATCTAAATCAAAATAAGATCATCTCCATCGTATCCAAACAATAAACATCACCTGATCTTGTTGCCTAGTTTGATTAGGTTGACTCAGGCACCAAGCTACACTAATCAAGTTGACTAATTAACTCCATTCTTTATATCTGATATCCTATATTCCCTAGGAAATATTAGAATACCGGATACCGTAACAACTTAATAAGGCGCGAAGCTAATGAGTTAATTAGTTGAGAACCCAGCAACTGAAATAACCAATTCATCCCAGTTTCCAACATTTTCCCAAGAAACGAAATCTCTATATATACCTTAATATTACTACCTCTTCCTCATCTTTCATTCTTAATTTCTTCCCTTGACAAAAACTCAACCTGAATTAATTCTTTTCTCGACACATCCCTACTTGCTTTCTTTCTTGATACTAATGGCGGAATCATCAGCAACGACACCTTTAACTTCTGATAGAAAGAGGCCTAAATTTAAGTTTAAACCGCGACCGCCACCGCCATCTCCACCACCTTCTTCAGATCCTAATGCTGATGATAAACGTAGGCACCAAAAGAACGAGGGAAAGAGGCCTCTCAAAATTAAGATTAAACCGCGACCGCCAGCGCCACCTCCCCTTCCACCACCTTCTTCTGATAATGAGTGTTATGATGAATCACTTCTTGATACTACGAAGTTGAATTTACTGCGCAGTCATCTTCATAAAGTCATTAAAACTGAGGATGTGACTGATCTTGAGATAATCTTGAAGAAGAAGCTTGAGATGTCTGATTTAAAAAGGGAGTATGCACGACTTGCGATGCCAGCAAAGCAGATTACTGTTAAGTTTCTGACAGATTCAGAGCAACTGAAACTTCAACAAGAGGATGATAACAACATTGACGTGAAGGTGATCATGGGAAATTCTCAGTATGATATGTGGCTCAGTCGATGGAACTATAAAGCCGACGTCAAAAACATCGACAAACCTCAAGGATTCAAGTATGTGCTGCAACATGGATGGTGCCAACTGAAGAAAGATAAGAAACTAAACAAAGGTTCCATGATTGGCATTGCGTCATTTCGCTCCAACAACAAACTTCATATTGCTATTTTCAAACAAGTTAAATCTCGAGGTTGGTTTTTTATATTCAGGTGTTGGATTGATTTTTCTGACATACAAGTATTATACATTGTAATAGTAAAGTTTCTTTGTTTAATGAATTTTTGCAATTTCCTGATGCTGCTAGGATGTGATAATAATATTCAAGGATTTTTGATACTTGAAAAATGTTAGGATCCCCTAATATTCAAGAATCTTGACATTCTTGTAGTTGCGAGTGTCTGACTTCTTGATTGAATGGTCGTTATAACTTAAAATCTTCATAATCTTGAGGCAGCTTGATTGCAGTTCAAGTTTAAATGATGAAACTTAGAAGTGTGTTTAAATGACGATTTTGCAATTACATTGGTCATTTCTTGCCCTAATTACCCATGATGTATCTGGTTATATTATGCCAAGTGTTGCCTAATTCATGAAACTCCCCTTGACCTGCACTCTGGATAGACGAATTTGTAAATCAAGTTGTTCCGCTTCCAATTCCCATACCATAAATTAGGTAACATTTGTAATGCTATGAGCTTGTTGATATACTATATGCTGTTTTTTGCCTCTGGTCTGTCCCAAAAACATACAATCTAATATTTATGTCTGTTATTCATTGAAGATGGGAACCATTGGGTCATTCAATTATACATGTTAAACAATTGTTTTACTGGTACATCTGTCTTGTTTCGGCCTATTTGTATTCTCTTATATCTGTCTTAATTGTGTCTAGTGATTCCTGACCCTATTTGTATGCTAGAGAATTTCCTAACCAGTGGTTTTCTCTTGTCCTTTCACAGCCAAGTAGTCCTGCAATGTTCTGTGACGAATGCGGGTCTTACTTGAAGCCCACTTCCAAATTCTACTCAGTGTGGTACAAACAGGTTTGGGATATGAGTATATGACTGAGTTACTCCAAATAAAAGATTCATGGATCTTCTAGCCTCAAAGTAGCATTGTAGTTATGTTCTCCTGTATTTTTTGTTCCAATAGATCAAATACCTTTGCATGTACACTTTCAATAGATCAAAACAACTCCGGAACAGTGACTGGTTTTTCCTAGGATATTGCATTTTTATTTTGTTGCTCCATCAAGTAGTTGTTGCTCTAAAAATATTGACAATTTTCTTCACGAAGTGAAAAATGAATGACAATTTTATTCTATATACAGTTTGTTGAGTTTGCTGTTTCAATTATACTTTGTCTGCATATCAGTGACAGAATGCAAAAGTTTACTAGAGATGCCATTTCATAAGTTACCTCAGAAATTTAACAATCGCAGAAGCTGTAAAATGATGTGTATGAACATTAACCATATAAAAGTTGCAGCATTTAGATTCAAGGACTAATGAATAATAATATACCCAAATTCAGTACAAACTCACAAATCAAGAAAGCTTAAAGGAGTGAGTTACTCAAGAACCAGGATCAAGCAATGGAAGCTGATAGATTTATCGGTCTGCCTCGACCCCGGAACGAAGAATTGGAAAACCACAGTCAAAGAAGCACCCTGAGACCCCATTCCATAGAAAGCACAATCAGGCTTAGCCAAATGATACTGCAAACAAACACTTGACGAAATGCTTCAGACTCACCAACACACTCATCTCACCACCTTCATTGCCATTACTATCTTCTCCTACAATCATAAGACTCTTGAATTCTTCCCCTAATTCACCAGTTTTGCCAATCTCAAAACCCATCAAATCACCCAACTGCTTCATCCTCTCTACAAATATCAACAAACTGTCCAACTCACTCACCCCAACAAGGGTTCTAGGAAGGTCGGTAACTTGAGCCCTCGAAATGAAGTAAATCACATTAAAAAACGGAGGACTAAAGTGTTGCGAATTTCAGCTTACAGCACAAG
Source organism: Beta corolliflora (assembly GCA_947648045.1). Lineage (NCBI taxonomy): Eukaryota > Viridiplantae > Streptophyta > Magnoliopsida > Caryophyllales > Amaranthaceae > Beta > Beta corolliflora. The sequence goes on along the minus strand of CANSZD010003084.1, from coordinate 545,432 downwards.
AAACAATTATGATTTGATCAAATCCAGATATATAAAGCTTCAAAAATCAACTACATTTAATCAAATTAATAATATTGTTGCAACTACTCAATTTAACACAAGCTCAAGCTGTAAAAACCAATCAACGCATGCTAATAGGAATTCAAATATCTAATCCAACAAAAACCATTACTTGAGCTTGTGACACATCACATAGGAGACAAGCTGGTTAAAGGAATAATTTTCTTGATTACATGATTAAGTGTATATAGTCTTCTTAATTTATTACGTTGTTAATTGTTTCATAAATTGATCATGAAAACAATACTACAAAAACCATTTAATGTAATGAAATCTAAAGCTACCAATGATTTACTAAGAATTATACATATGGCCCGATATATATGAGTGTGAAGATACTATGAAAATAAAAATTGTATGAGTGTGAACACTGAAGATGAGGAAAATAAATGTAGAGGAAGTATTACAGCTGTCTATTGATTTTAGGACAAGCAAATTAACCGTTTTTCCTTTCCTAAACATAATCTTCCTAGAATTTCTAAATAACACTTAATTTAGGAAAGTACACATAAACAAAAATTTCATGGTTTCTTATTTCTCACTTTTGCTAGTATCTAAGAAAATCTCACGTTTACTGGTGTTCCCCTATTATTATACTAGAATATGATTATTGGAGTACTACTTATCCTTAAAACTAAATCCACTCCCCTTACTATTTTATTTTTTATTTTTAGAGTTTTAATATTTTAGCATCTTTTGATTAAAAATACTAAGAGTCAGAGAGACATGAATTAATTTATAACTGATGCCAAAATAATCTTCAAACAATTCTGATGTATACGGTTAGCAGCAAAAACCTCTAATTAAATTAAGTTATCTAATCCATAAGCCAAGCTTTAATTTGGTGATCATATTCATGGGCACTGTAGGCATACCCATATATATATATATATAACCCATGATGAATTTATTGCACTGATCACAGTGTAGTGTGTTCATTACGAATGATTTATTTGTTGATTAATTAAGGCAGAAAATACTTAAGATTACTCAAGAAATCTCATACCCATCGAAGGAAGTGTTAGTAATTTTCCATACCAAAAGTGGAAGAATGAGTATCTCGATCAACGTAAATGTTAACATTGCATTGATAAATCAAGTCTTAAATGGCCTGATAATGGTAATGATATAAACACTTAAAACAGATTAAAACATATCCTTCTCCTTAAGTTCTTAAGAAACTACATATATTATAAACAAGCTAAGTATATGCCCAGCCTAGCTATATATTATATACTACCATGATCATAAGTCACAATATCACTCCCGAACATCGATCTTGAAGTTGATGACTCTAGTCTCTACGATTTAACAATTGCAATTGCTATGTGAAGGTTCTTGTTAGACCGAAACGACACAAGCCGAATAATATCGTCTGCCTTCAGATTATGCTTTCTCCGAAGTTGAGGCCATCCATGTTTCAACACATACTTCCATCCTGGCTTCTTGTTGTTGTTGTTGTTGGCATGGTAGTCCCATCTACTTAGCCGCATATCATACTCAGATGACTCAATAATCACCTTCACGTCTATCTTGCCCTTCTTATTGCGACCAACTTTCTGTTGAAGAAGTAGTTCCTCTTCTTTTGTCAAAAACGGAGCAAGAATCTTCTTTGCTGGGATTGACAATCGCGATTGATTATCTTTAGCATCAGTATATGTAAGCTCCTTACTCTCCATAATTATTCTGGCATCTCTTACATCGTTATATTTCATATTATTCCGAATATGATCCAGCAACGATCCTAACTTATCATCACCCGGTGGTGGTATATTAAGGATCAACTTGCGGGTAGTTTTTATGTTACTCGTAATATAGGAAAGTTGCTTGGCATTCACTTGATGTTGATTAGAAGCTGGAGATGTTTCTGGTAATTGGGAAGAAACCATATAAGCATAAGAACGTTTCTTAGGTGGGAGGAGTTTGTTATTCTCATCACTTTTGGTAGAGCGTACGGATTTGGATTCCGCCATATAAGCATAAGAACGCTTCTTAGGTGAGAGGAGTTTGTTGTTCTCATCGTCGTTGGTAGAGCGTAGGGATCCCGATTCCGCCATTATAGAAACAAGCAAGAGGGCTTAATTATAGAAACTAGAAAAGAACAAAGAGAAGCTAGTAGGGTTGAATGAATCTTGAGGGTTAGAAAATTTTTTGGAAGCAAGAGAGTGTGCGCGTATATATGTTGGTGAGTCGGAGAGTTAAAGGCCCCGTATGTAATATATAGCCAATATACAAATTGGTGTAGAAAAATACCGAGAGAATGTAGGAATACTACTAACACTAACATTATGATTCATGTTGATATATGAGTTACTTGGTCACTGGTTTTGTTCCAAAATCCAAATCCAACTAGGCAACAATGTAACTACGTACCAATAATATCCTTAGTGTATGGATTTCTCCTATAATATAGAGATAGGACTATCTATGTCCTAATAAGCTATTGTCCTATCTAAGCAATTTGCTAATTAAGAGATTAATTTAGCGATCAAGCTCACGATAAAGGCCATTGTACAATAAAAATATCGAAAATATAAGGATATATATTAACAACAAAATTCATTTTACTTTTTGAAAAAACTATCTAATAATTTTTTTATATTATTACCATTACTTTTTGCACGTAATTTACCAAATAATCCGATTTTTCTTCCCAATTCTCAATTGAACTAATCCTCCAAAAAAAATTAATTTGAAATTTTTCAACAAATGCACTGTTCCTCGTTCAAACAAGTCCACATAGATTTATTAGGTTGTTTTTAAATACTGACACAAACTATTAGTTATTTTTAAACAAAATTTCCTGGAAATTGAAAATTAGCTTTGTAGTTAATCAAGCAATATTTTCTAATTAAGATATTAATTAGCAAGCAAAAGTTCATTAAAAGGCCATTTCACAATTAAATTATAAATAATGTAAAGATATATCTTAACTACGAAAATAATTTCACGGTTGGAAATAAACTATTTAACAACTTTTTTTTATTGCCGTCGTCTTTTATTTGCACGTAAATTCCAAGTAATCCGGGTTTTCCTCCTTTTTCTCAACTGTACTTCAAAAATCCTCGATTAAAATCTTATATTTTGAATGTTTCGAACAAAAGGTGGTGGTCCTCGTTAAAACAAGTTCATATAGTGATTTAGTAGGTAGTTATTTCAAAAAGTGATACAAAATATTAGTTATTTTTAAACAAAATTTCCTGGTAATTGAAGACATAGAAAGCTCAAGATGATTATGCAAAGAAAATAAGAACATAGTGGTTTTTCCTCATCTATCTCTATATATTGTTTTTCACCTTCTGCTACAACTACGTCAAGATGAAGTGATAGAAGGGCCTGGAAGAGGGAAGGAAAGCCAAGGAAGCTACAATGTTTTTGCTCTATTCCTCTATTGGAGAAAGTATGGGCTCTTCAATCAATTTGCCAATCGTCAACACCTAATTGTTCAATACTTTCTATGTTCTTTTTTATCTGCCACAACGCCAATGTTTTAATCACATTTTTCCATGTTTATTAGATCTCGTTGGATTTTTTTCACTATGTATTTGAGTATTTACAACAAATCAATTTTTTTTATTAATATTTAGTAATGATTATTACATATGTTTGTTGGTTAAAATTATGCATCTGAAATTCGTAAAATATTGCCAATAATATGCTTAGGCATCAATTAGAACGACCAAATAAAAGTTCCTTGACAAGTAATCATTTTACTTATCGATCAATCTCTCAAAATGGTAGGTTAGATATACACTTAGTGTACACCACTCTTATTTTGGAAACTCTTGATGCTTTAATTTTGGATTAAAATCACAATTAATTTGTTTCTCAAACTTCCTTCCTAATTAAAGAAAACTTATCACTAATAGAAGTGGTGTACATGTACACTGAGTGTACATATATCACTTTCCCTCAAAATGAAAAATAAATATATGATTGCCATATTATATAGCAATAGACATAGAATATGTTACTACTTTGGAGAAATTGGTAAGGGGATTTCAATTGGGTTAGTATGTAGGACAAGATTTCTTTCCTAAATCAACATTACATCATCTCGATTGCATCCAAACAATGATCGCTTCCTGATCTTGTTTCCTATTTGGATTTACACACCAAGCTAACTAATCAAGTTTACGAATTTTTATTCATTACTATTTCATATCCTACATTCTCTAGGAAATTTAATTACCACTACCTGAATCCCCGTCAATTCTAGAACATCTCAATCATTTTTTTTTTTAGAAATACCTTAATCATATTAATCCAACGGTTTCACATTGGTAACCTTAGGCGTCAAGTTAATTAATTAATCATAACCTACCTAGGACTTTACTAAATAATACCCTAATTCGTCCAAAGGAATGGTGTTTGGATCCTCTAGAGTTCTAAAATAACTCTACAATGTAGAGTTTTAGCAATATCAACCATTAAATAAAAAATCAATGGCTCAAATATAATCTTTCCAAAATTCCCCCTATTTTTTCTCATCAAAATCCACCCCCTAATTTTCCCTTCCCACTAATATGAGCCCTTGATTTTAAAATGTATAGTTCAGATACAATTCTACCTTGTAGAGTTCTATTAAAACTCTAGAGGATCCGAACTCAAAAAATGAAATTTCTATATACTTGATTACCTCCACCTGCTCTTTCCCATTAACAAAAGCTCAACCTAATTTCTCTTCTCCATTCATCCCTACTTTCTTTCTTTGTTTCTTCGTGAGCTAACTTGTGTCGTTAGCAGCAAAAACGACAATTCCAAGATTGACGTGAAGGTGATCATGGGAAACTCCAAGTATGATCTACGCCTAAGTCGATGGAACTACAAAGGTAAGAACAACGACAACGGCGACGTTAAGAAGGGATCCCCGATTCGGATATGTGCTGACACATGGATGGACTAAACTTATGAGAGATTATAACATGAAGAAAGATCAGATGATTCACCTTGTGTCGTTCCGCTCCAACAACCAGCTTCATAATTCAAAGAACCAGAATCTTGAGGTTGTTCGGGATTGATATTGAAGTTTTGGATTGATCTTTAGATCATATAGAACTAATTAAGTACTTAACTAGGCATATATAAGTATATATTAAAGTTTTATATACTATTACAGTTTTTTTTATTTTAGATTTCCATTGTCCTGGTGTTGTTTGGGAATATAACAGTTAAGAGTGGGTTAGGTCGAAACTCAAAAGTTAGTAAATAGCTAGGTTGTATAAGTTGAGGTTTTTGCCTGTGAACCCTTACCATGTGTTGGTGCTTGAATTTTCAATGAAATGCTCATCTTTTTCATAAGTATTTAACTTGTTTGTTTAGTTTCCTGAATTTAGTTGTTTAATTTCCTGCTTTTCTATGTCTTTCTTTAATTAAACAACTAAACAAAGTACATATTTTTCGTGAACTACGGAGAGATTCGAGAAAGGTGCGAGTATCGATTTCCAAAGGCACTATTTTTCCAGCAAAAAGGTTAATCAACAATTTAGTTTATCTATGATCTTCAAATACTAATAGTTTACCATTCATTCAAACTACACGAAGTCGGTAATAACAACATAAATTTCGAGTTTATGACGGTAAAGAATCACAGCTAGTCATATACCAACTTGCTGATATCCACAAAGAGAGCTTCAAAAATTCTACGCGTTAAATTTGGAGGAAGCTAATATGTGACCTAAACCAGAATCAGTAAGATCAATTTTGGTGACTGTAGTACAAACATTATGAACTATATACAAGTAATGAGCACTGCGTGGTTAGTTCAGTACATCAAGATGAGGGACTCAATATGCCTGCCATTCAAGTGCTCAACAAATGCAGCACTCTTACTAACCAGTACTCCAAAAACAGGAAAATAATGATATGGCCTCTAAACCCACTTCAAGTAGTTGGAGTATAGCAGACAAACATTACCCCTACAATTATACACTTAGCCAGATCTAAAAGGAGGTAGCCATTTTGCCGAACCACCACGCCTTCGCTTCCTATTTGCAGGCTGCATTGAGGTCTCATGGGAGGAAGTTAGACTACTACGGACTCTATGGTTGATCAAAGATATGAGGAAGCTATTATTACTCTCTTTCTTCCAAGCAGACGAGTTACCAATTTCAGTATTATTCACCATAGAAGTCAAAGTGTCCACAGATTCTTTAAATAATGAAACTCCCATCATTCCATCATATGCAAGAAGGCAAGCAATTGCATAAACGGATGTCCCAAGTACTGGAGGAAGAACCTTTTTTGGATTTGTTACCTGAAGAAGCATATAGATGAGCAGTCGGTAAAATTCACAAAGAGGATTTCTATCATCAAAAAAGAAAGTGACAAAGTAGAAATGAGGATGTGGTTCGAAAATCAGCGCAAGAACTTACTTTGAAAAGGATGGCCGCAGATAACCTCTCTCTCAAGCAGTAAATCTGTGCAACTTCAAGAGCTGTTGATTTGAAGGAAAGCCAACGATCAACTATTACTGTAACAGCATTCTCTGGGGATGACATCACCATTTCTCCCTGTTCATTCTTGTTATCAAGGCCTTTCATTTCACCTTCATCACCAGCATCGTCCCTTCCAGTTGCAGGCGCCACATAAATTTCATTTGCAAGTAATAATAAAGGAAGTGGACCGATAATCGTGCAGTTTCTTGTGTGCATACCCATATCCCCTCGAGTTACCTCATCATATACGAGTAAAGGGCGATCATCAGACTCTTTAATAGATAACTTTGAGTTGATTGAGTGAGGATGCAAATGAACTTTATCACCACTGGCTGTCTCCACAATAAACTTTTTGTCTCTCATGAGAGGCGGATACAATCTTCCCACCATTGGATACAAGCCAGCCACAATCACTGCCCGGATTATACCCGGCTCCCTTGCATTCATACTACAGCTTGAAATATCATCTGGTATACACCCAGTCCTGATCAGCTCATTTTCAAGTTGTTTACGCATACCTGACAGCATACGCATGATGCTTGAGGAGACAAAATATTCAGAACAAAATCGTGATTCTTGACCCTTGTCCTTTGCACTCCTCCAGCAGTCAAATGCAGCAACGATTGCCAGTTGATCACTATGTCCTCCATATAATGACGCAAGCTCAGCTTTTGCTGCATTCGCTCGTTTCTTTTCATTAGGTAACATGGGCAAAATGAAGGGTTCTCTATAATCAGCCGCACATGCAAGCGTCAATGCCGGATCCAGACAGTTTAACAATGTAGCAAAGAATAGCATATTACCAATTAACGGGTGCACAGGTAGAGAACCCAGTTTTTTTCCTAATTCTGTCAATCGCTCATCATGTGACAATGCGCCAATATCTTGGAGAACAGAGAGAGCATTTTTTATAGCCTGAGCTACTGGAGGATCTAGTGTTTTCTTCAAAAATTCCTCTATTTTGCAATTAGGATCAAGCATCTTGACCTGTTACAAAAAACATAACAAGGATCACTCTTCTCTTACATTGGAAAACGTGGCTATAGGAGAATTGGCTATATAGAATTTTAGATAATGATACAGTCAGAGGTAACAGTTCATACAGAAAGCTTTTAGGTTTTTCTTTTCTCACGAGATCTGCCAAAAAACTTAAGAAGGGGAAATTAATGGAGAGATCAGCAGATTTAAAGATAACAATGGTGTTCCCCACACCCGGGATGAAATTATTGGCTCTATTTACTCCTACCAGCAAAGTACATGTGTTATGAGTGATGGAGCACAGGTGGTGCTGGTCTAGTCAGTGCAATGCGTGTTTAATCCAGAGTCAGGGCGATGGTGTGGTGGTGTAGCCGTGTAGGTAGAGCAGATGGTGATTGCAACATGGTAAAGAAGTGAGATTAATGTATGGGGGTTTTGATAAAGAACGAGATGGACATGCTGGGTAAAAAGGAAGACTTTCAGTGTGATGGGAGATGAGGCTTTAGGGAAGCGAAATTCTGGTCCCGTTTGGTAAAGGGCCTTTGATTGCAATTAACTTGAGATGTATGATTAGAGCAATTAGATAGGATAAATCACGAGGCAGAGTAGCAAGATAAAGACGGCAATGGTGATAGTGTGGTGACGGGTGGTAGATAACAAAGAGGTTGAAGTGGATTCTCAAGATTTGTAGCTGGAATTGGATGTGACCACTGACCACACAACAGGTTTTTGGATCTAAGAGTAACTTATTTCTTACTCTCTGATTCCATCATTCCACATGCATAGTACCTTAACTCCTTAGGCGTAACAATTACTTAGGTTAGAATACTGCCCGCATCATCATAAAAGAAAAAAGGGATACATAAAATTTATTTCGTGAAATGTTCAAATTCTTTAGAACAGCAAAGCCTTAATCCAAAATGATTTGGGGTCAGCTGACTGGAATTATCATGACTCATGAGAAATCGTTTATGTGACAAAAGAAACGATAAAAGTACAAGAATAAGAGTTGAAATAAAGAAAAATGAGGGAATAAGAGTGAGATGATTAAGAAGGGAGAAAACATGAGGAGCCAAAAACACCTATTGTGGCGTAAAGAGAACCAGAATATGCTAATAGAAAAATAAAATATGAGAAAATTAAATATAAGAGGTAAAGAGAAACAAAGGTGAAAAAAGAAATTGGAAGATTCAACAAAATCCTAAAAGAAAAATAAATAAAATGATTTGAGGGAAAAGGTTTGTGAAATACAAGGAAAACGTAGCAGGAATCAAAATGGTTAAAAACAAAATCAAGCCGTGTCATCAGCATAAATTATCTCTCTCCACTTTGCCCCATCCATAATTCCTCAATCCCAAGTGAACTCATATCACGGTCAATCACCCTTTTCCAAGTTTTCTTGAGTCCACCATTACCCCTTATCCTCTCATCACTTTGCCACTCGACAAACCTTTTAACTGGTGCATCACTTGATCTCATCTGACATGTCCAAACCACCTCAAGCGATTCTCTCCCATTTTGTTCTCAGAACTCCAACCCTCGAAATTCCGAAGTGTATCTCCAGAGTTCCAACTTATCTTCCACGCCTTCTTTCGACTCATCAATCAGTACAATACATAGTTCGAAAATACGGTTTCGGTAACGGTCGCGGAAACGGTCACGGTTTCGCTGGAACGGAACGGATACGGTCATCACGGTCCGTGTAACGGTTTTCATAATTTTTTTAAAATGTCTTTCTATACTTTTTAAATAACTTTTGAAAAATTATTATAAAAACTAGTATTTTATTAGAGAGGGATCTCTAGTATTACAAGATATTGTACTTTTTTTTATTTTGACAAACAAGATATTGTACTTGATAGTGGAAAAAAAAGTAAAAAAGGAAGTGGGTCATGTGAGAGGGGAACTAAAAAAAAGATAATAACAGCCTGTCAAAAAAGAAAAAAAAAATGATAACAGAGAGATGAGACTTGACAGACGTGTAGGCTGTGTAAGTGCAGCAAAGTCAACAAACAAGAAGTAAGAAGTAAAAGGAAAAAGAGGGCCCACTTGCCACTTTTCAATTTAAAATCTTTCCTCCACTACCCAATAAAAATATTCACACCAAACAAAACATCACCCACCCACCTGTCATTTCATTTAATATAGTAGACAGTTGTGTTTCAGTCCTCACTTCCTACTCCCCTCCCCTCCCCTTCGCAAAAAGAAAGAAGCCCCTAAACATGGCGGCATGGCCATGGCTTCCTCCTTTTTTTTTTTTTTTTCCTTTGCTCTTTAAAACGGAAAATGGCGTCTTAAAACGGAAAATGGGGGCGATATTTCTTTGTCACGGTCGGTTCGGCAAATGGAAAATCGCCTTTCTTTTAAAAAAAGCCCGGTTTGTATCGGGTGAATCTCGTTTCGCCAAAGTTGAAATCCGTTCCAACTCGGGCGAACCGAACCAACACGGCCGTTTTTTTACACCATGGTACAATATCATCGGCAAACATCATGCACCATTATATGCCATCTTGAATTGACCTCGTCAATTCATCCATGACTATAGCAAAAAGAAACGGGCTAAGTGTAAGAATCTTGATGTACTCCAATCGTACTAGAGAACTCTTCGGTCTTCCCAACCGTGGTTCGTACACTCGCAGTAACTCCCTCATAGATGTCCTAAACGATTTCAATCAACTACCAAAACTTTAAATCTAAAGTTGTTTTTGGGTTTTTTTTTGGGGTAGGGGTGCGTGGGAGGGGATTTCTTCTAGATAGCAAATTAACAAATGAACATAATAAGTACAAAAAATTTCATCTAAACGATTATTTGCTTCCAACTACAAACCAGCTCACTAAAAACAGCTAAAAGATCCACTTACCGAACACCTTTCTATATAAACCCACTAGCGTAACCCACTGGTTACATAAACTAATATAAACGGCTTGACTGCTGATCAAATCAACCAATAGGTTCCACTATCACCAAATAGGGCATATGTGTGAGAGAGACCGACATATTTCAATTAAAAAACCGGTAATTATGTTTTGATTATGGGTGTTAATATTTAGCACAATATAACTATTGATCCCAAAATCAATTAAATCTGGCAACTGATCTGTATCAACCACTGGCTCCGAGGGACCCATAAACATTCACCCATTTGTATTTGATAACGAAAGAAACCTAGACAGCTCTAGTAAAGACACAGGAGCAAAAAGTGGACTGAGCCCGGAAGAAATCGAGTGTTGGAAGTGCATTACAAACACTTCTAGTGTTTCTATAAAATCCCAATGTCTATAATCAACAATCAAAAGAAAAGAATACATCACTCCTTCAACCCCCCCCCAAACAAAAGAAGAACACAGAATCATCACTTTATCAGCAATAACAGACATTATCCGATGAGAGATGTACCTGCAAACATAACTCCTCAATTGGCATTCTCTTTATTTCAGGTACTTGGAACCCTGGAAGTGATGCAGCTCGTATTTTTGAATAAAGATGATAACAGACTCCAGGCTGGCAGCGGCCTGCACGTCCCTCTCGCTGTTTTGCACTTGCCTGGGAAGTCCATGAGGAATGTAGGGTAGACACGTCACTGTACGGATCATAACTTTTCTCCTTCATTCGACCACTATCAATGACGTAGACAACATCGTCAATAGTAATGGCACTCTCAGCTATATTAGTAGAGAGGATGATTTTTCGGCAACCTGGAGGTGGCCGTCTAAAGACTTTATTTTGCTCAGCTGCAGGAACCATAGAGTGAAGAGATAAAATTAGGAACTTTGAAGAATCTTTGTAAAACGGATTAGCATACAAACGCTCTCGGGTCTTGCTAATATCTTCCCATCCTGCAAGAAAAACAAGGATTGCTCCACTTTTTGACTCCATACATATCTTCCTCAACAACTGCTCTATAAGAACAATATCAATGAGCTCAGGGTTAAGGCTTGACATATATTTCTCAACCAACTTGTGCTCGTTGATTGAGCTCGAAGAGCTATCTACCATGTGTTTCATTATAATTTCTTCAGCTTCAGGCTGATCTTTGCGTTTGGCCCAGTCTAATGCAGTGCTTCCATCAAGGGCCTGCAGATGGCAGTCTGCGCCTAATGAAAGAAGTGTATAGATATCACTTACTCTCCCATTTGCAGCAAAAACCATTAACGGAGTCACTCCAGTTAAAGAATGCTGATAATTCAGAGACTTTCCTTTTGAAGATATTGATTCTAGAAGAGCATCAAATTCTTTATTTGAGTTAGCCATCTCAATTGCCTCATCTAATGCTGCGTGAGTCTCCTCACTCAAGCTGCAATCTTCAGTATGGCAGCTAAATGGAGTGCAATTAAGATAGTTCTTTCCCGGTTCTCTTACTATGGACAGAACTTCCTCCAAGTAAAAAGTTTTGACCTAAAACAAAGATGCAGGAAAATAACACAAAAAATATAAATATAAAACACAATTTAAGGCAAAGCAGCAGCAGCCACAGTGAACCATGAAAGAAGACAAGAAAAACAAAGAAGCGACAATAAGTATTCAAAAAAAGACAAAAACATACCGGATGAGTGAATCCAGGCACACGGATGATTGGGCAGCCACCAAAATACTGAGAAAATCTTTCGGCATCAATTGTGGCACTCATTAACACCTGAAAGTTCCAGATAATAAGATTTAAGATTTAACAGGCATTGATCAATATTAACTAGGCACTATCTGAGAAGTACTCACCAAACGAAAATGTGGATAAATTGAAAGCAAGTCTCTGCAAGCAAGGGACGTCAAATTTAAATAACAAGTGTGTACTTAAAATCAAACTAAAAAAATGAAAATAAAAAAAAAATTGCTGAATCAAAAAAAAAAAAAAAAAAAGATCACCTGAGAATTGTAAGTATGAAATCCGAGTATCGATCCCTTTCATGAATCTCATCCTATGTGTGAAGAAAAAAAAAACACTAAAATTATGAGCGAAAATTTTATCCAACCACATAACTAGAATGATCAATTAGCTCCCTAACAGGCTCAAAACAGTCAAGCAATTTTGCAGCTGAGAGATTTTTAACATATCAGGCAATGTTAGTCAATTACACAGAAGTAACAAGTCCATTTGGATCCCACCGATGGCAACAGTAGAGATCAGTCGTCAACAGCGTTTTAACTGACCAGATTCTATAAAAGAGAAACCAAATACATTTGTACACAGCAGCAAAACAATCCTATTTGTGCACTCAGATGCATATCAATTACATTATAATAAAACCCTTTTATCAATGTTCCATGAGGGGTATAGTTAGGTGGGTAAATTAAACTCCAAGAGCAACTCAACCATAGCCAAACCAGATACATGGTAGCAAGGACAATAAAGATGGGTTTCCTATGGACAAGACCAACATCAGCTGAATTAGTAGAATAACTTTTATAAGCTACTTATAAGATTGATAAATTATTAATTAGTGTAATATAAAAGGATTGGCTGAGTTATTTGCCTAGCATATCAGACAGGCAAAGTGAAGAAGAAAAGGAGACCATTGGAGAGATGAGAGGAAGCGCAGTAGCTAGTATTTTGAAGCTAGAAGCGTTTTCAAAGGATACTTGTGATTTATCTATACACGACTCAATGGCTAAACTTAACTAAACTCATGGAACCTATCCGACTTACTAGTAACTTAAAGTTTGTGAATATAACATGAGTAGCCCTTACCTGAAACTTTTCCCGAAATTTGCTTTACAGGATAAAAAAAATTAAATTGGGATGAAACTGGCTAGTCTATCAGGGGAAAAAAAAAACCACGCACCCTCCCCAACCAATGTCCTCCGGAAAAATAGAAAACAAAAATTACGAGCCCGAGCTTTAAATGTAGGGAAATTTCCTCATGTACCCTTGAGGTTTGGCGTAATTCCCAAAATACTCCCCACATTTGGGGAATTCCTCAGATACCCATGAGGTTTGTGTTTGGGCTCAAGATACCCTTACTATGGACGGAACCCTAACGCCGTTAGGTTTTCCGTCCATAGTATCCCCAATTTTCTCTCTCCTCCCATTCCCCACCCACTGCCAACCCCCCTCCCCAAGGCCCGGTGGCCGGGCGACCACCACCCACTCCCGGCGACCGGACCCACCCCCTCCTTCGCCGGCCAGCGGCACCCGGCGTTGGCGCCGCCGGACCCCACCCTCTCCCTCCTCCCCGACCCTCGACACCCCACCCTAGCCCTCCCTTTCCCCATTCTCGATTCCCCCACCCCCACCCCACCCCGACACCACCCCCCTCCCCCCTTCCCCCATCGGAAATGGCCCCCCTTCCCCCGTCCCCCATCGTGAGTCGATCCCCTCCCCCTTCCCCACACAAATACGTCACCCCCAAACCCTTAAACCCACCCCCGAAACCACCCTAGGCTGCTATTCTGCTGTTGTGGCCGGCGCCAACGCCGGGGGTGAGGGAATCGGGAATGGGGAAGGGAGGGGGTAGGGTCGCCGGTGCCGGAGTGGGGGAGGGGGGGTTTGGCAGTGGGTGGGGGAATGGGAGAGAGAAAATTGGGGAGAGAGAGGAAAAACCTAACGGCATTAGGGTTCCGTCCATAGTAAGAGTATCTTGAGCCCAAACACAAACCTCAAGGGTATCTGAGGAATTCCCCAAATGTGGGGGTATTTTGGGAGTTACGCCAAACATCATGGATACCTGAGGAAATTTCCCTTAAATGTATGTAGCCTACTAAATGATGAAATTGGTAAGTTAACTACATAACCATGCAATATAGTTCGGGTAATCTAATAATTTTTATGATGGTTGTCATCAATTTTATATCATTGATACCCAACTTGTAAACTAATTCAATAGTTGGGCTTTTAGTAACTTTCACAAAGTGCAACTGAATCTTAATTCTAGACTGATCCTATAAATTTGGGCCTGCATCTGGTACATTTTAACACTACCAAAACAAACAATAAGAACTGCTTCAACTATCCATTTATCTAACCCCCTCCACCTCAACCTTCTCCCCAACCCTATCCTCCAAAAAAGATACAAAATAAAAAAAATTAACAGGTAAAGCTCAAAATGCACGCAACCTTATCAAATGAAGAGATTGGTAAATTTATAGAATCATGCAATACAGTCAGATTTTTGTCGTAACATCTTAAGTGATAGATTCTTTAAATTATAGTGTCTTTGAATCTTGAGCCTCTTCCACCCTTTTATCATCTGAATTATTCCACCTCCCTTTCCCATATGTCTTTTCTGATTTCTCTTCTCCTCCGGCCTTCCTGTCTCCCACCTCATCAGAAGAGACATATAGGGGTAGAACCAGCATAATCAATTAATCATTAATTAAAACTTAAAATGTCTTGATCCTCTTCCATGCCAAAGATTGTTAAGAGGGTTCAAAGCCACCATGTCATCCATGGTCCTAAACAAAGATGAAAGCCAGCGGAAAATCAGTGACACGCTAATATATCAACGCTCGTGGAGAGTGAATTATTATATATGTGGGGAGCGAGGACCACAAAAGGCGTAGTGGTCCAAAACCACCTAAATAAATTTTTCCTCCTAGCTCACTCGCAGGATACTAGTCCTTATCAGGTAGGTAATGTTAGAAATACGTATCATGGGCGCTCTCAAATCGAGCAATCAAAGTATAATATACGAAGGAATAAACAAATCAAAGCAATAAAGAATACACAAGATTTAACGTGGAAACCCTTGAATAGGCAGAAAACCACAGACAGTGCACTAGGACTTTTGAGTATGAGATGATGATACAAGGAGAATCCTTAATCTCTCTTTAGGAGTCTCTCTAGATCTAAGAATAATAATCTCACTTATCTTGGCAAAATAAAACAATAACGGCCTCAAACATATTTATACTAGGGAAACAATTAGAAACCTAATCAAACTAGGTCTTCAAATTGTAAAAGAAAACGTGTAAAGAACCTCGACAAATCCCACCACAAGCGCTGAAACCCGCGGGTGCGGGCAGCCAGGCCTGTCGACTAACCCTGCAGGCAGGCAGTCATGCAAGATTCAAGGCCTAGTCAATGCTGCGGGCACGGGTGAAGGGCTACACCACTTCCTGCGGGCAGCTGCGCTTGTCGTCACACGCGATCAACCTTCTTCCTCACACACACGCCTCGATGCACAACACTACACCACCTTTTACAATCTCCACACCATACCCAACAGGATAAGCATCAGTTGTTTAGTAAAATTTTCAGCGTTGCTTGCAAGCCAGGTGCTGACTGTGAATAGTTGGTAGAACAACCCCTCTCCCAAGTCCCAATCATCATATACAAAAAAAAAAAAAACTACATAACACTCCACATATATGAAAAATTAATAATTATACTAAAAAATTGTTGAAATAAGATCGGAGCAAAGAACCATTCAGTCATTTACTAGCTTAACAGTGCTTCCAAAGGCATAAGGACGAACTATAGCAATACATGTTCTGCAGCCTACGCCTAAGGTGAGAGGCAAAGGTGCATGCCTTGTTGGGGTAAGGGGAAATTTTCACTAACTAAAAATAGTCAATTCAAATCGTATATATGATATAAGCTATGAAATCATCAAACCTTTGAATGAAAAGTGGAAACCATTTCATATAAATAGATCTGAAAAATTGATGATTATCATTTTTATATAAGATGAATTTATAGAAGTCCAGAGTTGTGCCCCTTATATACTAAAGGGCTTCAAGGAGTCGTAAGGGACATACTGTGAGCACCTCAGTGCCTTAGAGGCTTAGACAGAGCTCAGCTGCACTTTTTCAACACTGCTTATAAGTTATAACATGAAGGACTTGGAGACCAACAACAGCCACATAGATTAGACATGAGCACGTCTACCACATAAATTATGAAAATCCATGACACCCTCACATGAAGCCGAGGCAGACAAAATATTTGATAAAATGCTAGAATCATAAATGCAAACAAAAAGAAAATGTTACCACTATGATGTGGGAGAACTCATGGAGATTTATTGCTCCTGATTTTCCACTAGACCCCTTAGAAACGAGCACCCTCAACATGACTCCGTTTGTGCAAAACAAGATAGATGATTGTCTGTCACCTTTAGTATCCAGTCGTATCTACCAAGGCAAATGAACAAGTCAATTATAAATGAACAGCCTAAATCCAAAAACCAATGTAAAACATTTTCTACAGGATATTTCAAAAAAATAAATCATCATACTAAATCCAAACTCTAAAGACACTAGCAAGGCCAAAATTCTATGTTACACAGTGCTTCTTTCTTGTACTAAACTAACCAAGGTCGAGATTAGCTTTTTCAATTGAAAACAAACCTTCCTTTAGAATTTATCCTTTTTATCCAAAAAGTCACCTTTGCTTTTGGTAAAAGTAACTCTTTAGTTACCTAAACTTATTATATGAGTAAGAATATGGATGACAGGAGGCCAGTGTAGAGTGGATCATACACTCAGCCCGTCCTATTTGGAGGGGGTAGTGTTAGGTATTCCGGTCAAAAGTCCTACTCGTCATGAGTGAGAACTGGGTATGGAATCAACTCCTCCGCTCCCCACCACATTCACCAGCCCAACCCCATCATCATAGATACATAATACAATATTGTTATTTTTTCTACAGCAAAAATGCATCTATGTATTCTGAATTTCTGATATTCAAGTATTATTCATAATGTGTTTTAAGAATTCAAGAACTCATATACTCCCTCCATCCCCGAATAGACTTCCCATTTCTTTTGAGCACAAGTATACGGAGAACTTCTAGGTGGACTCTTAGTTGCATAAAATTAGAATAAAAAAAAATAGAGTTGGTACATTATTCCTCAGGTGGACTCTTAGTTGCATAAAAAAGATTGTAAGTGGGTAAAGTAAGTGGGTAATATAATATAAAAAAAAATGGAAGGTAAACAATATTTTAAGGGAAATTTCCTCAGGTACCCATGAGGTTTGATGTAATTCTCAAATTACCCCTCACATTTGGGGAATTCCTCAGATATCCCTGAACTTTGTGTTTGGGCTCAAAATACCCTTATCATACACCGAAATTCAAGTGCATTAATTTCCTAATGTACCCTTGAAACTTAAACTTTGAACTTCAAAATTCAATAAGGGTATTTTGAGAATTAAGCCAAACCTGAAGGGTACCTCAGGAAATTTCCCATATTTTAATGTGTGGATGTATGCCAAATAAGGTAATGGGAAATGTATTTGGGACAACAATAAATGGAAAAATGGGGAATCTGTTGGGGGACAGAAGGAGCATGTGTTGCCTTTGTATATTAGGCAGTTGTCGAGTTGTGCTTATCACATTAGTCTTACACATAAAGCAACAAAAAAATATTCCACCGTCCCTAAAATATTTTTGCATGATTCTTAAATTGGTGCCCAAAATATTTTGACTTTCCTTTACGGTGTTTTTCTTTTACCCACTACCTTCTCTTTTTACCTATATTTACTCTCTTTTACTACATCCCCTGTTTTTCAGATCTACAAAATTTGACATCCTTGCCAAAGTAGAACTTTGAACGTTGAGATCTTCACTTTTACTGGTAAGTATATAATATACAATCTAATACCTGGAAAATATATAAGAAAAAGAAATCTATCAAGATCCCACATAAGTGTTTTTTCCTTATGCGTAAAATCATCAATGGTGAAAGTACTAAATGTATAGATCAAAACAAATGGAGTGAATATCTTTTTCTTCATCTGAAAATTCCCAGCATTTTCTCTATCTTTTTATCTTTATCTACCAACTTTCAAATTTTAGATTCAAATCTTAATTTTCTTGCCAAAAGAAGCCATGCTAATATTTATAGGACAGAAAGATTATATCTCTTAACCAGGAAAAGACAAATGGCTTAGATTTTTGAGGTTAGAGTCGTGGAAATGGTGGATTTAACGAACGTTTAGGGCATTTGGTGGCTGGACGAGGTGCAAAATGAGTATCCAATCGGGTAGAACCGTTGTGGGTGATACAAATTATCTAATGAGGCGGGCATGGATTTTTCAGGTCCCTTGGTGAGTATAAAATTTTTAGGTGTATAAGGGCAAAGAGGAAGGGAAATACCCCGGCTTCAGTACCTGTCCATCCAATTGGCATTCATAGTGATAATGACGCTCACATCCAAAAGTACCCCTTTTTACATTCCAACTATGTTGCAACCAGCAGCTCTTTTTTTTCATTTCAAGTTAGTATATGGAAAGAACAAGGCTCGTTAATAAAACCAAGTCTCGTCAAGGAAAGTCTTTCAACTAGAGCTAACCACATAGTTATATTGGTTTTCAGTATAGGAGTGTAATGTGTGTGTGTGTATAAGTATCAAGATATCAACAAAAGTAACCCGTCTCCAATCAAAGTTGCACTTTCTCCTTTAATAAACCAACATGTTGCAAAAGGGAACTCTTTTATTATATAAAGTTATTATTTGAAGTTATTATATGGAAAAAAAAGTAAGTCTTGTCCAAGGATCTCTCCCCCCCTCCCCCCCCCTCTCTCTCTCTCTTTCTCTCTGTGTGTGTGTACAGATAACAAAACAGATACATATGCAAGAGAGAGCATGATTTTATGGCTTTACCTTGTATCCAACAGTTTCTCCAATTTCTTCTCCTCTTTCGTGAGAAATTCTTTCAGCAACTACACAATAAAATATGCAGGAAAAGAAGAAAGGTATCTGTTATACAAATAGACAAAAAAGCACTGTCAATGAACCAAAAGATGGAAAAAGGAAATCGGACCTGACATAGCTGAAATACGCCGTGGTTGTGTACAGATTATTTTACAGGCCTTACCCCTACCCCACATGTAATCTAAAAGAAATTGGGGAACCTGAAGTACAGAACAAATGGAAGAACAAACAGTCATAAGTTGAAGAAACAGAAATCTTTGTGTCTCATCTTTCAACATGACATCAGAATGCAGATACAGCTCAAAAAAAAACATGAAAGTATTATCTGAAGCACAGCCAATCACCAGAAATATATTTGTCAACTTTTAGATAAAAGTAATTCTTAATAGACAGATAAACACATTGAAATAATTGACAGAAGGAAAGGAATAGATCTTGAAAGTCCAAAAGCAGAAAATACATCATTTGCCATGGAAGCAACTTCTATGCTTAGGACGTCCCCCATTCAGCCTTTGAACACTACTAGAATCCTTCCCTTCCTAAAGATATGAGATTGAGAAGCTGGCCTGAGTACTTTGTCAGCTGCATCAACAAGCAGTGCTCAAAGACTCAAATTGTCCACAATCGACCAAAGTTTACCCTTAAAAAGTAGCCTCTTGTTCTTCTAAGGAATCACTGCTGATATTGTCAATCATCTTATCTAGAAAGGGCAGAACTACATCTTCTTGAAACTTTTTATTAATTGATTAAAGATGGGAATCCATTAGGGTACCTACAGTTAATGAGAGTTCAAAATGTACCCCTCTGTATTTCAATCTACCTAAAATAACCCTGAAATTGAATAAATGGTAATATTTAATACTTCCTAAATGTTTGCAATAGTTTGACTTTTGCACTATTCACATACTTCACTTTGACAATATTTTTCTTTGACAATATGTAAAATGTTATTGGATAAACCTGAATGCATATTTGAAAAATATTAACTTCTTATAACTTTCATTATTAAATTATTAGTGAATTAATTGTCACAGTTATACGTCGACAAGTGTACAACTGACTGTTGCAATTTTTAGAAAACAGAGGAAGTACAACCCGATACACACAAAGGCATTGGATCTAAGAATGTGGCGATAATGCAATTTGACCAAAAAGGTGTTGAGTAAGTCACGTGATATATTGAGAAAATAACTTGTTTGCTCACTTGAACGATGACATTGAAAGCCTCCCTAGTGTGGATAAAAAATAAAATAAAACCCAATTTCTTTCTCAGTAATTAAGTAACGGGGTAAGTTGAGCTGCGTAAGTGAAGTCATTATGTTCAAAGTTCTAACCATGTCATTCTCATCACTAACATATGGGGTAAATGTCATGTATTTCAGAAAGGAGGTCATAACTCATAAGTCATAGAAATTATATTTACAATAATTTCAGTAATTCAGGGTCATTTCAAGTAGGGGTACAATGTAAAACCTCCACAGTATTGTGCAGACATTCTGTAATATTCATTTTATTATTTATAACTCTAATGAGTGGTTTTTTTTCCAAAGACTCTCAACCTTCCTTTTTCGGTGCATATATCATATATGTGTTTCGTGCTGTATATGTATCCATGACTACAGGCCCTCGGCGAAATACTATCTTATTTTCTTCCATGTAAAGGTGTCTGCTGTATCTAATTTCACTAATCGACTTCCAAGATAACCGTAGGGTAAAAACATGGGTTGATATATCCATCAGCACGTTTGAACATCAAATTGACATATCCATCAGTAGGTTTGAGCATTAAATTTACATGAGAGGTTAAAGGAGTAATAGAAGTATAACAAAGCAACAATCAGGTAAGAGCAAGTTACTGTAGGCAAAAGCGCGCATATCAAGCTCAGTCATTCAGTACTTGATAAGACAAACTCCTGCAGCAAGATTAATAGAATATGCAGGAGCCACTCATATTTTCTAGATCAGCTAAAGTAGATTCAAGAGATTGAAATCAGGTGGATGCAAAGTGTCAGCTTATTTGGTAAACACTCAGTGAACGGGTAATAATGAGGGCAGTGACAGAGGCACTTAGCAACAAAGGTCAACGTGCTACCCCTGTTTTTTTTTTATATAAAGAAATTAGTTTTTTCTTAAAAAAATTTCAAAAAAAGAAACTATCAGAAGCCAAGGAAAGCGTGTAAAGCACTGAACCCTAGCCGTTTTTGAACTACTTCTCTTTTTATCTCTCCTCCTTGCCTCCTCTCTCCCCCCCCCCCTTCCTCTTCCTCTCTCTCTTAACCCAAGCAATTTCAAATTACAAAACTTCAGGATGAAATGCCAAGCTAGCCAGCTAGGAACAAAAGGAGTGGCTTCTAACTAAATAGTGGTGAAAGTTTTATTATATAAGAACTAATTAGAGAAACGGTTATCGCACTCCTCATATTGTATTCCATAGAGTTTAGACAAGGTGGGGTAAAGGAGTGGCTGTTGCAGTGACGACTGTCAACAGCAGGATCCCGGAGTGCTGTGTTGCTTCATGCCAGAGTCAGTGCTTGGGCTTGCGGAGTTGTTATTAGTTTTTTTTTTTCTTGAAATTTTTCACTTCTTTTTCCATTTAATTTTAATTGTTGATTCAAAAATTACGATGATCTGTGTAAATTTGTGAACTGAGAATTTACAGTTTGTGAATTTGATCTTAAAAAATTATGACTCGGGAACTGAGTAATATACATACTCTGATGTGGTGAATCTCTAATGTAAATAGTGCTGTTGAATTACTTTTTTTGGCATTCTAATGTTGAATTACAATGAGAGTGAAAAACATAGTTGAACTGATTAGTGAATTTGTGGAATTCCGCTATGTGTATAAATCAATTTCGTTATCATGAAGAGAAAACAAAATAGATATCTCAAGCTTTTTATAAAAAGGGGTACCTAATGAGCTTAAGTTGCAATTAGGAACATGGAATTCATTTCAAATGGTTGAATTTAATATCAGGATTTCCAATCTTGGTATCCAATTTCGAATCACGAGCTTGGACACATGGGAATTCCAAAATCCGAAGTTCAAATTTTACAATTTTTTTTTTTTGAAATTTATGGAATAAATCCTCAACTTACATCAACGCAAATATTAGGAATTTTAGTAATTGAATTGGTATGCATGTTTTTTTTACGGGCATTGGATGCTATAGCAAAATTCTACTACCCCTCACCCGAAATCCTGGTTCCGTGACTCACTGGTTAAAAGCATAAACAAATTAAGGAAATCTAAAGGGAGATAAGCAATATGCTACCTGTGTAGTTTTCCCACAGCCAGTCTCACCAGATATGAGCACCACCTGCTCCAGGAAAATTAACATTAGTAAGCCTTCCAATCATTTTGCTGGTTGACAGAGGCATTCCAAATGGAAAACCATGGATTGGCAAAGCTGAAAAATGAAAAAAAAATGTAAAGACGAAAAAATAGTTACAATAAAATATAAATGAAGAAATTAGGGGGGAAAAAATGATATCCCAGACACAAATTCCCATATAGAGAGCCAGTGACCATCCAACTGACAGCAAGCATGACAGCCAAGTTAAAACATCAATTTCTCCATCAAGATGTGCTAACTACATACTCCACTGACAGAATGGAGTAACAAAAACATTACCAATACTTTATAGACACTATGAAAATAGTATGAGCTGAAAGCAACAAGGCTATGAAAGAGCTGATACCTAAAAAAAATTCTTTAAAAATTTAAAAGGATTCAGTCATTATATGCATTTCAGAAGAAGACAAATACGTACTAACACATTTTTTTAAGAAAATTAACTACCTACAGCTGTGTTTTATCAGATACATCTGTAAAACCCTTAAATCAATGAAACTTTGACAGTCAGTCCCACACCCTCCAGAAAAAGAGGTATTCAAATTCATGAAGTCCATCCTAAATTGGTAAATATAAATCAAATTTCTCACTTGTGTCTTCTTAAACCATTACCCTCGACACCTTTTCTTGGTTCAAAAAACTAGCAGGTTTAGCTACCTTGTAATAACAAATATTATTCCGCTACCAAGACAATTATGAACAACTACTGAATGAGATAGAGAGACTCAGCATAATTTTATAACTTCGAATATGGTGCAATAGGACTAATAAACAGAACCGGCAAGTTTAGACATATCAGTAACAAACCCCCTTCCTAATTAAAAAAAAAAAAAAGCCATTGTCATTAAATTTATACGCCATGAGAAAACAAGCAATTCAGAGAAAAAGGACAGACATTAAAAATGGGAACTGGAAAGACAAGTCCAAGTTCTAATTGAACCATTCTGAAGCGATTTAAACCCTAACAAACCAATTCTACCTAAAAATCCAATCCACTGCATACTGCAATATATAATGGTGATTAGATCTAAAAGAAAGTTAACAATTCTTCTTGGCATACAAACACGATCATAATGGACCTATACATAATCCGACACAATAAAGCTTTCTTCTTTTCAGTTTTCGAAAAAAAAAAAATCCAACGAAAACAAGTTCTTGATAGGCTCCAGTAAGTGCAAATGTGATGCAAGCACGTGCCGAATTGGTACAGCTTACACTATCTTTGAATGGCCCAGCAATAAAAGGAAGGTAAGAAAAATCCTAGGGTACAAAGATCCATTTTTACGTGAATATTTAATATATTATTATACTCCCTCTGAATTTTTTTATCTTTTCTACTTTCATTGTGCGCGTTTGCCAATGCAATTCTTTGACCTTAAATATCTTTCACAACATATAATAAAAAATATAACGATTGAATATTAATGAAGTACTCATCGAAACAAATCAAACAAGATCCTACATGACTATTTTTTCTTATATTTTGAGAAAATTTAGAAGATTCTTTCTAATTGTGAATAGTGTCAAGATTCCAAGTGAGAAAGATAAAAAAAAATACAGAGGGAGTACAAGTCTTTTGCCAAATTGCAGAATGAAGATTAGAGCTTCACAAGGTAACCAAGATCAGAATTTAGTATACCAAAGAACAGCAGCTGCACATAGAAGTATCCGAACAGAAACGGTAGCTATACAAGTCATTTTTGTACAGATTATAATCATTATATAACAAAGTTCAAAACAGAGCTTTAACCAAATCAAATGTAAAACCCATATCTCGTAATGATCATTAACAGGAAGTCCTTGGAAGTTCATACTACAGACTACAGACTGGACTTCTGATATAAAGTGGTCCAAACCTGACTACATTATTAAGAAAAATTGTCAATAACCTCCTTTTATATACACTTTTGTTCAAATAACTACCTTTTGTTCAAAAGTACAAATTACAACCTCTAAGTATACAAACCTAATAAATCATTACCAATTGACGGAATCCGTCCATAAGTCAGTTTGTTTGGGACCACCAACAACTTAATGTTGTAACTCCCCAATTTCTTTGAGCGTCCTTTCAGGAACCCTATTGTTCATCAATTTAAATCTCCAAAAATCAGCCCCAAATGATATTTTTGCCAAGTCTCAACAATTTAATTACGGGAATTACGCCAAAGATATATTTGACCATTTGGAACTAATTCAAGCATTTTCAATTGCTAGTAAGCTGAGATTCATGTGCTCCATATTTAAAGGTTTATATCAAATTGTTCTGAAAAAAGGGT
This sequence comes from Beta corolliflora, assembly GCA_947648045.1. NCBI lineage: Eukaryota > Viridiplantae > Streptophyta > Magnoliopsida > Caryophyllales > Amaranthaceae > Beta > Beta corolliflora. Next base: position 520,733 of record CANSZD010003084.1, on the reverse strand, counting down.
ACATTTTTCAAAATATAGAAACTTTTGGTTCAATCATTTTTGCACAAAATAATCTCAGATATAATGAATGTCTTAGAAAGAAATGTTTCAATCTTCTTCTTCCAAAACTCAAGATGTAAACCCTAATTTTCGAAAAACTCTGAAGCAGCCTACAACTGATTTAATTCACCGGAGACATGTTTCCAGATTTGGGGAAAATTTTAAATTTCGGATAATTTAAGGAAAAGGGTAAAGTATAGGGGAAAGGATGAACAAAGGAAAAGGGAATAAAAAAGTATGTTAGTTAGCCCAAGAAAACGATATGGTTTACGGGTTCCAGCAATAGGTAGCCATTTATTAGGCTTTCATACTTAAAAGGTAGTAATTATCAAAAAATAACAAAAGACAGTTATTTGAACAAAAGTATATACTTCCTCCGTTCTTTAATAATTGCAACATGTAGGGGTTGCACATTTTTTAAGGCGATGAGAGAGATAGAGAGAGATGAAAAAAGGGACCTATGTGATGAGGAGAGAGATAGCGGGAAAACATAGTCAAATTTGGTAATGTTGCAATTAATATGAAACTTCCAAATAAGGGAAATGTTGCAATAATAAAAGAACGGATAAAGTATATCATGTAGTTATCAACAATTTCTACCATCTAAAATTATTTTGGAAGGTCTTAGATGAGAAACCAGGAATGGTAGCAGTTAACACAGCAGCAAAACATTGGCAGCAGTTGTGATCCATAAAAGGTTTAAGAAGCCAAAATCTGCAATTGCCTTGGTTCATAAGAGCTTTGTACAATAATGTGAAAAACCTAAGAGCTCGTGTTGAAGCCAAAAGAAGCGGACAGGAATTGATAAAACAGTGATACTAAATTAGGGCCCGTTCAAGCATCACCGCAAGTTTCTAGTTTTTGGTTTTATAAATATAAAAAGTCATATGATATAACTTATAAGGGGTAAAGTAAACTTTAAATTTGTCATAATTATACTAAACATGTCAATTTTGAAAACAGACAACGGAAAATTGGAAACTACTTTTTTCTGTTTTCATTGGTTTTCAAAAAAACAATAATAAACAGCCTTTAATTTCCTGTTTTATGCATTTCAGATTTTGAGAAAGTTCATAAGCAATTGGTTGAAGCGTGCAGCTCAAGGAATGGAAAGCTAGCAGCTAATTCATCTCAAGGCAATGGGAAAGCATCATGAAGAATTGTTCGTAATGGCCAGCAGCACCTTATTTACAGTAGTACAGCAGCAAGCGGTATTATACATTTGTTATTTGTATTTCCTTATTATGTAAGGTGTAACTTTTACCATCTTTTTTAATGTATTTCAATTAGTTTTCCTTGGTTTTGGGAGTTGCTAACCTCTATCAGTGAGGTGCTTATTATCTAACAGCCAGCTTAATTATCATGAAAGAGAATCCAGTTTAAAAGAGTTTCTCAACTCTTGAACTTAATTATGTTATCTCTAGCGAGAAATCTAGAGTGTGAAAGGTCAGTCCACTAAGTATCAAAAGGACTAATTCTTCAAGTGTGATACAGGCATTCCCATCAAGAGATGATTGTTTCATTAAGAGTGATTCTAATAGGGAAGTCAGTAAGTATTTAGACTGATTAAAGAGTGTGATATTCTTTCATCAGCTTCAGCCCAAATCCAGTTCTATGAAACGGTGTCTTGTTTACCAGTTCATATCAGCTTAACTAGTTCTAATCAACTAGTTTTGACTTCATCTTCAACATCTTAACTTATTTGAGATAAATTCATTAATGAAATCAGCAGAGCGATTCAGCTGGATTCTAAGCGTAATTCATATTCCTTGACTTAGTTCTTTGCTTGAATTATTTTCATTTTAGAAGTCCCTTAATTTATTGGACTATATTGAGGGTTCAGGTTCCGTAGACAGTTCCAACAAGTTCAATAAAGTTCAAAAAAGTTCAGTAAAAAGCCAAAAGAATTCTAATAAATCCTGATAGCTCAAAGAAATAATGATAATTCCATTCAAGTGAAAAGAATGAAGCATAAGTGGACTACCCCACGTAAAACCCATTACAGAAAAAGTAGTGGACTACAAACTAAATGATTAATCGTCTCACCAATACCAAAATAAATACAACATACGGAATGAAAAGACTTGTCTTGTAGGGCCTCTGAACCTATAGGTTCTAAACGTATTAACTCATCTCAAGACTAGCTGCGCACATAAATGCTAGACAGCGACTAAAATTACATACCATTCACCAATTGGTACTGGTAATATTATTTCCTTTCAAATTGTTCACAGAACCCATTACGCAACACATTAAATCTGAGTTAGTTCTTTCTATACCAATATTAATTTTTGATATCTATAATCTATTAATAGTAAACAAACAGGAGAAATCCAGAATAAAACACATGTAATAAATAATACAAATAGAAGAGAAACCTATCATGACATCACCTCTGAGATGAGAAAACGGAATGCCTTTAGAATTTTAATCAGGCCAATAAGTATATGTACAGAAACAGACCTGATGAGTTGCTATTGTTGATGTAATAACATCCTGGAAAGCTGCAATAGGAAGCTTAGCCCTGTCCTCAGATATCTGAGATCAGCCACAAAAATACAAATCACTTTTAACTGATTCACAAATATAAGATAATCCAACCCGTAAAGAACCTAAAAATATAGAGTAATCCATGAGAAAAATATAAGTACGAATTCCAGTTTCGAGATGGAAGAACCTTTTTCAATTTTGGTGAGTCCCTTATTCTGCTTGTGAGCATATCCACCTTCTTTGCTATTTCAGCTTTGTCCATTATAGGCCTATGAAATATTGTATCACGTTTGCTCCGTGGCTTAGGTGTACTATCACAGGGCTCATTAAGATTTTGTTTTCCAAGTTCATCTTCACCAGGTGGATAATGAGTGAATAAGTCAAAAAGGACCCTTTTAGCTTCTTCTGAAAATGTTATGGCACTAGCTTCCTTTCGTTCCAAGCCATCCAACTTGTTCTTGTCCTTGTACACTGTAACACTCCGATTATCGCCTAGCCTATGGGAAATCATACCCCGTTGAAAACAAGTTAGAGAAGCAACAAGAGCCACATGCACAAAGAATGAGTAGCCAAAAGCATAAAGTTCAAAACAGATATAAAGACTCACCCAGAACTTCTTGACATCATACCCATTTTTCGGCTCTGCTGATGAACCACAGCACGTTCAACGTTGCTCATGTTGGCGTCAAAAGTATAAACTGTATAAGAAAACAAAATCTCCTATAAGTTAATCAAAATACTTTGAGATTTCACAAGGCAAAACACGTGTAAATAGATTCTATTGAAAAGGCAAGATTTTTTCAACAATCAACAACATTCTTCAGCAACAACCAAGTACATTAATTACAAATAATGGATTTAGTAACCTTCTGCCAAAAAAAAAGTAACATTGGGCCTCATACACCCAAGTTCACAACAACAGGAAATAATAATAATTTCCCTCGGGAACCTTTGCTTTCGCTACATTGACTCCCACCCTCCCCTTGTCCCTGAATATTGGTAATATGTTCTATTGTTCTCATACAAATGTTGCTCCAACCTTTCTTCCGGTAACGCCGATAATGCGGTGACTACAGAATTCCGGCGGTTGAGAAGACGTAGCTTCCCCCACGTATTATTACTAGTAATATTATTATATTCACTGATAGTTTTTACATTGCATCAACTTCTCTCTCATAGAACGCAAATTCTCATAAACTAATTTTTGGTGCACTATATCGATTTGTATGCTATACTCAGTATCAAACAATATGAAAATGTGGTTTATGTTCAATATTTTTCTAAATTTCAAATTGAAAAACAAGATAAAAGATATGCGCAGCATAAAGTAAGGAATAAAATAGGAAAATAAAGGGGGAGAAGAAGAGTAGACCTCGATCAGGCGAATCACGAAAGTTTTCGAGAAGTTGAACAACACGAATGCGGGCAGATTCGGTGACACCGGCAGTATGTACAGGAGCGAAAATGGAGACATTAGCTTTCTTCTTTTTCAATTTTGATGATTTCGTCATTGTGTTTTCTTTGTGTTTTGGTATGAAATAATCGCAGAATGAAGAAGAGATAATTATGTTGAGAGGTGGTGGTTATGGGGGTGGTGCAGACTGCAGGGTGGGATTTGAGAAACAAGTATTTAGGTTGCTGTAAATGTAAACCCTAATTTTTTTCCCCTTTTTGCTTCGTCTAGTCGTCACACTTGTTCAGTTTTCTTAGAATATCTTAAAACTAGTCTTTTTTGCACGCGATGCGTGCGTGGACTATTTTGGCGGTTATCATTAAATTTCATTTACGTGTAATTTTGAAGAATGTAATTTACAATTATCATTTGTTCTAATTGAATATCGTTTGGTGTAAATACAAAATATAAAAATTACTTGATGAAGAAGTTGTTTTCTTGGTATTTTTATTACTTGTTAATGGATGTTGGTATTGTTATTGCATTTCAAAGTTTAGGTAAAATTAAAATTTTTGTCTTTGATTTTGTAATTGATTTGAAAACTGCTTTAGTTATTTTAATTTGTTCTTCAATCATAAATTTTTTCTTTCATTACACATATTTTAATGAAAGTTTATTTTAGCTATTTTGAACTTCTTTTGATATACATATTTAAAATTAGGAAGGACTATGATTGAGGAAAATTTCAAAATCTTAATAGGTAAGTATTTTTATTGGATGAAGGGTTAAAAAGTCTTTTCAAAGGGGGACACCATAGCTCCCCCCTTAATTGGCTTATATAATAGAGATTATCTATGCTCTTTTTTTTAAAAAAATTTTTTTTTCCTTAGGAGATGAGATATGTTGCTTGCAACAGCCAATAGTTGTGCACTTGTGTTACGGGGTTCGATTCGATATCTAAGTAAGTTTTTTTATAGATAAGATAAAGGACCCTATGAAATTGACACTTGTCGCTGTCTCGTATGTATATTCAGCAAGATATAGAGGTTAGACTCTTTTTTTTGGGGGGCAACGGGATAATAAAACAAAAAAATAGAGAAACTTTAATAACATCAACCATTTGTGTGTATAATAAAATGTATAGATTCTTTTCAAAATGTTTCTCACTTTTTTTAGGCTCTTCGAAAACAATGCTTAACATGTTGTATAACACAAAATAATAATGACGATTGTGGCTTGTGATGAGACTTCGCCACAATGAAGTTGGGTAATTTGCAAAAAAAAAATAAGATGTGGTTACCTAGGTATATTATTAAGAAGTGTATATAATATATGATATTCTCCCCATGTAATTTCCTTGTAAATGCCTCCCCTCCACAAGATTGATACTGCTAAAAATGGTTTTGTTATTAGGTTTCAACCTCTGGCTTTCTCTTTAAAAAAAACCGTGGCTTCATGCAAGACGACATATAAGCTCTCTTATCAAGATTGTTTGATTTAATTGGTTGGAGATTCATTTCTCTTAACTGCGGTGTTTGAAGGTAGAGATCATTTTACTCCCCCGTCCCCATACTTCCAAGTAACCAGCTAGCATATATTGTACCAAAATGTCGTGAGGGGTGAAATTTTGTCATGGTTTTTCCCCTTAACAACTAAAAAAAGAATCAAAGTAGTGTATTGTTACCTTTTTATTTGGCATATACTTATTCCTTTTCTAAACACATGCAAAATATGCATAGTAACTACTATTCATATAGTAAACTCATCCCATATTCTCTTACAAATGCATAAGAAAAAACGTAGTTAAGTGTCGTCATATTTAGAAGAGGAGGAAGTATTAGATAGTTGATTAAAAAAGGTATATATATATTTGGGTTTGCTTGTAAGTAGTTGTTAACTTGTTAGCAATAGGATGTTAACGACTAATGAGTAATTGATAAAATAGTCTTGAAATAACTAGTATTTGATAAAACTAGGTGTTGTGAAAAATCTCTAAACAACAAAAGATTATCTTTTCAGGCATCACCTGAAATATTAGAATCTACCTCAATACTTTACGGAAAACTATTGTTGAACTCTATTGAAATGTTACTTGAATAATTGTTACCAAACACACCTTGGCTTATAGTCTCTGCAAAAATTCTAAGTCTTATTTAGAGATGATCAATATTGACTTGGCGCGACTTTGAAAGTACTCAAGTTTGGGCATAATATTTCGGCCCACAATTCATGCCCAACTACAAATTTCCCTTAGGCCCACCACCCATGTTTGATTAGTAAGATTAGATTTAGGGATGCCTTGCATTAGTTGCATACATTCTATACTCTTAAGAGGAGTCCCGAACTCCCAAGTCCCAACTAGTTCACTTCAGGTTCTTCTTCTCCCCCCTCTCTCGCGTTTCAAGTTTTTCAATTTTGCCGGTGTTACTATTATTCACATTTTGTTTGATTACTTAGAAATACTAGAATTTCATAATTCACAACCTTTTTTTCAAACAATTTTAGGGTTTTGAAAACGTACGAATTTTGACAATTGATATGTTAAACGAGGATTTCAGTTGAACTAATGGTTTTAAAAGAGGATTTAACATGTGGTTTTGTTATATGAATGTGGTGCGGGTGTGTGTTCAGCTTTGTACTCGTTTGTAGGTTAGAATTCTATGAGATTGACAAAGTTTGTAATTACATAAATGTTGTAATTTGTTTGTATGTACTATGTAGTGATAATTCAAGAGGAATCACTTGGTGCAATTCATGAGGTTTTGACACCACATTTGCAGTTGAGAAAATGATTGCTGCTCAGGTTAACAATGTCTTATGCCCTAAGGCTTATGTGCTCAATAAACACTATGTCAAAGGAATTCAACCTTTACCCTCAATTCCTGCAACATTTGTCTGTTGCCCTCCTTTGATGTTTCGAGGGCCGTTGAAGATCACGGCCAATGAATTGAAATGCAAACAGATTTTGCCAGTTTGTAAGTCTGGCGGGGAATCGAAAGTTGGGAATGGAAATCAGGTACAAAGTAGTTCTTCTGTGTGCCCTTTAACAGATTTCAGATTAGCGGAGTTTGTTTTTTATATGATCCGTTTGGTGTGATTAGTTTCTGCTAATGGTAATTTATGTTCCACCTTTTGTTTTTCCATGGGAAATATGTGAATGAATGGTAAATACTGGTAATCAAATGAGTGGAAAATATGACATTGTAGCTTATGGGGTGTTTCATGTGAGACATTCCCTTGCACCTCCACTTATGTCATTTTGTAAAAAGGGGAAGGTGAAAGGATTAGAGTGGTCACTTCACTTAATAAATTAGTGGGAGGGAGTGAGAAGGGAAGGGAAGGGAAATAGGGGAATACTGGATCCCTATTGCAAAAATTCTCATATCCTAGTTTCACTTTGTGCCAGATTGTGGGACAATTGGACCTTTCGAGTGAATTGAGCTCTTATTATCTGAATCCTTGCTCCTTTTTCTGATCTCGACTAAACATAATTCGGGTATCAGTTATAAGGTAGATTGCTACACTTCATTGCAAAGCTTTAAAGGTAATGAGGAGGAGAAGTTCCTTCTGATGTTCAATTTCAGTTTCTTTTTCTCAATAAGTTACGGAATCGGCTCTGTACTTAGCACCTCTAAAGAAGATTTAGAAAAAAAGTTTAGGTAAAGGCCAGTAAGGTAACTACAAAGAAGAGATTAAACCATCACATAATAACAATTTTTATTATCCATTATCTGAGTGGAGCGAACCCATTGATTGTTTTTGTTACAAGTTGTATATGTATTGGAAGAAATGGGGGAAGGGGTGATGTAGCTGTTGGTAGGCTGATATTTATTTATTCTGTTTTTTTTTGGTCCAGGAACCTCTGTGGAAGTCTTTTGGAAAAGCAGTTGAAAATCTAGGGAAGAAGCCTTCAGTAGAAGATCTATTGAAACAGCAGATTGAGAAGCAAGAATACTATGATGAAGGTGGAAATCCTCCAGGTGGTGGAGGTGGTGGCAGTGGTTTTGGTGGGTTGGGTGGGTCTGAGGAAGAGGACTCCATATTAGATGAGACTATCCAAGTGATCTTAGCAACCTTGGGTTTCATCTTTTTGGTAAGAACGGTCTTCTAATCTGCCATCATCTATTGCCATTCGTGTGCTAGATTGAGTAGATTATGAGGGTAAAACTTGTATATTTTGATAGTATTGTTATAACATCTGTGGCGATCCATATACTCATGATAGATACCAGACTCCTATATATGATGTTATTGCTGAAATGGTGTGTGATCTTCATTGAACTCGTATTCTGACATGCATATACGATCACTCATGTAGTCATGTTCATCTAATAGACTGCTATTTTTATCTTATTATTGAAATTATGCTATTCTGTAGCCTGTATGCTAATGCTATCAATCTAATGACAATGTATCAGTACATGTATATCATCAATGGTGCAGAGATGACAAGGCTAGCTAGGGACTACATCAAGTATCTTTTTGGAGGCAAGAAGAGTGTTCGTTTATCGCGTGTTTTGTACGAATGGGAGAGATTTCGCAAGAATCCGTCAGATAAGGAGGTGGATAGGTTTTGGTTGGAGAGAGCCATTATCAAGACCCCTACGTGGTGGGATCATCCTGAACGTTACAGGCGCCTTATCAGAGCTGTGTTGCAAAAGCAATCTAGACCATCTAAAGACCACGAGTATGACCATGACTCCATGAGTAACGAGTTTTAGGTGTTTAATTTGTAAATTTTTTGTTTCTGATTTTAGCAAAACTGAATGCACATAAATTTGATAGGAATGCTGGTCCAATCATTTCAGTAATTTCTTGCTTCAATAGCTCATATAGCATTGACTTTTACTTGTCTCATGACTTGCTGATTATACTTGCCGAATGCTGAAGTATCCGGAGATATATTGCAGGACTGATTTTGTATGATGTGATTTTCATCTGCCATCATCCTGCAGGTTTTGCGATATTTGCCTGTATTACCTATGTGTCTTAATCGCCTGGAAATGGTATGTCCCTATCATCCCAGGAGTTCAATGAGGGTTTGGAGGGTTAGGCTTGATAATGTGTTTGGGTTAGATAATGGGGAGGAACAACCAGACAAGGGTCGATTTATTTTCCCTTGTATTTAGTTTTGCCCTCCCTCTCCTCTCTATCTCGCCTTACTCTAATTTGCTATTCCCTTTGTTTTTTTGTTGTTCTACTTCTTTTCCATAGGTCAGACTGTAAATTTTGACGGGATTTTCGACTAAATATATAAAAAATGCATTAATGTATTATGTGAAGATTTGTTTTCAGGTGGTTTTTCTGTATATATACATTTTAAAGTACCATTTTCCATTAATGGCCTATAAAGAAATAAAGAAAAGGGGGAATATTTTGGCCATTATGTTAGTGCAACTCACTGTTCAAGAGGGCACCATCATAATTGCAGTTGGGATTGAAATGAGAAAGATTACACAACAACGTGAATGCATGTTATCTTCTCCCTTAATCGATGTGAATGCATGATTTTGTGTACCGGTAAAAATAAAATAAAATTAGCTTACTATTTCAATATAATTGTTGCTTTGATTTGTTTCATAGGAGCAGTAAGCACTTTTTTTTAGGTTACCATGGTGATCATTAAGACATTACTTCAATACTTTGCCTTTGAGGCTTTGATTTCAACAACTCAGCGGGTACAGTTAACAAATTACCTAATGTACTGCAAAAATAAACTCCTTATCTTATACGGATTACATGAAAATGTTGAATTTTCTCCTTGAATAATGCTAAAAATGAGTATTAATTCCCGAAATGCGCCCAAGCTTCAAATTAATTCCATGGATACCGGCCCACGTAGGACGGCACGCCGTAAATTTGTTTTTTCAAAGCAAACCGCTACTCGAGTAGCGGTTAACTTCAAGTTATTTGAAAACAAGATATGGGGTAAAAACCGCTTACTTGAAGTAGCGGTTTACTATGTGAAAAAAAAAAAAAAAAAATTTTTTTTTTTTTTTTTGTTTCATAGTAAACCGCTACTTGAAGTAGCGGTTTATATGCATCCCTTTTATAACTTGTCTCAGGGACATCATATAACCGCTATTTGAAGTAGCGGTCAACTTTACATTATTAGTATTAACCAAGTAGCGGTTTATATGCATGCCTTTTATAACTTGTCTTAAGGACATCATATAACCGCTATTTGAAGTAGCGGTCAACTTTACATTATTGGTATTAACCGCTACTTGGAGTAGCGGTTTTGTTAAAAAAACAAAATTCTCGCGTGCCGTCTTACGTGGACGGTACCCAGGGAATTAATTTAAACTTCGGCACATTTCAGGAATTAATACCCATTTTAGCATTATTGAAGGAAAAAATTCTGAAAATGTTATTGTACTCATGTCTTACGAAAGTTTTCTGCAATGAAGTTTTCTGATACGGTTTATGTGAAGCAACGAATATAAGAGAAGGGGCTCATATTGGATTATTCGGGTTAAAAACGAAGTAGATATTGTTATTTGAAAATAGAAACACCCCTCCCCATTGAGTTAGCAAAAATGGAAGCGGTAAATCACTTAAATGAGACCATATTCAAGAGTTCTCATAGTACATTATTTGTAAGGTAATGTTCTACGAAAAATGATATATGCGTATGTGGGCTGCATAAGTGCATATAAGAAGTCAAAAAAGGAAATAATTTTAGTATATGTATTTAATGCTTGTTTGATTGAATGTTGGAACTTAAAAGTAGTATGTTTAACGAAGTTACTTTTACGTTGACGTTATGTTTCTTATTAAGTGCAAAAAGTAATTCGATAGATCATGAAAAAAAAGATACTTCCTAGTTCCCATGTGGGAAGTGAACTTGCTAGGAAGTGCAATTTTACATATTTTTTCCAAGTACACCTCCCAAGAATTTCCATTCCCCATGTTTCCTTATGTCAACCAAACAATGACTTATAAGTTCTTATAATTTCTAGGATAATTTGTGAGAAAGACTTTTTTATATATCACTTTTTGCGAGAAATAACGCTTTTATAACCTGTTTCTAAAGAACTTAACACCTTAAAATTCTATTATTTTTGCGAGAAACAACCTTATCCTATTTTCCAGTATATTCCACCAATTTGAAATAAAAATTGAGGGACTTCAATATTTTGCCGCTCATACGTACGTCATTTTGCGAGTTTAGCCACTTGACTACTACTATCAAGACTTAGCACTAAAAAGCAGGTCCTAATTAATTATGATTTGGTAGATTTTAGACTGATTCTTCTCATATGGAAAACAAACAATATCTTCCTTTTTTTCTCCCTAAATTTTCCAAACCTTTTATAATTTCCCACTATTTAAACCACCTTATTTCCTCCTCTTTCTCCTATCAAACCATTCACTCCTACATCCCCGCCATTTCTCTCTCTTTCCATTTTCCAACTATCTTCCAAGAAAATTAAAACCATGGGACAAGAAATCCTAACCAAACAGACCTTAAACTCTCCAGATGATAATATGATCAAAGTCGCTAATATCAAGAATCAGGAGAGAGAAAATTCCGCCGGAAATTTTACGTCGACGGAAAAATCCGGCGAAAATTCCCCGGAAAATGAGAAAGCGAGAGTTGTTTACCCTCACGAGAATCTTCCGAGGCCTGAACCACCGTCGGGAATAAACGGCGACGTTTTGAAATATCCGTCGTCGGAAAATAGTTTTTCCGTTGATGTTCCGACGATTGGAAAATATCTGTTGGAGACTAAGAATAGTCTTTCGGCTGCCATTTCGAGGCGGTTGTCGTTAGACGACGTCGTTAAAGGAGGTTGTGGTGTGACTGAATTTTACGTGTCTGGTCTTCAAGTTGTTGTGCGAGCGAAAGAAGGAGAGAATGACGGATTTTCGTCTGAGGAGAGTTCCGAGTTGACTCAGCTTAAAGGACGAGTCACGTTGTTTTCGAGATCGAATTGCAGGTAAAGTTTTAGTATTAAGTTGGTATTTTGCACATTTTTAGTAGAATAATTTGTTTAAAATGTAGTAATTAATCGTACTACTATAACTTTGCTGCCTGTAAATAGAGTAATGCACTATTCCATCCTCGTTACAACATCGGAATTTGATATTTGACCATTAATTACTTTTCATATACTCCTATATACATAGATTAAAAAGTTAATAAGTCATGTCTTTTATGATAAATGTAATGGTATAATCGTTATGAATCATTATACATGCAGCCTTAGACCATATATGAAAAAGAATTAAGCAATAACCAAACATTAATAATTATTGTCAATGCATAATTTTGGCATAAATGACTAAACTATACTTATTATTTAGCCCTCAGTTTTGTTAAGTCAAAACCGTGTTTTTACCATGGATATTGGATGCCATTTAGCTTAGATGGTAAAAACGTAAAGCCTTGTAGGGGTTGTATAATTTGTATTCAATACCTGGGATTGAAACCCGTCTACGTCATTGCGTTTAGTCGCTCATTTACACCTAAAAGACAAACCCATATTTTTACTTGTCTAGTTACAAGATATATCAATTGCCAAAGTAGATTTTCGAGAAATATGCATGCATCAATTAGAATAACTGAGGCCTAAAGTAATCAATGTTTCAAGTTAATAACCAATATTTTTGTAATTTTTTTAGTGTTAATGGTATAGCTTTTACGGCCCATTTGGTAGTCGTTAATAAATCATGCAGTATAGAATGAATTTTAAGTGTAGGTTATAAAGAAGATCCTTAAAATCTCCAATGCGCACTTTAGAGTTTTTTTCTCCAGTGGAAGAATCTCACCCTTAATTTTCATTACTACTCATTACCACCTAACAAGGTGGTATTTGATGGGAATGAAAAACATTACCATGGGAATGAACAAGGACTTTCTTCACAAATTTACATACAAATTCATTCCCATTACCACCATTTATAACCAACTATCAAACGGGGCCGTTAGTGATCAATGTAGTAATTACTTTGTTTCCAAAAAGTCGAAGAATATCCAATATTTCCTTTTTGATAAGATTCTATAGTATGGACTATTGAAAATTTATAATGCATGACGATATATCACATGTTACTATTTTGCTCAGGGATAGCAGCGCAGCGAGAAAAATCCTTAGAGAAAAAGGGTTAAAATACGCCGAAATAAACCTCGACGTATACCCGACCCGAGAAAAAGAGCTAGTAGACCGGACCGGCGGTTCAACGGTACCACAAATATTCTTTAACGAGAAATCGATAGGCGGTTTAGTGGCGTTAAATTCGTTAAGAAATAGCGGTTTGTTGAACCGGACAGCGAAAGAATTGCTTGGTAGCAAATGCCCGGATGATGCTCCTGGACCGCCGGTTTATGGGTTTGATGAACCGGAGGAAGAACGGATGGATGAGATGGGTGAGATTGTTAAAGTTTTGAGGCTAAGATTGCCTATCCTAGACCGTTTAATTCGGATGAGAATTGTTAAGAACTGTTTTACTGGTACTGAGTTGGTGGATATCATTGTGCACCATTTTGGCAAATCCCGCGTTGAGGTACTACACTTCCTGTCCGCAACAATATCTTATATGCTAAAGTTTTCATCATTAGTCACATATTTATGGTCAGTCAAAAAGTTGCAACTATACTAAGCTTACAATAAATTATTGGTGAGAGTGAGTGACATTTTATTTTAGTCGAATTATATTAATTTGTTTATAAATTTAATTTGTAGCGTCTTGCAATAAATTAGAGTCATGTGGTCTTATTCGAAATTTATTGTCTGTACTTATGAAATGTGAAGATCTAAGGTGAATTTATGAGTTAGACTTGTAGTTTGCTAATTGAGACAATAATATTTAATTTATGCTAAAGATTTCTCATGCTTCTTTATCATTAGATGTAGGACTAGATAATGAAGATAATATTACATAGATGATTTTGTGTTTTAAGAATGAAGCTCTCGACTTTTTTTTTTTGACAAAGGGGTGCTTCATGCTTAGTGGATCTTTTTGGGCTGGTCATAATTTTCTAATACACATTGAGGTTATTAGATCCTGCTGCCTTGTCTGTGTCAACTCTCAAATAAAAGACTAAAGTCAAACTCAGTAAATCTTGACTATTTCGTTGTTTTAAAATGTAAACTTGCTGTGTTGTCGTTGAAAATGATTTATAATTGTGATAATATTGTTTTTAGATATGTAAGTTACAATCAGCCAAATGTTTGACATTGAACATTATATAGTATATATAACACATCATGATATCAATTTGAGGCGGTCAAATTAAAATAGAGGGATACATGAAATACTTGATAGAACTTTATACAAAATATTAGGTAGTGTACTATTCAAGGTTTATGTATTCCAACGTTTCCGATTATGTTAGTGGTTGTGACTTGTGAATACCACCTCCAAATTCATATATCTATACATAACAATCTATGACTAGGAGAATCCTAGGGTTTTCGAGTGGTAAGTAATGAACTATGAATGTAAATTGTAAATTGCCTAATACTTGAAGATTTCAACTAGTATGCGTGTATGACATCCATGCTGAGATGTTATGATTAATCTTAGAGATTGTTCAATTATAATTTGCTTATATTTTGTTAAAATTAAGAGTAGTTGACTTAAGTGCATTGTGACACCCTTCTACTTTTTAATTTTCTCACTTGAAAATAAGTTACAATAGCACTTGCGGAGAAGCTGACTTGTGCATGATTCAAGTCTTGCCACTAAGTAGAAGAATCTATACTTATGTTGGTTGATGGGGACTGTACTTGACTTAATCCGTTGTTTGGATATACTCCACTAATTGAGGGTTGATTAGCAACTAACTTTTCTGACTTGGTCTACTTCTAAAATTTCTGATTGCTTTTTTCAGAAGCTGAACAAACCAAGGACCTACCCTCGTTGATTTAGCTTATGAAATTTTTACTTTTCTTTGCTGCAATAACATGGGCAACTTTTGAGGTGTGCCAAAAAATAATCATGGCCTTTAGTCTCTAGGCCCTCTACCAAAGGGATATAATAGAAGAAAATGATGAAAGATAGATGTAGGTTAACGATCATATCACCCATTGCTTTACCACTTAACCCAAGTCCCAAAGCTTATGGGACATGTCTGATGTCAATTATTGATTGATATCAGTCTATTAAAATCTCCTTTTGGTTGATATTAAGGAGCTACAAGTATGGTGACATAGGAGTACCAGTTTAATCAAAGTTGACCAATTGAAATAAATATACACATGGTGGTACGGTACTGGTAAATACAAGTCGAAGCGGACATCCTTTGGGACAAGGGTACTAATGAGTAATGAATACTAGTGTGCTATCCAAATCCTCTTTCTGGTATATCTCGTGCTCTGAGATATAGCGACATAAGCAAATGAAAGGATAAAAAAGAGAGGCAAAAGGAGCCTCCGAATGGTTCGCAAGACTGTCTGGAGTACAGGACGGTAGATTAGACAAACTTGGGGGCAGAGGATTAGACGAGTGTGTATGATCGCAACCTTTTTTCTGGGGGAGTAGGGACGATACTGGTCACCGAGATTCTACGATGTATGTTCTTTACATTAGAAATCTGTATGTTCAAATGAAAGGAACAGGAACAGGAACAGGAATGCATAAAAGAAAGAACACTCAAATGGTCCCTTGCGCGCCTTGGTTAAGATAGATGAAGATAATAGGGGTTAGAACCACAGAGAGAGACAATAACATATTAAGGAACGTAAAACGGTAAAAATGAAGTTTTTCTCAAAACATTAGTCTTATTAGTCATTACCTAATGTGAAATGAGGATCTTAAAGTCTCTAAATGTTGTTCAAATATGCGATGATGCAGTAGGTAGTAAAATGTTCAGCCCTTTTTTTCAAGGACATGAAAGATTCAAAACATGCGATTTTGCAGTAGGTAGTAAAATGTTAAGTTTTTTTTAAGGACATGAAAGATTCATAAAATGATCTAGATGCTATACGTCAATCAGGAACTAGTTTGATGATAATTGTGGATTTACTAACAAACTGAATATTTGTTTATTGTTTTAAGAGCTCCGCGACTTGTTGGTGTTGGAACATCTAACCTTTTCTCTCTTCCAGGCAATTGGGATAGCAAAAGAGATTGTTAGGAAGCACTTCATCCACCATGTATTCAGAGGGAACTATTTTGAGGATGGAAATGAAGCCTATAGGTTCCTCGAGCATGAGCCATTCATTCCAAAATGCCTAAATTTTCGAGGATCTGTAGACGGCAAAGAGCCAGAATCGGCATTAAGGATTGGCCATAGACTGATGAAGATCATGTCTGCCATACTTGAATCTTATGCATCTGAAGACAGGGATCATCTAGATTACTTGGCTATCAGCAACAGTGAAGAATTTCGCAGGTATATATATTGTGTTCAGCTTATTTTCCTATGTGTACCATAGTATTCAAACACTTTCCTTGTTCTCCCTTAATATCAATTGTCAGCATGACTGTATTACTTAAAAATAAGTCTTCTCAGCTAAATGTTATGTGCATTATAGTAGACAAAAGATACTGAAGGTTGACATTTCTCTACTCTCTATTAAACATAGTTAATGAGTGATGGACACTTTTGTCATTTTGTTATGTACCTTAAAGTCAGGAGTCTAGTCCAACTCTACATAAATCACACTTGAGACAACTTGAACCATAAATTAATGAACTATGCTTAGCCTTGCACTGATTGTGATTTGCAGATATGTGAATATGGTTAATAATCTCCAGAGAGTCGATCTTTTTGCTCTATCACCTGATGAGAAACTGGCTTTCTTCCTAAATCTTTACAATGCGATGGTCATACATGCCGTTATAAGGAGAGGATATCCAAAAGGGATGATCGAGAGGAAGTCTTTTGTTTCCGACGTTCAGTATGTGGTTGGTGGAAGTTCATATTCTCTTAATGCAATAAGGAATGGTATACTCAGGAGCAATCAGAGGGCTCCTTATGCTTTGGTCAAGCCTTTCAGTGCTGGAGATAATCGCCTTCAGGTAAATTACTTGTGTCTTTTAATATCTTTTGTCTAGGAATAATTTTGAACAATAATAATCATGGATCGTATGAATATAATCTCTTCATCTACTAATTATTGTGCAGTTAGCTTTACCGATGGTCAATCCGTTGATTCACTTTGGACTCTGTGATGGTAGTAAGTCTAGTCCACCAGTTAGATTCTTCTCACCTCAAAGTGTGCAAGCGGAGCTGAGAGCGGCCGCGAGAGAGTTTTTCAGGCGCAATGCAGTAGAAGTGGATTTATCCAAAAGAACAGCCTGTCTCAATTGCATCATGAAATGGTAATTCATCCTCCTCTAATCACCTTACTTTTTCTATTATATATGTAATGTTGCCAAGATAAGAATTGAAACTTTAGGCAAATTACTACAATGTGAATCTCAAACATGTTGATGCTATTAATTGAAACTAACAGTCCTTGCAACATCGTGCAGGTACAGGGTAGATTTTGGAAAAGAAAAGGAAATTTTTAATTGGATTCTTAGTTATTTGGATGCAGAGAAAGCTGGTCTCTTGACTCATCTTTTGGATGATGGAGGAGTTATCAATATTGTATACCAAAATTATGATTGGTCTATAAATTCATAAACCAATATTCTTCAAGTTATCAAGCCACATAATAACCTATCCTCCATTTGGAAATACTTGTTATTAAGTAATAGACTCGCGGCATGATAACTAAATCTGAATAGAGGTAGTACTAAAATACGTGGATTGTGGATTAGACTAGAAGTTTTGTATGCAGAATGGTACATTTTCAAGATTGGCAATAATCTTATGCTCTAAGAGTAAAGATTATAACTAGATTTGGTTCTTCATACTCGAGAGGCAATGCATCTATTCAGGATATCGGCATATCGCCACACTTTTCCTTTTTGTTTGCAATAGAAATTAGAAATAGATTTGTAATCCTATATTCTACATTTTTTTTTTTGGGTGCAAAATCCTATATTCTATATAGAAGTAAAGCTTTTTGTAGAAACAAAATCAAATGAGTTCATTGAAAAACATACATCTACACTTATCAAATAACACTTTGCTCCGATATGTGACACTTTTACATGCATCTTATCATATCACTATTTCCTTATATTCAACCTTCCACAAGGGGATCAATCAATCTATTTAGTTTTGAGGTAAAGTTTGATATGATCAATTGGTTATATAGATAGAGAATTAACATCTTACGCAAAAAGTGTGTAACCCAATCAACAAACATTGTAGCTAAACCAATTTGGCATAAAAGCAAAACATATATAGACTCTAATATTCATAAAAAGAGAGATTAAACCAAATATATGGCCTACTTGTAATAAAACTCTCCTAAGAGAGAAAAATTACGCTTACCATAATTCTAAAAATTTACTAGATATAAACCCTAGCAATTTAAGGAGACAAGAATGTAATCTTCCCTTACAAGTGTTGTAATTTTTTTTTTTGAAGTGAAAATTCATTCATTAATACAACTTTTTTTGAAGCATACAAGGTACTATTTCACAACAAAGGAATGCTATGGAGGAGCAAATATAGCAAAATAAAGTTATTTTTAAAGGAAATGATATATGCAAGAAGATGAAAATAGAAATATTAAACAATAAATAAGCATTAATTATATCAATCGACGCATGATTATTTCATAAGTCCCTCAAATAATACTATTTTAGAAAATATAATTTAATGCTTATTTGCAATCCTAATTTTGCATATATCAATTTATTTTATTCTATAATATTGTCATTATACACCTAAGTATATGCCAATAAGCATCTTTGACTTTTAATATAAAGTTTTTAACTTTTTTTTGAACTTAAATACGATATAATAGTTTAATCTTGATTTGTGATTTAATCATTATTTAGTCGTTCGTTGTTGTGCTCAACATTAACTTTGGTATAAACACAAAAGATATATGGGTGAAAAAAATTGTATATCAAGGATCAATGGACAAATAAAGAATAAAAAGTAGTAACTAAATTAAAAACCCATATTAGGCCCAGGAATTGCTAGACCCAATGGGTCTGGACTTATTCAAGAACTTCGGGTCTGGCTTTGGTCCACACAGACCCGCTCCAAGCCCACAAGGATGGCGGTTCGGCAGTTGGTACATAATTTTAACTGTACTTCAAAATGATACATAAAATCAAAATAGATCATCTCCATGACAAAATTATGTGCTATTCAACAATATCAACTAACCCATCAGTGAAAGCAGAATATATATGCGAATTGAGGGTATCCTCCATTTCGCTGATATCTTCTTCTAAATGAAGGATATGAAGCTTCATCTCCATTGAAAGCACATCAAATTCACTACTACCCTGCTTGATTGCATTCTGAAGTATTCGGAATGACTCAACGGATGTACACCTTTCATCAGTGCCAATGGCGGATGTTCCTACCTACACAGGGAAAAGGTATAAGATGGTTTAAAAACTCACAAATACATTATGATACTCTGTTTCGGATACCTGAATGACACTTACAGAACAGAATGTCCTAATGATTATTGAACACACTATAATGAACTGAAGCAAGCCATAGTGCCATACACGAAGAAACTGTTATTGTTTTTAAAACTGTCACATGACTAGTGACTGTAAATCTTATAACTCCAAAAGGCTTCTTTCACCAAATTCTAACCAAGAACAACATTCCACTGAAACCCCAAAATCTCATTTGGATATTCATCAACCAAAAGCCCTAGCCTATAGGACTGATAATAAGATAAGTAATGCACCATACATAATTCAACAGCCAAAACAAACTTTCAGGAACTGAACTTTTCAAAAATTTAGGTTTTAGAAACAGAAGTTTCGAAGGTATGGATGTAGGATTGTGTTGTGTTTTTTTGCTAAAAGTGGTTTCCAGATTATTGCTAAAAATTTAGGTTTTAGAAACAAAAATTATCTGCTTATGTCTTGTATATCTAAACTCTCAGTTTGAAAGGCCCGACCACACCATATAAGTTGGCAAGTTGTGGTGTTCTTAGTCCAATTTCAGGGTTAAAGGAAGGGGAATAACTACTTGAAAACAGAACAATGAAGAGCAGCAGTGGCATTTGGAAAACACGATTTGAGGCAGGCAACGGTTCAAGGAAAATGGAAATTAAACCAACAGCACTGAAGAGCAATAACAAGAGTGATCCTTCAAATCCACTCACTCTTTTTAAGTACCTTGCAATCTCCACTGTAGCAGGTGGGCATGTGTGTCAATATAAAGAGAAGCATCTAGAAATTATCTCAGCAGCTTGATTGTGCCCATTCTAAAAGCAAAAACTAACAATCTATTCTAAAAGCAAGATTCACAAATTACTTGATTGTGCCCATTTTTAGACATGCAGTGTTCCTTCCATAACACAGCAACCATGTCAATTTGCTTCAGCATTTTCTCGATCTTTCTGGCTTGATTCAGAGTTTCCTTCATCTTAAGAGCTGAATTCATAAATGTAATAGCATTAGAGGTGGCAACGATGCGAGTCGAGTTCGAGTTTGAGCTAGCTCGGCTCGACTCGACTCGTTAGTATTTTGAGTCGAGTTTGAGTTGAGTCGAGCTCACTCGAGTCGAGTTTTGAGCGAGTTTTGACCGAGCTTTGACCAAGTAGATTTCGAGTAGTTTACAAGTTTCTCATGTTAAAAGCAACAATAAGGTAGAAAAATGTTGAATTTAGGTATTTTGCTATTGATAATTGGGTATTCGAGCTTCTCACAAGTAGAGTATCGAGTTGCTCAACTCGACTCACCAACATCTCGAGTCGAGCTCGAGTTCGATTCGAGCTCACTCGAGTCGAGCTTTGACTGAGTTTTGACCGAGTCGATCTCAAGTAGCTCGCGAGTTGTCTCGTCTCATTGCCACCCCTAAATAACATTCCTTTGTTGTGGCACAGAGAGCTCTTTGAGCTTGGCCTGCAATGAATACAATCACCCACAATTGTTTAGAGCAGGAAGGATACAACAGGGAACGAGACAGGAAGGAGGGGAGAGGTACTAATGTCAGACACATACATCCAAGCGTCGTTCTCAGTTATTGTACAATGAATTTCCACGTTTCCTCAAAAATGAATTAAGTATCGAGAATCATATCCGTGTTGGAGTATCAAGGATTAAACACGAGTAATGCAAGAGAAATTAGAAGTTTCAATATCATATGAGGGCATTATAATTGCTCTCTGAATCGTCTGCTAAACTTCTTTAAGATAAATTTTTTAAAAAAGGGGCTCTTACATTACATAAGGAATTCTAAATGAAAAAAGTAGGAAACAATGAGATCCTAAATAATGAACATAGCAGAAATCTTATACACTCTCCAGCTCTCTGCGCAAAACCCAAAAGCAGAAATAATGAACAAAGAGGGTTAGTGAGAAATTTGTGGGATTGGACAGTGCTAATTTCACCTTTCCTCTTCTGGGAGCCGCAATGGTGCCCCGAAAGGAGGCTTGTAAAAAGTGCTCCTTTTGTCTCCTCTTTCTGCTGATTTGGGGGGAAGAGGCAGTGTGTTATAGTTACAAGGGCTAAGAATACACCTCTGCCTTCTGAGTTCAATGTTTGGCTCTCAATCTCTCACTTTGCTCTTGAGGATGTCTCCTGCTTCAAGATATATAATCCCAAAGCTCCCTTCTCCCTCTGTTCTCATCTCCTTAACAGATGTAAGCTTCATTGGAGTAGTTGCAACTCTGATGAATTCAGATCACTTAACAATCCAATCAGTTGCAATGATTTCCAGCAAACATTCAAGCAAGAAGCAGAAAATTTGTGAAAGAGCTGTAAAACAGAGAGATAGAGAAGAGAGAGGGAGAGGTTTTTAGTATTGCATAAGAAAAAAAGAGATACAAGATGGTGAGTATTCGAGAGGCTCCCAAGTCCCGACTCTCCAACCAAACTTTCCTTCCAATTTCAGAATACCCTCCCATGCTCCTCTCTTCCCCTATTAATTTATATTCTCCATGTAGTCCTCACTCAGGTAAACAACTCTGACACACTCGCTACAAAATTGTCCTTTCTAACCGTTTTGGAGTGTCTTTCCTGAAAAACCCTTCTTCTTGTGCCTCTCATAAGTCAGTAACTTTGGTGTGGTAGGCGGATGTATCACAGCAACATTTTGACTTGCACGTGAGCCAACGCACAACTTAACCCTTAATATCTTTAGTATTTAATAAATAAAACTATAGAAAGTTGATATTATGAACATATGCATCGAGTTAAGTCCAAAAACATTAAAATTTGTTTTGTAGATTAGTCAGTATGTGAAGTGTCAAAAGTTAAAACGTCGCAACTATCAAAGAAATAGAGTGAGTATATATATAACCTCAGATTAAAAAAAGAAAGAACAAAAAAGAGTAGAAAGAGGGGAGAATAGATTGGAATGGTAGAGAAGGGAAAGCAGCACCAGACGAAAGAAAGGCCAGAATCTTGACTTTATGCCCTGAAACTGGTGGTAGGGTGCTACCAAACAAGAAATTGGTCTATTAAGGTGCTTCCAGCCAAAAAAAAAAACTCAAAACTATTTAACAAAAAGATGCCATCTGACAAATTCAGCTTGTAAAGTTTATTTAAAATACAGATGTAGAGCTTATTTGAAACATCCCAAAAAGGAACACATGATGTTCATTAAGGGAGAGAAAGACAAAGACTAAGGCTATGTTTGGCAACACTAGTTGAAATGGAGTTGAAACTGATAAGGTAACTGATATAGATAAGGTAGTAGCTCAAACTGATAAGGTGCTGAAACTGATAAAATAGCTGATTATATAAAGTGTTTGGTAAAACTAATTGTTTAAGTTGTTGATTTTTTAAGTGACCTTAGTTGGGTTATACTATTACATGATTTATAAATTTATAATGTGATTAATAAATTAAATTATAACAAATGTGTGACAATTAATAATATTATACTCCCTCTGTCCCATAATACTCTTTACACTTTCCTTTTTCATCTCTTCCAAAATACTCTTTACACTTCTATTTTTGGATATGACCCACTATTATTTTAATCCTTCTACCTTTTAACCATTGGCCCACACTCTCTCTCCTCCATATAAAATAATACCACTCCTACTACCTACCAACTCTAACTAGGCCCACACACTCTCTCCACTAAATAAAATAATACTACTTTTACTACCTACTAACACCTATCACATCTACTTTTTCGATAAAATAACAATTGATAACCAAACAACAACTTATCATCTAAAACTACGTGCCCTGATAAGTGTCAAGAGTATTCTGGGACGGAGGGAGTAAATAAATATACTATTAGGAGTTAATAAATACTCCGTTAGAAGAAAAAAAAGCCTCAATGATGTGCTCTCAATCAATCACCATTTGCATAATTGCATTGATCATATACGAAAACATGTCTCAAATGGAATGGCAGGCCTCATTGCCTTGTTGCTTTTCATATGCATTACTATCATAGATCGAATCTCATTTAATTGGACTTTGGATATTGAAACCCATTTGTGACCTTTTAATACTACAGAATGATACTTTTACGATTTCCCTATTTTGCATTGCTACAACTCCTAAACGCATGCAATTATGCAAAATGCTATGCTGCAACATCAACTACCCAGCTAAAAATTTCAGTAGCTGTTTTTCAGATGCTACTTTGATTAGCGTCTGGAATTCAGTCACTAATAGCACCTGAAATACAATTCAATCAAAGATCTCATCACAGGATGAAGAAGGCCAAAGAAGAATCTGGGAAAAGCAAAAGATAGACACAGGCCATCTTTAACTGGCCCTTGAAATTTAGAGTTCTTCTGCCACTAATTAATTGCTGCTTTCTACACGCTAAAACCAAGCCTACATCACCATAGGTGAGTAGGTGACCCTTTAATGCAATAGTGTAACTGTATATAATTGTTAATTTCTGGCAATCACAAGAAAGAATGGACTTTCAGGAGGCTCAAAGCCCTCACTATTCTCAACCAAAAAAATGATCTAAAAGTCCAAGGACAACAGAAAATGAGAAGGAGACACTCATCTCAAACACTTACTATCAGTCACAC
Organism: Beta corolliflora; assembly: GCA_947648045.1. NCBI lineage: Eukaryota > Viridiplantae > Streptophyta > Magnoliopsida > Caryophyllales > Amaranthaceae > Beta > Beta corolliflora. The sequence continues at coordinate 496,808 of CANSZD010003084.1, read as the reverse complement.
ACTTTAAAATGGTCAAATTCAAATAGATGAAAGGTTTCATTCCTCTCAACTGCAGAGCTAAGAAGTAGAAAAACAGTAAGAATTCCCCTGCAATTGATTCACCTACTCCTAAATGAAGTTTGATGTGTGCATTAGCCGAGCCCCTTCAGAGTTATAAAAATTGCTCTTCTGAAAAAATCCCAATAAAGTTCCATCTTGTTTTTTTCCACTACTAATTTGTGAGAGGACTAGAGAGGCCAAAGAGGTAAAGGGAGGCAATGAGATAGACATAAATTGCCTGGCCAACATTTCCTAAAGCTAAGCAACTTTTCATTTGCGAGAATATCAGAAATTTTGAAAGTACAAATCACAAGCAGATTAACCTACAGAACAATCATAAATTGTGACCGAATACATACTTGATGTTTGGCCAGATCCAAGTTGGGGGCGGCCACAAAACATTGGAATAGCCAGGGTATGATCCAATCACATCGACAACAGCAGCATCATCCATGCGCCACACTCCAATACGAAGGTCATGTTTCCCTAAGTTAAGAAACAGGGCAGGGTCGTCATCACATCCACTATAGTTCAAGAAACTTCGTTCTTTAAATAGGATACAATTCTTCCCATAGGAACCATGGAGTTCCTCCGCGGAGGCAGAAAAGGAAAATTCAATACCGAAGAAAAAACTCCGATCACCAAGACTTTTAACCTCAACCCACTTCTTGGTATTTCCATTGAGCTCATAAACTTTAAAGCAAGCATTCATCTCCCCACGAACACAACACCGAACAACTAAATACAACCGTCCCAACGATTCCACTAAACGCTTCCGCCTCCCACCTCCACCGGCAATAGGAGGAATAATAACACTCATCACAGTGGAGGAAGAAGAAAAACCTACTCCAATCTCATAAACCCGTCCTCTCCGATCAATACCTAACATCCTACCCTTAAAATCCACAATGTCATCAAAATGGAAACCCTTACCATCATGTACAATCTCCCAATCAGATTGTGTTAATGCCCCCAACTTCTGATCACCATCATCATCCCCTAAACCCAACCTAAGCAACCCTAATTCCCCCTCATCCGAAAGCGCGAAAACAACAAACTCATTCCCATTCTTATACAAAACCACCTTACGAATGATCCCAAAACAAACACAGCGTTTCGTGAGCTTACCATCTGGAGTCGTAACATAACTAAGATTATAAAATCGACCCAATTCAGAAGCATGGAAACTCAGCAAATTTAGGGTTCTTGGAAAATTAAGTGGCAAAGAATAACAACCTTTGGAAAATGGTTTACGAATACTCACCTTTCCACGAATTGATTGATCGATAAACGCAATCCAAACCCTAGGCATGCAAGAGGGAGTAATATCTTTAATGGGAGGGTGAAGAGCGTAGATTGCAGTGGCTGATAAAACGGCGACGTTGCGAAATTGAGTGCAATAGGGTGGACATGGTACTGCAAGAGGTAAGGGAGGAAAGAGAGTGGAATTTGGGGAGGAGAGAGAAAATGAAGAAGAAGATGAAGAACGCCATGATTTGCAGACACTGCGGAAGCTTAAAATGTCGAGTGAGTTTGAAGGTAAGTGTTCGAAGATGGTGGTTAAGAGTTCTTGAGGAAGGTCTGACCATGGAGGAATTCGACCCATTTTGATGTTTCTTTCTCTCTCTTCTCTTTCTGGGTTTAGGAAACTGTGCAAGTTCAGCAATTGTATCCCATTTTGGTACGCGGGAAATTCCAAAGGTAACGGTTTCACGCTTTCACCGTTTCCATGTGTAACCGTTCAAAAGTCACAACTCACAAACAATCCATTCCATGCGACATTTAGGCCCATTCTTTTGTATCGAGGGAAATTGAACTGAACAAAACTAAACTGAACTGAGACTCTGAGAGAACTGAATTGCAGAGTGAAATTGAACTGAATTGAAAAAAAAAAACAAGGCCTTAGTATGTTGTTGAATTAGTCTCTAAAAGCTTTATTTTCCTCTGCTTATTAAAATATGTTTCAATAAAAATAAGTTAAGTTTCAGTTAAAATAAGTTAAGTTTCAGTTAAAATAAGTTAAGTTCAACAAAAATAAGTTAAGTTTAATAAAAATAAGTACTGTAAAAATAAGCTAAGCAAAAATAAAAATAAGTTACGATTAATGGAAATCTATTCTAAGTTTAATAAAGTTCAGCAAAATTAAGTTCAGTAAAAATAAGATAAGTTTAGCAAAAATAAGTCAAGTTCAACACAAATAAGTCGAAGAGAACACTCTCAAAAGTAGTATGTTATAGTTTTTTTATAGTTTCGTTTATTTGTATATACTGAAAAATAGTATTATTTCTGAATAGTATTAATGAGGGTACACTGTACAGGAGAAGACAATCCAAACAATCTCACAATTGCATTGTAGACTAACCAAGCTTGCTTGGTGGAGGTGGTGGGGAACTCACCATGTGACTTTGAGGTCACAAGTTCGAGCCCTACTACCTACTCGTGCTTGGGAGTAGAGATTCCCTTAATCCCCCCTACTCTCAAGTGTTGACCTGTATAGCAACCCCCTATTTTTGGTAGGGCGGGCAAAAGTTAACCAAACCCGATAACCCGACCTGAAACTGACCTGAAAATTCCGGATTTGGGTTGAGATTTTCGACCTGAAATAAAAAATGGGTCGACCCAACCCGACCTGAAATCATAATGGGTTAGGTTCGAGTTAACTTTTTAAACCTGAAAATAACCCGAATAACCTGATTTAGGAGTCGAATTATGTTCAGGTCGGGTCAACCTGAAATTAACCCAGACTTTCATAACTTATACAACCTATCTTTTGTTATTCTTATTTGTATTGGGCCAAACCCATTTCTTGGATCACCTAAATTTCATTTCAGGTCATTAACCCATACTTTCATAACATAGAGTGTATAGTTGAATTTCATTTCAGGTCATTTTGGGTTGGTTTCGGGTCAACCTGAAATCGGTAAGGTCGGGTTTGGGTTATGATTTTCGACCTGAAATTAGAATCAGGTCGGGTTTGGGTTAGGAGTAAGTGACCTGAAATATAAATCAGGTTTTGAAATATAAATCAGGTCCACCTGAAATTGACCCAACCCGACCTGATTACCAGCCCTAATTTTTGGTGATTCCTCTTGTCCATTGATTTCATTGACCTTTAACATTCAAAAAAAATTGACGAAAACCAGGTGAACTGTTAATTGAGAATTTATTAATGTATAAATGTTAATTTTAGTTTAATTATAAATGTAATTGCATGAATGGTGCAGATTTTAAATTAAAAATAAAAAGTCTAAAATAAAAAAGTTAATTGTAGCCATCGTAAAATTATCCATAAAAAAGACATTCAACTTTTTAAAAAAAAGAATAAAAACACCTTAAAGGTTATTTACTAGTTTAAGTTTATCCTAGATATAAAATAAGGTTTTGAGAATACAATCTATACTTCTATACTAATATAAAAAGGTGTTCTTAACCAAGGAACGATGCCACGTAGCGCTCTCCCATAGGTTGTTTTACTACAGGTGATCCATATACAAAAAAAAAAAAAAATAGTAAATGCATTATATAGGATCCGATCCCAAGACTTCATGTATATATACTAAAGTCTTAACCTATAAACCAAATGATATTTGGTGATATCAATTTAAAGTAAATTAAATATTAATATTGAATACTATAAGTATCCAAGGCATAGCTCGGGTCTACAAACTAGTTAAATACTTAAGAGGTGGTATATTTTTATTTTCTTAGTCTTGGGTGGTTATGGGAATAGACCCTTCACTAAGGAGTGCTTTATTTAAATTTTCTTAGTTAAAGGTAGTCATGGGAATAAACCTTTCACTTAGGATGATTTTTGGTTAAAAATCCTAATAATAAACACCTCATAAACGTTCAAATGAGACTGAATATTAGTTTACAACTAATTGAAGTGCACGATTCTTGCAGGCAAAAGAAGCTTAGCCATGTTAAGCAGCTTATATTCTCCGCATATATCTAATATCTGGGGTTGCACAAAATATGTTTTATGAACGAGATATATAACTCCAGGAAAGAGGATAAATACTGAGAACAATGATGGCGTAGCATCACTGTTTGTTAGAAGAGAAACATCAAGCTACACGTGTTCTATCTATTTGTTGTTCCCGGCCTTCTCTCACGTTGAACAGACCGAGGGACAAAGGTCAAACCACGGCTGTGGCGACGGCCAAAACTGATGGATGAAGGCACAGAGTCAGAGGTACTTAATTGGGAGATAGCAGAAGTAAGGCTTTCCAAGGTGTCCTGATCTTCTAACAGCATTGCATCTGAAGCTTCCTCCTTGTAAAGAGCTTGTTTATGCCAGTGTTTCTGTCTCTGTTTCTTGGACAGATGCGTTTTCTTATGGAACTCAAATGTAATAGGAAATTTGTGTTTGTCCACAAGATGTTGATGCCGGCCTTTGTAACTTTTGAATTTCAACCCACAAGTTTCAACCAAGCACTCGTACTGAAGACGAACAATCAACCTTACAATCAGAATTAGTCTTTTACAATATGTGCAAAGAAACAACACTGGATAATCACGGCTTTAAAAACAAAAAATACATCGACGAACAACGAATATATCCGTCTTAAGCCCACCCATCTACCATGAACACTCCAGTTTCCTCAAGTTGCCAAGATGCCGTTTGACTAAAATGTTCTCCCATCCTATCAATTCCCATTGGTCTATTAAAATGCTAGTAAGGAAAATATGTCCAGGATAAACTTAACACGTGAATGTTTTACCGTTATAGTAGTGCTTTGACAGCGTAAATAGGATACCCATGTAGTCTTTTAAGTGTGCCCAAGTATGTCTTCACAAATCACAAGTATTCTTAATATCAACAAAATATGAATTGTGGAGAATTAGTACTTACCATGGCATAACCCCTTGCAACTTTGGCCTTGAAGTAAGAATCATGCACTTCAGACACATGTATGCTAAGCAATCGTTCTGTTGGATATGCCTTATGGCACACTGAACAGGATGCAGTATGGCATGCATTATAGTGATCCTCAAAGCCCTCTAATGAATTTAACCGGGAACCACAGCCAGCAATAGGACAGAATATCTCCCTGCAATCACATTTCATGTTATCACGTGAGGTAGCCTCTAATCAAGTAAATATACAATCAAGAAGACCCCGGAAAATAGAAAAATTGATCACTTTGAAGGTGGATTGAAAATCTAACTGGTCAATGTAAGAAATTCATTAGAGGATAGAGCAGGATATGTGATGCACAATCATCTAAACTCATAACCAGTTTTTGGTTAGCTTTTGGTTGGCAAAACATGAAAGTACAGGCAGCCAAATGGCATAAGAAAAATGATCACTCAAGTGAAGCAGTAAAAATGAGGCTTCCTCTTTAATAGTTATGAACCACACACTGTAGCATTTAAACTATTTAACCCCATGGGAGGAATGAACTTTGATCTGCCAATGAGGGGCATTCTTAAATTAAAAATGCAAGAAATTTGAAACAGCCAATTGTTTGGTACCAATTACCTCTCAAAATCTTCCAAATCAAGAAGTCGTTGCTTTTCATCTAGACTCAAGTCCAATGCAATCTGGACATGAAAATTAAGTCAAAACATAAGAAAGAAAAACAAGCCAACATGTCAATAACAGAGCACTACAGGGTCTGTATTGCCATGACAACTTCACCTAAAATTGAAAGGAATCGGAAACTGTAATAGGATGACAAACCGACTAGTTCTGCAGTATTATTATCTGTACAAAAAGAACTTTCCCTGAAAGAACTTTGGTCTGCTAAGTCAAAAAGAAGTACTTCATTGAACAAATCATGAGTAAGACTGTAAGAGCTAGAACTTATGCCATTATGAAGAGTCATTTCCTGACTGAGATTCGTCTTTTCAAGAAACTAAGAAGTCAAAACGCGATAAGATCACTCATGGACATTGGGTTTCCATTCTTACTCCTGTCTACCTTCATTTGAAAATAGTAATCTAGCTCGTACTGCAGTATCGGATGTCCTAGCTCCTAGGCGTAATAAAATGATATATTATTGGAATTCTCAGTATGCCCAGCTTAGAGTAAGGCAAGAGCATTTAAATCACATAACTTAACAACTATCATATAGGAGAGAGTATCAGCTCATTAATTACGGAAGGTTAAGAAAATGCGCCAATATATATATCCCGACAGAAGGGTGTATTGTAGTTTGAGCATGGTATCATTGTTTATACACTCCACAGATACTCCCAGATTAGGTTAGGAAAACTCTTGAATACTATTAAACCAAATTCAAGGAGTCCCACGGAAAAAAAAACGTTGAAAGTATGAAATTTCTAATATTCGGCTCAATTCGAAGGAATTCAAAGTTCATGGGGGACCTCAATTAGTAACAACCCAAGCTTCTTCTTCCTCAAAGCAGCTAAGCAAGTCTAAAAACTAATCCTTCCAACCCTAGCAAACAAATGAATAATTGGCTAAAGTATAATTATTTAGTTACACCAAATGATGCCTAAAAAGTCAGCTGAATCACAAATAATTTCCATAATCACTAAAAACCAAAACCCTAGAAAAATCCTAATTCAACTGATCACAAATTCCAAACAAATCAATTTAATAAACCTAATTGTAACACAATAAACAATTATTATAACACAACGAAAAAAAACAATAGTATTGTCGTGACAGTTGAAGAACAAACCAAAAATCTTTACAAAAAAAAAAAAAAAAAAGAGAAGAAGATAAAGACCTGTTTGGCAAGAAGTTGTCGCTCAACGTCGCCGAAAGTAAAAAAGGGAGAATCAGGATCGAACTTGCGACGAATAGATTTCCAGTAAGGAAAATCTGATTCTGATTTACCTTCTTCAATTTCCATCGCCATTTTTGTGGAGGAGAGAGAAAATCGTAAGATTCAAATTTTTTGGGTTCTTGTTATTATACTGTTTGAAATCATTATTGTGTAGCTGAAGTGATGTTTGTTATTGGGCTGGGCCATGATGATTGGTACTTCATTAGTTGAGCCCAGCATTCTGTATTCGTGGGCTGGACTTCCTTAACAAATTCCCATGCTAGCTCATATTTGCAACTTTTGGCATTGATACTTGATAGGCATCTATGGAGAGAGAGGTGATAATGAGCCTGTCCCTCGTTGCGAACAGTTCGCCGACTTTGGCCTACGCCTACCACATGGTGGGCCGATTCGAACTCTGGCTCGAGATTTAACGGCTGAATGAAATTACGCAAAACTCCGAGACTCGTGAACGGGCTCGATTATACTTTTATATAGAAAAATAATATATTTATATATATACATAAATATATTAACCTAAATATCACACAATAATAAGTTAATAGGCCCTTTGTGTAAAAGAAAACCTATACAAATCAAATATTAACAAGGAAAAACAAATTAAACATGTAAAAAACAATGGGTGATAAAGAGTCAAGTCTGTTTGTGAACAGTTTGAGCTCGGCTCGTTTAACATTTGGCAAAGCTCGGCTCGAACAAAGTTCGGCTCGTTAAGCTTCAAGCTCGGCTCGAGCTCGAATAAACTTAAACGAACACAAGCCGAGCAGATCACAGTTTGCGATCGGCTCGACCGATAAGCAGCCCTATATGGAGATATAAATAATGCCTTAACAAAGAAATTCTCTTATGTTATGTGGTCGTCCACAAAGTTTTTTTTTTCACTTTTATCAAGTGTTTTATGGAGTATGCTTGTGCAATACCCATATTTTTGAAATCTTTCTTAAATATCTCCATCCAAATATTCTTTAGTCTTTGTCGATTTCCTTTAAAATTTTCGTAATCTCGACCCTCTGGTTTTTTTTGTTTTCTTTTTTATAATTAATGCATCTTATTTTCTAGTCAATGCACCTAGTGTTGCCAATTTTCCTTAATTTTATCCTCATTTTTTGCAATTACAAGATTTTCTTTAAAAAAAATACAAATTCTTATATGTTGTCAGCCACACCTATATTTATAGGTGTGGCTCCCCATATATAAAGCCCATACGAAAATTTATTCTAGTTTATTTTAGAATTTTCTTCTCCTTCAAACAGTGGTGACAATCTCGACTTCGACCTCCATGGATCCTCCAATGGAACCCGCACCACCTTCATCCTCCTCAGATGAAGTCATCTCAACCACCATTTCTTTTTCCGAAGCAGAAATTGGAGAAACTCCTCAACATTCTTCCTCAACATTCTTCAATGGCTCCTCCACCAAATCCTAATTATTTTCATGAAAAAAATGGAAAGAATCTTACACTTTCTTGGAAAAAATGGAAATAAAAACAAAAATTTAAGACTTTTTGTAAAATAATTGATGTTAAATAAAAAACATAGAATGTATTAAATATAAAATAATGTTAAACTTTTTGTAGAGAGTCTGGAGACAGTTTTAGGGATAAAGTACAAAATTGGAATGAATCTGAAGTGAGTCTCAAGAATAAAAAGTAGCTAAAAGTTAATGGAAAGCTTATATAACACAATTTGAAGTTTAGGGTTGAGTCTAAATGATAAACTCACCCATACTATTTTTTTTATGACTATTTCATTACTCTTGAAAAACCAAATTGTAAATACGAGTGCATTAATCAAAAGAGCAACGTAAAGGGGGGTATAATTAACCAAGTGTTTAAGTAATAGGAGTACTTGGAGTTGTTATTGTGTCAATGTCAAGTTTCTTGGTACAATCCATCAGCCCATTAAATAAATAACATACACCACCGATCCCCATTAAATAATATATGAATTATTAGCATCTTACATTAAAATATATTAAACGCTTTATGGACCATTAATGTAAATAATGGAGATAAAAAAAAAAACAAAGAAGTATGTCTTATAAACCAAATTGCACCAAGCTACCACTCACCACTTACCATCAAGTCTTTAGAGTTTTCTCCCCAAATGAGACGGCCTACACGATTTTTTTTATTTAACTAGTATTTTAGTTCGGGCGATGTCTCGGGTCAATTATAATAAAGAAATGTTATTATTCATAAATTCATAATTCATTTATTACTTTTCGTATTTTGTTTTCTATTGAGATTGAAAAATTTGAGTTTGAAAATAATATTTTAAAAGGAATTGGCGTAAGAAAATATATGTCATCAATAGTCTCGTAGTACCGTAATAATATATTAGAGATGTAAATACTTGTTTAAGTATTTTTAGTTAAATACAATTATTATAAGATTTCATCATATTTTATTTGAAACGTTAAACAATAAAGTTGTAGTGTATTGATGGCTAACCTCTCACTTTTGATTTCAGAGGATACGTATTCGACACCTTGCAGTTACACAATATATATATATTTTTTAATTGAAGAGTTCACGTAAACATAAAACATTTGCATTAGAAACTTGATGTTAGTGTCACGTGGCACATAGGCTTCCTTATGAACGTCTTTTAATATATTTGTATAGATGTTGATTAACGTTGCAAAATCATGAATATGGACGATAATAGGATTTTTATTGTTTTTATATGAAACTAGTAACTAACATGGTGTTATGCGGCATTATTATAGAAAGAGTGTCGCTTTTGATGATTAAAACAACTAATTATATTTTAAGGCAATAATAATTTAATATAAAGAGAAACTAAACCGATGGGTGCGTTTCTATGTCCATTTAACAATTATTAACAAAATTTATATCTATGGACTATGATAATAGTCTAATACTTTATGTTAAGGACTTTATGTGCCACAAGTCACACACTTTGACTCCTCATTATTAAATTGATGAGAAATAATTCAAACTCACCCCCTCCTCTTCTCTATGTTGTTATATAAATGAACTCATGATTTTATAAGTTTCTTGAAACATTAATAATTTCATGGCTAAAACTAATATATTTAAAACCAAAAAGGTTGTTACTGATAAGCAAATAAACTCATTTCATTAAAAATGGTAAATCATAATGCCACTTAAAAGGCTAGCGTAAAAGATTTTCTACATAAATTATGATTACCATTAGATGTGATGGGTGTGTTTGTAAAAATAATTATAAGGAAAAATAATTTGGAGTGGAGCTATTCTGTCACCATAATTCAAAGATATCTTACAAGAAATAATTTATGAATAAATTGAAGCACGAAATAACCTTTTTAATACTGTATATGACAAAGTGTAAAATTAATATATTTATCATCTGAAATTTTGGAGATTTTACACTTCCTATGCTATTAAACACAACTTATAGAGTTATATACTCATATTGAAGTGTTTTTCGGGTATGAAATAGGGGAATATTTAAAATGGAATAAATAAACAAGAAAATGAAGCCAAAATTAAGAAAAGGCTGTAGCCATGTTTGGTAAATGGTTTTTTGATCTTTGGCTTTTTAATTTCGTCAAACGTACCAAAAAAAGTGTTTGGTTATTGGCTTTTTGGTTGGGTGAAAAAGTTGCCAATTTTTGGATTGACTTGGGCTTTTGGCCCACAAACTCTCTAATAAACATGTAACTAATTTTACCAAACACTTTTGCAAAAACAAATTGAACAACCAACTTAAAAAGCCCAATACATACAAATAAAACTTCCAAACAAATGCAGAACAATCCAACATCCAAAATTGCACAAACAACCCCTGTATTATATGAGGTTGTCCAATTTGGCCTTTCTAAAACGTATTATGGATATGGAGAGCCGCCACCTAGGAGTGAACAAAACTGACGTGGCTGAATTTCATTGACTCTTCAGCAGCCAATGCTAAAAGACAATACCACTAAGGCTTTATAATAAGCTAGATGCTTAGACCAAAGTGCACAAGCCACAAACATAATCCTCTTATTTATTATACTCCCACTTAACAACCTTTAAAACACATGTTTTCAAGAGATCACAAAACAGAGATAAAAATGGAATGGTGGAAAAGACTCTGCTCAATTTTGGTGATCATTATGATCATGGTTATTGAGGGTGGACAAGCTCAACTCTCAGAAAATTTCTATACCACTTCTTGCCCTCGTGTAGAAACTATAGTTAGACAAGCTGTAGCAAAGAAATATAGTCAAACTTTTGTAACAGCTCAAGCAACGCTTCGTCTGTTTTTTCATGACTGCTTTGTCGAGGTAATTATCTCCTATGCAAATGATACATTTTCAACTATGCTTGAGTACGTAACGAGTTTAGTGGGAGTGGAACAATATGATTCACTCGTAGGGATATTTTGGTAAAACGCACTAGTATACATAGACAACTTTTTATATCTTAATTTTTTCGACTACCAAGTTTACCAAAATACTCTTACTAAATCTCGAAATTTGGCCAACCCTTTCTCCAAATAAGCATAGGCCATATTATTCTAGATTATTAATGATCAAGTAGCTCATATCATTAGCCTGCATACATACCTTAAAACACTCACCTAAGTAAATGCAGTAGTATTTCAGAAGAAAATTCTACTGATTTTTACTCTTTTTCATCAGTTGGGACTTACGAGTGATTACCTCATCCTTATTTTTGGTACAGGGATGTGATGCTTCAGTTATGATTTTCTCACCAAACGGCGACGCAGAGAAGGATGCACCGGATGATCTCTCGCTTGCAGGGGATGGATTTGACACGGTTATAAAGGCCAAGCAAGCAGTCGAAGCTGCTTGCCCTGGTGTAGTCTCTTGTGCTGACATTTTGGCTCTTGCTGCCAGAGATGTTGTAGTCTTGGTAATTTTCATCTATTCAAGAACTTAAGCATGGACAGATTAATGATTTTTCAATCTAAATACTCAAATATGTATGTGAGAGCATAAAAAAATGTACCACAATAGTCAGTCTAAATAAAGGGAGTTTAAGTGTTTAACTCATTAAGTCTTCAAATTGATTTTACTGATGAAGATTAATTCCATATGTTTTCAGACAGGAGGGCCTTCATTCAGTGTAGAACTTGGACGGCGAGATGGGCTAAGGTCTAAGGCATCAGATGTCTCAGGAAACCTTCCAGAACCAACCTTCAATTTCGGCCAACTATTAACCATGTTCGCGAAGCACAATCTGACCCAAACTGATCTGGTCGCGCTGTCTGGAGCTCATACCATAGGCGCAGCTCACTGCTCAAAATTTTCAAATCGACTCTATAATTTTTCTCCATCTAATCCTATTGATCCTTCCATGAACCCAACATATGCACAACAGTTGAAACAACAATGCCCAACAAATGTAAACCCGAACTTGGTAGTGTTCATGGATCCTCGAACCCCAACAACATTCGACAATAAGTACTATCAGGACTTGGTTGCAGGAAGAGGGTTGCTTACCTCAGATCAGGAGCTCTACACTAACCCAGCTTCTCGACCAATAGTGATCGATTTTGCTAATAATCCTGGGAACTTCAATGCTGCTTTTATCACTGGAATGAAAAAGCTAGGTAGAGTTGGGGTAAAAACTGGTAATCAAGGAGCAATCAGGCGAAACTGTGCAGCTTTTAACTCATAGTAATCTGAAGTCATAAAAGGTGTAATATTCATTATATATCTGGCAATATAACTTATAAGCTAAGTTTATATGTCAATGTACTTGCATTGTAACAATTTTTTTCTTTTGGCGTAGTTGAGATGCAAGAGTAGGCAAGCGTGCATTTCCTGAAACTAATTGCGTGCTTCTTACTGATTCTACTTCCGGAAAATTATGTCTGCTTCAACAATTGTACCAAATAAGTAAATGACAAGCTAGCTAGCATAAATTGCCTTAAACAGAATTGTGATAGTACCACAAATCCACAATTACTGAAGAAATGTAGTCCATTTTTTCAACTTCGTGATGGAACAGACATTCTTGAATTAGCTGTAACTTGCAATTCGCATAATATTCAAAGCATATACTAATAGCTCAATTTTGTAAAAGCTAGCCTTTCCTAGTAAGAGGTTGTAGGTCACATTTTTAAGGATATCATTTTATGATTGTTGGAACTCAAGGTGACACTCAAGAAGGGGGGTTGAATTGAGTGGCTAAAACTAATCGATTTTCGCAAAAACACTCTTATGGCACAGTGCCGTGCACTGTGTTATTCACTCGTAAATTCTCCGATTAATGTTTTTGCTCGAATGAAATTGTATCAAACAATAAAACAATGAAATCAAATAATAAGACACAAGAATTTAACGTGGTTCAATCTCACTTCTGAGATCTACGTCCACACAAACTACTCTTTTATTATTTGAACCGTAAAATACCAAACCCTTGATACAATTCGATTCCCCCACTACTAACTCTAGTAGTGCTCCCAACACTTAACCCTAAGTGTTGCTACTCTCTATAATATGAAAGATTACAGAAAGAAAAGATCCTCAAAGGCGTGCTTCTTATTCAAGCAAATTAGAGGACAATTACAAACGTTGTTTAGTTTCCTAATCTGACTAGAACTCTGTAATATACTCTGTGCCTTAGGAAACTGTTTTTAGCTCTTAATATCTCCGATTTTTTCTCTCTGAAAACGTGAGATTGTATATTGATTTCTGTCCCCTATATATCTTAGTGAACTGAATACAAATCCTTCTCCGAGATGTATTATCTTTTTTAACAATTTTTATTCCTAAAATAAAGGGATAAAATTCTTTTCCTATTCAAAAACCAATTTGATCTTTTATAAAAACTGATTTTTCTTTTCCTTGTAAGATAAGGATTTCTCCATATCTTATATTAACTAGATCAACTCTTAAATCAGTTTTTATTAAACAAACTTTATCACATTGAAAACTCGGTTTTTCTCCTTCTTATTAAAATTCTTTAAACACGTTTTTTTTATGATTTTTTCGAAAAGAAAAAACTTTTATCTTTTAAAACGTTTTATCAAAATCAGTTTTTATAAAATCCTTTTTATTTTAAAACTAAACTTCCTTTTTATATAGATATATGAAATTACTATGATTATCAATTTTCTTAACTCTAAGAAAATAATAACCATTCTAATTTCACATTTCTAGTTTTAGCACTAAGGTTATCACACAGTTCTAATATATTACATTTTGCATATAGTAACTAAACTTGGAATTCAATATAAACTTGGACTTCAATCTTGATTCTTCACTTCTTCAAAGTCTTCATTTATTTATTCATTTCTCAACCATCTGTCACAAACTTTCATACTATAACATATTATATTATTTTTCATCATCAAAACTTAACATGCACTTGCACAACAAATTCTCCCTTTTTGATGATGACAAACACTCAATATAATATTATTAAGTAATCACTTTTTCCCCCTCAAAATATGCACCATTAATCACATTAGGGAAAAATAACTCAACATCATTCACAAGTAACATGGTAACCAAGATAACCAAGAATTCATTAGTCTAAGTATTATACCCATCTTCCCCCTTTTGACATTATCAAAAAGGAGAGCATCAACATGTTTAGCGAGACAAAGTAAGATATAGTCAGCAAAATAATTCAAGTAGCTCAAGCAATAAATACTAAGGAGGCTGGTGCTATGTCATAATCCAACTCACAATCCGAAGTCATTAAGCACAAATATAACCCAACTCACAATCCGAATTTATGAAGCAAGAAATAATCATGAAGGATCATGGTTGATGGCTAAGAATGTAAGATGAATATAGGTAATGCAAACTTGAAGATTTGAAATGGCAATTGGCTCAACAAGTGCTTAAACCCTTTTTTTTCATATTTTCAACTTCCGCAAATAAGCATCACAAGACTTTCTTCACCGTGGCACCGTGTGTGGCACCGTGCCACCGAACAATCTATTCCCTTTCAAATAAAACTAATCTTCGGATATACTGAAATCCAAAATGATGATCTTCAAAACTTTGATAATGTTCTTCACATTTGAATTGAACTCCAGGACTTATCTAAAATAAATGTCTTATTCTCCTTTTCTTTTCTTTTCTTTCTCTCTTTTTTTTTTATTTTTTTTTTATGAAGGAGAAGCGAGACCATACACTATTACTAGAGTCAATCAATAAGAGATCAAAGATAATAAGTTAATTCGGACCTCATTTTCTTTTTGATGCATCTCTGACAGCGTGCCGTGCACGGTGTGAATCAAGACTTTTCATTCTTTCACGTATTTGTGTTTCATTCCAACCTTTTCATGTTCCCCCTTAACTGATGCGTCTTTTTCTTCCATCATCTTATCAAGATGTTGTTACCCCATAAATTATCATTAATCAAGATTAAAAGCACTTGTTGAACTTTGGATCAATGGGTGAGGAAAAGAAGGATAATAATAGAGAATTGAAGATAAGGTGGGACATATGAAAGAAAGAAATAATGAGGCACAAATGTCAAACTCATAAATAGAAAATCAGAATATTGGGCTAAAGATCAAGCTTGCTATAGGAGAAAGTATTTGCATTTCATAGCTAAAAAATTCAGCAACTTAGGATCATATAGCTTATTAGTTCGGCAACTTAGGATCATGACATTAGGACAACATCATTAGACCATTACGAGTCCTTCTTTATATCAAGTAGACTTTTACTCACTAAGCTTCACAAAAACACGCATCAATACTCTAATTAACATATTTAAAGGAGGACAACAAGCATAATACTCAACTAATTTCCAAAAATTAATCCCAAAGCCACAAATTGTCTTGTAAAATATTCATGCATGAAATTCAACATAATTACCTTGATCACACAATTGGGATATGCTTAACAAATTTTTTCAAACCACTTACCAACATCACATTCTCTATGGAGTGTGTTAGGGATTTGCCGACGTTTCCAATACCACTTAGTTCTCCCTTTTTGTTGTCGCCAAATGTAACACAACCTCCATGGTAGGCTACTAGCGAGAGGAATTGAGATTTATCACCAGTCATATGTCTTGAGCAGCCGTTGTCGAGATATCATAGGCTGCGTCCTCTCACGTTTGCCTGCAAAAAGATCACTTGTTAATTTTAGGAACCCAAATCTGCTTGGGTCCCTTTGTCTTTCGTTGAGCTTCTAATAAGTCTTTTCTAACCCATATTTGAGTTACATACTTTACATTTTTCGCAACACTCTTTTTCTTGACATTACAATTATCCATAAGATGTCCATTCTTTCCACAGAAGTTGCAAATCAAATATTCAGGTAGATCGACATATTTTCTTTTACGAAAGTCTCTTTCAAAATTTTTGGCACTGTGCCTTACACTGTGCCTCTGGTCTGTATATCCTAAACCAATCTGTTTCGATTGCTAGTTGTACTAGACAAATAATCGAGAGCTTTTAGACCATACGACCACTTTTCATACATTTTTAGAGCAATAGTCAATTGTGATTCCAAGAATTCAACAGAAGTATTTAGATCACTATTTCTTTTTCTCGAAATTTCTAATTCTCTCCTAACTTTATCAAGTTCTTCACTTATCTTAGCATCACTAGGCAGCATTAGTGGAACAATTCTTGATTTCTGTCTTGAATTCTTTAGTTCAACTAACTCATGATTTAGCGATTCAATTTGCTTTTCAAGACTCGATTTTTCAGCTTCTAACACAGTGTATGGCACTGTGTCATTTACGATTTCGTTAGAAAGAGACTTTTCGTATCTTAGAGCGTTTATCTCAGTATCTTTCTCTTCAATAATTTTTTCAAGTTCATCACTCTTCTTCATCAGTTCTTTACAGTCCTTTAATAAATCCATATATTCCAATTCCAACCCAATCTTTTGCTTAGTTAAATTTTTTACTTCCTTTTTCATGATTGAAAAATCATCATTCATTTCTTGACAATCATCAATGATATTTCCAAGCAAAGTAACAAGTTGGTTTTTTGAAAGAAGATGTATTGAAGGTTTTAGAGAAAGAAGACTTACCTCACTGTCTTCAGTTTCATCTTGGGAGTTCGAACTTTTCGCCATTAGACACAAGTGAGAGTCGTCCTGGCACTGTGCCTTTCTCTGTGATGTCAGTACAGCTTTCAGACATAATTTTTCCTCGTGGCACTGTGCCTCTGACTGTTCTTCGTCAGAATCCGAATCTCCCCAAACGGCAGCAATCATTGCCTTTTTAAATTCTTTTTTCGATTGCTCCCTTCTTTCTTTGGGCTTCTCATCATACCATAAAGGACATTCTTTAATCCTGTGATTTAACTCTCCACACTTGAAACAACCCGAATTAGTAGCACTTTTCTTAAAGTTAGAGGTAGTGCTCTTACCTTTGAAATTTTCATATTTTCTAGGATTGTTGTTTTTGTTCTTTTTGAGAAATTTTTTAAACCTCCTAGTAAGACAATCAATATCATCATCACTATCACTATTTTCAATTTCCAATTCAGTTCTCAAGGCTATACCTTTACTTTTTGGTTCATTAGTTTTGGAATCTAAGACAAGTTCGTGAGTCATTAATGATCCAATTAGTTGTTCTAGTGAGAGTTTAGTTAAATCTTTAGCTTCTTGAATGGCGGTTATTTTTGGAAGCCATCGATTTGTTAAACTTCTTAGCACCTTTCTCACTAAATCTTTAGAAGTATATATTATGCCTAGAGAACGTAATTCATTAGTGATTAGTGTATATCTAGTGAACATCTCTTTAATAGATTCGTCCTTATTCATTGTAAACAATTCATATTGTTGGACAAGCAAATCTATTCTAGATTGTTTTACCTCATTCGTACCTTCGTGGGCCAACTCCAGCGTGTCCCATATTTCTTTTGCTGTAGTGCAAGTGGAAATCCTTGAGTATTCATCGGGTCCAATTCCATATTGGAGAATACTCATTGCTTTGTAGTTCTTTTCGGCTTTTGCATAGTCGACGGAATCGTAGTCATCTTCATCCTTGTCGACCATCTTTCCTTCAGCGTTTTTTCTTTGGATAAGGATTGGTCCTTTTCTAATGACTTTCCAGCATTCATAATCCGATCCTTGGATGTAGATCCTCATCCTAGCTTTCCACCATCCGTAGTCTTTTCCGTTGAAAAACGGGCACTTGGTGTGTCTGTCTCGAGAGTCATCTTGCATATTCATGACTTCTATTTTCTAGGGATGAGCCTTTCGAGAATAGCCTGCTCTGATACCACTTGTTGGAACTCAAGGTGACACTCGAAGGGGGTTGAATTGAGTGGCTAAAACTAATCGATTTTCGCAAAAACACTCTTATGGCACAGGTCTGGGTGCACCGTGTTATTCACTCGTAAATTCTCCGATTAATGTTTTTGCTCGAACGAAATTGTATCAAACAATAAAACAATGAAATCAAATAATAAGACACAGGAATTTAACGTGGTTCAATCTCACCTCTGAGATCTACGTCCACACAAATACTCTTTTATTATTTGAACCGTAAAATACCAAACCCTTGATACAATTCGATTCCCCCACTACTAACTCTAGTAGTGCTCCCCAACACTTAACCCTAAGTGTTGCTACTCTCTATAATATGAAAGATTACGAGAAAGAAAAGATCCTCAAATGTACGTGCTTCTTATTTAAGCAAATTAGAGGACAATTACAAACGTTGTTTAGTTTCCTAATCGACTAGAACTCTGTGATATACTCGTGCCTTAGGAAACTTGTTTTGGCTCTTAATATCTCCGATTTTTTCTCTCTGAAAACGTGAGATTGTATATTGATTTCTGTCCCGTATATATCTTAGTGAACTGAATACAAATCCTTCTCCAAGATGTATTATCTTTTTTAACAATTTTTATTCCTAAAATAAAGGGATAAAATTCTTTTCCTATTCAAAAACCAATTTGATCTTTTATAAAAACTGATTTTTCTTTTCCTTGTAAGATAAGGATGTCTCCATATCTTATATTAACTAGATCAACTCTTAAATCAGTTTTTATTAAACAAACTTTATCACATTGAAAACTCAGTTTTTCTCCTTCTTTTTAAAATTCTTTAAACACGTTTTTTATGATTTTTTCGAAAAGAAAAAACTTTTATCTTTTAAAATGTTTTATCAAAATCAGTTTTTATAAAATCCTTTTTATTTTAAAACTAAACTTCTTTTTTATATAGATATATGAAATTACTATGATTATCAATTTTCTTAACTCTAAGAAAATAATAACCATTCTAATTTCACATTTCTAGTTTTAGCACAAAGGTTATCACACAGTTCTAATATATTACATTTTGCATATAGTAACTAAACTTGGAATTCAATATAAACTTGGACTTCAATCTTGATTCTTCACTTCTTCAAAGTCTTCATTTATTTATTCATTTCTCAACCATCTGTCACAAACTTTCATACTATAACATATTATATTATTTTTCATCATCAAAACTTAACATGCACATGCACAACAATGATCAGAACATATAATAGAATTACATTATTCATGTCAATTCATATTAACCTTGACAAGTAGGGTGCCCTTTGGCAGATTCGAGTCTAACATGTTGCCAACATTATCACAAATCGTAATATGCCGATGCTATCATATTCAACTTTGGCTTCTCTCCCTTTTTGATTGCAAGCGTGTGACATGTGATAGCAAGTAGATAAATACTCTATATTAAATGTTATTAATGTTTCTCATGTGCAATTTTCTAAAGGTGGACTTCCTCCATGCTAGAAATGAATATATATGTATAATGTATTGCCTCATTGTTATTTTATTGTTTCTTCTCCCTTGATGGTATCCACAATCTCTGTTTTTATCTATCGAAAATCCTTATATGTGGCACGCCACCAAAGACGGTGTGACGCGTTCACACTAGGATACGTAACTCACATATAGATATATGATAATATGAATATATTGATGAGTAATCCTTATAATTGTAATAAAATCACCATTTAAGTAATGCATAAAAAGTACGATAACCCCATAATGATGTATTAAGTCATCCTTAAACAATGTATTAAGTGACCCTTAAAGATGTCAATTAATCAGGTAACCCCTAAATGATATGATAAGTCACTCATAGACTCTATATATACAATATATTTAGTATGCTTGAAAATTGAAATAATATGTTAACTCCTAAATCAAAGGGGTAATAGGATAAGTCACCCCTAGGTTACTATATTATCCATCTGCTGCATATGAGATAGTGGGGTTTAGGTTCATAAATGTAGATTTGGCGGCCCGTTTGATAGTCGTTAATAAATTGCGGTAATGAGAATGAATTTTAAGTGTAATGTTATTAGGGAAGCACACTTAAAATCTCTATGGGGAGGCATTTTTTCTCTATCGGGCAAGCAATCTCACCCATAAACTTGTGTTTTTGTCTCCAAGGGGAAGCAATTTTCATTACCACTCATTACCACCTACAAGGTGGTATTGGATGGGAATGAAAATTCAAGAAGAAAAGTAGGCACTTTAGGATAAATTAGCATTGCCATGGGAATGGACAATAATATTCTTCACAAATTTACACACAAATTCATTCCCATTACCACCATTTATAACCAACTACCAAACGGGCCGTCAGGGTTCTTTGTTCTTTCCCATTTTCACTGATCCAATACTCAAACTAATTTCAAAAGTTCATAGTTCTATTCTTTTTTATTCGTGACCTTTTTTTTACCCGGGGCTTAGCTAAGCTAGTGTAAATTATCCGCAGCTAAGAGTACATTATCGCATATAGAAATCGTTACTCCGAATACCTTATCAAATTTGAGTCCGTAAAATTGGAATAGATACCAAAGACCGAATTCAATTGGGTTCAATCTTGGTAATAGGAGGCCAAAGTTAGACTTGCCATTTCCACTTCTCTCTCATAGTTGACATTGAATATTCCACTTAGAAAGGAGGGGTGCATGAGATTTGAACTCAATGACCTTTCTATTATCTTTGGATCCAATCCTATGTCGAAGGATTAACTCAATCAAAAGATTTATGAATCTATAAGAGGGGTTAGACATTCTATCTCATAATCTCTTACATGTAAAATTGCTACCACAATTAACAATTGTATTGTTTAGAGAGATTATATTGGGACATGGCGCCCAAATACCTGCTAGGAGCTAGTACTCCTCCATGGCCAAGAGGCATAATATTCCGAGTAAAGCTAAAATCCATAAAAGCTATCCTTGAGAATTGGAGGTTGTGGCGTACACTTAAATCATGTTAATATCAGCATACAATATTCTTGTCAAGTGAAGTAGACCTTTATAGATGAAGCACTAAGACTAGTAGTACTATACAAGTTGGTTACAACTTTTATGATACATCTGACTTACTGTAAGCATGGTATACTCGAAGCTTTTTTTTGCTCATTGTTCATTTAATTTAGAACCTTCAAACGTGCAAAATTCGCATATTAGGGAGAGCTCCAAATAAGCAAATGAGCAAAAAATAACTTTGAGTGTACCGTGCACCTGCAATGAATACACTCCAGGTTGATAGCTAAACTTCAAAAAGACTAACACACACATGCAACTTGACCATACTAGTGGTCTAGATTGGAACACTTAAGATCAATGGTAGTGTAGTACAATACAGGTTGATAGCTAAACTTTAAAAAGACTAGCTAACACATGCAGCTTGACCATACTATTGGTCTAGATTGGAAAAGACACGGCAGATTCTGATATTTTATGAGTTCAACAAAAGATGATAAATTAGAGCCTTAGCGTTCATCTAAAACTTTATAAGTGTTTAATAATTAATACGGAAACAATATTAAGCAGAATTTCTGGTGCCAATAGACATTTCTTAATTCTTACTGTTGGATATTTTTATGATGAAAAAATATGAACTCAACGTAGAATGGATATATAAAGACAGATATAATCTAATATTTACCGCAAAATATGGAGCTTAATTAAAGTTATAAGTCTGCACTTGTATTTCTATCTTTTTAGTTAGTTCATCTCTAACAAAACTTCACCTAAAGGCTAAAAACACCCAACTTATATGAATAAGAGACTGATGTCCATTTGCGTCTTCAAGATCAAACTATTGTTTGGGGAATCTAACCATATGTCGATTACCTATCTCACAATTGAGATGAATATTAAGAAACGAAATAAAAACAATGGCAAGAAAACATGTGCACTATATCTAACGTGGACTATATATCCTTCCCCTTCCAAAGGGGGAATCCACTAAACCAACTATGTTACCGACAGTGGCGGATCCAGGAATCGGGCCATGTGGGTTCGGAGTAGAATGAGTATAAATTCCAAATTAAATTTTACTACTTGGAGTTACAATTTTTCTTTTTTGAAGGAAAGGAGTTACAATTTTTTAAAGAGAAGAAAATTAAACTTTCGATCAACAATTGTACTTAGCGGAGTTTTCATTATTGATTACATGATGCCAAAAACGAATCTAAGTAATTACTTGTAGTAACAAAAGACTATCAATTTCTTTACAAACTACAAAGTTATACAAACTAGGAATCGGGTATCAATTACTAAGACATTTTATATTGAATCAACTTATCGATTAAGTGTTAAAAGTATTTTTTATATATATATATATATATATATATATATATATATATATATATATATATATATATATATATATATATATATATATATATATATATATATATATATATATATATATATATATGAAACTTTAACAACTAGCTAGGGATGTTAGTGGGTAGTGGACCCTACCCGGATCCGTGGATCCAGATCCCTTTTTAGCGGATCTAGATCCTTAAATTTTGGACCCAATGGATCCGGGTAGGATTTGGATCCTAGTTGTTAGAAACGGATCTGGACCGGTCTCAAATTATTACCCAGATCCGGATCCGTTTACCCTTTTTTTTAATATTATTTTAAAGTATATAATTAATAGGGTAAAACTTAATGTTAAACTCTTAATGTTATTTATGCTTGGATTTGTTATATTAAGGTTGAATGCTTGTTTACTTCAACATCGACAAATGAAATGCTAAATAGTGTTGGTCTGTTCTTTAAAATCTTTAATTATTGTGCAAATTAGGGTCGTTTGAAGAAAATAGATAAGGATCCATTTTAGACCCGTAGGATCCATTGGATCTGGATCCTCAATTTTATTACCCGACGGATCCTGGTCGGATTTGGATCATTGCCTGAAAAACGGATTTGGATCTGGATCCTATAGGATCCGGTCCAAATCCTACCCATTGACATCCGTACAACTAGCTAGCACATGAAATCTAAAATGACTAATTAACAACGAATCAACACTAATAAGCTCTTTGTATTTTAGTTTAAGTGATAAAGAGCTTTGTCAAGAATTTTGTTTATAAAGTGATGTATAAAATTCTTCCATTTCAAAAATTAATATTTGCACATTCAGTTTATAAATGCACTTATAAAATGTCATAATATATGAACATTAGTCATTTTCATTTTAACACACTTCTCAGTGTAAATCATATAAATATATGAGCAGTGAATCAAGTAATCAATAAAGTGAATTTTTAGTAACTAATTTTATTTAGGGCATGATTAATTGATTGTTTAAGCAAGGAAAATGGGAAGAGAATAAAAAATAAACTAGATTTATTACCTTTTATTATATTTGTATTTGATGGGAGGGAGAGATTTATAAATAAAAAGAGAGTTGGAAATATAAAGAAGGATAAAAAAAGAAAGAAAAGAAAGACCAAGGATATAATATAAGGAGGACGAAAAAGGGAAAAGAGAAGACAATGAAACAAAAAACACATTCGAGAGTTGGAACCCACGACCCCCTGAAGCTGAAGAGCATGTAGTATTACACAAGCATTAGTGCATTACCCACTGTTGAATGAGATAAGACGCCTTGTGTTGTATATAACATACTCTTTTCCTTTTCCTTTTACCCAGTTTTCCCGTTTTTTCTGGATCCGTGTGGGTTCAGTTGAACCCACTGAACCCACGCTGGATCCACCACTGGTTACCGATCATACAACTTTAGCAATACTATGTCAATCAACCATGCATACTAGTATACTACACAGACATATTTGACTTGGTCCATGACCATAGCTCCATACAAGTGACTCTTTCTTAAGTCATTTAACTTATAAAAACCCATGTGTTTACCCACAATTGGCTCTCCACACATAGTCTCTTTTGTACACCAACCACACTGTTCCACCAGAATCTACATTTTTTGAAATCTCAAACACCTTTTGTTGAGAAACGGGTGGTGTAGCGTTTGATTAATGCGGAACAAGTCAACAAAATAATAAGAATGAGAAAAACGATAAAGAAAATAAACAAGAAGAGCACAAGGATATACATGGTTCGGTCAAATTAGACCTACATCCACAGGTGGGGGATTCAAGAGCTTCTTCACTATAATGGCGTCCACCCGGTTGGGCCAAAATCCGCCCGGTCGGGCGCGAGAGCCGAAAACGCCAAGAAAGAAAACATAGCTCGCCCGTTCACCGCCCGGTCGGGCCATTCCAGACGCCCGGTCGACCGGGCAAGCAAGAAACTTCGCGTTATTCTTCTTCCTTAGCCCAGTTTCAAGGCATCAACTAACAAATCTCCACCTTGACTTGGAACCGATCAAACAAGATAACTCCACCTTGAACCAAGAAGTGATGCTCACCATAAACATAGAACCTCCACCTTAAACAAAATTCCATAACCCTAATCACTTTAGGCAATCAAGAACGAGCATCTTCTATAAATTGTGTACCGATGCATCTTCAAACACAAAACTCCGTATGCGAAACCATCACATGGCCTAGATTGAGAGTGTAATGTCACCAACGCCAAGCATGCTTATTCAAATTGACCAAAACTCTCTTCAAACACTTCTTCATCTCAACAACAAACTTAAGCAATTCTAAAAAAAAAAATTTACATCAATAATTTCTAAATTGCAATTGTACTTAACAAAACACAAAAGTCCCAAATTTGAGATAAGAAATAGCATAACTAGAACAAAATCTAATGCATAACCAAGATTGCTACTTTATTACAAATTCAAAAGCAATCTATCATAGACTCCATAGCAAAAATCCACACGGTTTCTCGTTTCACCAAGAGATCTCAAAAGCACCAATCATGAAGAGATCGTAGAAACCGCAGCCCCCAAAACTTGTAACTCTAAAGTGCAAGATCATCATTAAAGGCATCGTTGGCAATATTTGCGGATTGGTCTTCATTGGACTTTCCCCCATTCTTCTTCTTTAAATTCCAACACTCGGCTCTGACATGACCCTTCACGTGACAATAGTTACAAATTTTATTTTTGCTAAAGTTCTTACCACCATGAGCAACCAAAGTACTGGTTTGAGGAGGATTATTAGATTTATTAACCAACTTATTGTCAATTAAATCTCTATGAGTTAAGGCATCCTTAACATCATGCTAACTCAAATCATCTCGACCATACAATAAAGTATCTCGAAAATGCTTATACGAAGGCGGTAAAGAACACAACAACCTAATAGCCATATCCTCATCATTGATCTCAACATCGATGTTTTGCAAATCCATAATAATAGATGATAAGAATTCATCTAGATGAGACTCAAGCGAGTTTACCTTCTTCTAGACTAAGATCATGAAGTCTAGATTTGAGTAGTAGACGGTTGGTCAAGCTCTTTGTCATATAAAGTGACTCCAACTTCAACGACAAACCCGCAGCAGTCGTCTCCTTGGCAACCTCTCTTAAAACTTCATTAGAGAGACATAATTGAATTGCCGAAAGAGCCTTCAAATCGATCTCCTCCCACTTGTCATCCGTCATACCCGAAGGCTTTTTGGATGCACCTTCAAGAGCCTTGTGACAGCCACTTTGAACCAAGATGGCTTTCATCTTCAATTGCCATAGGCCAAAATTTACTCGCCTATCGAATTTCTTAATGTCGAATTTCATTGACATAAATTTAATCAAACTCATCTATAAACACCTAAGACCTTAAAACCTTGCTCTGATACCAATTTGTTAGGAAACGGGTGGTGTAGCGTTTGATTAATGCGGAACAAGTCAACAAAATAATAAGAATGAGAAAAACGATAAAGAAAATAAACAAGAAGAACACAAGGATTTACTTTGTTCGGTCAAATTAGACCTACGTCCACATGTGGGGGATTCGAGAGCTTCTTTACTATAATGGAGAAAACAAAGAGAATATACAAGGAGTCCTAAAATTCTTAATGGCTTAAAGTTATGTCAAACAATTGATCACCAAAAGGGTCCTTTTATAACATAAGGAAACCCTAATAAACCCTAGAATAATCTCCTAGTATAACTCTAATGACGGCTTAAAAAACTAGGGTTAAAAATATCAAATAACCCGTGTAAGAGATGCGTCGTCCGGGCCAAACCGCTCGGTCGGGCCAAAATCCGCCCGGTCGGGTGCAAGAGCCGAAAACGCCAAGAAAGAAAACATAGCTCGCCCGGTCACCGCCCGATCACCGCCCGGTCGGGCCATTCCAGACCCCCGGTCGACCGGACGAGCAAGAAACTTCGCGTTATTCTTCTTCCTTAGCCCAGTTTCAAGGCATCAACTAACACCTTTCACAATGAGCTTCCTTCAAGTAAGCCTATAAACTCTTATTCACCGTTATGTTGTTGATTGATTAATGATGATTTTGGTGAATTTGTGAGAGGGTTTGTTAAAAATGTATGTCATTATATCTTATTTTTCGCTCTTAAATTTATCTATAATATTTTTCTTGTTAATACTTTGGTAAACTCGAAAAAATTATACGCCGAATTAACAAGCATGTAAATTCTTCACAAATTTACCTCTCAATTCATTACGACTACTACCCTTTATTATCGCCAGGTGTTAGTTACATATCAATCAATTATACCAAGGATGTCTTGGCCTAGTGGTTAAGATTGAGGTGCTGTTGATGTTATGGTTTTATATAGTGTTTTTCCCCCTATGTTTGAGCTAAAATGTGTATCAAGGGTGCTCTTAGGAGCCATTTTATGCTAACTATCTCCATCGAGTTGTGGTTCTCCCGTTACGTGTCTGATTGCAGGTTTTAGGGAGTTATCTCCCTATTTTCTACTATTATCTGACCGTTACACTGGACTGGAGAGGTTCGAAGACATATATGATGAGTTCCAGGGTCCCGAGAATACTTTCCGAGGCCTTGGACAAAAGAAGAAGTGAAACCTTGGAGTCTGAAGCCAAGGAAGGAAGAACCGGACCTGAGCCCGATGATATCGGGCGCCTCACGCCCGATCGGGCGTTCATCGCCATCAGAAACAAGAATCGTTGCGGGCCCGATCGGGCGATGTCGCCCGTTCGTTATTTCGGTGAGGAGCCCGATCGGGCGGTTCTACCCGATCTCATCGGGCATGCTTGGCGATGTTTTGCGCTGGATTGTGAGGCTTGGTGTTCGGCCCGATTGAATCGGGCGAGGTCTAGTTTTGACGCCCAGCTGCTGTTTTGAGCCCGATCTCATCGGGCTGACTTGGCCCGATCGGGCGACTTGCTCCGCGCTCATTTAATGAATGTCGGGCTACTTAGTATAAATAGAAAATTCTGAACCTTTATTAATGATCTTTTATTCATCTTTGTTTTAGCCCTTACTTTTCATAGTTTTCTCTAGAGAGTTATTTAAGAACCCTAGTTTATTGCTTTTCACTTTGGATTCAAGATTAACGCTTGGGATTACTTGCAATTTCTATATAGTTCTTTAATTTGGTAATCTTCTTCCTTGTTTTCTCCATTATTGTTTGTTTTCTCTATTATTGCTTGGATTGATTTCTTAATTATTTGCAATAGTTGAAAGTATGAATTTTTACATTGATTTTGTTATTGTTTTCTCAAGTATGAGTGAGTAGTTTTATTTCTAGGATTGTGGGGATCTATGTATGCAATGAGGGATTGATAGATTAGTATAATTACCCTTTATTTCAATTGTTTCCTGTGATTGAATCGTTCATGCTAGATTTATGAATTAGGCCTGATTTGTATTTCTATTATCGCATTATTGAATCTGCTTCGAGAGGAGAGATTTCGTATAGGCTTTCAATTATTAGGCATAGTGATCCTTGACCATGCGAGAGCGGGTAGGTGATCTTTGAGGGAGGTAATGTTCGAGAGAAATTACATGTGCCCTAGATAAATTGACTTATTGGGTGGTTATTATTTGTCTCTAATTTCCCGAATTGTATGCATAGTGATCCATAGTCTTAGTTCTTTATTAATTGATTCTTACCTTCATATTTAGTTTTATCATTTGCCTATTAATTTAGTCACACACCCATTTTCAACTGATTTAGTTAGTATAATATTAGAGTTCAGATACAATAGTATAACTTTCTCCCGTGGATTCGATCCCGACTTCCCGACTACTTGTTAGTGGACCTTAGGTTATTTTTGATTAGGTGATACAACTTTAGCCTGTCAGCTGTGAACGATAGGTCACAGGTTCAAATCCCCCCTCCCCTTCTTTGTAATTTGTACTGCCTTCGTGGCTCATATTATCATCGCGTACCAAACAGGTTATCAAACATCTCATTCCGCTTGTTGAATACAGTTGATCCCTGTATACTTTTGCTTATTCAGCATAACAACTTCTCTACTAAATGGCATTCCTCTTGTGAATTGAAACAATAAGCAGGATGCAGGGTAGGCTGTTTTCTTAAACCTTTGCAAAGAAAATCAGCGCATAAAATGCAGCTAGAGCGTGCAAGACATGCCAGCTTTGAAGCGGCAAGTGTTTGGCTTCATCCTATTTCTGCGGTTTGTTTCTGGAACCAACGTGGCTGGACTTGGTCCATTTCAATATCAGTTTCTTTGAGGACAAAAGTTTCTTGATAAGTACAGTCTAATTTAATAGAAGGATAATATGCAATTTGTCTAGATGATTAGATCCTCTTACCAAATAAAATAAACAAAGACATTTCAGTATCAAACTTCTGGGATATAAGGCTTAAGATTATGCATAACAGCTTTGTCATGACGGAAGCATGAAAAATATCATACTATATGGTACAAGAATATAAAAGTAGAGGCATTTTCTGTTCTAAAAACTATTTTCAATTCTACGTATCAAGTTAGATACTTTAGATTTGAATCAGCACTACAATCACTGCTTATAGTATATGCATATATATAACGTGGTTCGGACAGTACAAATTTTACACATCTTCTACATCACACAATGACACAAATAGTGAAATCATCAATATTTAATGGTATATGCATATGGACTATCAGGAAGACTGGAAAAGTAACAGCTTGTTACGATTGAGAGAATAACCAGACCAGAGTTGAGAAATTTACGCCGGATCGCCTTATTATAGCCTTTTAGGTGAACAAAGTATAGCCAAGGACGACATTGAACATAAATCCTAATAAGAACAGCCATCAGAGCCATCCGCCCTCAACCTTAATAATCCGGAACTTGACAATAAATGAAATGGAAATAAAGGAGACAGAGTAAGGTTATGAACTGAACAAGATCATACTACCATATATGGAGAAAAAATCATCTTATTCCAAGTAATATAAACCTCCCGAGTATATCACACATTGGAGGAAAAATGTTATTTTACACATCTAGCGACAAAACACTCGCTTACATTGAATCAAAAAAAAGCATCGACATCCAACCTAATAAGGTATACACTTGCTTCAGCTTTGACCTAGAGAATTTCAGGACAGATTGTCGTCTCAGTGTACAGGTTTGTCGGTGAGCATCATATCCCACATTATGAGACATCTAGCAGAAGGTTGTGGAAGTAAATCACAAAATGAAAACTATAGTAAATGCCTGCGCCTCATATGGATTAGGTACGTGATTTTCCATAGAGACTAGTATAAACAGGCTTAGTCCGATATACGAGGATAGAGGTCAGCATAATTGCAATAATGCATAATCCAGACATGATCATGGAAGTAAGAAAGAAGCATATAGCACCTTCACACTTTGGTGGTTCTTCCAAACTGACCATACCAGTCAAGAAAGACCCAATATGAGGATGACGCTGTTCTTCTTGTTTCTCTGCTTCTCGGTCATATATACTGCTAGCTATAAGACTCGAGAGAACAAGTGAGCCACCAGGATTTGCCAAGGTAAGGAAATTATACAACGCTCCAAAACTCTTCAAGCCAAAGAGCTCAGAGGCAGTAGCCGGACCAACAGACCAATGGGCACCATAGCCAAGCCCAATCATCAGGGTTCCAATATACATTGCGCCGGGCAATCCCATGCCAATAAAGAAGTGTCCCACTGCCATTATGATTTGGGCCACAGCCATTGCTACTGGCCTCGGATAAGCATAATCCCTGGTCACAAGCATCAAATTTAGGATTACAAATGCGCTCCAAAAGATAGCAAACACGGGCACACGGCTATGTTACTCAGACTTTTCATTTCATCTCAAGTATTTGAGTTGGATAGTTCTCTCTCCCACATGAATAAGAACACTTCACAGTTCTTGGGCCAAAAAAGAGAAATTTTTCATTAAAAAAAAACTGTTTCACGCCTAGAAAAATACCTATGTGCCATTTCCAACACTTATGGTGGAGTCTAAGTAACATAGCTTCATATCATAATCAGCTGAGATTAAGAAAATGTGAGTCAGAGTCATACCTGACAACAATCTCGGACAAGTAACCCCCTCCAACACGACCGAGGAAATTCCAAATGCTAATCATGGATACAAATATATGCGTGTTATCATAGCCTAAAGACTGGCTCATCTGACCAAGATTGTCAATCACAGTCAAACCAGATCCAGAGGCTAGCACGAACGGACAAAAGAGAAGCCAAAAGTCTGCCTTCACGAGAGCTTCTCCTAACGTGAAGTCTTCCCCCCTATGAGGACCTCTTCTTCTTTTAACCCTGACTGCTCCTTCTGCTGCAGCATGGGCTACCCTTGCTTGCAGCTGGGCAATACGTTTTTTCCTCTCTGATCTTGGAAGCAAGTCTACATCCTTTGGCTTCTCGTCTTCAACCTCACTAAATACAAGTTCAGTATCAGATTCAGCTGCTTTTGCAGGTTCCTCTTTCTGGGGCTCCAGTAGAAGAGCTTCCTCAATCGAAGTTCGTGGTTCTTCTGTAAAAGTCATGGAGATTGGAATGGAAATAGGGGCTAACAGGACTACAAATAAGATCGAAGTGAAAATTACAATGACAGAATGACGGACATCGATCAAATCTTCCACAAGCATCACCCCCATCAGATAAGCAGCCAGCACAAGGCAAGCACTATAGACAAATGTGAAACTTGCTCCATCAGAGGGACGAACTTGTCTGTGACCTTTGACAGGTCTTATAATGAACATTAGAGATATGACTACCATAGTTGGTCCAACAGCAATCATGAAGACAAGTGAAGCTTGGTCCGGACTGTAAATGAGGGTATAAACTTGGGTCAATATTGCTCCACTTAACCCAGCAAAGCCTTTCAAGATGCCCACAATTGGACCTCGATTTTTTGGAAAGTTTTGCACGCATGAGACAAGGGCAGCTGTATTGAAGTATGTTTCACCATTCGTTCCAATGAATATAAGAAAGCACATCTGCAGGACGATAAATCCAGTTACCACATGTTCAGAGGCAAGCACTATATCAGGTAATTTGGCCTTGATCTAAATAGGTTTCAGTGTTTCACTGGTCTTAACAAAATTTCATGTTCTAAAAAACACTTAATGATATGATTTTCAGAAAGTAGAACGCTCTATGCTCGAGCAACAAAACTATCAAATGGATTTTCTAAGCATCTAACAAGTTTGATACTTAAACTGAATAGATTTCATGCCTCGAAGAATTGACCCTGCAAGTGAAACTACATATGCAACAGAGCATCACAACAGAGCAGAATATAGAGCACAACTTAGGTAAATAATTTATCAAAAGCAAGGTGGTGGTGAGTTTTTGCAAATAGGATTTACCTAAATGCCACATAGATAATTGTTTTAAATTGCTACTTTTGACAAAAAGAGATCACTCATCAAACAATAATCAATTATCCTCATTTTTTTGCATTACTTCAAATATGTGAGAATCTACTGTACATCAAAAGAAGACTAAAGCTCTAGCATGAAGTACAATCAGGATCCGTAGTCCAATTTCATGACAGAGCAGGTGTTTCTGTCTTCCTTTCTTTCGGGAGGTATAGTGACAATATATGTCAGCAATAGCCTACTATCCCAAACACAGGTGCACGTCAGGCACAAGTATTGAATTACGTACCAAGAGTCACACACGTTATGGTCAAAATTTCGGACATGGGAAAATGTCCTAGAATGGGACACTGATGCCGGGAGACAACATTCATGAAACATATTCAGGTTTGGAAAGACTTGCATCCACATACAGACATACAAACTTCAAGTTGATTTGCTTGCTAGTTCTTGCTGGAATTTTGATCACAATGCCCATATATGAGCACATATTGAAAGAAACACAGGGCGCCAACAAATTCAAGTGTCCAATTTCTTCTAAGTCAATATGTTGTTCTAGATACTTGAAGTGTCTTAAATAAAATTGAAATGCCGGGTAAGGATTCCATACCCTTGTCAATATGTCAAGTCCTCAACATGAGTACTTAAATCAAATGAAGAATCAAAGTTACATAGGCTACAGCTTGGACTCATTAAGAAGGGTACCTATGCAATGGAAATCCACACAAGCAGTAGATACACAGCCATATCAGAACATCTAGGAAAACAAGAATTTTCTCCTACACCAAGATATAGGATACAGCATTATAGTATAATACTATTACTTCCACACTCTGTAGCCTGTAACTTAAAAAAAACATTTCATCGCACAAATACGACTCGACTCATAGCTTCTGAATTCGACTCAATCACCTATAACCCCAACAAAGAAAAAAGTTTTAGCATGGCTGCTTCCATGATTGTTCAACAACCACCAAAGCCACATTAAGTACAGTAATTTCTTTTCAGGCTCTCCCAATACTAACAGTAACAATACTATTTCTTGATCCACACTAGGATGTTGTTTTGTTGAATCAACTAATCATACATCACAGCAAAGAAGCAAGGGATCAAGATCAAAACCACAACATAATCCTCCACAAAATCAACTTATCAGATCATCACCACCCCTCATCCTCTCAAGAAAAATGGGATTAAACAAACCAAGTTGCAAATACTCAACAAGATTAGGTGAAAATCACAACCCACAAAATCATTAATTCATTAATCAAACACCAATATCAGCATTCAGCAACCAAAATCACCCACAAACTCTATTCAACTAACATTCATCATATTCAAGTAAAAAAAGACAGCAACTTTTAAAAACCCAAAACAATTATGAGCAATCTAAGAGTAAAATCATAAAAAAAAAAAAAAAAGGAATTTTCACAGAAAACTCACAGCCCACAAAGGTAAAGGTGTGGCTCTACCAGTGATAATGAGCCAAACCCAACCATATCCGATCAAATTCTGAAGAGCACCAATAAGAAGAGCAGCCCACAAAGGTAAAACTTCACAAATATAACCAGTCAAAAATCCAACACTATCTCCCAAATCTTTGGCAACACCCAATCTTGCAACTTGCCTTTGATTATAGTTCAAATTGCTCTTAATTACTGGTGATATGCTACCAAACATATACCCAATTCCTGCACATGCTTGAATCCACATTGCTACCACAAAAACCAGCCATCTATTGCTGATAAATGCTTTCAATCTCTCATTTAAATCACCCATTTTTAATGGGTCTGATTTTTTTTTTTTTTTTGCAAATCAAATTTCTTGTGTTTTTTTTCTGGTATTAATTGTGAATTTTTTTTTGTGGGTGTTATGAATTTAGTTTGTTTGTAACTTCGAAAGATTGAGGTTTTTCAGACATCCATCAATATCATCCGAGTAAGAGTAGTGGTGCACGAGTCATGCAAGAAAAGAATTGTATCTTTGGTGAGCTGTTCTTGGTGTAAAATTTGAAGTGATTATCTACAACTTGGAATTTTATACTAATATTTCTTTATAGCAGAGATCAGCAAGGTGGGCTCTGCTTCATTTTTTAAAATGTGTATTTGCAAGAAAATGCCAACCAAGTTGGACGGCCTTTCTTAATTGTTTATGGTGTCGGGGTTTCCCTTTTTTATCTTTTGTTGCGGCGTGGCCCGTGGGGTTGAGAGGATTTGCCGGGGGGGTGGGCCGGTGGGGGTCGGCCGGAAGTTGGAACAAGAGCGAGCACAAAACATGGTACATTTAGTGGCATTTTCGTAAATAAATAATATTAAGTGCGTCTTGAGTGTAATATGCATAATGATACTGGATTATACAAATAATAACATTAATCTTATGTTATTTTTGTCATTTATTATATCATGTCATTTGAGTTTTTTTCAAAAGAATATGTGGTTTGTAAATTGCTACACCATAAATTATAATGTAACAGCTTATACCACACAGAATAATTACACTCAAATTGTATTAATATTAAGTCCACAAATTATTAGAATAGACTAGCCTAATTTTAACATACAATTAGACAAAGACAAGCCTCTTTTAACAAGCCTAGCTATTTCATCTCACTCTAACCTAATACTATCCCTTTACTTCTCGCACCAACTAGTTGTCTCTACTGGTTCTTCTTCCTTTGTTTCCCTTCAATCTCGAACTACAATGACAATTTTATAAAATAACTCGACAGGCCTAACCGAATGAATTAAATTAGTCACTAAATAGATTAAATTTGTCATGAAATGAATTAAATAATGTGATTACTGAATAGATTAAACTGGTTACTTAATAGATTAAATAAGCCACTATATTTGGAAAGGTGATCCATTTTCTTCTTAATATTGGGCTTAGGTCGTTGCCTAATTTTTAATTAAAAGTAGGCGACTCTTACAAGACTAACCGTATTAAGTCGTATGAATTAGATATTAAGTTCTGATTTTCTTTTCTTTTTTTTTTTAAATAAGAAAAAATCACGACTTAATATCAGTAACATTTTAAAATGCCACTTGATGTACAGAGTTTGCACATCTCAAAAATAAATTAACAATTTCTCAGGGAACAACTAACAAGGAAGGGCCAAGGACGGCTTACAAATTACAACTATTAAACTCAAACATATCCCCTAAAATGGTTTTAGATATGACAAAGATTACGTCTCAACCACTATAACTAATGTTTAAATATAGCTTGATATTACTATTATCATCTAGATCTAAACTTGAAGTCCTAAACTTTTTAGGTACGGTATTGCGGCCTCCCTCCTTCCCATTATATTCTTCTTTCAGGATTTCATTAATTTTTGTCGTTTAGGCTGAAAATAAAATAATTTCTTCGAAAATTGGACTATTTTCAACCCTTTTTCTTAGTTTATAGGTTATCATTTCGTTTTGTTCGCTCCATGTGAGAGTATCGCACCCTTTTCTTCGAGTTTTCGATTCTCGTCGTGTTATTTTCTGGGTGTTAATAATTTGGAAGGTGATTAGAACAATTTTAACACTAAATCAGATTGTGACGGCCTCCACTTAGGAAGGTCCGAGGACGTTGAAGTACATTGCTCACTGCAAGCTTGAAATGGTTGAGTTGAAGTTGTGCTCGAGTATGCTTAAAATTAGTTCTTTTGATTATGCAAATTGTGCTAATTCTCTAAATTTGTGTGTTTATAAATCATGATTATTATCCCCTAAAAAAATTCTTGATTATTATTGCAGATGCCATATGACTTATTATTATTGATATACTTTTTCCCATGAAGATAGAAGTTTCTTATAGTTAGCCATTAAGGTTGCATATATCATTAATTGTTTCATACCTTTTTTACGGTCTCCAACAATCCAAGCACTTTGCATGGTTAATACTAGTCTTATATGCACGAGATGCATGCGGAAAAAAAAAATTCTTTTGATATATACTTTTAACTTATTTTTCAAAAAGAAGACAAGAAATTGGATAGGTTGTAATTGCAATTCTTCAGTTCACGACTATTTATTTTTCTTAAAAAAAACCCAATATTTGCTGCAATTCTTCTATATACATACTCATTTGTTTCAATATTTGTCTATTTCTCATGTCAAATCGGTTACCCAAAGAAAAAAGTCTAAAATATCTCAATCGTCCACACTTGCCATGGCAACGATTCCATTATATGTAAATAATCACGTGCCAATATCTAATAGCATCACAAATTCACAATCATTAGATAGTTGTTGATATCAAGACATTAATAAAGATGGAAAGCTCCGCCAAACGAGAATCCAAAGACTATTGTCAAGTAAAATTAGTTTACAAGTTGGGTTTACTATATATAGGCATAGCGTGTTTAGTTCAAGATTATTAGACTCCAAAAAATAAAATTGATTAACTAGCCCCTTTCTTTTTGTTTGGTTAATCCAACCTAATACCGAAAATTCAAACTGACAAACAAAATTCAAATTTTCTTTTAATAGGTACATGAAATGTCAAGGCTTACCCTTTTTCAATCCAGATTTAAAACTAAAGACAATTTTCTCTTGCTAGCAATGGGAGTAAAATTTTTGAACTTTTTACTCCCCTAACTTCTAGTGAAAATTAATTTTTATTTTATTTTATTTTGAAGGGTGGTGAAGATTAATTAGAATTTTTTCCATGAATAATGTTAAAGGGAGTATTAATTTCTCTTATGCGCTGAACTTGAAATTAATTCCATGGATACCGTTCACATAAGACATCATTTTTTTTTTCGGCAAAGCAAACCGCTACCACTTTAAGTTAAGTCGTTACTGATGGTAGTGATTTACGACTTGGTGTAGCGGTTTATACCGTAAATCGCCACTAATGAGCGCATGCTGGCTGCGCGCCGTGCAAGCTTTGTGCGCAGAGCTTCGTGGCACACTTTGCCTTTGTTTCCCTTGCGTTGGTTCTGTTTTGTAATGAACCGCTACTTTGAGTAGCGTTTTATATGCGTGCCTTATAGCTAGGGATGGGCAAGGGTCGGGTATGGGTCGGGTCCAGCCGGACCCTAGACCCGGACCCTAAATTTTTTGCAGACCCAGACCCGGACCCTAAGGGTCTGGAAAAATTGGACCCTGACCCAGACCCTTAGGGTTTGGAGGGTCTAGAGGGTCTGGAGGGTCCAAGCCTAAAATTCTTTATTTTGCCAAAAAATACCTAAAAAAAAAATACCCAGAAAAAAAATACCCAGAAATTACCCAGAAAATTCGAAACAAAGAAAAAAAATACCTGGCGTGAGTGCGTGACTCTGACTCGTGAGGCGATGAAAGATACAAAAAACGAAACTGAAAAAAATGAAACGAAGAAATCAGGCAATGAACCGATGAAACGATGAAACGAAGAAATCATGCGATGAAAGATACCTGACGTGACTCGTGAGGCGTCTCCGAGAAGTCGGCACTGTAGAAGTGTAGAGACTGGAGTGGTGAGTCTCTTAGACTCTCACTCTCTCTCACAAAAACGGCGGTGAATAATGAGTTTATGACAATTTGGTTTTCAAAGTGAAGGGCAGTAGGCCCAAATGGTGTTTTATTTAGGTTTTAGTCAAAGTGTAGAAATCAGTTTGTTTTTAAAAGAAAAAAAATCAAATTTATATATTAAATAAGTTTAGGGTCTAAGGGTAGCGTCTGGGTCTAACAAATCAAGACCCAGACTCGGACCCTAAAAAATTAACTTGGACCTAGACCCGGACCCGGACCCGGACCCTTAGGGTCTGAAAAACTTGGACCCAGACCCTTAAATTAGGGTCGGGTCCAACAGGTCGGGTCCTGGACCCATGCCCATCCCTACTTATAGCTTGTCATAGGGACACAATATAACCGCTATTTGAAGTAGCGGTCAACTTCGTTGTAACATTATTGGTATAAACCGCTACTTGGAGTAGCGGTTTTATACTTTTATTAAAAAACCAAAATTCTAGGGTGCTGTCCTACGTGGACGGTATCCATGGAATTAATTTCAAGTTCAGCGCATAGGAGAAATTAATACTCCTTTTGACATTATTCATGGAAAAAATTCAGATTAATTACGGCTGTTTCCATAAACTTCCTTATCAAAACCTATCTACTACCCCAATTTAAAAAAGGTAAAACAATAACATTAGCACAGTTGTCGATATGTCCGAGTGGTTAAGGAGACAGACTTGAAATCTGTTGGGCTTCGCCCGCGCAGGTTCGAACCCTGCTGTCGACGTTTACAATTTTTTTCCTCCTCTTCAATACTAAACCCCTTACCCCATGACATGACCAACGGCTTCGTTTCCCCACATAATCCAGGCCCAAAAGGCTAAAACCCTGGTTTTCTCCCCTCTTCCTCATAATTCATAAACCCTATATTCTATAATCAGTAACCACCACCAAAACAACGACAAACCTCCAAAGAAAGAACAAGCATCACCAATCATCAATGGAGCAGAGTGAGCAAGTAGCAAAAGCATTTGTAGACCACTACTATACAACTTTTGACACAAATCGTGCAGGTTTAAGCAACTTGTACCAAGAAAATTCCATGTTAACTTTTGAAGGTCAAAAGTTTTTAGGTGGCCAAAACATTGTTGGTAAGCTTACTAGTCTACCCTTTGAGCAATGCAAGCACTCCATTACTACCATTGATTGCCAGCTTTCTGGCAACAATGGTACTACTCTTATCGTATTCGTTAGCGGCAATCTTCAGCTTGCTGGTGAGCAGCATCCTCTCAAGTTCAGTCAGGTACTCTTCTTTCTTCTTTCTTTTTTTTTTTATCTGTCCTTGTGCACGGCAGCACTAAGCTCGTGTTGGACCTCGCCGTCCGTATGCTGGCACGGCATGTCATGCCGATGTCTAGTTTATGAAAATGATCTCAGTGGGCTGTGCAGGAGGTTAGTCTATACAGCCGAATACAAATCTGTTAAGGGTATAAACCTACATGTGAGTTGGGAATAGTTGTCCCACATTAAAAAAAATAAAGGGAGAATGACTAACATATTGGTGGGTTACTCCACCTATTATCAATTGGTTTTAAGATAAAACCCTGCCAACTTATATAAGATTCAACATGAATTCCATTAATAAAGTTTTCTGTATGTCTATCAATTTGTTTGCATCTTTTTATGGTTATATATAATTTTTTAGATTTATGTTTGGGAAAAAAAGAAAGTAGTGGGGAATTAAGTTTACCTAAGACAAAATTTATGTCAGTAAAATTGGATTTAGACATACAGAGCATGAAGTTTTTGTCCTTAATGAAAGAATGTAATCCCTTGCTTCATTCTATTAACATAATTAGTTTATATACATTCCAACTATGCTACAAATAAGGAAACTCACTCTATAGTTACCTCAATACAAGGATTAACAAATCCTCCTATAATATACAAGAATATTAACATATATTCTAACACACCCCCACAGTCGAAGCGGGAGGTGGACGGACACTGAGATTGTCCCGAAAATCGTCAAATAAGACCAATGGAAGTCCCTTCGTGAAAATGTCGGCAATCTGATATCGAGAGGGAACATGGAGAACGCGGACCTGTCCTCTAGCCACCTTTTCACGAACAAAATGAATGTCCATCTCAATATGTTTAGTGCGCTGATGCTGAACTGGATTCCCAGATAGATAGATGGCACTAACATTATCACAATACACCAATGTAGCAGTAGGAATAGGACAATGAAGCTCTAGAAGAAGATTGCGTAACCAACATGATTCAGACACCACATTGGCTACACCCCGATACTCGGCCTCTGCACTAGACCGTGAAAGTGTAGGTTGGCGCTTGGCCGACCATGAGAGTAGGTTGTCACCAAGAAAAATGCAGTAACCCGACGTAGAACGGTGAGTGTCAGGACACCCTCCCCAATCCGCATCTGTATAGGCAATGAGCTTGGAAACAGAGGAGGGGTAAAGATGTAAGCCATGATCGAGAGTACCTTGAAGATAGCGCACAATGCGCTTCAGAGCATGCATATGTGCATCCCGGGGATCATGCATATATAAACAGATCTGTTGCACAGCATATGAAATATCGGGCTCGGTGAAGGTGAGATATCAAGAGCCCCACCCGATCGCGATAATGGGAGGGATCAGCATATGGATCACTAGAAGTGGCACTCAATTTGGGTTTAGTATCAACTGGAGTAGGGGAAGGCTTGCAAGAAGACATCCCAGCTCGATCAATGATCTCAGAAGCATATTTGCGCTGTGAAAGAAAGAGACCACCTGCATGACGAGTAACAGCAATACCCAAGAAGTAATGCAAAGCACCCAAGTCCTTCATAGCAAACTCAGAACTAAGAGTAGTAATGATAGACTGGAGAAGAGCATCAGAGGAAGCAGTCAAAATAATATCATCAACATATAAGAGCAAGTATGCCATAGCAGGGCCATGTCGATAAATAAATAATGAATGATCAGAAGTGCTGTGGGAGAAACCAATGGAAGAAACATAATCTGCAAAACGTTGATACCAGGCACGAGGAGCCTGTTTGAGGCCATATAATGATTTCTTCAACAGACACACATGATCAGGATAATGATGATCCCGATATCCCAAAGGTTGATGCATATAAACCGTCTCCTTTAGATCTCCATGAAGAAAGGCGTTTTTGACATCCAGCTGATTAATAGGCCATTTCTCAGAGAGAGCTAAACTGAGAACAGTCCGAATGGTAGCCGGCTTCACAACCGGACTAAAAGTCTCACCACAATCCACGCCAACCTGTTGAGTTTTGCCATCACCTACAAGACGGGCCTTATGCCGCTCAAAAGAACCATCAGAACGCTCTTTATGAGCAAAAATCCACATAGAACGAATCACATTAACACCAGGGGGACGGGGCACTAACTCCCATGTCTTATTATCAATAAGAGCATTAAATTCAGCATCCATAGCCATTTTCCAATTCGGGTCACGTAAGGCCGACACCGGGTTTTTAGGAAGAGGAGATCGCAAAGTGGTAGTGGACAGATTAAACTGGCGTTTGGGCTTGAACACGCCTCTTTGACTACGGGTGACAGGACCGTGTGAAATGAATGGAGAATGCTGACCGGCTGGTGGGATAGAGGATTGGGCCAAAGGGGGCGCTGGAATTGGATCAGGGGCACGCTGCATTAGACGAGGAAGAGAGGAGTGGGGAGTTGTGGGCTGGAGTGAAACCCGCGGCCCAGCAGGCAAGAGAGGATGAGGGGAGGTCGTGTGAGGCTGGGCTAGGGGGATCGGTTGTGGGGCGATCCGGCGGGGGAGTGGTAGGAATGTGAGGGGAATCTTGTGTAGCTAAATGATGAACCACATATGGGGAAAGCCCATCATCTAAAAAATCATAGGTGGGTTTTTGTGGTGTATGAAGCTTAGAAAATGGAAATTGAGTTTCATCAAATATCACATGACGGCTAAGAATAATCTTGCGAGAAGAAAGATCATAGCACTTATAACCTCGATGGTTAGATGGGTATCCCAAGAACACACAAGGAGTAGAGCGAGCCTGAAGTTTGTGAATAGTGGTGGAAGGGAAGAGAGGATAACATAAGCATCCAAACACACGAAGGTGGGAGTAAAAAGGATCCCGATGATAAAGAATTTTGAGAGGAGAGTGGTAGTTTAATAATTTACTTGGGAGAATATTGAGAAGATAAGTGGCCATGGCTAAGGCATGATGCCAAAACGATGGAGGAAGGGAAGCATGAGCCATGAGAGTCCGTATAATATTATTAATGGTGCGAAGTTTCCTTTCAGCTTTGCCATTTTGAGATGAGGTATAAGGACAAGAGAGACGAAAAGAAATGCCATTAACATCGCAAAAATCACGAAACGGACCATTATCAAATTCTTTGCCATTGTCACATTGAATATTCTTAACAGGGCGTTCAAATTGTGTTTGAATGAGAGCTCTAAAGGAAGTAAATGTGGAAAATACATCAGATTTCTTGGAGATAGGAAACGTCCACAAATAATTAGAGTAATCATCCAACAACAAAAAATAATAACGATGACCAGATGAACTTAAAACTGGAGAAGTCCACAAATCACTATGAATAATATCAAATGGAGACAAAGTGCTAGAATTTGAGGCAACAAATGGTAATTTGATGTGTTTCCCAAGGGGACAAGAATTACAAAGATTAGAACTACTAGAAGAAGTACACGCAATAAATTTATTTTTCTGAAGAGAAGAGATAATAGAATCCCCTGGATGACCAAGGCGCTCATGCCATAAAGAAGGAGCTAAGGCCGCAAAGGTAGATGGTGAAGCATTATTTGTGGTGGTGATAGGATATAGCTCGCCCCAACTGTTACACCTCATGAGAGGCATCCCCGTCTGATAGTCCTTCACAGAAAACCCAAATGGATCAAACTCAACAGAAACAGAATTATCAGAGGTAAATTTGCGAACTGAAACTAAATTCTTAATCAATTGAGGGGCATGGAGGACATTTTTTAACACAAGAGGGGGGTTCGGGGAAGGTAAAGTGGTGTGACCATAACCTCGAATTGGAATTGAATGACCATTACCAACAAGAATGCCACGTTTATTGCTCAAATTAAAATAAGAAGAGAGGTTACCTTGCCCAGAAGTCATATGAGAAGTCGCTCCCGTGTCCATGTACCAAT
Organism: Beta corolliflora; assembly: GCA_947648045.1. NCBI lineage: Eukaryota > Viridiplantae > Streptophyta > Magnoliopsida > Caryophyllales > Amaranthaceae > Beta > Beta corolliflora. Next base: position 454,513 of record CANSZD010003084.1, on the reverse strand, counting down.
TTGCATCAGGTACATTAAGGCCAAGTGTGTACATGGCGGCTTCGATGTCCGTTGCCGTGGGCTGCCCAGAAACTGTGGCTTGGTATGCCTGTGGACGAGAGCCTAATACTCCTGGGCCAGGATGCATAGGAGGTGGTCTGGCCAGATAATTGGGCCTAGCCCAATTTGTTGTGGGATACGGGCAGGGAGGAAATGCCCAGGGCCACTGCCATGCCCATGGAGTTCCTTGACTCCCCCACTGCTGCTGCTGTCCAGTAGGTCCATTGCCCGGCTGCTGCTGTCCGCCGGCCTGACCACCGTTCCGATGGCCACCGTGGCCACCCCCACCACCGCGGCTACCACCTTTGCCGTTTTTACCACCCGTTTTCTTGTTGTTATGATGGTGACGATGCGGACCTTTTTTCCCACCACCCGAAGGATATGAGTGAGAGGAAGAGTCCGTAGGGGACTCAGCAGAATCTGGTGAGGCGGCCACCATAGCAGAGGTGGCGCCAGTAGCGGTTTGTTTGGCAAAACCGGCTTCTTCCAAGGTAAGCATTGAACGTGCTTGGTAGAACGGTGGAAGGGGATTCGTTTGCCGAATCAAAGTACCAACAGTACTATATGATGAAGTGAGACCCGAAACTAATTGTAAAACAAGCCGATCATTAGAAACGGGAGAACCGACGTTCTTAAGTTGATCGGATAATTCCTTGAGACGTTGACAATATGCCGACACATTAGGAAAATCTTCCATAGAAAGATGAGAGAAGTCTTGCTCAAGGGCAACGGCACGAGAATTCTTGTTATCTTGGAATATGTCCCGGAGGCGGTTCCAAGTAGCCATGGCAGTGGCATCGGGTTCAATGATTGTATGGAGAAGATCAGTGGAAATAGTGGAATAAATCCACTGTAGAACCGTGGCGTCAAGGGTCGCCCACAAGTCTTGCTCATCCGTGGTTGTAGGTTCCTTCACCGAGCCTGCCGTCGGCGGTATGATATGGTGAAGAACACGGTGAGAACGAGCATGAACCTTAAATAGTTCAGCCCAAGTAGCGTACTGCACATTTTCCATCTCAAGGAGAATAGGGATATTATTCTTGATGTTTGAAACTGCAAGAGCAGGGTGAAAAGAAGAGTTGGTTTTGGTGTCAACCATGGCTGACGTGGAAGATGGAAAAATGGCGGCAGTAAGGTGGTTCACGGCAGAAACGTGAAGAAGAAGTAGAGAGGATCTAGGGTAGGCTAACTGATACCATGAAAGAATGTAATCCCTTGCTTCATTCTATTAACATAATTAGTTTATATACATTCCAACTATGCTACAAATAAGGAAACTCACTCTATAGTTACCTCAATACAAGGATTAACAAATCCTCCTATAATATACAAGAATATTAACATATATTCTAACACTTAAGAAGTGGATTTAGACATAGAGAGTGTTATGTGATCGAGGAAGGGAGAGCGAGAGAGAATATGCTAATAATAACACATAGAGCAACTGTAAAATCTTGTATACCTTCCCATTTAAAAACAAAATTAATTAATATTTGAGGCTGCTTGTATTTGTCAAGAAAATGATGCTCGTTGTATATGAGCAGAGGAGCCTCCAAATATTGTGGAGGCCCGATGCGACAAATCTAAATCGGGCACTTTCTTTATACTTTACTCTGTTTACTAGTTAAAATTAGAGTAGATCAAATGCAAAAAATGTAAGGTTTCTATATTTGAAGTACAAATTAGTAATTGGAGGCTCTAACTATTTGGGGCCTGCAACATCGCACATGCTTAATGCCGCCCCTGTATGTATGAATTTCTTTATGTACCAATGAACAAAGCACACAAATCTACCATCATTTTTCATGTAAAGTATATCTTCATTTGTTCTGCTGTAACCCACTCTCATTCTCAGCTTGATTAACTTTTGTTTTCCGGTCATGTGTAGATGTTCTATCTGCTGCCAACTCCACAAGGAAGCTTTTATGTTCAGAATGACATATTCCGGCTGAATTATGCATAAATCTACTATCTCAAGTTGAGTTTCAGGTGGAAACATCACAAAAAAGGTTATGTAGTACTAGTATCTAGCTACTAGATCAAAGTTGCTCTAGATCTAGAGTTATAGCTTGATTTACAAACATAGCCAAAGAAAAAGATTGTAATGATAGTTGTTGTAAGCTATGATTATCTCTACTAAGAAGTTTTCGGACGCACTTTTTATTTCCTTAATTGCAGTTTAGTCACTCTGAGAGTGAGATTATAACTGTTTGTCATTTCATGCTAATTCCATTGCTGTCTTGTTGAGCAATACATTTCAGTTTCTCTATTGTTTCTAATGAGACATAAATCATTGTTAGGTGAATTATTACAACGTAAGAACACTTTAGTTCTACTTAATTTCATGTTGCAGTTGGATTCAGACCCTCATGTGACATAGCTCCAGATCTTAACTAATTGATTAATATTATATGGTTGATTAACGAATCTAGAATCCAGACGTTATTGCCCAATTTACATCACGTGAAGGCCATAATTTGTTACTTTATATTGATATGCTGGATGTATTTGATAAAGTATTAATATGCCACATCTACTAGGTTCAGGGTTAAGAACTCTTCTCACTTCTCAGGACTCTGACCTACTTTCTAGCTTTCCTGGTATATTATCGAAGTAAAAAATGACTACAAATCTACAACTTGTAGTTCTTGCTCATTTTGTGTCAGACAATTTTTGTCTCGAGCCATTGGAATATGGTAACATATCCTTGATTCCTTAAGTAAGATCTCTTTGAAGGATTTGAATTTTGAAACCTTTTTTAAAGTATTTGAATATTTACCTGTGTTATGTAGTTTGAACCAATATCAAGTTTGTCTTGGTTTAATGGTCGGAACTTGTACTCATAACCTTAAAGTCATGAGTTCAAGTCTCATTAGGAGCATCTTACATGTAGAATTTCCTTATTCTCCCCCTACCCTCAAGGTGTCTAGCTTTGAATAGGTTGAATGTACTATGACCTACCAAATAAAACAAAAATTAAAATTTTCGGTTATTAATAAGGGTAATATGGAAAAGTTTGCCTCACTAAATATAAAAAGTAACTTATTTTACTATATTGGATAATCTAGTATCTATTTTGTTCAACTTACAAATTCAAAAAATTGAGAAAACTTCAGAAAATTTTGAATAAATTTAGGAAATTAAACTTGAATAGAACATGCCCTCGAAATCCTTACTATCCAAGAACGTAGTGAACATTTGTTAATTTAATTTTGTGATACATCTAAAGTTGACTGCAATCTTGAGTAGTCAAGTACTGAGTTTAGTACAACTTTGAAAGTAAAAACATGATGGACAAAATGAAATATCTTTAGAAAAAGGCGCATGGATTGGTGAGCTTAGATTGTCTTGGCAGTTTGTAGACAAATAAACGATATACTAAACGTAATGGATCGCAATAGCTTGATTCCCTCGTCATCTTAATTCACTTTAATTTTCTTTTTGCACTTGCCACTTTCCTTCACCAGCAATCCTTTTATTGTGTCATTGTCCTTCACCTTTTATTTAACCATTTAGATGCATTTCTGACTTCATAATACCATTACCACCACTATACCACATTGCACTCATACATAGCCACATTAAGCAGTAGTCACTTGTAGGTCGCGAAAGACGAGGAATGGGAGATTGGGGTCCGGTGTTCGTGGCGGTGGTGATGTTCATAATCCTAACGCCGGGGTTGCTCATTCAGATCCCCGGCCGCAACAAGGCGGTGGAGTTTAGTAGCTTCCACACAAGTGGACCTGCTATACTTGTTCATGCTCTTATCTATTTCGCTTTAATTTGCATCTTTTTGTTGGCCATTGGTGTTCATGTCTACATTGGCTAATCTCAGCTCATCGTTATGTCTTGAGTCGAGATTCCCATGTAAGCTATGTACAATTGACCATTCATTTTGTGATCGTCTTGTAAGTTGTAAAATTTATTTGATGATAAGGCATAACTTATGTGCACAATTAACACGTACAAGATGGAGTTTCCTCGGTCAATTTTATTCTTTTGGCTTGTCATTTCTCTTTGTTTTTCTCTCCTAACCCAACTGTTTTGCGGAAGAGTTCGTGTTTGTTATTGTAATGTAGAAGATTTATAATCTATTGCTTATACAAATTTTTACTTATTGAAGAAATTCTTTGAGTATTTGTGTGCGTTCTTTTGGTCCTACGAAGCCGATCAAATGATGCTCAATTTTTTTTTTGTTATTCTCAGGCTACCTATAATTTTTGGTAGTTGTTAGAGGATTGTATTGTTATGTAGTATAATTGATGGAGATAGATTTGCTTGATAAAAGGCTACCTAGAAACTTAATTGTTTTTTTTTGTCTTGATTTTGCTGTAATTCATTATATTCCTAGTTCCAGTGAGAATGTTTGGTTCCAAACCTAGATTTGCATGTCAAATGTGAAACTAGATTGAAAAAATTGTCCATTACCTGCCTTTTAGGGGTTGATAGTCATTCACTCAATTGGAACGGGGAATCAGATTTGGGGAAATCCCCACCAATATATCAGATTTTTAGTCGATTTGCGCTCCTTCATTACCAGACATCTACAAGTGAGCAATAAAGGGAGGAAAAAAATTAATTATATGGGACAAACTTCTTTTATAAAAGTACGTGCATTTAATAAAATCTTCGTGAAAATATTTCTTTTCTACAAATCAATGAGAGTTACCCAAATAACCAAATTGAGTAAATCATAAGTGATAAGTTAGCCATAACTGGTACAAATTGCTTAGCACCTGAAATGGTCCAATACAACTATGCACTTTCTTACTACTCGAAGTCTCGAAGTTAGTTTGAGGCTTTGAGCTTCACTTCAAAAAAAAAAAAAAGTTTGGGCTGAATAAGACAATGTTGAAGAAATGTAAGTGGGAAAGCTTTTGTCCGTCTTCCTATGAGCTACAGCCTTGGGCTTTTGCCACGGAAGTCTCATTTTAAAACCATCATAAAGGATACGAAATAACAATACACTCAACCCATCCAAAATACAATTCAACCTATATAATTCGCAACTAACCTCCAAATTTACAGCTTCTTAGTTTCGTACTTGGGAGTAAAACATTTTCTAGGATCCCATTTTTTGTTATAAGGCTATGTTCTTTTGGACTGAATTAATGAAAATTCGGTCGCCGGGCTGGGCCAGACAAATTCAATCCGATTCCTGGGCCTTCGCTTTATTGATTCGCTTCGGGCTTAGTTTCTCTCACATTTTTCATTCACTTCGATTCGGGCTTATTCGCTCGCTTGCCTGGTTCACACCCGGCCTAATTCAGTCCAAAAGAACAGAGTGGGACAAAGGATTAGAAAGAAAAACTAAGGTGGAAAAGAGTTTTCCATCGCTTTATAAACATTTTCTTCAAAAATTTGAAGGAAAACCCATTTTCCTCCGCTCTCTAATTCCTAACCTCTCTACATTTTATTCCTTCTTAGCTTAATAGTTTTCCATGAAACCAAACAAAGGAAGATTAATATTCATTTACGTTTTCCAACGGAAATTATTTTTCATGAAAACCATTATCCATGGAAAACATTTTCCATCAAATCAAAAGACCCACCTATTTTGGTAATTACAACATTTGCTTTTTGGAGTTCAAACTCTAACCATATTTTTACACTTTTATAAAATGGAGTATAAAACATTATTTTATCTTATATTATTTCCTTTCAAAACAAAAAAAAAAGTCATAATATTTTACTGGATTCAACTATCATCTTTAATTTTTTTTTTTATTATATAGTTAGAGATTACAACAATTTAAATTATGCGCAGGAGATCATGAAAAGACAAACTATACAACTAGTAATCAACGGAGGGAGTATTATAAAGACAGATTGCTATTTCTTACTTATATCAAGACTATATAAGAAATACACATTATTTTTTCCCAGCAATCTAAGTGTATATTAAATTCCATAAGCTTCATTCCTTTAAAGAATAGATAATACATCAAAGAAAGAGAGGAGGAAGAAGATGAAAATATACTTGAATCATATGTGGTTCGCAAGTCGCAACTATTCTGTTCTCTAGTCTGGTGCACAGGCTCAATCACCAGGTGCACCAGTGGTAAAGAAGTATGCATTCACACACATCAACCATAGTCCGTAGATCTAGATACTGCTTGCAATTCTGAAATAAATGGCCACATTTATCAGAAATAGAGAACGGTATACGTGATTTTTTTTGTAGAAAATGATTAAATGAAGATCAAAGCAAACAATCTTTGACAACAAAAATAAAATTGTGGCCTAATATTTCGAAATAGCAGTACTACAGTGTGTGCACTTGAATCTCGTGCATTCCTGTCTTGCATACCTTAACATGAAAGAACAAATTGTTAACCCAGCACCTTCGCCGGGGCTCCAAGTATCCTTCAGGCTATAATAGAAATTTAAGCTGCAGAACAAGGAATGGCAACAAGGCTAGGACATGAATTGAACAGTGACATACTGATATACTACACCCTGATAGTCTTTCCGAACAGGGAACTTCCTCAATGCAGGACAAATTTAATACTCCGTCCTCAAATAAACTTCATTTTTGGTAGTTTATTTGTAAAGAGTCAGGAGTTTACCAATTACCAGTAAGTTAAAAAAACTGATTGAGAGAGATGCAAATACATTTCACATGGACTGCCCAAAAAAAAAAAAAACAGGATGTTTATTGAGGACAGAAGAAGTAGATATAAACTATAAAGAAAACATGTATGGAAATAGTTTGTCATAAGATAAAAGTCTCAATATAATAGAATCTTACACAATAGTACATCATCAATTTGATCTTTTACTTGTGCAGAAATGGAGCTGAAACAGAGCAACACAATCTAACAAGGATTTTGTTTTAGAAAGAGAAAGAAAGAAAAAAAATCCCACCCTTCCCTCCATATGTATACTATAAGGCTAGCCATACTATTTCATTAGAACATCTGCTGCCTTCTTAAACATAGAGATGGATGTCAAGGAATACAAGGAATAACATGAGGAGCAAACCATAGATAACACCATGGAAAAGGATGGATCCAACACTGGTCTTCATATTCATGAAACCGACTGATTGTTGCTTTCCGGGTACTTGAATGATCAAACCTGGTTGGAGGAAGGCAAACAGGGCTGAAGCTATGAGCGTTGAAGCCCAGTCTCTCATCTTCCCTGTATTTTAGCAAAAATTTCTCTGCACTTCACAGTGTGCACTGATGACTACTTTGTGAGGCACCAAAAAAAGTGAATAAGAGCAAGGCAAGGGCCGGGAAAGAAAAGGAGAGCCAGAAAATGAGAGCCAGAAAATGAGAATGTAAAGCAGACCCAAAGTTATTGTGCAAGTGCTTTAAGATATGAAAAGAGAATAAGATATTCACAAAGCTAAATGAAAAGGAGAATCAATTAATCAACTTTCCCTCCTAGCATTATCTCATGACTTTGCGTTGATAAGGTAGCATAATTCTTTTCAGTATTCAATGTTCACATGCAGTTTTTATGGGTGTATCTGGTTATGTTTCCAGTTTATAGCTGCCCATAATTGCAGCTTGGTTTTGATAGCTAAATAACTCTTGCTCACCCATCAATTTCATGGGCTAATATGAGGTGCTAATATAGTTTAGTGGCTATAGGAAGACAAGGGACCCTACCGCAAATAAACTTTATTCTACTTGGTTAAAGAATACTGGCATGTCCATTCTACTAAGCAAGAGTCAAATTGAGGCCTTTCTAGTGGTGTGTAAAGTAGCAAACAGGAATTTCTAGAATTCTGTATTAATAGTTAAGGATTAAGGAAAAAAAAAAGCTTAGATCCTGTGCAATACGATCAACTACTCAGCGGAAAGCTAGTCATATTATGTCCTCTTTTGTGTCTGAATTGGACACCTGCATCATAGATATGTTTCAAGGCAGGGATCCCAGGGCACAATATTTGCTGTCAAACTGAAATAGTGGGGATTAGAGAAAAATAGATCACTGGGACCCAATCATCTTGGCAGGAAGGAGGGAGTATAATACAAAATAATTAAGATATATCCGAATTCAATAATGACAATTTTATACAGTAAGAGTTCTCATTAAGAAAAGATTTCCGTAGAACAAAGACAAGGAGTTTATTGACATGATTTAGTCTTCACTCTACAATATAACAATTCGAGGAATCATATGTTATTGTCGTTATATATTTGAACCTTTATGCGTCAATTCAATAAAGAAAGTTATTCATCTAAACTACTACAGCTGAAGTAGCTTGCAGTATAACCCCTATTTTGTTATTCACCAAGTCGTCCATTCTGTTGAAATTCATACAAGTACTCAGTATGGTTTTTATATTTCGAGAAGCTTATATTCTATTTTCTGCAGGCAAAAGCAATTTGTATTGGACAACAGCCAAAAAAGAGGAAATAAAATGAGTATACCCCTTATTTATGATTCTCCATGCCTGGTTTCCATCATATTATGTTAGGAACTTAGGATCTCAGCCTCAATCGCATCGTATAGTTCATGGATTCCATGCTTGCAGGCTGCAGCTGCCACAACACGAGTCTTTGTAATAATTCTTGACTTATCAACACCTTTGTTCCTAGCTATAATCCGCCACAGTAGCTTGCAGGTTAAATAATTTAGGATGTTACTAGTGCGGTCATTGAGATGGTACATGCGCAACACACATCATATCGTCCAATTGGACAATGAAATGCGCATAAAACTCATGGTCTCTGCATTCACCTTCGCACGAGCCCACAGCTCAAACATACAAACATAATGCTCTACAACAGGCATGATACCACACTCTTTGGTCATGAATTCAAAGTAATTTAAACCTTCATCCACTTTATGTGTTTGAATGCAAGCACTCAATACCCCAACAAATGTGATTGCATCAGGCATCACCTTTTCCTCCATCATCTCCTCAAAGAGTGCCAATGCCTCTTCTCCACACCCGTGCACACCCAAGCTCGAAATCATTGAGTTCCATGTCGCTAAGCTCCTTCTCTCCATCCTATCAAACACTTTCCTCGCCTCTTCTAAACTACCACACTTACTATACATGTCAAGGAGGGCCGTCCCAAGGTAAACACCCAATTCAAACCCATTCTTTATAGCATAATCATGGACCCAAGACCCTAACTCAAGACTCCCAAGCTCGATACACGCTCTCAACAAGCTAACAAGAGTAAACTCATTAGGTCTTACTCCTTCCACCTGCATTTCTGAGAACAATTCAAACGCCTCTTGAGGCCTTCCATTTGCCACATACCCATTAATCATAGCAGTCCAAGAAACCACATTTCTCACAGGCATATCATCAAAAACCCTCCTAGCACAATCCAACTCCCCAAACTCAATCAAACCCGATACCATCGTCGTAAGAGAAACAACATTTCTCACAGGCATTTCATCAAACACCTTGCGTGCACACTCTAAATGATCACATTTCAAGTACATATTCAAAAGGGTATTCTTAACAAACATATCTTTACCATAATACCCAGTTTTAATCGCCATAGCATGAACCTCCTTCCCCTTTTCAACGGCAGAAGTAACAGCGCATGCTTTTAAAACGAAGGGAAAGGTGAATTTATCGGGTGCGACGCCGGTGCAAATCATAAGATTGTAAAGAACAAGAGACTGAGAAGATGAGCCGTTGATTGTGTGAGCTCTGATGATGAGATTCCAAGTGAAGGTTGAAGGAGAAGGGATTTTATGGAAGATTGAAGTGGAGTAGTTGAGATTACCATAGGAAGAATAAAGGCGGAGTAATTGGGTAGCAAGAAGATGATTAGAGGTGAGATTTGAACGGATGATTTTAGCATGAATTTGGGTTAGGTGTTGTGGAGTGGTGCAGTTTTGGAGGAGAGAGAAAGGTTGAAAATTGTTTGGAGAAGAGAAAAGATCAGGTGAAGAAGAAAAGCATAAGGCCATGGAAAACAGCAGCAACTCAAAAACTCACAGCAGTGAGCAGGTGGTGCCCAAGAGATGCGTCCGCGGGTGGATTAGGCGGGGTCCCTGCTCTCCCATGTTGTTCACTCGTCTATCAATACGTAGGCTGCAGGTGTTAGGCCATGTTCTCTCCCTTCAAAATAAGGTGATTTGATCTGAACTTTTTTAAGGTAATCTAGTCTGATCTACTTTAAATAATTTTAATTAGAGTACTCTTCTAATTAATAAAGAGCAAAGGAAGTATAATTTATAATTCGTAAAGACCGAAATTAACAAGGTTTTATTTGGTTTTGTCTAAATTTTTCTAGTCTAATTTGGTATATAATTCTAATAAGTATAGAAATAAATTCCTGAGATAACATCTGTTAGAAAAAAAATTCCTCAGATAAGGTGAATAAAACATATCTAGTCCCTTCCACTTGTTGCAATTTTCTTTCAAAGGTAAGATAGAGAAGTCATCCCATTCTAGTGATCGGGGGTCGGGGGGGTGGGGAGTCTTAGTGACTGAGGGGGTCGAGGACCAAGAAGTGAGCCTACTAAATTGAAATGTCACATAAGTTGGGGAAAATGTGTCTATATTAAAGAATATCAACTTGATATAAAAAGTGTGTGTAGTTCTTAAGTCTTAAGATATGGAGATGGTCACTTTGATTGGAACATGAATTTTATAATTCCTACAAAAAGGCTAGATTACAAAATACTCAATTGTTTATATGATTAGGTGCAAACCACTTAATCTAAATCAATATTTTTTATTGATTAATTTAGATTTATTCTGTATATACTTTGAATATTCTTAAAGAATAAGGAGAAAGACTCTTGGCCAATTCCTTGTGGTTCTCGTGTGTCAGCTAATTCGGTTAAATAAGTCACACTTTTTTGAAACCAAGGGGCACTGTTTCTTCGATAAAAACAATCGAACCGAATCGAACTAAACCGATTGAAATCAACCGAATCAATCGAATCGATTGCAACGAACCGAACCGAACTGAAATGATTTATTAATAATAATTTTATCACTAAACATAATAATAATAATAATAATTATTAAATAATAATAATAAATTATTGTGATATAGATGGAGTAGTCCGTAATAAACAGATAAACTAATAATTTGACGAACAAAATTAGAATATCGAAATATAGAATATACTTTATCACCAAACGCTTAAAAAGAATGTTAGAAATTTAATAGGATGTGTACATTATATTTAACAATTTTCAATTTAAGAAAAAAATACAAAGGAGAATCTTTATGAAGGAAAAAACGAGAGAAACGATAATACTATTATTTTGCCTATTAGTTCAACTATCAAAACGTGTATTTTTTTGTTTATCATTTCAACAATGACAAGTATTATTGTTGTTATTATTAATAGTATTATTATTGTCATCTATTAAAAAGTTTATACTTTGAACAATGACAAATATTATAGAAATGTGTACGTCTTAAACTTGAATTATCATTTCAATGTAATTAGCAAAATCATATAGCAAAAAAAAGAATTAGCAAAATAATAATTAGCAATATAATTAATATTAATAATAATAATTAATAATAATAATAATAATAATAATATTAATAATAATAATATTATAAGCAATAGTAATAGGAGTAATAATAACAATAATAATAATAATAATATAATAATAATTGTAATGATGATATTAATATTTATAATAGTAATAGTAATAGTAGTAATAATAATAATATAATAATAATTGTAATGATGATATTAATATTTATAATAGTAATAGTAATAGTAGTAGTAATAATAATGATAATAATAATAATTATCATTGTTTTATTATCATATAATAAAATTACTGAACTGAACTGAACTGAACTGAACTGAACTGAACGCAACTGAACTGAAATGAATTGAACTGAACTGATTGCAACTGAACTGAACTGAAAATAATCTGGGGAGAACAGGCCCTAAAAGGAAAAAATTTACTAAACCTAAACCAAAAAAAATTATGATCCCATCACTTAACAAGAAACAATCTTCACCAAAAGCCCAAATATTACTTGGGAGATTATATGTGGTACCTTACTATTTAATTGTTCGAATGGTACCAGGAGCTTTTAAAATTCACATGGCACGTCTCAGTTATTGACATTTCTATGTGGTAGAAGCTCAATTATACTACCTCCCACCACTATAACCATGCCAAATTTTACAAAATGATTGATTGATTAAGTCAATTTTTAAAGGAGGCTTTGTGAGTTTGGTTGGTGACAATAATGTTGGTGTCAACTGTGAGAAGATGGCTTATAGGTGACGAGAATTAGCATAAGTATTTGAGATGATACCACATAAAAATGTCAATAAGTAAAAGCTCCTAATAATATCACATTAAAAAGACAACAATACAAGGTTACCACATAAAATATCAAAATTATCATGATGGTCATAATAAATACTCCTAAGTCCTAAATTTCTCATAGTAGCACCACAAAATTTTCATAAATTTATCATATTTAAGAATTTGATGTACTTACCCATAAACTTCCCACCTGAAATAAACAATTAAAAATAATAAAGGGATATTATCTCAGATAACCCTGACATATCAGCCTTTTTCCCAAATAGCCCTGACTTTTTTTTCCCACATGACCCTAAACTTGTATTTTGTCATTAAACCTAACAAAATTGTTAACGGTGTTAACTTTTTTTAATTAAACCCAGATTTCTCTTGTTCGTCATCATCTTCCCTCTCTTGTTCTTCATTTCCACAGTACCATGATACCATCACCAAAAACTGTAGAAAATTTGAACCCTAAACAACCCCAATTCGAACACAAAAGGCCCCAAATTCGAACAACCCAAAATTAGCAGAAGAATCGAACACAAAATTAAAGAATCAGTACGCAATTGATGGCAGTACCTCACGCAATTAAAAAACAAAAAAAAAGAAAACCAAATTGATGGCAACCCCTCACGCAATTAACAACAATTAAAAAACAAAAAAAAGTAATAATGTTTGACATGGCAGCAAAAGCAGTACCAGGTAATTGATGGCTGCCAAACAAAAACAAAAATCAAACCCAAAAAACAAAATCACCTGTTTTTCCTTTTACGAAATTGTGTAGAAAAAGCCGGGCAAATTCGACCAAAAACCTACGCATATTCGAAGCGAGAATTCAAGCCCTAAAAATCGATCGAGTTTCCCCCAATTCCAGGCGGAATTGGACCCCTGAGATTGTTAACGCACAAGCACCTAGTTGCCATTTGAAGAACACTAACGCCGACCCAGCTGGAGGAACAATATGGGTCGGATTCATGGCGGAATTGGAGGAGTGATGCGGGGTCGTTTTGGAGGGAAGAAGAAGAAGGGAGGAGAGAGAAAATGGTGGAAGTGAGGAGAAAGAGAGGGAGGAGGTGAAGATCAACTTCCATGGAGGAAGAAAAGAAGAAGAAAGCAGGCGGGAAGATGGCAGTGTTTGAAGGGAGAGGTGACTTTGTAAGCTGCTTGTGGTTGTCATTTAGAGGAGAATGGTGACGTGGAAGTGGAGGTTGTTGCCGGAGTAGGGGATGAGTTGTCAGAATTATCGCCGGAAACGGCGGAGGAGCAGAAGCGAGTTAATTGCTTCATTTTGTTTCTTTGATTTTGTTTTTATTTTTGATGATTTAGTTTGGTGAGAAAGGAAAGAGGTTTGATTAGAGGGGTTGTTTTAATATCAAAACTAGTATTTAGGCCCGGGCGATGCCCCGAGATTTCTCTGTGCTACAATTTAGTAGTAGTTAAATAAGTCATCTCATTCTTTTCAAAAAAAAAAATGGTCATCTCATACTCATTTAAAAAAGTCATCTCATTCATTATATGAATTTCAAAAGTTTTCCATTCATATATCATCATTAATTTTGATTAATTAAGCAATAATAGTATGGTGGAGTGATGGTTGGATCTCTTTCTTCCATACTTGAAGTTATGGGTTCGAATCTTCACGTTAACAATGCTTTTTTTTTTTACTATATGAGAAAGACGTGGATAGAGTGTTATTGAATGAGGAATGGTGACACGTGGCACATATACGTTCTTAGGAACGCTTTTTAATATATTAGTATAGATTAGACCTGATCAAACACCGGGCCGGGCCGGGTTGGGGCCGGGCCGCGCCAAAAAAAAAGTGCCCATCTTGCGGGCCGGGCCGGGCCGGGCCCAAATCCGGGCCAGAAAATTGTGCCCAAAGCCCGGTATTTCGGGCCGGGCCGAGCGGGCTTTTGCGGGCCTAAACGGGCCGGGCCCAAATTTTAGGCTAAAAAGTGTTTTTTTTGCTTGTCCAAAGCCCGCCCAAAAAAAAAAAAAATTTTGGCCAGGCCGGGCCCGCCCGGCCCGCGGCCCAAAAAAAACGCCCAAGCCCGCCCAAAAACCGGGCAGCGGGCCAGGGCCGGGCCTGGGCCGGAGTTGATCAGGTATAGTATAGATTTTATGAGTACTTTTTTTTTCTTTTTTACAAAGAGATAAAGACATTAAAGAGTGGATGAATATTAAGAGAAAGAAGGATGAATTCTCGGAAGATATGAAGAACAAAGAGAGAAAAGAGAAGAGATGAAGAACAAGAGAGATAAAGAAGGATGAATGTTTGAAAATAGTTAACGTCGTTAACAATTCCGCCAGGTTTAATGACAAAAATCACGTTCAGGGTTATCGGAGACAGGGCTGCCAAAGTCGGGATTATATTGGAAAAAAACCTATAAATCAGGGTTATCTGAGATAATATCCCGATAATAAATATCGCACAGCTACTCTACTTATTTTATATGTCTATCTGTAATGTGTAGATTGCAATAAAAGTTTTTCCTCACTCCAAAGCAAGTTACACTTAAAAATCTATTAATCTTGGAATGTGTGGTAATTACTACTCCGTAATTAGTAGCGAGATTGTCCTTTTTGTGCTTGGTGCTTTGCTTTCCAAATAGTCAAAATATTACTTACTCCACAACGCAAACAAATTGTCGCACTTTCCTCTGTTTTATCTACTCCTTCACAGTCTCACTCGTCAAGTCAGAAGACACTACTAGAAAGACTAGAGACACTCCCCATCCTCCCACCTCTCCCACCTGCCATCAATTTTCTCTCTCCTCTTTTTTTTTGCGTTTCCTCATTTCTTTCACCGATTAATTACCCCCCAACAAAAAAAAAAAAAAACCAAAAATCTCAAAACCAACATCAAAAGAGTAACCGGTAACCGGTAAGCGGAAGAGAGAGAATGGCAGATTGGGCACCAGTATTGGTAGGAGTAGTACTGTTCGTGTTGCTGTCACCGGGACTACTGGTACAAATACCAGGTTACAACCGATCTATTGAGTTTGGAGGTATGAAGACTAACGGCAAAGCCATCTTCATTCACACTCTTATTTTCTTTGCTCTTTATGCTATTCTCATCGTCGCCGTTCATTTTCACATCTACACCGGCTGATCCAACGGCTACCCTTCTTTTCAATTTAAATATTGTTGTAATTTGTAAAAGTAAAACCCTGCTTTTTTAGTATTTAAGCAGAAGACTAATGATCATTGCCACTTTTTGAGTTTCTTTTTATTCTCTTTGGTTGTTAAATTTGTGGTATAAAAAGAAAACAGTAAAGATTGGCTTCTTTTTTATCTTTACTTTCCGCTTCTCTTATCCTTTTACTTTTTGATTCCTTTTCGATTTCTTTTCACATTCATGGTGGGATTTTTAATCGTTTTAGCACCCAAACCAAATACATATTAAATTTTAATTTTACACTAGATCTCTCATTAATTAGCCACCTGATATTACATACGATTTCGATTTTAGCATATTTGTTTGGCGATTTTGCAATTGAGGGAAGATGAAAAAGAGCTCACATATAGAGATAAACAGAGAGGTTATTTTCTTATTGTTCTAATTAAATGTGTTCCATTTGATAGATTCCCCATTGATTGTCTCATGTATATTGTTTGTTTGTTGTGGATTTTGAACTCAATTTTGTTTGTGTTTCGAGAGCTCATTCATCTTACACTAGGCATGGTACACCCAAGACTAATTTTTTTTAGTACATTTTGCTCATTTGGATGTTTTCAAAGGAGCAATGAGCAAAAAAAAAAAAAGACTTGGTGTACTATGCTCACGATACATACACCCGGATATATGATAAATTTTTTTGGTGTTTGGATGAGTGTTCTTTGTTCGTCCACTAATTTTTGGATTACTTAATAACAGAAGCCCTGTTTCGTATTAGGGTTAGTTTCAAGTTTTTGGTTTCACCATATTGAAAATCATACGTTAAGGTAGTCATACTCAATGTGATTGCATTTTCTTTTAAAATGACAACAGAAGATACGAGACTACTTTTTCTAGTTTTCACATCTTAGTGAAATCCGAAAACAAGAAATGATGATGAATGAATGGACTCGACACACATAATAGTGTAGTTGCTGGTCAAAACAATTATGGTCAAAAGTCTTCAAGTTTGATCATAATTGTTGATTAATAGAGATTTAGGACATACAGTAACACAACAATTTTTGTTAGCTTTTAGACGTAGGAATTCAAATTAAGAATAAAAGCCCGTTTGGGCTGGATGTTTGGCGGCAACCAAGGCCCGAACACAAGCCATTATGCTTAAGCATGTCATCTGGTGTGGAACAAGTTGCAAGACATCTAGTTGTAGATAAGTCTTCGCCAAGAGTAGAGTTGATAAACGCTACATCATCACAACCAATGACAGTGAACTTATTTGCAGTGCTTGAAAACACAAATGGGGAGGTTCCGAGATCCATAAATATTGCATTTATTAATTCATTGGATGTCACAGCCTCCTCTCCATAGCATCTTTTGGCTAAGAAGTTATTAGTTCGTATCTGAGTATCCGATATTTCTACGATCTCGAGGTTGCCTGCCTCACTCACGAGTCACGAATGGCTTTGGAGGGTTGAAGGTGGTGTTACATCTAATGTTATACCAGTATCCCATTGAACATTCCCCATCTAAGCCGATACCAAAAGGGTAGGGAATGGTTACTTTGCCGCACCTAGTTGGACAATCAGGCTTTGCAATGGGAGTGGAAACAAAGCCATAAAAGAATGAGAGAGAACACCTGCACCTTGAACATATTGTACTTATTATTCTAGTATACTACTAATTGGAAGTTTCAGACTGTGTTTTATAAGGATAAGCTTTGGCATGTCAGAACACTTCAGAAAAGGGGTGGTCCACGTTCTTGAAATCGATCAAATTAGACAGAGTAAAATATTTGGACTTTTTAACACAACGTGGTGTGATGGATGAATTAAGTCAAGGACTCAGTTAGGAACTATATAAATTTGCGGTGCAATTAATTTCCACCATTGAAAAAACTATGTTCCATTATTTAAAAACCAAACAAATGACAATGGGAAATATATATATTTCACGAAGTAATCTAGTTTCATGAGCTACATACTGTTGGGCTATGGATTCTGTATGGGTACATCTAAGCCTGGTGTCGGACAGATTTTATATGGCCGACATGGGCAACTAGAGACGCGATCTCACCAAGAGCATCCAAGCCATTCCTGATAAGTAGGCCGAGATGGTGTTCGCGGCCACACTAAAGGACAAAACAAGGGAATCTTCCCTCTGACCAGACTCACCATAGTCGTACACGTGACAAAGGATTACGCATCCTGTCAGATGAATAGTACTACTATAAATAGCCAAATGGTACTATTCAACAGGTACATTCTCTCACACTCAGAGTTCTTCTCTCTCTCTCTCTACTTTCTCACTCTACAAATCCTTATCGGACACATACCGACTTGAGCGTCGGAGGGGGTTTCCTCGCCCCCCCGAGGGTAGTTTACGTTTGTCTTCCTTGCAGACTTCCAGTTCCGGACGCCCACTTAATTACTGACGGACATTTCAGTGTCCGCCACCGTTTCAACACCGAAACAACTTGGCGCTAGAAAGAGGGGGCTCCCATCTTTGTGAAGCAGTCATGGATAAGACAAGCAATGCAAGTCGTGGACCACCAGGGTTTGAGATCGGACAAGGATCTACTCAGCCAGCTATTACCGGACCACTGGGTGCACCCCAGTTCAATACAAGGGTGCCCGAGAACAATAATGAGCATCAAGCTCCTGAGAACAATGTATCTCAGGTAAATCCAAATGGAGTTCCAATCAATCTGGCTCAGCTGAGTCAATTCTCTCCGGAGCAGTTGAACACGGTAGCATCCTTCATCCAGATGCTAGCAGATGGTAATACTCCAACCCCCAATGCTAGAGTACCCCGTAAACGATTACCGCCATTAGGGGGAAGAAATGCTGATGGTACGCCAGTAAGAAGAATGCGTTCCTTCACTCAAGAGGGCCGACAGTTGGAAAGACAACTGGAGGACTCTGAGTATGAAGAGACATTGATGGAAACAAAAGAGCTTGACTATTCAGAGGACGAAAACCAAAGTCGCTCGTACCGAGAGTACAACACCCATGGTGCTAGTAACTATTCGGTTGGCGGACACCTGTTGATCAAGCCCAAACTCTCTCCATTCAAGCCAGAGATTTTAAACCACCCGATGCCAAGAATCAAAATGCTGTCATGCAAGTACGATGGTAGTTCAGACCCCGACGACCACATCGCGGCTTACGAAGGACACATGTACTTGTACACGCAAATAGATGCCATCTGGTGCAAGGTATTCCCGTCCACTCTCACTGGCATCGCTCAGACTTGGTTCAAGAGTCTTAAACCTGGTAACGTATCCAGTTTTTCTCAGCTTTCGTCCATGTTCAGTACTCATTTCGTAAGCAATAGGCGCCGCGAGCGCACTACTGGCGAACTGTTGTCGATAAAGCAAGGAGAGACGGAATCCCTCCGTGACTATATTGGACGTTTCAACGTTGAGGCCGTATCCATTCCTAGGCTACAACAGGATGTGGCAGTTCTAGCACTGATGACTGGACTGAGAGAAGGATCTGCATTCAGAAGTTATCTGGGCCGAAAGACTTTCACGTCATTAGGGCCAGTGTTGGGCAAAGCAAATGATTTCATAAGAGGAGAAGAATTCGACAAGGTAGCTAGCAGCCAGCATCGCGAGTCCGACAAGAAGAAAGAGGATAAATCACGGAAGGATAAGGGTCGCGAAGCTGATCGTGGTCGGGATGAAAGAAAAGAATCCAATATGGTCAAAAAAGGAAATGACCGAGAACGAGATGGCCGGGAAAAAAGCGAACGCAAAGATAGATTTGACGCGTACACCCAACTCACTACTTCCCGGGCACAAATATTCACCACGAACAAAGAAAGTGACAAATGGCAGAGACCAAGAAAGATGTTTCACAAGAACCGTGATAAGACTAAGTGGTGTGATTTCCACGACTGCCGCCACCTAAAGGATAATCTGGAAGACCTTATCCGCAGAGGATACTTCACTCAGTATAAAGCTCAGACCAATGAAGGTGATTTGGTAAAGGCTAGAGATCAGAATGTTCAATCTCGGATAGGTGAAATACATGTGATTAGTGGCGGCCCAATTCATGGCGGAAGTGTCGGCGGGCGAAAGCTAGTCTAAAGGAATTCGACATCGTAAACTTTAATGAGAGTTGCCGTGGAGAAAGCCACCACCATGCCTAGCCATGTCATTCTCGTTAGAAGATGCGAAACATGTGATATATCCTCATGACGACCCACTGGTGGTCACCTTGAAAGTTGCAAACTGCTTGATTCATAGAATTTTGGTGGACGGAGGAAGTTCCGCTAATATTTTATTCCTATCTACTTTCGAGAAGTTACTGATAGGCCGGGAGCACTTGCAACCAGTCCGGTACCCAGTGATCGGATTCACTGGAGCATCCGCAATACCATAAGGAATTATAAAGCTACCGTCGGGGTTGGCGAGAACAAGGAAGCCAGAGATGTGATGGTCAATTCCCGGTGGTAGATGTTCCGGAGCATATAATGCAATAATAGGAAGACCGCTAATTCACGATGTTCGGGGAGTGGTATCTACTTATCACTTAACCATGCCGTACGTATCCAACCGGGAACGACAAACAAGATAAGAGGAAATAAAGAAACAAAGAAAGTCATGCTATTTAACGGCTCAAAACAAATGTCAAGAAGAAGGTTACCTGTTGAAGAATCATGTCCGCCAACAAGGAAGGAAAAGAGAGCTAAGAAAAAGGCCGCGGCAGAAGAGCAATCTGAGAAAAAGAATGACAATGCCATGGAAGTAACCATGGAGGAGCTAGAAGCTCGACCAGAGGATTTGCCAAGGCCCAAGCCTGACGGAGAGTCCAAATTAGAAATGTTGGCGGATGATCCAGAAAGAACCGTGGTCGTCTGAACGGACATGGACCCGCAGGTCGAGATCAACTCCGGTGACTCTCCTACGAGAGAACGCCGATGTATTCGTGTTCTCGGCGGATGAGATGCCTAGGAATAGACCCGACCGTGATGGTCCATCGTCTAAATGTCGACAACTCCTGTTCGCCCATCAAGCGAAGAAAAGGAATTTTTCAAGTAGAAAAGAACAAGGCCGTCAGAGAAGAAATTAATAAATTACTGGCGGCTGACTTTATTGAAGTTTGTGATTACCCAGAGTGGTTAGCAAACGTTGTTATGGTGAAGAAGTCAAATGGCCAATGGCGGATGTTGATTTCACCGACCTTAATAGAGCGTGTCCAAAAGACTCGCTATCCCTTGCCAAGGATTGATCAGTTGGTAGATTCCACTAGCGGCCATGCACTATTAAGCTTCATGGACGCGTTTTCAGGGTATCACCAAATCAGCCTTCTCGAAGCTGATAGGAAGAAGGCTGCTTTCATCACAGACTGTGGAGTTTTCAACTATAAAGCAATGCCTTTCGGTCTGAGGAATGCCGGAGCCACGTACCAAAAATTAGTCGATAAAGTGTTCGCGGACCAAAAGGGAAGAAACATTGAAGTCTATGTAGACGGCTCAATCGTCAAGAGCAAAACAGACCGTGAACACCTCGATGACTTAGAGGAGACTTTCAGCACTCTGAGAAGGTACAAGATGAAACTCAACCCAAAGAAATGTGTATTTGGGGTGAGAGCCGGAAAGTTTTTGGGTTTCATGGTCGCAAAAAGAGAGGATTGATGCCAACCCGCACAAGGTACGAGCTATTATGGATCCGCCGTAACCAAAGAATGTCAAAGATATCCAGAGGCTTACTGGAAGGATGGCAGCGTTAACCCGTTTTATTTCAAATTCGGCCGATAAGGCCCTTCCCTTTTTTGCATTATTAAGAGGAAACAAAAAGTTTGAGTGGGGCGAGGAACAAAGCCAAGCTTTCATCGCGGTCAAAGAGCACCTCAGAGCTTTGCCCACAATCACTCGACCAGAGACGGGAGATACGCTACAATTGTATATCACGGCCTCACCGAAAACCATCGCGACTGCTTTTGTTGGTTGAAAAGGAGAAGAGGCGTGCGCCGATATATTTTGTCACCATATCTTGAACGGGTCCGAAAGCCGCTATCAACTGGTCGAGAAGATGGCTTTGGCTGTTATAATTGCCGCTAGAAAGCTCAGGCCGTATTTCGATTGTCATCCCATTCAAGTCTTAACTAATCAGCCACTGGAGAAGGTATTACAAAAGATGGATAGCTCTGGGCGCCTTTTGAAGTGGGCTGTTGAATTGTCCGAGTACGACATCCAGTACAAACCTAGGACCGCGATAAAAGCCCAAGCATTAGCGGATTTTATCGTAGAGGCATCTTACGAAGAAGAAGAGCAAGTTGAAAAGAGCACTTGGATGTTGGAAGTGGATGGCTCATCGCCAGCCGAATGGCTCGGGGCCTAAGCATTGTCATGACTAGCCCAGAAGGAAACATTTTTGAGTACGCCATCAAGTTCACCTTTCCAGCTTCAAACAATGAGGCAGAATATGAGGCCGCAATCGCTGGAATAAGGATGTGCATAGCCGCTGGGGCTAAGAGCGTATGTCTAAAAACGGATTCGCAACTTGTTAATGGCCAGTTAAAAGGAGAGTTTGAGGTCCGAGAAGCCAACATGCAGAAGTATGTGGAGAAGGCCAGGGAATTGATAGCCCAGCTGGCTCACTTTGAAGTTCAAGCCATTCCTAGGGCTGACAATACTAAAGCGGACGCACTCTCAAAACTGGCAAGCTCTGATTCCTTGTACATAGAGAGATCCGTAACGGTGGAAGTTTTAAAAGAAAAAAGCATCACGAAAAAAACCGTGAGTGTAAATAGCGTCAATCAGCAAGGTGAATGGTTCAGTGAAATAGTGGCTTACAAGCTTACAGGTTCACTTCCCTCAAATGCTATGGAAGCCAGGAAATTAAAGCGGCAAGCTAGTTGGTATGTCATCTACCAGAGCGAGCTTTGTAAAAAATCCTTTAGCTTACCGTTGCTAAATGCGCGACGGCATGGGAATCCAGGAAGATATTGGAAGAAATTCATGAAGGGATTTGTGGGAATCACATCGGAGGAAAAGCGCTGGCATTGAAAGCATTGAGAGCTGGATATTATTGGCCGAGCATGTTGGCAGACGCACAAGGTTATGTCAAGAAGTGTGATAAGTGCCAAAAATTTGCTCCCATTATCAATAGGCCCGCGAATGACCTTCAACCCATAATGTGTCCGATACCATTTGCACAACGGGGTCTGGATATTCTCGGACCATTCACAACGGCCACTGGCGGTCGAAGGTTCTTGATTGTTGGTATCGACTATTTCACAAAATGGATCGAAGCAGAGCCGACAGCAAAGATAAAGTCAAACCAAGTCAAAAAGTTCATTTGGCAAAACATAATGACAAGGTTTGGTATACCAGCTGCGATAGTCTTTGATCACGGCGCGCAATTTGATTGTCGACCAATCAAGAATTTTCTATCGGAATTTAGGGTCAAGTTTGCATTTTCAGCCGTGTGTCACCCGCAGAGCAATGGGCAAGCTGAGGCCGCGAATAAACAAATCCTAGCAGCTCTTAAGAAGAAGCTGGATGAATTCAAAGGAGCATGGGCCGACATGGTGCCAGCAGTATTATGGGCCAATAGAACAACCGAAAAGAAAGCAACTGGAGAAAGTCCATTCAGATTAGCTTTCGGGACGGAAGCAGTTTTGCCAGTAGAGGTTGGTTTATCGTCCTATCGGATCAAGCACAAAGATCTGAAGAGCAATGATCAGGCTTTGAGAGAAAATCTAGATTTTCTACCGTAAGTAAGGTTAGTAGCGTAACTTAAAGCAAAGAAGATACAAGGATAGTATCAGCAAAGCTTACAACAAAAGAGTCCTAGAGAGGCCGCTAGCATTGGGCGATCTGGTATTACGAAGGACGGCCGCAACTGGAAAAGCTCATACAGAGGGAAAGTTAACAGCCAACTGGGAAGGACCATATCAGATAGCTAAAGAAATTAGTCCCGGCTCTTTTGCGCTTAGAACAATGGATGGCATTGAACTTAAAAACTGCTGGAATGCAAGTGTCTTAAAGAAGTACTATGTTTAGATATCTTATGTAATTGGCTTAGAGCCACTCGTTTCTTGTTTGAATAATTTAATGACCGTTAGCGTTTTGAGCGGTTATCTTTTATGATTGGATATATACAATGCAACTAAATGATACGCTATAAGCATTTCTAACGGCCACATAACAGGTCAAGCAAAAATAAAAACGACCATATAACAGGTCAAGTACCAAAAACGACCATATAACAGGTCAAGCATAAAAATGACCACATGACAGGTCAAGTGCAAAAACGGCCATATAACAGGCAAAGCCCTTATACGGCCACATAACAGGTCAGGCTTAAAAACGACCATATAACAGGCATCAAGTCCCAGTATTAGTTGGATTTTTTGTAAAGGACATCGATGCCCGCGATCTGACACGTTACCAAGTAGTCAAGATTGTAAACAAAAGCAAAACAAGAGAATTTATGCAAAAATGAAGCTTCATTACTAATTACTGGCATGGCGACCAACTACAAGCAAAAATGAAGGCAGCCATCAAAAAAGCGTCAAAGATTGATAACAGTAATTATAATTCAAAGCATATTCAGTTTACATGCCACTATGGGCCAAATTCAAACTTGATTAACAAAATTTTTAATTTTTTTTTTCTATTAATAGCTATTAGAGGCAACAGAAGAGCCTGGAGATGACCGCCAAAGACACCAGGGAAGAGTCGCTTCCACCTTCGGGACGGTAGGAAGGACGTTGGCAATTACATCCTCCTCACAGATAAAAGGCTCGCCTTCAAGGGGGCGCATGTGAACGCCTTCTGAGAACGCAACCTCAATCCGCTCCCAGTCAAAGGACGGATGGGTGTGGCAAACACATCTCTTCGCAGCCACCCATCCACCATCGTACCTCTCCCCCAAATGGCCTATGAACTCCTCAGAGCTTTTGAATTCCGTCACGGTTGTCTGACCAGCATCAGACTTGGCTTTTTCCACAGCAGCAACCATATCGGCCTTGACAACATCTAAAGCCGCCTCCAACTCAACAGACCTCTTCTCGGCCGCCTCCAACTTGGTCCCTTTGGCGCGTAAATCAGTCAACTCCACATCAATCACGGCTCTTGACGCCTTTTCAGCATCCAAATTCTGCTGAAGGGTGTCGGCATGAGACTTGACAGTATCAAGCTCTGAACGAAGATCACCTAGGGACTTCTCTTGGCTATCAGACAAGGCTTGATAATGGAGGTACTGCTCAATTAACTCAATGGCGGAGTTGTTGGTCTGCATCAAAAAGTCAAGATATAAAAAAAAAAAAAAAATTCTTACCACTGCCATATCATGGGCAAGTTGAAGCCGGGCGGCGCCACCAACTTGTCACGCCGGACAATCCATCGGCAATGAAGCCCTTTAAGCAAACGGTAACCCGAGTTCCACCGTTGGCCGGGATGTCGGCATAGAGGGACTCATCCTCCCTCACGTCCCAATTGGGTTGGTAGATCTTTCCCGGGACAGAAGGCGGGCGAGAAAAAGCAGCCTTCACTGCACTGCTCAGCATTACCTCCTTTTGCTCAATCCATTCATGAATCCGAGAAAAAATTCTCGGCCCAAGGTTTGTCAGGAAACTGGGGGAGCTGAGAATGTCATAGATTTTCTGACGCATGGAAGAGCCTGACCCCACTGCCGTCCCAATGCTGTCATCGGCAGCATTCAGAGGAGAAATCCTAGTAGTAGCAGATTCCCGGATAGGACTGCTCTCCAGAACATTAAGGACAGGCCCCAGCTGCCGAGTCTCAGAAGCAGCGGCAGCGTCCAAAGCTTGCCTTTTGCTGGGACTTTCAGTATCCGAGACCTCACGAGGCCGCCTCTGACCCACAGCCACGCTACCTCCGCCACGGCGGACAGGAACGTGAACGACAGGACGAGGAGATTCCTGGTCCCCACGTCCGACAGTTCGACCGGGAGCACGCCCGGGTGTCCGCCCGGCACGACGAACACTAACCCTACCGGCATTGCGGCCACCACGACCGCGATCAGCGCCACGAAGGCCTCCAGTGAGGCCGTGAATGGTGTCGTAATCAAAAACAGGGTCCTTAGGAGCCTTATACATTGGCTTCAAGTTTTCGTCTAACCCCAGCTCGTCGATATCTACGCTGAGAGGACCTGCAAAGTAAACCAGCAAAGATTACAATGGTAATTCAGCAAAGAGAAAAAAGATAAAGATGTCCTGTGTCGGACCATGAGTCAAAGAGCACACCTTCCGGATGGGTCCGGCAGAGGAATACAGCTGACAAAGGCTCATTTCCGAGTATATACTTGGCATTAGGAAGCTAAGTGTGGGGAATCCTTTCCTCCACTTTTTCACCATCGACAACCACAAAAGCGATCTCGGACTCAATGTAATCAAAAGCTTTCGTTTCATCCACCGACAAACCATAAGATGGCACATCCTCCATTCGAGTTACTGGTTTGGTAAAATGACGGTTGAGAGGAAAATTGTCTGGGACCTTCACCCAGTAGAAGGCCGGCTGCCATCCTTTCAAACCTGATAGCTTGGGATACACCGTAAGTTTGTTCTTGGCCGACATTAAAGACCACCACCCTTTCTCAGTCGACCCATTTCTTCGCAGCCAGTGAAGTCGACAGAAAAGATTTAACGTCTCGGGAAACCCCAAATAGCGGCACACCCATATATAGGCTATAATGTTTCTAATGGCTAGCGGCGTCAGTTGGGCAAGGCAGACGTTAAAGGCCTTTACAATCTTCACTAAAGTTAGATCCAAGGGGAAACGCAGCCCAAATTTCAAAATGATGGGCATAAACGGCAATGTGCCCTGTCGGGCACTTAGTAACTCTAGCTCCCTCATCTGGGACAACTAACTTATATTCAGCCGGGAAGCCGTACAATTCTTCCCCAACTCGACAATATTCCTTAGTTATGGCATGCTCTCGCCAAAACGAGCAAATTTTCACCGATTTGGGGCCACTGCTGTAGTCCACATGCAACCAAATCCCAGAGTGCAACACATCATCTCAGTCGGGAATCGGCTCAGGCCGCGAATCGGGAGCCATGCTGGAGCTTTCTCCCACAGCAATTTCAGACCGATAGGGCATTTGTTCACGTCCAGAGGTTGAGGGACCAACATCAGTCTCGTCCATGGTGGCGATAGAATCGTTATCGGAACCTAAATCAATAACAGGTGGATGAGAAGGGCCGAAATCATGAGCAAGGCGGTCGTAAAAATCATCCGCCACTACAACCCCAGCATCTGCTAAGTTATCTAACCAAGCATGTTCCCTTAAAGGCCGAACGTCAAGTCCGGGAACAGCCACAGGGGGAGGATTTCTAACGGTCCGGCGAGCTAAAATTTAATGTCTTAGTTCTCGAAGTGCTTGTCTATCACCGCTCATCCTCGCGGACAGATATTGGGAAGTCTAATTTTCTTGCTCAGGAGTAGAGCGGTCGTTAAGAAACTTAGATCTAAGTTCTCTATCCCTATCAGCAGTAAGTGGCAAGTCAGCTAGTAAGCGTGTTTTTCCTTCCCTAGGGCCTGGAGGTAGACGAACTATGTCCACAAGAAAGGGAAGAGGGAGATGAAGGGTCACTTTCGGACATAAGCTTATCACTCAAAGTATTTTGACTATCTGAGCGATCCGACATGCTTCTACAGAAAGAAAGAAACAAAAAAGAACAGTTGAAGGGAAGTTGGAAAAAGGTACCTGAGAAAGATCGACGGAAAATGACCAGAAAATCACGCTGGTTCCCAAAAAGCGCAGTGAAATATCCCAAAAGCACGAACAGAAGAATCCTCAAGTTATACAACGCCGGAGAAAGCAAATTTACCAGAAAGTTGAAAACTTTGAAGAAAACCCTTGAATAAACCCAGACGAAAAGAGGCGAAAACGTTAAAATTCCTCAGGAATAAGAGACGAAAAGTAACCTGGAATACTTTTATGGAAATTTGGTCACAAAAAGGCAAGATTTTGGCAAGAAAAAGGAGGTTTGAAGTTCTTGAAGAAACCGTGCAAACCAGAGAGTTTAAGGTTGAAGATGAAGAGTAAACAAAAAAAAATGAAAATGGCTTTATAAGGACGGAATTCAACGGCCAAGATTAGAAGACTCATCAACTACCCTGCTGGATGCGCGCCAAGTGTCAATCCCTAAATAAAAAATAAAAATGGGCGGGATTCTAGGAAAAAGTAATGATTACACTTTTTCGAAATTCGAAGTTCTCCCCAGGGCAACACGTGGCAACGCAGAATTTATTTTCAGCAGGCACAAGTTCGCTCGCGTCCACAATGCAACATCAATGCCGGTCACAACCCCCAATGATGCTGGGGGGGGGCTAGTTGTATGGGTACATCTAAGCCTGGTGTCGGACAGATTTTATATGGCCGACATGGGCAACTAGAGACGCGATCTCACCAAGAGCAAGCCATTCCTGATAAGTAGGCCGAGATGGTGTTCGCGGCCACACTAAAGGACAAAATAAGGGAATCTTCCCTCTGACCAGACTCACCATAGTCGTACACGTGTCAAAGGATTACGCATCCTGTCAGATGAATAGTACTACTATAAATAACCAAATTGTACTATTCAGCAGGTACATTCTCTCACACTCAGAGTTCTTCTCTCTATCTCTCTACTTTCTCACTCTACAAATCCTTATCGGACACATACTGACTTGAGCGTCGGAGGGGGTTTCCTCGCATCCCCCCGAGGGTAGTTTACGTTTGTCTTCCTTGCAGACTTCCAGTTCCGGACGCCCACTTAATTACTGACGGACATTTCAGTGTCCGCCACCGTTTCAACACCGAAACAGATTCCTTCCCATTTGGAGAAACCATTGATTAGTGTTTGGTAATTTATTTGGAAGTCTTATGGTTTACTTTATTGATTCTCACGGCTTTGCTTTTTGAGCAACAAATCAAGAAGCTTTCAACAGTCCTTTTTGCAGTGGACTATGTGTGTGTGAAGCAAGATAGATTGTGAGAGTGGAAACACAGTCTCAAAAAACAGCTCCGACTGGAATTCGTTCGTAGTCCGAATTTTGTCTGAAATTTGGTCAACTTGTCTGGGGTAGGGTATCTTGGTACGATCTTGACTGTATGACTGTGGTGCACTGCTCTGATTTGTGAATCTCTGTTTTTTAGTCATGTTCTTCATCTCTTCTTCATTCCATGTTCACTTTTTATGATTGTTTCTTGTCAGGTGGACTCCCTCGTTTTTTTTTTCGGTTAAAAGGGAGCAATATATTAAACTACTAGAATATTATAGTGTTATTACAAAATACTAGAGGTGGACTCCCTCGTTGTTATGTGGCTTTTGCCCTTCACATTAAAGGGGTTATTTATGCATCAATATCCTTGTGTCCTTGCTTGATTATTTCGTTTTGATACTTAACATTTATTCTTTCATGTGTTGATGTAGTTGATTTTGGGACGTACTCGGCATTTGTATGTGTGTGTGTATTTTGTTGAACAAACTAGTAGCAAAGAGGTGTGTTTACCTCAATGCTTACCTTTTGATACAAAAAAATTCAATTTGTTTCTCATAAACTGAAATGGGTTTTGTTCTTGCATTATTATACTTTGTTTCACTTGTTTAGTGTTTTTAAGAATTGGGTTTTATTTTTGCATTTGTACATTTACTGGGTTTTAGAAAGAAAGGTGTGGTGGTGGCAATCTTAAATAAGTAAGAAAGGAGTGGCGGTGGGTTGTCTGGATGGCCCGTGGTGGCGGCGGCAAGTTTTCTGGATGGTCGGTGGTGGGGCGTGGTGGCGGCGGCTCCAATGGTGGTGGTGGAAGAAGAAGGGAAAGGGGAAGTGAGGGAATGGGGAAGTGAGAGACAGGAAGGAAGAGGGAAAAAATGGAAAAGGTATAAAATACACTATAAAAAATACATATTTAGGGTATTAGTAGGAAATTTTAGGGCGATAAATAGCAAAATCTTCTTAACAACAAAAGTAAAGGAAGTTGCATTTGAGTACCCAAACTGCAACTTGAGTACCCACATTGCAACTTTGGGTAAAGTTTACTACCTCCGCTTTTTTTTTTATTTGCTACATTTTCCTTAAATGGTTGCTTTTTTTTTATTTGCTACATTGTTTCAACTTTCCTTATTAGGAAACTTGGTCCACCAAAAAGTAATACTATTATATTTGTTTCTCTCTTTTTCCACCCAAAAGTAATACTATTATATTTGTTTCTCTTTTTCCACCCAAAAGTACTACTTTTTCACCTTCTCCCAACCTCATTTAATGCTAAAGGGGTCAAAAAGTACATCAAAAAAGATGGAGAGGGACATCTCCTAAAAACTAGTGAAAACAAGAATGTAGCTGTTGGAAATCAATCACAATGTGTTATTAGCATTTAGCAGGTGGAAGAGAACAAGGAAGGAGAAGAAAAGAACGTGAAGATTGAGCACAACAAGCAGGGGAGACGTCAGGCAGAAATTAGTGCCCGGCTCGCGCACCAGAAGTGCCCGGGTCGGGCATATATAGTGACATGAGTTTTTTGTCAGGGCCTAGTGCCCGGCTCGCGCACTAAAAGTGCCCGGGTCGCGCACCTGGACGGAATGTGCGATTCTGCTTGCTTGCGAAGTCGATCTTGTTTATTTTCTTGTTTATTTTGTTTCCTTGTTTATCTTTTACGTATTTGTTATTTTATTCCTATTTACTAGAGGTGGATGTATTTACGAAATAAGATAGAATTTTGGTAAGTAATTTTTTAAGGAATTAGACTTGGAGATCAAGTTCTTCTCCTAAAAAGGATTAGGGTTGTTTAGTATAAATAGAGGAGTCTTTTAGGCTAAACAAGTGTGGAGAATAACTGAGAGGGATTGTATGATTGTTGTGAGGTTGAATACAATTAATACAATACATTATTCTTGAGGGGAGGAAATTCAAATTTCCTCATTAAACACTTGTCTATATTCTCTATTATTTCTTGCTATACTTTGCATTGCAATTCTATTTTGTGAGGAGAGTCTTATACTTTTGTGAGCAACGATTCTGGTAACCTTTAGCCCACGCTTCCGTTTCAAAAGTAGCAAATAAAAAAAAGCAGAGGGAGTAATACCCTCCATTGATTTTAACTCGATCAAATTCTAACCCCTTGGATGTGGAGGTAGGTCAGACATGCCTCAAAACGTCTTGTGCTTGTCTTTCACTTATTTCCTCAAATTGGTTATTTGTTTGTTGTATTACCGGCTACCGCACATATCAAACACATGAATACATCATCGGTCCTTTTGAACAAGATAAACACAGTACTTGTATACATAGCACAGATTTGCTTATATAATTATTACCTTCGTCTGTGTATTACAACCACCTTAATTATTACTAGTACAAACTTTCATGTGAACAAGCAACAAGAGAAATATAATAAGATCAAATTCTGCCGTAGTAACGTACAGTTCAGGTGAAGAGGAACAAAGTAACAGTTCAACTCAAAGGTTCTGAGTTTGTGCAACTAACGAGGATGATTCATGTCAGCCATCAGACTGATTTCCATTGAATATTGTCCAGATAACTCCATGGAAGTTGCATTGCCATTTTGATCATTTAAAGCAACAGGGTAAAGATCCAGTTGTTGGCCCATTAGACTCGAGTCGGTCGTTTCCTCAGTGTTTTGCTGGCCCCAAGGATGCCTATTTTGCTTCTTTAATGCTTCTAATTCAAGAGCCACTTCTTTCATGCTAGGCCTATCTTCGCCCTTGACATTAAGGCATTCCTTTATTAACTTAGCCATTTTAACTAGCTGCTCTTCACTTGCTTCCCTTACCAACTGAGGATCAAGGATCTGCATCAAACGATCTTCCTTTATAGCCAAGATAAAGTATGCTGCCAAATTTCTCTCCGTTATTTTCCTTTCTGAGCACAGAGGTTTTTCTTTGGTTAAGAGCTCGGCAAGAACAACTCCAAAACTATAAACATCACTTTTCTCTGTTAGTTGGCTCGTATGAAAATACTCGGGATCCAAATATCCCAATGTCCCTTGGACTAATGTCGTCACCTGAGTTTGATCGATTGGAACCAACCTTGAAGCACCGAAATCAGATATCTTCGCCGTATAATTGTCATCCAATAATATGTTGGTTGATTTAACATCTCTGTGAATTATTGGTATTGAAGCGGCAGAATGAAGATACATTAGTGCATCAGCAGCCTCTGATGCAAGCCTAATGCAATTTGCCCAAGTAAGCCATGATGTGATACCCTTATTTTTATGGATATGCTCGAAGAGAGTGCCGCAAGAAATGTATTCATATACAAGCAGAGGAACCTCAGTCTCAAGGCAACACCCTAAGAGTTTTACCACATTTCGATGGTTAATTTGTGTCAGAATAACTACTTCATTAATGAATTGCTCAATTTGATTTTGATCAGACACTCGAGATTTTTTTATTGCAACTTCACAACCATGCCCCAAAATCCCCTTATAGACAATACCATATCCACCTTTGCCTGAAATGCGATCTTCATGGTAATTATTTGTTGCGGCTTTCAGTTCATCTGCAGAAAATATCTTGGAAGACTCCATGGTTCCTCCATATTGAGAAATTTGTTGTTTAAATAATAATCCTCCATTTTGCTCAAAGAAAATCTCCCTTGTTCTCATATTCTTCTGTCTCTTGATCATGGTAGAACATAGCCAAATTATTGACACCACCAAGAACAAAAGTCCCAAGCTCACACCTAAACAAGCAATTGTATGCCAAGTTTCGGTAAGCTCCACAACATATTACTTGAAATGCATGAAATATCAGGAGGAAAACCACTAAATTTGCATTAGGAATTTCAGCAATATATGCGATGATGACACAAAACTTTCAATATAAATCCTAAATGTGTTTAATCCTATTTTTTTTTTTTTTTTTTTTTTTTTTTTTTTTTTTCAATATATGTGTTTAATCCTATAAACACTCAAGTAATACTCTATATACTGGCAAATTGCGTGACAAAACAAGTACGGGTCGGGTCATAATCGGGTAAACATTGTATCCGAGTTACGTTCGGGTCGGGTCATAATCGGGTACATGTCAATCTCGGGTCCATTAAATTTCGGGTCACATCGTGTCGGGTTAGACCAGGTCGTTAAATCAAGTTTCTAATCAAGCAAATAAATAAAACACATACTCCCTCCGTAACACATTACTTGCAACAATTGGACTAGGGGGATTTCCTAGGCAAAATTTGGTAAGTATGGGTAAAGGAGATTAATTATGAAAAAGTAGGAGAAAAAAATCACATGGGTTGAGGAAAGAAAAAGTAGGAGAGAGAAATCATATGGGTTAAGGATATTAATTATGAAAAAGTAGGAGAGAGAATCACATGAGTGGGCCATTTTACATGCTAAATTTTGCCATATATGGAAAGTTTCAAATTGTTGCAAGTAATATGTTACACCCATTTTCGGCAAATGTTGCAAGTAATGTGTTACGGAGGGAGTATAAGACTAATAAGAATAAGTGAAATAAATTAATGGGCAGTGGCTAAGTCATATACTTCCTCCGTTCTGTTTTAAATGAAACGTAGGGCCTTGGCACGGGGATTTAGAATAGGAGAGAGATAGAGAGAAAAAAAAGAAGGGACCCATGTGATGAGGAGAGAGATAGAGAGAAGTGAATACCAAATAAGGTAACGTTTCCTTAAATTTGTTTAAAAAGTAACTAATTTGACAACTTTTCGGGTCAAATCGGGTTCAGATCATCATTATCGGGTCAATTTCGGGTAAGGTCACTTTCGGGGCAGGTGGATTTGGGTTTATATTCGAGTCTATTTACTTTCGGGTCGAATTATTTCGGGTTTCCGTTCTATTTCGGGTCATTATTTTCGTGTGAAAGCCGAGTCTTGGGTCGGTCACCGTGTACGAGTCTATTTTGCCGGCTATATTTATGTCAGTCCCAAATAGATTTCTCATTTCCTTATTTGGTACAGGTCCATCAATCGAAATATTATTTAGCTTTCATTTTTTATTATATTATTCACTTCCCCATAAACAAGAAGACTTTATAAAGTGGTCCACATTCCCTCTCCTTAATAAACAATTCATGAATAGTCTACCAACTTCAATTTCTAGTTTTGATTTAATACAACTAAGGTCCCACTTATAATTTCTCCTTAATACTTGTGACCAAAAGAAATGTGAACTCTATTTAGGGACGAAGGGAGTATAATAATGTGGAAGTCATAGACAGGAAATTACAAAAACAACAATAAAGAAGCTTGTTGATGGACTTGATCAGGAATGTAAAAGTCAAGATAATTGCGTGAATGCAATTAGGATTTCCCCTTATTCCCTAGTTGTTGCCGATTGTAAGGACTTATTTAATATATTGATCTCCTTTTTCACCAAAAAAAAACATAACATAATAAAATTTATCCTGCAAGTTACTTGTAAAATGAGAGAAAAACTACAATAAAAATGTAACAAACTTTAACGTGCTAAGAAATTCCCATGACACTTAACGACCCGTTTAGAGAACTGTAAATAACTTGTCTTAAAGAAATCAATTTTTGGTAATTTTGTGAATAAGGTCGCATGTTAATTTCCATATTAAAGCGCAATTATTCTCAACTTTTGAGTATTACTATAAGTTAATTTTTTTAATTTTTTTTCATTACTTTTGATATTTTGTATAGCTCATAATACTAACATTTACTAATTCACTATCTAACTATTAAGCTGTTTTTCTAACTACTATTTCTTAGAAGTTTCCAATATACTATCTCCACCATTTATTATAAGCTACCAAATAGGTAGTACTTAATGTTATAGTTTAGTTCCCTTAATGCAAAAGTGTAACATTGTAACATATATGCAAAGTACAAAATAGCAAGCATGTGTTCTATTCAGGATAAAACTTGGTTGATCCAGTGGGCAACTTACCCACTACTAACAGAATTTATTGTAAGGTGGAATCCAACTCAATATTAACAATTATTTTTTAATAATTTATTAGGAGTGGGTAATACACCCAGTGGGTAGATCTAGTTATGTCCAAAGCAGAATAAATACTTTTTTTTAGAAGAATGAAGAAGAATATATATACTACTCTCTAAGTATTTATAAGTATTCTTGTTGCCTATTTTCAACAAATTATCAGATCGTTCATGGGAATGAACATGAAGTAGTTAATGGACATATAATATACAAAATAACTTTTGGATTTACAAAATATAAAATAGTTTATGGATGAAAACAAATTGTTCTTGGATGTACAAAAAAGATAGCTTTTGAACACACAAAACAGTTTATGATTTGTATATCGACCCTGTTTGCCAATTAGCAGATAGCTGATATAGTTGACTGTATTATCTTATAGCCAACAACTTATTGTATGGGCTGGTTTGACTAAATGATTTTTGATTTCTACTTAATTGTGTAAAATGACCAATAAGGACATGAGGATAATCTATTGTAATTATTATTGTTGTAAATGTATTTTGCAAGAACTTTTAGGGCATACATGTAGCCTACTCATTCACAAACCTATATTGTCAAAAAGATGCTCCCCCAACTTTAATTGGGCTCGGTTTGACAACTAGCAGATAAAGCGGATTGTATGAGCTAATTTGACTAGATGTTTGTATAAAGGTGTTTCGTAAGTTGATAGTTGATTGTTACATAATTGTGTAAAATGCCCAATAAGGACATAGATGTAATCCATTATTGTATACCTTTTATTGTTTATTAATGTAATTTTCAAGAACTTTAGGAAAAAAATGCAATTTAGCCCACTCATTATCTCTGATGTCAAAAAGCTCATCCCCAAGCTTTTTGGGCCCAATCGGCTATTTGAAACCTTTCTTTATCAAACACTATTAGAGGTTTGACTAACCAAATCCTCTAATATGAGTTCAAACCTCTCTTTAGCAAACAAGGCCTTAATTTTTCAAGAAGAGATTTTTGGGTACGATCAACTAAACTTTTCTATACCAAACACTCAAATTAGAGGATCGGCTTTTCAAATCCTCTAATATGAGTTCAAACCTCTAATTTTCCCACAAATCTTTTTTTACCAAACAGAGCTATCATATTATATAATTATTTGAATTGAAATTCAAACATTATGTCTTAATATAGGAATCTCGATTTTTCAAGATTCAACTGGTTATTAGGCTCGGGCTACGCCCCGGATAATGAAAATTTCTATTTATTAATATTATATTTTAAAATGATAGCACTAAATACCACTTAGTCTAGTGGTTAAGACTTTAATATATAAACTTGAGGTCATGGGATCAAAGCCTATACTATGCAATTTCAAAAAAAAAATTATTGTATGTAGCTTACATGAAATAACACACCCTTAGGGAGAGTGCCACGTGGCACCGTTCCTTATTTAAGAACGTCTTTTAATATACTTCATCCGTTCCAAAATAAGTGAAACACTTGTGTTGAAAAGCTCTCACATAAATGAGAGGAGTGTTTCACTTATTTTGGAACGGAGAAAGTATTAATATAGATTTATGACTTTGTCAAAATCCACCCACTTTAACGCAGAAAATTCTTTTGCCGTATCCTAAATTCTAATATGAGATGGGGCATATCCATGTCAGCAAAACTGAAGTCAATTAACTTATACTATTTGTGGATGGACTTTTAACTAGACTATGGTCTACGGATGCTTTAGCAGTTTAGCTTATGAATATTAGGAGAAAAACTAGTTGTTGGTTCGAGAGATGCCCTTAATAATTTATCAATTTGAATTTGAATTGTTAAATCAAATACTTGAGAAAAGTGGAAAAAAAGAGTTATAGGCATTGGATTGTGCTTAGGAATTTTTTTTTTGACAGAATGTGCTTAGGAAATTAAATGATCTTCGAGTTCTTTTTAAATTTTATACATAGTAAATTATAACATGAATTATTCATCAATATAACCTCGGTTTCAAGAGAGTACATATATATAAATATATAATTACTTATAAAAAAAACGGTTATTTCATCAAATACCCCTGACAAATAAATTTATTCACCAAATACCCCCACTTTTTTTCGAATTCACCATATACCCCTGACTTTTAAAAAAATTCACCAGATGCCCTTATTGACTAACGGAGTTAACTCCGTTAGTCATTAACCCTAATTAATCCTAAAAAAACCCTAATTAACCCTAAAAAAACCCTAATTAAACCTAACTAAATCCTAAGTAAACCTAAAAACCCTAATTCTCTCTCCCTAACCCAACCCCACCCCCCAACCCTAGAGCCACCACCCACCACCCAACCCCCAGCCCCCCACCCCCCCCCCTCCCCCTCCCCAGCAGCCAGCCACGCAGGCCCCTCTCCCTCCCCTCCCCCACCCGGCGCACCCCACACATACCCCTCCCCACAACCCCCACCCCACCCCCCACCACCCCCACCCCCACAACTCCAACCCCACCAACCCCCCCCCCTCCCCCACCCCCACAACTCCAACCCCACCAACCCCCTCCCCCTCCCCTCCCTCCCTCCCCGCGCCACCCCTGACCCACCACCCCCCCCACCACCCCCTCCCCGCACCCCACGTAGGGTCCCCGCCCCGCCCCGCACCTCGCCTCCTCCCCGCAGCCCCCACGCTCCCCCTCCCCTTCGTATCCCGCAAGATGTGTTCATGCAAGTTCTTGACCCCATTAAAATTAAACCCCAAAAAACGAAGAATTAATCTCGTAATATGTAAAGATTTAAACTTTAGATTAAAAAGAAAAAACACCCACTTTGCACCATTAAATCTCATGCCTACAAAAACCCAAAAACCCGAATAATATAATTAAAATTCAACATTTTATAGCATGTCAAAGTTAAAAAATAGAAGAATTGATGAAATTAATCTACTATACCGTCTAAATCGGAGTTATTACTCTTTCTTTGTGCCATTCAAGTAGAGTCAAAGTTGAGCAATCATCTTCTCCCAAAATCAAGATTATATTTTTATGAGATTGGAGTAAATGGGGTCGTGATTTGAAGAACAACAACTTAAATAAAGATCCAATATAGTTTATGATGAACAAAAAAGATGAAATTTTGGAGAGAGAAATCAAAGATGAAAGAAGTAACAAAGAAGAGGGAAGGGGAGCGATTTTGCGTGGGATTCGAAGGAGAGGGGGAGTGGGGAGGGGGGGCTGCGGGATACGAAGGGGGAGGGGGAGGGGGAGCGTTTGGCGGCAGGGGACGGGGAGGGGGCCTGCGTGGGGCCGGGGGGGGGGAGGGGGGCCGGGGTTGGGGTTGGGGAGGCAGTGGGCTGGAGGTGGGTGGGGGGGGATAGTGGGGTCGGGGGTTGGTTAGGAGAGAGAGTGTCTTAGGGTTTTAGGGTTAGTTAGAGTTTTAGGGTTTAATTAGGATTTAATTAGGGTTTTTTTAGGTTAATTAGTTAATTAATTAACGGAGCACTAACGTCCGTTAGCCAAAAAGGGCATTTTTGGTATTTTTTGAAATGTCAGGGGTATCTGGTGAATTTTTTTAAAGGTCGGGGGTATTTGGTGAATTTTGAAAAAAGTGGGGGTATTTGGTGAATAAATTTATTTGTCAGGGGTATTTGGTGAAAAAACCGTAAAAAAAAATACAATCTTTTTTTAATCTAGGTTGATGTATAAGAATACAAGCGATGCAATGAAATGGTGTAGTAGTGTTAGGGCCTGTTCTCTTCGGCATAAAACAACTGAACTGAATTGAACTGAATTATAACTAATAGTAATGATAATAATTTAGGAACTGAACTGAATGGAACTGAACTGAACAGAACAGAACCGAACCGAACTGAAGATAAGCCGGGGAGAACAAGCCCTTAATTACGGAGGTTATAAAAATTTGAAGAGCTTTTGTTTTTTTATTATAAGATTACTGAAAGGGTAGGACATGCTTAACATTACCTTAATGAGTATTAATATATATATTTGTATTGAATCGTCTTAGAATAGGAAATTATCTTGTTTTTAAATATATTTTTCCCATAAAGACCAATATGAGATTGTAGAGTAGTTGGTTAGTGCATTTATAATCTTAAATGAGAGGTCATGGGTTCGAGGCATATAACACACATTTTTATTGTTTAATATGTCATTTGATTGCATGGGGGGAGTACATGTGGCAGCATGACATGTTTTTGGCTTTTTGCTTTGACTTTTAGTTCTTGTCCCAGGCCATACGCCCCGGATTATTTACTGACATGTATTTGAAGTCTTCAAAAATAGAAATATATGTCTTTAAATGAATTTTCCCCCATAAAGACCAACATGAGCATTGTAGTGTAGTTGGTTAGTGCATTAGCATATCAAATGAGAGGTCATGGGTTCAAGTCTTGAAACACACATTTTTATTGTTTAATGTCTCATTTGATTGTGTGGAGGAGGGGAGAGTACATGTGGCAGCATGGCATTTGTTTGTCTTGGGTTTTAGATATATATATATAGATTATTTGTATGAATGTGATTAGGATTTTCCTTCCCGTATTATTGCATCGAACCTATTATTTTGGATTTTAACAATGAATTTTTTAATATGACTATGACTATATTTTTTTGATTCGGTAATTAATTGGCCCAAGGAGGGGTCATCCCTCATGAGTTGGGGGGTTAAGAATGAGGATCCCAACTCATAAGGAAACTCCCAGAGACTGAAAAGTGGGGATTTATACCCAGAAGCAAACATTTACACAAACTCTTCAAATTGGGGCTAATGAGAGTCGAACACCTGACCAAGAGGTTGGGAGGTGGGAGCTCCAACCATTGGGCTCCAACCATTGGGCTCCCACATGATTCTCATGACTATGACTATATAATACTTCCTCTGTTTTTTTAGTTTCAACAGTTTTTATCTTTAGGTGTTTATATTTAGATGCAATATTTCATTTAATTTCTTGATAAAGCTTATTGGACAATTTGACCATTTTATCCTCACTTTACCTACCCCACATGCAAAAAACATGGGCAATTGGGTCAACTTTTACTCTATCTCTTTGTTCCTTAATATTTGTGCAAAAAGATATTTGTTGCAATACTAAAAAAACAGAGTAGTAGATGACTACTTCGTTTTCACCCAAAAAAAACAACAAAACCAAGCGTTAAGATCTGGGGCTGATCATTGTCTAAGGTGATACTTTAGAGGTGATCAACATGGGCCCGGCTCGCGGGCCGACCTGAAAAGGGGCGGATTTTGGGCACGAATTTTCGGCCCGCGGTCGGGCCCGACCCCGCCGGATTTTTGGGCAAAAATTCCGGGCCACGAGCAACTTAAATATGCAAAACAAGTCTAAATTTTGGCCCGACCAGAAAATGGTCCGAAAAGCCCCCTTGTCCCCGCCCGAATTTGCGGGTTTTGGGCACAAATTTTCGGTCCGCGGCCCGACCCGTTCCGACCCGCGATTTTGGCCTGAAATGGGCCACTTTTTGGGCCAAGCCCGACCCGATCAGGCCCATGATCACCTCTATGATACTCCCTTCGTTTCAATAAGTCGTTTAAGGTTTTTACAATCTGATTAAGAATTGAGTTAGTTTTATGGTGCGTTCTGTTTTTAAAAACCCTGAACTTATCTGAACTGAACTGAACTTATTGGACCTTATTGGACGTGACTAGGGATGGCAATGGGTAATGGACCCGACCCGGATCCGTGGACCCGGATCCGTTTTTAACGGACCTGGATCCTCTTTTTTTGGACCCGACGGATCCGGGCAGGATCCGGATCCTCTGTTTAAAAAACAGATCTGGATCGGGTCCTAAGTTATTACCCGGATCCGGATCTGTTTACCCGTTTTAAAAAAAAAAATTAAAATATAAAATAAAGGGGTGAAAATGAAAACCCTAAAACCCTTTGTTTCATTTTTTCACCCCCAGGCCCCAGCCGTTTCTATTCTTCTCTCTCTTTCAGACTCTTTCGTTTCTCTTCAGTTTTCAGTGACTGAAAAATCAGTCGGAACCAGTCGGCGCCGGAAATCAGTCGGAAATTTCGGGTTAGTCTTCTATTCTTCTCTCATTCTTTCGTTTCTCTGTTTTGTTTTCGTTTATCATTTATTTGGGTTGTGATTTTTTCGGGTTTTTCATTATCAGTCGGTGCTTTTCTTTGGAATTTCTTTGGATTTTTTGCTTCTTCACTCGGTTTTCTACTTGTTTGCTCGCCGGAAATCAGGTTAGTCTTCTATTCCTCTCTTCATTCTTTCATTTTTTTCTCTGTTTTGTTTTCATTCTTCATTTTTTTGAGTTGTGATTTTTTCGGGTTTTTCATTTTTTTGGGTTGTGATGTTTTCGTTTTTCATCTTAACCAACTGTTGCTCGAATTTACTTGAGTTTGTGCTTCTTTGCTCGATTATTTACTTGTTTGCTCGAAATTTATTTACTTGTTTGCTCGATTTTATCTTGTTTGCTCGATTTTTTTGCTTGTTTGCTTGTTTGCTGGGTTGTTGTTGGCTTGTTGCTTGTTGCTGACTTGGTGCTTGTAGCATTGTAGTGAATTTTTTTTTTGTTACGTTTTTCAGATTAGTTAGCTTGTTTTTCTTGCTTGTTTGCTCGATTTCATATTGTAGTTATGATGCTGATTTTTTTGTTGCGTTTTTCAGATTAGTTGGCTTGTTTTTCTTGCTTGTTTGCTCGATTTCATAATGTAGTTTGTATGCTGATTTTTTTTTGTTGCGTTTTTTCAAATTAGGGTTGTTTGTAAATCATAACTATGGATGATAAAATGTCATTTAAAGATAGTGATGCTGGTTCTAGTCACCCTAATGTCATTTTGTTGTTTGTTTTATATTTGTATATAATTTTTTTACTAATATTCCTATTTGGTTGGTTATTGTGTTGTTTTTTTTTCTCTGTTTTAGGATGTTGATGATGTTAGTAGTGATGAAGAATAGCCCTCTTGGAGTCTTGGTAGATGGACCAAGTGAAGAATGGAAGATGTAACATTGTAGTTTGTTAAGAATTGTAGCATTATTGAAGTTTGTTGAACTCTTAATATTATTGATGTTGGATTTGTTAAACTTAATTTTAGTGAATGCTTGTATGGACAAATGGCGTTGTTAACTTGTTATTGAACTTTTGTTAAACTATGTTTTAATGTTATAATGAAAATTAGGGTCGTTTGAAGAAAAATAAGTTAGGATCCGTTTTGGACCCGGATCCGTAGGATCCGTCGGATATGGATCTGGATCCTCGATTTCATTACCCAACGAATCCGGGTAGGATCTGGATCCTTGCCTAAAAAACGGATCTGGATCTGGATCCTACCCGGATCCTACCCGTTGCCATCCCTAGACGTGACTGAAACTTATTGACCTGATTGAAACTTATTAGACCTGATTGGAACTTATTAGACCTAATTGTACCTGATTAAAACTTATTAGACAAACAATTTGATGAGTAATAACATAAAAACTACCCCTCGAAATTAGTTATGACATAATAATTATTAAACTTTACCTTTCAAAAAAAATAGTAATTATTAATGTCTTATGAATAACATTTTCTAATAATCTCTTATGATTATTATTCTTAACCTTATTTGACCATGATTATAATATTTTTAATAATAACATAATCAAATAATAGTAATATAAATAATAAAACAATAGAAACATAGAAAAAAAAGATGAGAGAGAAAGAGAAAAGAATGGAGAAAAAAGCCCCAATTCTCAAGCACCAAACCCTAGCCAACTTCTTCTGTATTTCCTTAATTTAGCCCCAACATTTGCTATTTCCCTCGTTCAAAGTTCTATCCTACTGCATTTACTCCTCTTGTCAGTGAGTATTATCAATACTAAAGTGTTTTGTGAAGCGAATTGATTTCTCCCAAAAGTTGCATAATTTTCCCAAAATCAATTCTTGTCTTCTGAGAGAATTTTTCATCCTATCCTCTGGTTAATTCAGACAATTTCATCTAATATAAAGTTTCGAATTCCCTTCCAGTCTATAGACTGGATTAAAGGGTTTTATTTCCTTCCTTTCAAATTCAAAGAGGGCTTCCTGGCTAGGGTTTGTAGAATTCGCGAATTCGGTGTGATGGTTGTGTTTGTTAGTGCCTTGATGTCGGTTTCGGGCGTGGCTAGTATTCCTCATTGGAGTGCTAGTGATGGTGCTCTGTTCTTGAGTGAGATGAA
Source organism: Beta corolliflora (assembly GCA_947648045.1). Taxonomy (NCBI): domain Eukaryota; kingdom Viridiplantae; phylum Streptophyta; class Magnoliopsida; order Caryophyllales; family Amaranthaceae; genus Beta; species Beta corolliflora. The sequence continues at coordinate 412,093 of CANSZD010003084.1, read as the reverse complement.
GAAGTGCGTGAAGGTTGCGCCGTGCTTCTTATCTCCTTTTGGTGCAATTTCTTTCGAAGGTCTCCTGTGTTCATTTCATGGGAAGGAGTTTCCTTGTTCATTAATTGCAAGGTTATGCCCTTCTTCATGTTCAATCTTTTATGCAAAGGTATGCTTGCATCAGGACTTCAATCTTTTAGCCAAAAATATTAGAAGTTTAATTTTGTGTGCCCTGTATCTCAGTATGTTAATTAGAAAATTTGGTTTCCCAATGCTAGACCAAATTCATGTCAATTCCTTTTTTAAAAGCTCAAATTTACTACTTTTTCTCGTCTCGACAGTGAGATTTGTCTCTACAACAAAGTTAAATCTTGTTAATCCCGTATATTCAGTTCATGGGAAGAAGTTTTCTTGTGTTCCCTTAATTTCTTCAGTTCTCAAGCAAGGCAAAAATGTCAAAATTTCAGTGAATATAGGGGTAAGTAATTCTTCTCCTCCAATCTTTGACTTAAGTGAAAGAATGTTTAAACACTTTCTTTTTTCATGTAAAATTATTATAAGTATCTTCTTTCATTATCTGGTTTCAAGTATGATAATTAGAAAATCTGATTCTTCAGTCGAGATATTGTTCGATTACTCCATTCCAGGCCCCAGAAGCTATTGGAATGGAGAAGAACGTATATTGCAGCTTTTGGCCGCAGAGGGCTTTGTCTATTTTTTGCTACAGATCTCCCTTAAAGAAAAATTCAACGAATACTCCCAAATAGTTATTCAATTATATTTGTGTTTAATAATTTTGCTGGTTACATATGACCAACCTTTTTTACAGAAGACCAAGTGGATGTTTTCCACTTCAAGAAACATTGTTAAGGTAAAGGTTCATCTCATGTTCAGCCCTAAATGTGTGGGGTTTATAGTTTCTCCAGATATGACAGTTTCCCCCTGTCTCCAGGATATTGTTATCAACACTCCTATTAGTGAATTTATGTGCCACATTCTCTCTAAAGTAAGTCTTATTAATTCCTTAGTCCCTCCTGCTAGTCAACTTCTGGTTTGTGTGATATTTATTAAATAATCATGATTGATGGCTTTTGGAACATAAGAGGGGTGTTAAAAAAGAACTCTTTGGTTGATATTCGAGATTTTTGTAATAGTAACTTCATTAAGGTCTTCATGATTTGTGAAGTTAAGTCCCAAGCTCCCCCCTATCTTATTACAGCAAATCAATGTGGGTTTCAGTATGTAGATTACGTGCCCACCTTAGGTCTAGCAGGTGGGCTTTGGTTATTTTGGAAGGATTGTAATCAGTCTCCCTTTAATTTAGTAGTTATTTATAAAGCTTCTCGGTTTATTACTAGTAATATTACTCTCCTCAATGAAAAAATTTCCTTTATAATCATTTTTATTTATGCTCCTCCCAAAAGCCAGCATAAAGCTGATTTCTGGGAAGAGGTCTTTGAGTATGTGAATTCGCTAACTTCTTCCTTTGTGATTCTTGGGGATTTTAATGAAATTAGCTGTGAACAGGACAAATTAGGAGGAGCTTCGTTTAACTCCAATAGGCTCAACGTCATGAAAAATGTTTTAACTCAGATACCTTGTGTTGAGCTTCCCTTTATGGGATCTAGATATACTTGGAGAAAAAAAAAAAGAGCAGGCCCAAATAATATTCTAGAACGCATTGATAAAGGGTTAGCTAGTCAACTTTTGCTTAATCACTTCCCTCAAGCAACTCTAAAGCATCATCCTTTCACTTCATCAGATCATTGTCAAGTAACACTAGATTTAACTAAGAATAAAACCTTGAAAGCTCCCCCTTTTCGTTTTGAAAAAATGTGGTGTCAACGAAAAGACTATGACACTCTTGTCAAGAAAACTTGGTGTACTCGTTTTAATGGCTCCCATATGTTCAATCTTGTGAAGAAATGTAAACTACTAAAGGACGAATCAAAGAAATGGAATATGTCCCAGTTTGGTAATGTTTTTAGACAACTAAGAATTGTTGATTCTAAACTAGCAGAAATTCAAACTAATCTATTAGTCCATCCCTTGTGCTCTTCTCTCAAGTCACAACAAACTCGTTTTCTTCTACAAAGAGAAAAATTATTATCATATAGTCATGATTACTGGAAACAAAAAAGCAAGACTAATTATCTTCATATTGGGGATGCAAACACAAGATATTATCATACTCATGCTACCATTAGGCGAAATAAGAATCAAATTAAAAACTTTACTACGGAGACGGATCAAATTATCTCTTCTCCAGCTACTATTTCTATTGAAAATACAAAGGAATTTTGCAAAAGATTTATTTCAAATCCAAATTGTGGATTTGATGAAGGTGTTGACTCTTATCTTCTTTCTCCTATAATCTCTGATGAAGATAATGCCTATCTTATAGCAGTAGTCTCCGCTGAGGAAATTAAAGAAGTTGTCTTTGATCTAGCTCCTGACAAATCCCTGGTCCTGACGGTTTCCCTCCTTTTTGCATTCAGAAATATTGGACTCTAGTGGGTAATTCTATCATTAGAGCGGTAAAAGACTTTTTTCATTCAGGAAATATATTAAAAGAAATAAATCACACATTTCTTGTTCTAATTCCTAAAATAGATAATCCTTCCAGTTCAAATCATTTTAGACCTATAAGTTTGTGTTCAACAATTTATAAGGTGATTTCAAAAGTTATAACTAATAGACTAAAATCTGTGTTAGGAAAAATTATTCACCCTCTACAAGGGGCCTTTGTTCCAGAACGTCTTATTCAAGACAATATTCTAATTGCTCATGAGGTCTTCCACTCTTTTAGTAAAAAATCTGGATATGAGGGGTGGATTGCAATCAAACTCGATATGGAGAAAGCTTATGATAGATTAGAATGGGACTATATTTTAGTCGCTCTGAGGAAGCTGGGGTTCTACTCTCAACGGGTTGCCAGGATACGGTGTTGCATCTCAACTCCCTCCTTTTCCGTTTTAGTTAATGGCATTCCCGGTGATCGGTTTACCCCGTCCAGAGGAATCCGTCAAGGTGATCCGCTCTCACCTTATCTCTTCATTTTGTGTGCTGAACTTCTTGCTAGGCAAATGTCAGCGGCTAATGCTCAAAGAGATAAATTCATTGGTGTTTCTATAGGTAAATCTGGTGTTCGTATCCCTTTCCTTACCTTTGCTGATAACACTATGATTTTTGCGCGAGCCTCTGATACTAGTTGTTCTACTATTAAGCTAATTCTTGATAAATATTGTTCTATGTCTGGCCAACTTGTTAATTTTCATAAATATGCCTTTCAGTGTTCTCCGAATGTTTCTGATGAGACTAAAGTTAATTTTGCTTCGTTACTTGATATGGCTGAAACAAACAATTTAGGGGAGTATTTGGGTTGCCCAATTATAGATTCTCGAGTTACAAAGGAAACTTTTGGGAACGTTTTCAATAAGGTTACCAATCAGTTACCTAAGTGGAAAGCCAACTCTCTTTCCCAAGCCGGTAGAATGGTTCTTATTCAAGCGAACTTGGCTACTAAAGCCTACTATCAAATGCAAAGTTTTTATTTGCCAAAGACTATTCTTTCTAATTTAGACAAGTCTTATAGGAATTTCTTCTGGAATAAAGACCACTTGAATAAAACTGCTAATTTGATTGGATGGGATAAAATTTATCTTCCTAAACAATTTGGGGGGTTAGGTATAAGAAAAGCTGAAGTCAATAATGTAGCCCTGCAAATGAAGTTGCTTTGGAAATTCTCAAACATAAAGATAATCTTTGGGTTAGTCTAGTTAAAAAAAAAGTATAGTAAATCTAGTGATATCTTCTCTCATAATGTTTCTCCAGTAGCGTCTTGGCAATGGAGAAAGCTTATGTCTCTCAGGCCTTTGTTTAAAAAGGGTCTAAGATGGCAGGTTGGGAATGGTAGAGATATTAGATTTTGGGAGGATAATTGGGTTTCCAATATCCTATTTGTATGGTGGTTAGTCCTCTCCTAGGTTCAGAAGGTGCTACAGTTAGTGATTTTATTAATGAGTTGGGGGGTGGGATTGTTCCAAGCTTGAAACTGTAGTACCTTCGCATATTGTGGCCAGGATCTCTTCTATTTTTGTGCCGTCGTCTCCTCAGCCAGACTCTCTTGTTTGGGGGTTGACGGCGGATGGAGAATACTCCGTTAAGTCTGGTTCCCTTTTAGCCCAGGGAGCTTTTAATCCAAATTTTGAGAAGGTAGAATTTGCTTGGATTTGGAAGCTTCATGTCCCTCCGAAAATTAAAATGTTCCTTTGGAAAGCCTGTCATGATGGTTTCCCTACTAAGGATAGACTTGAAAAATGCAAAGTTTTTGTTCTTCATCAATGTGTTCTTTGTTGTAATGCTTCGGAGACTATGACTCACCTCTGTTTTGAGTGTCCATTGACTTTACAGGTGTTCTCCTGCCTTCACAATAGTGCTTCTTGGCCTTCCCTCCTTGGTAATATTAATTTCTCTAGTTCCTTTTCTTTCCATTATTGGATTGAGGTTTGTCATTCTACTCTTTCTGATGATAACATAGCTAAGTCTGCTTTTATTTGGTAGTTTATTTGGTTCACTAGAAATAAAGTTATCTTCAATGATGAGGGGTTTTCTCCTCGTCGTGTTAGTTTTATGATTAAGAACTTTTTTGAGCAATAGTTGAAGACTGATCTGGATGATGGAAAAGGTAATGTCGTTTCCACCTCTATCATCAAAAAGCCCATGACCAAGTTAAATAGATCAGGCCAAAATCTTATTTATATGGTCCCCCCTCCTCCTAATTACTGCAAGCTTAATTTCTCTCTAAAATTAGTAATGGGAATGCTTCCTTAGGTTTTGTTATTCGTAATAATTCTGGGGAGGTTCTCCTAGCTGGTGCCAAGTCTTTGGGGCCCCATATTTTTATTTTGCAAGGTGAAGCTTGGGCTCTTAGAGAAGGAGTTAAAGGAGCTATTTCTCTTGATATTTCTAATATTATTATTGAAGGAGACAACTTAGCTGTCATTAATTCTATGAAGAATTATTGGCGTATTCCGTGGGAAATTTCTAACATTGTGAAAGATGCAGGTATGGCTACACAATGGTTTCAGGACTGTCAGTTCCGTCACTGCTTCCGCAAAGCTAACAAGGCTGCTGACTTCATGGCTAGGAAGGCGCATGCCCACCCCTCCTTACTGTACTGGTTCCCCCCCGTACTGTTTGGATTTTTCCCTCATCATTCGAGATGATGTTTTAGGCTGGCCCCCAGATTAGGGGGTTAGCCTAAGTTTGTTCTCCTTATAAAAAAAATTAAAATAAAATAATAGACAAAAATATGATTGTAATACTATATAATCATAGTGGTACTCTAATTAAAAAATTAATTTTAATTTATTGATTATTGACTATTTGGACCTTATTGGACCTAATTGAAACTTATTGGACCTCATATTGTATTGATAATACAAAACATTGTGTTATGCACAATAGACTAGGCAATGTCACTTTCAAACTTTTTGGGCTTTTTTATTTATTTAATGTATAATAAACAGGAAAAGTAAAATAAAAGTATTTTTGGTAGAAAAGAGGAAAATAAATATAATAGTATATTACTTTTTGGTGGGCTAAATGTTCCAAATAAAAAAAGTTTAAACCAATTAAAAAGAATCAACCATTTTATGAAAATGTAGCAATAAAAAAACGAATGGAGTAATTTTATATTGGGATTGTAGAATGCCATATTATTGGAATAAAAAGGAGTATATTCATAAATCATAAACGTCTTTTTCCGTGGTGGCGGATAAGACTTTTCCGAAAAGTAAGTGTGACACTTGTCTGTTTTGACAATTGGCAGCTGTAGCAAAATGGGATCGATAGGTGTAGGACTGCAGGTCAGTAGCCAGTAGGTAGTTGGAAATTTTCATTGTTGCATTTATTATGTTGCTGAAAATTGTTACCGTGCATAAAAAACACGGGAGATGTTAGAGCTATTTGAGTAATATTTTTAACAAGGTGAACATCATAATTATAAAAAAAAACTTAAATGAATCCAGTGTACACTAACTTAGTGTGTATCGGACTGGTAATTGATATTAACTTTATATAGTGAGTTTTACAGAAATAGAGTGAACTTATATACAGTATAGTGGATTTTATTAACAAAAAAACATATAGTGAAATTATAAGCAATATAGTGGAGGATTTAATTTTAATGTTTTAACATGCAAGAAGATGTAGGTTGTGTAGTATATATCGTGACATATACTTTAAGATATAGAAAGATGTGTCTGAATGATATAGTGAGTGTCTGAATGATATAATGAGTTTATGCATGATATAGTGAGTGTCTAAATGATATAGTAGATTGTTCAGAAATGATGTACTTTATGCATGATATAGTTTTTGAATGATATAGTGGATTATGATATAGTGTGTTTCTGAATGATATAGTAGATTGTTCAGAAATAATATGTGCTTTTGGCCTGGTGCACACTAATGTTAGCGTGAAACAGCTAAACAGGTCTACGCAAGTCAGATTGCATAATTAAGTAAAGGGGGACAAAAGTCTGCTAATCCAAGTAAGAAATTGAAGTAGTGTTATTAGGGAAAATTACCTAGAATTAATCTCGTAACAAATTGTGAACGATCGCTGATACAACCAGATCCGGTCTTGAGACCATCACCCTTATATCCTTTAGGACAAGAACACTTGTGGCTACCCGGAATGTTGGTACAAATATGAGAGCAAGGGTTGCTTGGATCTGCACACTCATTTATATCTGCAAAGTGGATTCTATGATTAAAAGCGAAGAAAGGGACATTAGAAATTTATTTTTATGTTTTTGGTGATTGACATGGATGACGTAGCTTATTTTTTTTCTGAGGGGAAAAGTGCACAATAATATTATTAAGGTAAGGACAAAGAGTTCATAAGCACACAAGGAGCTACATTCGAAGGAAAATGACACTCCCACTTTGCTCAACACCAAATGGAACAAGTCTTGCGAGGTGATGAGCAACGAATGACGTAGCTTATTAAATGAATGTTTAGAGTACCATTACTCATGATCAGAAAATGAATCATTCCATTCCGTCTCTAAAATATATCACCCTCACAATCTTTTTCCAACCATCTTTCTTAATCATGAAAAAAATAACGGTTTTTTCACCATATACCCCTGACAAATTTTTTTTTGCACCGTATACCCTCGCAAGTTTCCAAATGCACCATATACCCCTCACGTTTCAAAAAATACACCGACATGCCCTTATGACTAACGGTGTTAGAGTTCCGTTAGTCATTAGGCCCTAATCCTACCCTAACCCTAATTAACTAACCTAAATCTACCCCTAATTCTAACCCTAACCCAATTCACTAACTTGGGCCCTAACTACTAACTTGGGCCCTAAACCTAACCACCCCTTACCCCCACTGCACCACCACCCCGTCACCACCACCACGTCACCACCACCACCACCACCACCACCACACCCTCCCCTTCCCCGTCCCCCGTCGCCCCCTCCCCGTCCCCTTCCCCCACCGACCCCTCCCTCTTGCCGCTTCTTCCCCGTCACCACCACCATCCCTCCCCTTCACCCACCCCCATGCCCCCTCCCCTGCAGTCGCCCAACCCCTCCCCCTTCCCTTCCCCGTCACCACCACCTCCCCTCCCCTTCCCATGTAGCGAACCGCCCTCCCCTCTCCTCGCCCTCGTCGCGAACCCCCCTCCCCCATCCCCGCCGATTTCCGCAAAGACACCCAGGGCTGCGTTTAAAAGAGAACCATTTTCCGCAACGTCGATGAACGCGAGTACCAAGGGGGGAGATCCGACGGAGGCATCCTAAAGAGACGAAGAGGGGGGAGGGGGGAGGGGTTTGGTGCTACGGAAAGTTGCGGGGAAGGGGAGGGGGGAGGGGGTCATGGGACCGAGGGGGGAGGGTTCGAGGGGGGCGGGATGCGGAGGGGGCTGCGAGGATGGGATGCCGAGGGGGGGCTGGGGGGGCTGCCGGCGGGCGCTGCGAGGGGTGGGGCTGCGGGGAGGGGGCCGCCGGGGAGGGGGGCCGGGCGTGGTGGAGGGAAGGGGGTGGGGTTAGGGTTTAGGGTTGATTAGGGTTAAAGGAGGATTAGGGTAGGGTTTAGGGTTAATTAGGTTAGAGGGGGTTAGGATTAGGGCCTAATGACTAACGGAACTCTAACACCGTTAGTCATAAGGGCATGTCGGTGTATTTTTTGAAACGTGAGGGGTATATGGTGCATTTGGAAACTTGCGAGGGTATACGGTGCAAAAAAAAATTTGTCAGGGGTATATGGTGAAAAAACCGAAAAAATAATCATCACAACTATTTTTTTCTTTCTTTCTTTCTCTCTTACTTTTTTACCCTACTCAACTACTTTTTCTCTCATAATCCAATTACCATTATATACTACGATATATTTATTATTTATTTCTTAATAATATGAAATATCCATTAAGATTATGTTTGATTCAACTTATTTTTACTTATCTCATCTCATCTTATTTTATCTTATCTTATCTTAACATATCTAATCTTATCTAAACTTATATTCTAGTTTATTGTGTTTGATAGAGAATGGATTCTTAAACCGTTGAGAAAATATTATCCTAAATATATTTTCTATCAGTGTTGTCTAACATAGTTAATCCGTTTTATTCAACTTATCTTATCTTATCTTATCTAAACTTATCTTATTTTTTCTAAAATAAGTTAAAATAAGTTAAACATAATAGAGCCTAATAATTGAAAATACTTATTAATAAAAAAATGAAATACATAATTAGCATTTTTATCATTAACTAAATTAAAATCACAATAAGATTTTAATTTTTTTTGAAGTGTAAAAATGGACGATATTTCATATAAAATAAGCAAAATTAGAGAAAATTAGTAAATATATAGCTAGAAAAAAGATATGTCCGAAATATTGCAAAATAGGTCTATAGTTGTAGATCTCGGAAAAATAGAGCCATTGGTAATTTTATTTTTATTTTTTTTTAGCTTTGTATTTTTTAAGATATCGCATTTATGATATTTGTTATTGTGTTTTTTCTCTCCTGCTAGAATTTGACAAGTCACATTCTGACACACATGTTGTCGTGTCAGAAAAATTGTTGAATTAATTTTGTTTGGCTTTCAGTCAGCCAAGACGACGTCGAATTAACTAGGGAAAGCCAAAAAAATTATTATTATATTTTCTTCGGACTTTGTGGGCCCCACCAGACGATTAGGCGTGTTTTAAATTGTCCCATGCTCCGAATCGACGATTGAGTTCTCTCAATATTTATACCAGTCATAATTAAGGCCCATTCTTTTGAAGATTAGGGCCATGATCTTTTTTAAAGAACATAGTTAAGAATGCTCTTAGCTTATTTCTCGATCTGCAATAGAAACTAGTTTTTAGACCCGGACTATGCCCCGGGTAATCATAATTATCATTTATTAGTATTTTACATTGAATTTATAACACCAAACATTACTTGGTTTAGTGGTTAAGAATTTAGTATACAAGCTTGAGGTCATGAAATCAAATTTTATACTATGCATTTTATAATTTTTTATTGTAAGTGGCGTACATGAAGTCAATACTCTCAGGGATAGCGCCACATGACACATTTCCTTGTTGATTAATGCTATTTCCCTTGTTCACCAAAAAGACAAAAGACATAGAGTTACCTGGTTTTATGAGATAAGACAATTATGAATGAAGAATTTTGTATGAACTAACCTGTACATCCAGGGCTAAGATAAGGATTACCCTCATAACCAGAATGACAACTGCAACGATATCCAGGGGCACCGTCAAAATCGGTGCACTTGGTATTATTCTGGCAAGCATATGTGGTCAAGTTTCCCATAGCTTCACCACACGTTTGATCATCCATAATAAACCATTCAAGCAAGATCGGAACATCTTCTGTTGTTCTGTTTTCAAAGGTAGGATCAGAAAGGTCAGTGATGTTGAAAGTGAACTTATCTTGCTCAGCTAAGAAAACATAGCTATATGGATTGAAGTTGGATACATTGGTGTGATTTCTCCAACTATAAGTTTCTGTGTAGAAGTTTTTCAATCCCTTTGGGATTGATGTTTGGCAGCAACCGATCCCTGAACACGACCCACTAATTACGTCCTCTGGCTTAGAACACCCAGCCATGCACCCAGTTGTGAAGTTACGCCCCAAGGTACCATAAATATAAGCATAATCGTCACAACCAATAAGGGTCAACTTGTTTGCTGTGTCTGAAAGCATATATGGAAATTTTTTGAGACGTATGCCTCCATAACTGGATTTTACTACCTTCCCGTCTTGGTAGTAATTACTTCCCACAGAGTTTGTAATACGCATCTGGCCGGTAATGTTTATATCCATGACCTTAAGGTTACCCTTTGCCAAAAAGGGTTTTGGCGGGTTGAAGGAGGTGTTGCAAGTTATGCTGTAATATCTACTAAGGGAACAACCCTTGTTTTCACTGATTATACCAAATGGGTAGGGAATAGTTAGATTCCCACAACTAGATGGACAACCCGGTTTCGCAATGGGGATGGCGGCGAAAATGGTGAATGGAAGAATGCTTAAATTCAACCATAGCCACGAGAAGAGGAAACAAAAGGCTCTCATCTTTTAGTTTTTTTTTGGCTTATGGCTCATGTTTTTGTTGATATTATTTATTACCAATAATCCAATAATTGACTTGAGTCAACCAAGTCTATGGGCATCAGCTCTCAACCATTCAACTTTTTGGCACATTGTACAATCACGGATCACCGTGTTCTTTAAGCACACTTTGAGTTTGACAGACCCATGCCATGGGGAATTCATTATAGTAGTACGCTAGTTAAAACTTAAAAGTGATGGGCCGATATTAGAAATGTTTTTTTTTTTTGGAAAAGACCTATTAGAATAGCTATTTTATTAGGAAAGACCTAATAATAACTTTTTTGTTAAAAAAAGCCTATTATAATACTTCCCTTTGTTACTTAAGACCACCTCAATGTTTTCCGGCCAAAAAGTCAATTTTTCCGACATTGACTTGCTTCCCCTCCCTTTCTCAATAAATGGGACCAACCTATTTTTTTCCCTACCATAATCCCTTAAAATGGGAAGCAAGAGTAAAGGGTTTGATAGGATAATTGAGGGATTATAATATAAAAAAAATATGTTGGTCTCATTAAATGAGAAAAGGAGGGTAAGAAAAGTCAATGCCAAAAAATTGACTTTTTGGCCCGAAAATATTGAGATGGTCTTATGTAACAAAGGGAAGCATTATAATAGGTCTTTTTGAACAAAATTTTTTTTATTAGGTCTTTTCCAACAAAATGACTATTTTAATAGGTCTTTCCCAACAAAAAGTTCTAATTATATTGCTACATTTTTTCTTAAATAGTTGTTTGTTTTTAATTGCTACATTATTTATTTAAACTTTTCTTATTTAGAATATTTGGCCTGCCAAAAAGTAATATTATTTTTCAGTTGCTAAATGTTGCCCTAAAATATCTTACTAACGCCCTAAATACGTATAAAATACTGTATTTGTATATCCTCTTTCTACTTTTTCCCTCACTTCCCCTTCCCCTTCCCCTTCCCCTTCTTCTTTCACCACCACTATGAATTGCACCATTGGAGCCGCCACCACCACCAATTTTCCGGCGAGATTCATATCATAGCCAACAAACCAAAAATTGATTTTTTTTTAAAAATATGGTGAGACGTCCACCATAAACACCCCACCACAGGTGCAGGCACCTACTATTGACGCTCCACCACATGTGCAGACACTTACCATTGATGCTGGTGCCTATGGTGAGGCGTCCATGGTGGATGCCGGTGCCTGTGGTGGGGCTTCCATGATGGATGCCTCACCATTTTTTTTTTTACTTTCAGAAGGAGAATTTTTTTTTGTTGATATTTATTTATTACCAAAAAAATATGATCCAATAATGTGACTGACTCGAGTCAACGACCAAGTCTATTGAGTATTGGCATCAACTCTCAATAACCATTCAACTTTTTGGCACATTGTACAATCACCGTGTTCTTTAAGCTTTGAGTTTGACATTTTTAACCAGTCATGAGGATCACATACAATAATTGAGGGCTAAGGCTGACCTATGCCATGGGGAATTCATTATAGTAGTACGCTAGTGATGGGCCGATATTAGAAATGTATTTTACTCTCTCCGTTTTTTTAAGGGAAATGTTATACGTAGCCCTATAAGTATTAAATACATTTCTTGAAATAGTATTATTTGAATAATTAATGACACAATCAACGTCAATCAATATAACTAATGCTTAATGTAGCCCTAAAGGCAACATATAACATTTTCCTTTTTTTAATTACAACATTTTCTTTAAATAGTTTTTTTCTTTTTTATTACTACATTGTTTAAACTTTCCTTATTTGAAATACTTAATTTACAAAAAAGTAATAATATTTCCCTATACCTAGCACTTCACCAATCTTGCTATATCTTGAATGAAACAATATTTCCCATGAAACACAACTTTACACTGCATATCATGACAAAGTTTGTTTACAGATAACAAGTTTTACTTAAAGCTAGGGATACACAACACATTCTTCTGTTCTAATTTGTTTTTAAGCATCACATTTCCCATGCGAGATATTTTAGATGAATCACTAGTGGGGAGATTAATTAGAGAGTTTTCTTTGCATAAAGATACATTTCTCAATAATTCAATACTACTAGTCATATGGTATGATGCACCAGAGTCTACAATCTGTTCTATGTTCTTTACAGAACCAGCATAATAACAGGACACCATACATGAGTAGTTTACATCCATCTCCTCATTTGTGTCACACCCCTTTGAATGCGTGGAAAGCATTCTCAGCAATCAATCTAATTTTTGAGCAGTGATGGTGGTTGAGTTGCTTGAAACAAAACCAACATCATTGTTTGACTGAGTTCCCTGATCATTTGCAGCTATCCTTGCACTTCCTTACTTCCCTTTATTTGTTCCACTTTTGATTTGTGAAACCCTTTCCTTTCCCTTTGTTCTGGTGCCACGACGCCGGGAGAGTTGTGTGAATGGTATTATCAATGAACTTGTGTCTTGATGATGTATGACCAAGCAACATATATACAACCCTAATCATTAGTAATTAACACTAGAGTGGGCCTGCTAAGCTAAGTAAATACAAGGGGCCCAAAATACAATATATGAGTATATACATAGTCCAACACCCCCCTCAAGTTGGAGCATGGGGATCACCAATGCCTAACTTGCCACGTAGAAACCGAAACTGACGGATGCCTAAAGCTTTAGTAAAAATATTCGCAAGCTGATTGTTGGTAGAAACATGAGCAGTGATAATGAGGCCAGCTTGAATGGCATCACGAATGTAATGACAATCAACTTCGATGTGCTTGGTACGTTCATGGAAAACAGGATTCCGAGCGATGTAGAGAGCGGAATTACTATCATAGCAAAGAGAAAATGGCACGAGAATGAGAAACACCCAAGACTACACAGAAGAGCACGAAGCCATTTTAATTCAGCAGTCACATAAGCCATCGAACGATATTCAGCTTCAGCTGAAGATCGGGTTACAGTATGTTGTTTGCGTGTCTTCCAAGAAATAGGGGAATCACCAAGGAAGACAATCCATCCTGTCACAGAACACTAGGTGAGAGGGCAACTAGCCCAATCAGAATCACACCAAGCAGTCAAATGTAAATCATTAGGAGAGGAGAGAACAATGCCTTGGCCAGGACACCCCTTCAAATAACAAACCATCCGGAGAGCCGCATCCTAATGTTGTTGGCAAGGTTGATGCATAAATTGAGCCAGATTATGAACAACATAAGCTAAATCAGGACGCGTGAAGGCCAAGTACATGAGACGGCCCACCAACCGTCGATATTGAGCCGGATCCGAATACAATGGCCCATCAGCACGAGCCAAGTGGTGATTAAGCTCAAGGGGAGTGTCAGCTGGTTTCGCTCCCAACAAACATGTCTCAGAAATAATGTCAAGAGTATATTTTCGCTGAGAAAAAAAGAAGCCGTCAGCACTACGAGCAACCTCAATGCCCAAAAAATATTTCAAAGGACCCAAGTCTTTCATGCGAAAATAATCACCAAGATATTGTTTGAAAGAAGTAAGAGCAGTAGAATCATTGCCAGAAATGATGATGTCATCAACATATATCAAGACATTTAAACGAACACGTCCACGACGGTAAGTAAAGAGAGAATAATCAGAGTATGAGTGAGAAAATCCATACTGGCGCAAAGAGGAAGCAAGTTTAGCAAACCAACACGGGGGGGTTTAACGGAGACCATGAAGAGATTTCTAGAGACGGCACACCTTACCAGGATTAGAAGTGCTGAAGCCGGGGGGAAGCTTCATATAAACCTCCTCATCAAGATCACCATGAAGGAAGGCATTGTGCACATCCATCTGATGCACATCCCAGTTATGAGAAGCTGCAACAGCTAAGAAGGCCCGAACTATAACCATCTTAGCAACAGGAGCAAAGGTCTCAGTGTAATCAATGCCTTCAACTTGATGATTACCTAGAATCACCAAACGAGCTTTTAGACCTTCAACACTACCATCTGAATTATATTTGATTTTATAGACCTATTTGCAACCCAAAGATTTCTTCCCAGAGGGAAGATCAGTCATAGCCCATGTGTGATTATCCTCAAGAGCATCAATTTCTTTCTGCATAGCCTCACGCCACCCAGAAAGACTCATAGCCGCTTTAAAACTACGAGGCTCAACTCCCTCATCAACAACTGCAAGAAAAGCACGGTGTGGAGCAGAAAAATTATCGCAATTCACAAAATGTGCTATAGGATAGGAAATGGTACCTGGGAATGGAAGGGGGCTCGTTTGCTGCACCGTATGCACAAAATAATCTTTCAACTTTTTAGTGTGTTGTTTCTCACGTTAGCCGCGACCCAGCAAAGGAGAGGAGTGAGCTGGAGCCATGGGTTCAGATGCGGGCTCAAACGCGGGCTCAAATAGAGGTTCAGACACGGGCTCAGAGGAGGGATAAGGAACTGGTCCCGGGACTGGGTCAGACACGGACGCGGGGCCCGTTAGAGAGGAGGAGTGAGGCGCTGGGTCTGAGGAAGGAGTTTGGACCAAGGGGGATGTGTTTGAGGCTGAAAAAGAAGGTTGGGCCAAGGAAAGGGTGTTTGGGTCAATGGAATTTGTGTTTGGGTCAATGGAATTTGTGTTTGGGTCAGCAAGAGGTGTGTTTGGGTCAACAGGGATGATTGGAGAAGAATCATCAATAGTAACAGGTGGTTCGAGGCTACCCACAGGGCTTTCATCACCAAAAACATGAGGGGTGGATGTTTGATATGGAAATGAGGACTCAAAAAATTGTACATCCCACGAAACAAAAATATCACCCGTTTCCAAGTCATAGAGTTTCCAACCCTTTTTCCCAGTAGGATAGCCAATAAAAATACATTTACGACTACGGGGAGCAAACTTATTCCCTTTGGCTTTTTTATTATGAGCAAAACATAAGCAACCAAAAACACGTAAAGCCTCAAAATCAGGAACACACCCAAAGATCATCTCATAAGGAGTTTTATTTCCCAAAACACCAGAAGGAGTACGATTAATCAGATGGATAGCAGTAAGAACACATTCTCCCAAAAAATCAACAGGCAAATGTGCCTGGAACATCAAAGCCCTACTCACATTCAAAATATGTTGATTCTTACGCTCAACTCGACCATTCTGTTGGGGAGTCCCCGTGCAAGAAGTTTGAAACAATATGCCATTATGCTCAAAATAAGGAAGCATGCAATTAAACTCAGTCCCATTATCACTCCTAACCATCTTAACAGTGGTGTCAAAATGTCGTTGTATCATGGCAAAGAATGATAAGAAATAACGTTGAACTTCAGTTTTATTTTGTAACAAATAAACCCACACATCACGGGAATAATCATCAACAAGAGTCAAAAAATAAACAGCTCCACAGGAGGAAGGTACTAGGGGTGTAACTGGATTGGACTGGATTGGACTTTGCCAAATCCAAATCGAGTCCAAAGTTTTTTGGACTCGAGAGATTGAGTCCAAGTCCGATCTAAATATTTTTTGAGTCCAGTCCAATCCAGTCCGATAATTTTTTCTTGAGTCCGAATCCAGTCCGATTCTCATAATTGAATTTGAAAAATTAAGCTCATTATATCCATTCCATAAAATAAGTCACATACATCTTTTATATTATATATATAAATATTAAATATATATTATATATAAAATATTTTTGGACTGGACTGGACTTATTGGACTCCAAAGGGGTGAGTCCAAATCCAGTCCGAATATATTTGGACTCGAAAATTTGAGTCCGAGTCCAGTCCAAAAAAATTTCAGTCCAGTCCAGTCCGACTGGATTGGACTGAACTAGATTGGACTCTGGACTTTTCGCAGTCCGCTTACACCCCTAGAAGGTACACTGTAAGTTCCCCATAAATTACAGTGAATCAACTCAAACAAACGACTAGCTTTATGAGTACTAGTAGGAAAACTATCACTTGTTTGTTTTGCTAAAGGACAGACATCACAAACTTTATGTAACTTCTTCCTATCAGTACTAGAATGAATAACAGGAAGCATCTTCACCACTCTTTCCGATGGATGGCCTAACCTTTGATGCCACAGATCAAAAGAACTCATCTCAGAGACACCAACAGCTTGAGCCACAACAACATTGCGGAAGAAGGAGAGGCCCCCTTGCCGTTCACCTGCTCCAATAAGAATCCCCGAGTGCCGATCCTGTATAGCACACAAAGTAGGAGTGAATTGAATAGTACAATCATTATCAGACAACAAATGCGAGACAGAGATAAGTTGACACTGAAAATCAGGCACAAACAAAACGTCACGCAATACAAGATAATCAATGAGATAAACATCCCCTTGCTTGATGGCAAAGGCAGAACCTCCATTAGGAAGCCCAACAGAACAAGCTGCAATACTCCTGACATTTACTAAACAAGATAAAGTGCCAGTGATATGACGGGAAGCCCCCGTATCTATGATCCACTCCATACCTGTCATACGCTCACTACTCGTCTGCTCATTATTAATCATGTTAAGAAGCACCTGCATTTGTTCAGGAGAGAGGCTAGCAAGGGAAGTTCCACTCCCTTCGGATGTCCCAAAAATATGCGCACCATCTGCACCAACAACATTGGCACGCACCCCCTGCACGCGAATCAGCAGCCACGTGAGAGGACCCAGCAGCTACGGCAGTGGAGAGCGAGCCACCTGCTCCGCGGCCTCCAGCACTGCCCCATTCCTTCCATTCATCGCGTGCACGCACATGCTCCTCGTACCACGCGGGGTTGCCGTGGATTTTGAAGCAAGTACTGACATCGTGGCCACGCTTAGAACAATGAGAGCACACGAGCTTTTTTTTGTCAAGGCGATCAAAACGCCCCCTGCGACGTTCAGCCCCAACAAGAAAAGCATGAACATTCTCCGTCGATTTGTCACGCGAGGAAGCACGAGATTGTGTTGGAAACGTGATGGACACACACAATATTTTGGTAGAATAATATATAGAAAAGAAGATAAAATGCACTAAATAATAACTCTTATATTTCTTATATGTGTGTTACAAAAAGAATTACATAATGCATTTATATAAAGGTATTGTAAACTAATTAATGAATGTTACTCCTTATTCTTCTCTCGTCATTCTAACATATTAATGACATTCCTTGATTTTCTCCCTATCAAGCATTGTATTGTCAAGTTTAATTGCTAATTTTAACACTCCCCCTTAAACTTGACCTTCTCACAATCCCGATTAATTTTTGCATTCGAATGAAGTCTTCAAACTTTAGTGGCTTTGTAAAGATATCAGCAATTTGGTCCATCGACTTTACAAACTTCAATTCAATTTCCTTCTGTTCAATGCATTGTCGTATGAAATGAAACCTCGTGTCAATATGTTTGCTTCGGTCATGAAAAACTGGATTTTTGGCCAAAGCAAGAGCTGACTTATTATCGGTCATAATCTTAGTGGGCTCCATTTGTGGTAGTTGGAGTTCCTTCAATAATCTTCGTAGCCATATTGAGTGAGATGCACACGAGGTTGCAGCAATATATTCTGATTCACATGTAGAGAGTGTAACAATTGGTTGTTTCTTTGAACTCCATGAAACAACATTATTACCAAGTAAAAATACAAAACCAGTTGTACTTTTGCGATCATCAACATCTCCAGCAAAATCACTATCACAATATCCCTTAAGTTTGAAATCATCTGAAGTAGAGTATAACAACCCATGATCTAATGTGCCTTTCAAATTACGGAGAATTCTCTTTGCAGCCTTCAGATGAGATAGATGGATTCTCCATAAAGCGACTTACTAGTCCAACAGAAAATAAGATGTCTGGCCGAGTACATGTCAAATATCGTAGACTTCCGACCAAACTCTTATATAAGGTTGGATTCACCTTTTCTCCATAAGGATCATTTTTCGATAATTTCAGCCCACATTTCATTGGAGTGCTCACTGGATTAACATTTAACATATTGAATTTCTTCAATACTCCTTTTGCATAAGCTTCTTGTGAGATAAAAATTCCTTCATCACTCTGAGTAACTTCAATTCCTAGATAAAAGAGGACATGAGTCCCATATCTGTCATCTCAAATTCGTGTGCCATTCTTTTCTTAAACTCTTCAAACATTTCGATACTACTTCCTGTGAAAATTAGATCATCTACATAGATGCAAACATAGAACACATCGTTGTTTTTTTTCTTGACATAGAGTGCATATTCATGAAGACACCTGGCAAATCCATTTTCTTGCAAGTATTTATCAATCCGACTATTCCGTGCTCGAGGTGCTTGCTTCAACCCATATAAAGCCTTTTTCAATCTTAATACTTTATTTTCTTGTCGTTTGACAACATAACCTTCTGGTTGTTCAATGTACACCTCTTCTTCAAAAAATCCATTTAGAAAAGCTGATTTTACATCCATCTGATGAATCTTCCATTGAAATTGCGCTGCTATTGAAATTAGCAACCTTACTGTCTCTAATCGGGCAACTGGGGTAAATACCTCTTCATAGTCAATTCCTTGTTTTTGCTTATAACCTTTAGCAACAAGCCTCGCTTTGTATCTTTCAACATCACCATTGGCATTCCTCTTGATTTTGAATACCCATTTGACTCCTATCGCCTTCTTTCCTTTTGGGAGTGGTGTCAATTCCCAAGTTTCATTCTTTTGAATAGACTGTATCTCTTCATTCATTGCACGAATCCATTCCTTTTGTTTCTTTGCTTCATTGAAGCTCATTGGTTCAATATCAGAAAATAAGCAATATAATGAAGTATTGTCTTCAAGCCTTTCGGTGACTTCATAAAGATCAGAAAGACTTCTAAACCTCTTCGGTCCTTCACTTGAACTAGAAGACTCTCCACTTGATTGCAATGTAGGTGATGTCCTATGAGGAGATGTTGGTGGAGTAGTGGGTGTAGCCTCCGGAACATGATGTGTCGAATTTTCTTCATCAAAATAAGGAAGAAAGTTGTAAGATTCTTCCTCTTCGGTGATGTTCCAATCCCATATTGCCTCTTCATCAAATTCTACATCTCTGCTGATCACTAACTTGCTAGTGCTTGGATTGAACAGCTTGTAACCCTAAGACTTTTCATCATATCCAATGAAAAGTAATTTTTCACTTCGATCATCAAGCTTGGACCTGAGTTGCTTGGGAACTTGTGCATAAGCAATGGAACCAAATATTCGAAAATGTGATACACATGGCTTCCATCCACTCCAAGCTTCTTGAGGCGTAACATTCTCTAAGCTCTTTGTAGGGGAACGATTTGACAAGTAAACTGCACATGAAACTGCTTCTGCCCAAAATTCTTTAGGCATCTTCTTGTTTTTCAGCATAGATCTAGCCATGTTGAGAATAGTCCTATTCTTTCTTTCCGCTACTGTAATACTCCGTATTTTTGGGAGTTATTTTGCTATAAATAAGAAAATATAAAGTAAAAGTGAAAGTATTTTATAATATAGTTTAGGTAAGCCTACAGTTATAATTTAAATATACAACCTACTTTCGTACCTAATTATATTTTAATTCGATTTTTGTTAAATAATAAATCAGAATTCGAATTGGAAACAAATCCTATTAAACCTAGGTTTACCATGCTATAAATAAGAGAGAAAAAAAAAGGGAATTAAAACCCTAACTTTACTTTCATCAGGCGTTTTTTTTACCACAAGAGGATTTTTCTCTCTCCTCTCTTTTCCTTTCCCAGCGTTCTTTTCTTTTCCTCCTTCTTTTCTTCTTCTTCTCTCTCCTGCGCTTCTCTACGCCGCCCGAAATTTCTGCCAGTGGTCTGGGCTCAGGTTCGCGAAGGTCAAGTCGAGAGGTGTGCTAGTTGTGGTCGCGCGAGGCTTCGAGTGGCTGGGTTCGTTCGAGCGGCTGGGTTCGTTCGAGTGTGTGCGAACGCGGTGTGCGAGGTTTCGCGTGTGGGTGGCTAGAAGGTTGCGTGTTGTGCGAGCCGACGAGTGTGTTGGTGCGCTGGTGTACGTGCGGCTCAGGTGTGGTGTTGAGCGAGGTCGAGGCCTCGAGTGGTGGTGCTGTGCTGTGCGTGCTGTGAGGCGACGAGTCGAGGCTCGCGTGGCTGGTGTTGCAGCCGGAATTCTTCGAAACGTCGCTGGTGATTGTCGCCGGCGAGTCCGTTCGGTATAAAAAAAAAAAAATTCTCTTTTCCTCTTTAAATTAATTTATATGATCTGGTTTTGTAATTCTTATGTATCTTGGATTAAATTTGTAATTATAAATAAAGTATAGAATTGGTTAAAAGAAATCAGATTTATAAGTATACTATTATTCCTCATGCTGATTTTTATTTCTCAATTCTGTTTTCACTATATTTAGGTATTGGGTTAAGTTGTGATTTTAAATAAAGGTACATATTATGAACTAAAAGAAACCAGATTTCTATTACACTACTAGTCCTACTTTGATCTTATTTCTTCAATTCTGATTTTGTAGTTCTTATATATGTATCTAGTTAAGTTTGTTATTATAAACAAAGTAGTGTAAAAGTTAAGTTTAAGTTTTATTGTCATGAACAAGTATAAAATAAGTTAGAGGAATCAAATTCGCAAACTTATTATTAAGTTCTAAATATATTAGTTTTAATAGATTTCATGAAAAGAAATTTAAAACAATAAGATTGGTTAATTTTTAATATTCAAAAACACCATATCTTACATAGTTGGATAAGCTGGTTTTTACTTTAATAATATCAAGGACTTAGCACTGAAGTATTTCTATTATTCGATTAGGTCCCAATTTCATAAGCGGAACGTTTTAAGTAATCAGCAAAGATTCTCTGTTACAAGGTACGTACGCGTACTAGTTCAGTTGCAATTACTAGTATCATGTTAGGTTGTGGATTATTCTATTGGAACCTAGAATCATGATAGGGAACGATTGTATGATTGTGATTGTTGAGATTGTTTGGTAGCATGATTGCGGTATGTAGCATTGTTATGCGTAATTCTATCGTATCATAAGCATGAAAGTTTTGGATTTGTATTCTTTGATCTATGGTGTAACAAGGATGTTACAAGAAGTAAAGATTTGAGTGTTGTATCTAAGAAATAACATTAAATGATTATATGTTAATGTGGTATGAATGGACAATACTAAGAAAGGATTTTGGCAATAAACTTGTAGTTGGGCTCCCTACAAGTGATGAACAATGGGGGGAGTGTGGGACTTGTTCTACACTCCTACGCAGGCCTACTGTGACGACAGTAGTGTCCTTATAAATTTTGATAACTCAAGTAGGCGGAAGGTTCCGTACGATCTTGGGGGTATGCATACTAAGGTGATGGATGTGGAACGAAACGAAACCGTATTTACATTTCATCTAATAGACCAAGTTGTCTATTAAGGATTAAGTAGCCCGTATGATTCTAGATAGATGACGGTGCCCGTTCGATGCCAAATAAATTGTAAAAACGGAATTTAATGTTTTTGTAGAATCATGATTAGGAATTGTTACTATTATTCTGATTATGTTTAGTGTATTATGTAATTGATTATGTACGTACTCAACATAGCTGATTGTTTGTTATTTGTGATGTTTGTTGACCTGTGATGAACCATTGATATTTCAATGGGGAGCAGATTAGGTATGCTGGTGATGCTGCATGGGTTTGGCATACGGGGATATTTTCGGGTTTATAAACTCTTAAGCGTTTTTGTTGAACTTATAGAATAATTAGTATTCGTAGTTAATGGTTTGATTAAAAGGGGTTCATGGTGATTCCCGAGTTGTAGTTTAAAGTAAACATTTTATTTCCG
The DNA here is from genome assembly GCA_947648045.1 of Beta corolliflora. Classification (NCBI taxonomy): domain Eukaryota; kingdom Viridiplantae; phylum Streptophyta; class Magnoliopsida; order Caryophyllales; family Amaranthaceae; genus Beta; species Beta corolliflora. The sequence continues at coordinate 389,759 of CANSZD010003084.1, read as the reverse complement.
CTGCAATGTAGTTTTCTTAGTAAGGAGTTGTTAACGTTTTGATTTTAATATGCCTTGCGTTTCACCGCGGCGGTAACACTCCCAAAGTCGATGCAACGTAGCTTAGACGTGTATGGAATTTGGGGGTGTTACAAAACTGGTATCAGAGCCAAAAGTTCCTATTTTCAAAGATGTTTTAAAAGATTTTTAAAATGGGTAGTATGGGATAAGAGCATATAGATTACTTTTGCGTGCATTAAATCATAGGAATGATTTTATTTGTACTGCCTTTCTTGCCTTTACTTGTCTGATTATATGAAATATGGTGTGGTTGCTTGATTGAATTGGTGAAAGATTCTTTGAAATCTTCGAAATGTGAATAGAGTAGGAGAATGTACAAGGATAGGTACGTAGATAGTGGTTAGAAGCACTAAATTCGTTAGTGAAACATTTTCTTTCCTAAAATTTCGAGTTAATATAATATTCTAAGGATGTTTCAAAAAGGTAGTGAACTAAAACCTTATGTTGAATATTTTAGGAAATAACCATCTAAATTGTTATAAATATTTTGAACTTGGAGTTCTAAAATTGAAAATAATCGTTTTACCTCTTATATATGTTTATATATATAATGTATACTTAAAAACCTTTACTTCTCGGGAACTTAGACTATTTTCTTCTTTTAATTCGCGAATAGTTTATGACCTAGGTCCTCAGGAATACTTGATGAAATACCGAATTGCGGAAGATTGGAACATCTGGGCCTATAAGATTAAAGCTGTTATGGAATATAGAACCTTACATGGAGATACTAGACTAAGGACTGAAATGGAGAAAATATACTTTATGTTGCAGTACGTCCCTAAGGAGGAACCCTACCTTTTCGTACACCGCAAATATTGGGATATATGGTTAGAAAATGGAGGTTTTAATGCAATCAAACATACTTACTGGAACCAATACCTTCCTATTGTAGGGCAATTCATCACCGATCTTAAATACTGTGTAAATGAATGGAGAATTCGTGAGAAAAGAAGTTGGGAGCCCTCTACCTCATCACCTCTAGTTAGAGGAACCTATCATGTGGGGGGAAAGCTCAGGAACTAATGTGAATTTTGAGAATCCCAGAGTTAAATCTGAGCCGCAAATGTCATTTAGAGCTGCAAAAAGAGCTAGGTACCAAACTTTTGAGGATGAGTTCATACCCGAGGACTACCACATAGCGTCAAACCTCAGAACTGTTACCTACATTTCCGATGATGAGGGGAATAATAGGACATTTATTGCAGTGATTGGGGAAGATCATGTTGCACCTATACTTGACATAGAAAATGAGAAAGAGGAAGATCCTAATGAAAATGAGCCTGCTGAAGGAGATTCGATTGAGGAAAATGAGCCCGTAGAAGAAGAGGAAGAACCCCTGGATGAAGATGAACCTATAGAGGATGACGAGCCTTTTGAGGACGAAGCTAACATGGAAGAAGGAATAGAAAATCCTAACTCAGATGACGAATCTCACCATTATAGTCCCTAGTTTCTATTGAATATATAATTAGGATTAGAATATTATTTTATTCGTTTATTTCAGTTTTAATAAGGCTTGCATGCCAAGTAGCAAATTAGTATTCTTTATTCTTTTATTTATTCATATTATGTTTTCCTTAGAAACGATAAATTTTACCCTTTTCAATAATAATACAACAAGTTTATCTTGTATTTGATGTAACGTCTTATTTGAGATGTTTATATTGCAAGTCAATAGAGACTTAATGATTGCTTGCAATAAAAATGTGTTGTATGAACGTGCAAATGTGTTATAGTTAGGTGAATCAACGATTATGTGTGTGGCACTGAAACGGTCGTTGTGTCAATTTTCAGCGCAGAATGGTTCGTCAAGGCGGCACGCCTGATACCTCTCTGAATGTCGAGCAATCGATTCGTGATCTAGTGCAGATCACAGCTAACCTAGCCCAAGGACATAACCGGGATGGGGACTTGTCTTAAAAGGTTGCCCGTAGAAACCCACCAGTACTGAATGGAAAAGGGGGACCCGAGGAATTGGAAAACTGGGTTGGGGAGTTTGATAAGTTGTTCTTTACCCTCTCCTGTCCAGATGACAAGACTGTGCCCTTAGCAAGCTATTACCTACAGGGGGATGCCACTTTTGGTGGACCCAAGCTAAGGATAACCTCCTCAAACAACCTGACTTTGGGTGGGAAACCTTCAAGAAAGCCCTGAGGGATAAGTATTACCCCCCATACCTCAAAAAGCAGAAAGCCCAAGAGTTTATGATGCTAGAACAAGGGAACCTGTCTGTTGAGGAATATTACCGTAAGTTCATAGAACTGATGAGATTTGCTCCTGAAATTGCCCCTACTGAGGAAGCTAAGGCCTCACGTTTTGAATTAGGGCTCACCCTTGACCTATAAGGGAGACTGGGGGGAGATACTTTCACCTCGTTGGACCATGTCTTTGGCAAAGCTGCCCACCTATATGCCATAAGGAAACGAGAGGAAGGGGGTAAACAAGGTGAGAAGCGAAAGGAGAATCCAAATCCTGAGGTTCAGAGATTTGAAAAGAAACACCATGGGAACCAGAACAATCAAACCTCTCAAAGAAACTTCAATAAGGGACCCAACGACGATAACAATAACAGCAACAATAACACCAATAACCGCAGACCTGAGCGTGTGTATAGGTGTAAGAAGTGCCCATACAACCATCCTGGGAAGGATTGCGAGGGTAATAAGGTGGAGTGTCATGAATGTGGGAAAATGGGGCATAGAGCGTACGAGTGCTATTCGAAGAATAAGGTTAACCCCAATAGTCAAGGAAAAAGGAACTATGGAGACAAGCTCATGAATGGGAATGAGAATGGTGGAAATGCATACAATGGGTCAGGGAACTCTAATTACTCCAAACCACCAACCAATGCAAATAATCAGGCACCAAATGGGAACCATGTGACCAACAATAATGATAATAGGGGCACAGGGAAGCTGTATATGATGACGGCTAGCGAAGAGGAAGCTCGTAGAGATGTTGTTACGGGTACTTTCTCTATCAACTCAATTCCTGTTAAAGTATTGTTCGACTCTGGAGCATCATTTTCTTTTATTGCCCATACAACTGTTAGAACTCTAGAACTGGTTAAGTCCGAGTCAATTTCTATGCCTATAGTTATTCCGTGCTGGGATACTTGTTAATTGCTCTAAGAAATTCTTAATGTATCACTGAAAATAAGGGAGGGCTTCTTTCCTTTCGATCAAATAGAGTTTAACTTATTGAACCTTGACGTCATTTTCGGAATAAGATTTTTCGACCCTACCTCGATAAATTCGTAGTCGTGTTCATAGACGATATATTGATCTATTCAAGGAGCAAGGAAGAACATGAGAACATGTGAGGCTTATTTTACAGACACATAGGGAGAACCAATTGTATGCAAAGTTTTAAACATGTCATTCGAGTGCATGAAATACCCTGAGCTCTTTCAAGGGGTAGGTGAGTTACGGGGACGTAACTTTTCTTTTTAGGGGGGGAAGAATGCGATAGAATTTCGCGCTTCCACCCTAAAGTTGGCTTAAGTATGTTATTTATGTGTATTATTGCTTATGTGACTTGCGAAAACTAGAAAACGCTTGTGAAATTTTAGGACTTAGAAATGCAAAAGTTCGTCGTTAAGACTGGCTACCTCAAAGTTTCGGGACGAAACTTCCTTTAAGGGGGGAAGCCTGTAATACTCCGTATTTTTGGGAGTTATTTTGCTATAAATAAGAAAATATAAAGTAAAAGTGAAAGTATTTTATAATATAGTTTAGGTAAGCCTACAGTTATAATTTAAATATACAACCTACTTTCGTACCTAATTATATTTTAATTCGATTTTTGTTAAATAATAAATCAGAATTCGAATTGGAAACAAATCCTATTAAACCTAGGTTTACCATGCTATAAATAAGAGAGAAAAAAAAGGGAATTAAAACCCTAACTTTACTTTCATCGGGCGTTTTTTACCACAAGAGGATTTTTCTCTCTCTCCTCTCTTTTCCTTTCCCGGCGTTCTTTTCTTTTCCTCCTTCTTTTCTTCTTCTTCTCTCTCTGCGCTTCTCTACGGCCGAAAATTTCGCCGTGTGGTGCGGGCTCAGGTTCGCGAAGGTCAAGTCGAGAGGTGTGCTAGTTGTGGTCGCGCGAGGCTTCGAGTGGCTGGGTTCGTTCGAGCGGCTGGGTTCGTTCGAGTGTGTGCGAACGCGGTGTGCGAGGTTTCGCGTGTGGGTGGCTAGAAGGTTGCGTGTTGTGCGAGCCGACGAGTGTGTTGGTGCGCTGGTGTACGTGCGGCTCGGGTGTGGTGTTGAGCGAGGTCGAGGCCTCGAGTGGTGGTCTTTGTCTTGCGTGCGTCTTTGTGAGGCGACGAGTCGAGGCTCGCGTGGGCCGGTGTTGCGTAGAATTCTTCGAAACGTCGTCGGGTGATTGTCGCCGGCGAGTCCGTTCGGTATAAAAAAAAAAAATTCTCTTTTCCTCTTTAAATTAATTTATATGATCTGGTTTTGTAATTCTTATGTATCTTGGATTAAATTTGTAATTATAAATAAAGTATAGAATTGGTTAAAAGAAATCAGATTTATAAGTATACTATTATTCCTCATGCTGATTTTTATTTCTCAATTCTGTTTTCACTATATTTAGGTATTGGGTTAAGTTGTGATTTTAAATAAAGGTACATATTATGAACTAAAAGAAACCAGATTTATATTACACTACTAGTCCTACTTTGATCTTATTTCTTCAATTCTGATTTTATAGTTCTTATATATGTATCTAGTTAAGTTTGTTATTATAAACAAAGTAGTGTAAAAGTTAAGTTTAAGTTTTATTGTCATGAACAAGTATAAAATAAGTTAGAGGAATCAAATTCGCAAACTTATTATTAAGTTCTAAATATATTAGTTTTAATAGATTTCATGAAAAGAAATTTAAAACAATAAGATTGGTTAATTTTTAATATTCAAAAACACCATATCTTACATAGTTGGATAAGCTGGTTTTTACTTTAATAATATCAAGGACTTAGCACTGAAGTATTTCTATTATTCGATTAGGTCCCAATTTCATAAGCGGAACGTTTTAAGTAATCAGCAAAGATTCTCTGTTACAAGGTACGTACGCGTACTAGTTCAGTTGCAATTACTAGTATCATGTTAGGTTGTGGATTATTCTATTGGAACCTAGAATCATGATAGGGAACGATTGTATGATTGTGATTGTTGAGATTGTTTGGTAGCATGATTGCGGTATGTAGCATTGTTATGCGTAATTCTATCGTATCATAAGCATGAAAGTTTTGGATTTGTATTCTTTGATCTATGGTGTAACAAGGATGTTACAAGAAGTAAAGATTTGAGTGTTGTATCTAAGAAATAACATTAAATGATTATATGTTAATGTGGTATGAATGGACAATACTAAGAAAGGATTTTGGCAATAAACTTGTAGTTGGGCTCCCTACAAGTGATGAACAATGGGGGGAGTGTGGGACTTGTTCTACACTCCTACGCAGGCCTACTGTGACGACAGTAGTGTCCTTATAAATTTTGATAACTCAAGTAGGCGGAAGGTTCCGTACGATCTTGGGGGTATGCATACTAAGGTGATGGATGTGGAACGAAACGAAACCGTATTTACATTTCATCTAATAGACCAAGTTGTCTATTAAGGATTAAGTAGCCCGTATGATTCTAGATAGATGACAGTGCCCGTTCGATGCCAAATAAATTGTAAAAACGGAATTTTTATGTTTTTGTAGAATCATGATTAGGAATTGTTACTATTATTCTGATTATGTTTAGTGTATTATGTAATTGATTATGTACGTACTCAGCATAGCTGATTGTTTGTTATTTGTGATGTTTGTTGACCTGTGATGAACCATTGATATTTCAATGGGGAGCAGATTAGGTATGCTGGTGATGCTGCATGGGTTTGGCATACGGGGATATTTTCGGGTTTATAAACTCTTAAGCGTTTTTGTTGAACTTATAGAATAATTAGTATTCGTAGTTAATGGTTTGAATAAAAGGGGTCCATGGTGATTCCCGAGTTGTAGTTTAAAGTAAACATTTTATTTCCGCTGCAATGTAGTTTTCTTAGTAAGGAGTTGTTAACGTTTTGATTTTAATATGCCTTGCGTTTCACCGCGGCGGTAACACTCCCAAAGTCGATGCAACGTAGCTTAGACGTGTATGGAATTTGGGGGTGTTACAGCTACACCATTTTGTTGTGGCGTTTTTGGAACAGTAAGTGGTCTGCGTATTCCATGGTCCTCACAGTATTTGTTGAATTCGTTGGATGTGAACTCACCACCTCTATCTGTTCTCAATGCTTTAATCTCATAACCACTCTCTTTCTCAACCATTGCTTTGAACTTCTTGAAGGTGTCAAATGCTTCTGATTTATTTTTCAAGAAATAAACCCATGTTTTTCTGCTATAATCATCAATGAAAAGAATAAAGTATGAACTTTTACCAAGTGATGTGGGTTTGATTGGTCCGCATATATCTGAATGCACCACTTCAAGTGGCTTCGTCGCTCTTGATATAGATTGTTTTGGAAATGCCTTTCTTGGTTGCTTACCAAGTAAACATGCTTCACAAAGTTGATTAGGATGATTAATACAAGGCAATCCTCTTACCATTTTCTTGTGTCCTATCTCTTTAAGACTTTCAAAGTTAAGGTGACCAAATCTCATGTGCCACTTCCAAGAAGGATGTTCAGCACAAGTCTTCAAACACATTGGACCAATTGTTTGTAGATTAATCAAGAACATTCTATTCTTCGTCATAGAAACAGTAGTTATTAGATTAGAGTTTCTATCACGAAGCCATAACTTTTGTCCCTCCATCATAATTTTGCATCCATTGACTTCTAAGAGCTGACCCACACTTAAGATATTACTTCTTAAGTTTGGAATGTAGTAAACATCTGGAATTAATTTCTGACTTGAATCTTTTAATTCAATCATAATCGTACCTTTTCCCTCAATATTTACTTTTGAGCCATCGCTAAAAGTAACGTTGCCTGTCACACTTGTGTCTAGATCAACAAATTTGTTCTTGTCTCCTGTCATGTGGTTACTCGCTCCATTGTCAAGATACCACGTTAAATTATCATCCCTCTTATCTTCTATTTTGAGAGCTAACAACATAGTTGATTCTTCTGTATCATCCTTATTTTCAATAAGATTTGTTTCTTCCTGCACCTTTTTTGAATAGCATTCCCATGCAAAGTGGCCATATTTGTTACAATTGTAACATTGAATATTAGCCTTATCATTACTTCTCTGGTATTGATTCATTCCTCTACCACGTCCACGACCTCTGGTAGAGGTTTCACCTCTATAATAATTTTGGGAGTTTCGATCATCACCCCCTCTTCCTTGATCACGGCCATTGCTATGACCACGTCCTCGTTGGCCGCCTCTACCACGTGATTGATAATGTTGCTTATCACGTGTAAATCCTTTATTGTTAAAGGATGTTCTGGCTTGCAGCACTTGCTCATCTTCCTTCTTTCCTTTCTTAACCATTCGCTGTTCATGGGCTCGAAGTGACCCATTCAATTCATCGATTGTCATTGAATCAGAGTCCTTATTTGACTCTTCGATAGCAACCACTACGTGGTTGAAATCATAATTGAGCGAACGCAATATTTTTTCTACTACTCGAGAATCTTCCATCGATTCTCCACGCCTCTTCATTTGATTCACAATGTTTAGAACTTTTGTGAAATAATCTGAGATGGATTTTTTCTCCATCATCTCAAGTTTTTCAAACTCTCCTCTTAGAGTTTGAAGTCGAACCTTCTTTACTCGACTTACACCTTCAAAGGAATTTTGAAGAGTATACCATGCTTCTTTTGAACTTGTTGCATTAGCAACTTTTTCAAACATGTCATCATCCAAACCTTGATGGATGATTGTAAGTGCATTTTGATCCTTTTTCCTCTCATTATCCAAAGCTTCTTTCTCTGTTTGGTTTAACTTTGTTTCATCTTCCGGTTGTGTATAACCTTTCTCAACAATCTCCCAAACACCTTGAGCTCCAAGAATTGTTCTCATACGTAGCGACCACTTATCATAATTTTCTTTTGTAAGTTTGGGATATTGGAAAGCTACAACATTAGTTTTGACGCCATAATATAAACACTAGCTCTGGATACCACTTTATTGGAAGCGTGATGGACACACACAATATTTTGGTAGAATAATATATAGAAAAGAAGACAAAATGCACTAAATAATAACTCTTATATTTCTTATATGTGTATTACAAAAAGAATTACATAATGCATTTATATAAAGGTATTGTAAACTAATTAATGAATGTTACTCCTTATTCTTCTCTCGTCATTCTAACATATTAATGACATTCCTTGATTTTCTCCCTATCAAGCATTGTATTGTCAAGTTTAATTGCTAATTTTAACAGATTGCTCCTCTTGAATCAAAGTTTGATAGGCCCTGTTAAGATCACCTAGGGGCTGTTGAGAGAGAAGATTAGTGCGCACAATCCCGTATGATTTGCTGTCCAAACCAATCAAAAGCTGATGGAAAATCTCCTCCTCACGATCCTCTGAAAGCTTCAGTACAAGACCACACTCGCACTTTTTACATTCGCAGGAGGGCAATGGCTTTAATCTTGCCAACTCATCATAAAGACCAACGAGTTTAGAGTAGTACTCATTGATCTTCATATGGTCATTTTGTTTACAGTCAGAAATCGCCGCTTTAATCTGTTGAATTCGCGACCCATTCGCCACACAAAACCGGCGCTCAAGATACATCCACAAGTCCTGAGCATTTTCGTGCAAGGGTATAGTTCCTGCTATCTTAGAGTCCATACTCCTCAAGATCCACGATACAATCATCGAGTGTACCGTATCCCAATCTAGCAACGCAGCAGCATCGGTGGGCTTGGGAATTTTTCCTTCAATAAAGCCAAATTTCCGTCGAGCACGTAGACAAAGTGTCATAGCACGTGCCCAAGCAACGTAGTTATCACCGGTGAAGGTGACATGTGTTATCATATTGCCCGGTTGATCTCCGGATCCCAGGTAAAACGGAGACGAGGGAGTCACGCTCTATCCCCCTCCTCCAATCGCAACATCTTTCTTCTCATCGCCCATGTTCGCAGATCTCCTTTGCTACTCACGAGGGTGGTGCTCCACACAGGTCGCCGGAAAATTCGAACTGTACCGGTCAGTGGTGCGGCTCTGATACCATGCCACGGCGCCATGAGAGTTGTGTGAATGGTATTATCAATGAACTTGTGTCTTGATGATGTATGACCAAGCAACATATATACAACCCTAATCATTAGTAATTAACACTAGAGTGGGCCTGCTAAGCTAAGTAAATACAAGGGGCCCAAAATGCAATATATGAGTATATACATAGTCCAATATCTAGGCATATCATTAGTGTGTCCACTTTTCCCACATACTGTGCACTGAACTAGGCCTTAATTTCCACCAAATTCTCCCCCTATGCCCTTACTATACGTTGCAAGAGTGACATGTTCATCCTTGACTTGTCTCAAGATTTCTCTTCGAGCTTCTTCTTGTTGTAAATGACTACAAGCAACTTCAACACTTGGGAGAGGGATTCATCGTCAAAATCTAACTTCTCTATTTTCCATATGATTCATCTAGCTTCATTTGGAAACGAAAATAGTTTATGTTCTTCTTCTTGAAGGTTAAGAGCTTTAATGAATTCATTGATTTCTGTGGTGAAAGCTGTGAGAGGTGGAAGGCTATTTAGAGACTCCAGCTCTTCCCATGTGCACCAGCTCTTCCTATATATGTGCACCTCACCATTGAATAGTATTCACTATTACTTTTTTCTTGTTGCTTAGTTTTATACAATTCTTTATTAAGCTTGTATTTTCTGGACCTATTGGTAAGAGCAAACCTTTGCTCAAGTTGTTTCCAGATTAGGTGGGCATTATTGACAAACATGATGGATTTCTTTATGGATTCAGAAACTGAGCCAAGAATCCATGGTTTTTTTAGTGGAAAGCCACCACTTGGCTGAATCTGAAAATTGACCCAACTTTTCCGGCATTGACCATCATTGACCCCCTTTTTTTCTCCAGATTTCCACCATTGTGCTTATCTTGTGTGGGCAATAATCCGTGGACAATGAAAAGAAATCTAGGATTCAAAACTGCTAAATTTCATCCCAAAGTTGATGTATGAAATGAAATAAATACGAAATTCTAATAGGATAAGTAATTTGAGTTGATAGTATGCAAATTTTCAATTTGTGCATTCTTGCATAGAAGACTTCAGAAAAAAAAAGACCGACAAATGAATGGCTAAGGAAAAATCTAGTGAGTATGAAGGTAGTGCAAGGGTTGGAGTGGTGTGTCCTATTCCCTTTCTTGTGTTTTGAAATTTGGAAGTCGCGTAATGGTGTCATTTTTAACCAAGAGCCTAGAAACTTAGAGTCGATAATTAGTATGGCTAAGAGACAAGCTTGGGATATGAAAAAATATGTCTGTCTGAATCAACCCACCCAATTGGACTTGGTTCCCCCTGATTCCCCTCCTTCACTTAAGTCGTCTGACTTTTATTTACACACGGATGCTTCATTTGTGTCTGGTCAAAAGCCCACGGGGCTTGGTGGTGTGCTTCGGGATAAAACAGGAAACTGGGTTCTGAGGTTTTGTGAAGGTTACCTATGCGGCGAGCAGCCTAACAGCTGAACTGTTGGGTATTAGGGAGGGTTTACTCTTTTGTCAACAGGGAAAGATACAAAAATTGCTTAATTATGAATGATTTCAGGTGGCAGTCAATATTTTGAATCATACTAACCACTGGCGCAACATTACTCCCATAATTCTTGAATGTAGGGGGCTCTTGCAAAAGCTTAAGGACGTGAAGATCGAGCACACTGGGCTTGCGGATTGTCTAGCGAAGCAAGCTAGAAGTTTAGATGATTGTATGAATATTATTAGGGATCTCCCAAACCCCCCTAATTTTGCATGTCTACATACATCTCGGATTGTAATAACTTTATATTTGGTACTTAATGTTATGCTTTCCCTTTTCACAAAAAAAAAATGCCTATTTCTTCTTCATTCTGTGGGGTTTATGGCTCCGACAAAACGCTTGGCTTTTAAAAAAAAAACATCCCGTCAGTCCTTCTTCTTAAAAACTCGAATTGGGCTGCCACCGAGTGGTTTTGTACTTAGAACCAAACTAAGGTGGGTAAAGCACCCAATATCACTACCACCGCAGCCACCTCCACAACACAAATTCCATGGTCACCGCCTTTCCTAAATTTCCTTAAAATCAATACTGATTGGTCTTTCACTTTGGGCAAGCATGAAGCTTTCATTGCAGGGGTCTGTAGAGATAGTCACGGTAACTGGGTAGAAGGTTTTCAATCTTCTATATTTGCATCAGATGCTATAGAAATTTGTTAGGGTTGTGAGTGCGTAGTGGAAGCAGATTAAAGATGTAGAGATTGAGTAAAATAATAAAGTTGGAAATATGTGGAAAGAAGAGTAGTAAGAGATGGACACACAATATTTAACGTGGGAAAAATCCTCAAATAGAGGCAAAAAACCCACGGACGACGAGTACCCAAAATCACTATATGAAAATAGGAGAATACAAGAATCACCCGATACTTATTAGGGTGAGTAGTACAATAACACTCTCACTATTAGTACAAACTCACAAATGAGTAATACAAAAGGATAGTGGATTAGTGATTGTGTGTATTGGTATCTCCGACCTCATAATATCTTAGATAGCCGAATCTCCATAACGGAGCTAATAGTAATAAACCTACACATTGTAGGTAATATCTCTCTAAGCCGAAATATTATGTGGAAGGAACACTTATAGAGTGTAAAAGAGGATCGGAGCCGTATGAAACATTGGAGGAGTTTGGGTGAGTTAATGGTGGATTAGTGATGCTCCAAAGCATATTCCCAAATGTGTGCCCAACACACATATTTATAGGTACATATGTCGGCATTTATAGTCGGCCAAACATAGAGCATGATGTTCCAGAAAATTCCATCCCCAAATAAACCATGCTTTTGCCGACATCATTAGAATAATGTAGAAATCTCATGAACTTGCAATGTTCTAGAGAAATCATGAGATTATATCAAAGTTAGCCGACAATTGAGTTTGTGGGCATTGTTAGTAGTTGGGCCATATAAGAAATTTGGGCCACTAAACCCAACAAAATTGAACTCATATATATAGCCATTCACGCGGCTTTGGCGTGGAATGACCGAAACAATTGGACAAAATGTATTATATCTTCTGATTGTATGCTGGCAATAAAAGAAATCTGGAGAAAGTCATATAAAAAATAATCTGTCACATATTGCGAATGAATGCAGGGTGTTGCTCCAATCACACTCCGGAAGAGGAACTAAGCTGCAGCACGATAAAAGGGAAGTGAACAAGTTGGCAGACGCATTAGTAAAATCAGCTAAAGGAAGGTTTTTAGATCCCAACAAGTTTTGTATGACCCTCCCCCGGATTGTATTAATGCTTATTTACTAGATAAATCGGTTTGTAGGAACTATGAGAACAATGAACATTTGGGTGACAATGGTTTCAGCATGGAACCAAGCTCACATGTAATAGTTTCTTCTAGCACTATATATTGTACCTTATTTCTACCAAAAAAAAGAAGGTTAGGTAATGTAAAGTTTTCAAATAGTTGTTTTGGATGTTGAAAACATAATTTACCTGTCAAGAGGCTCTGATGTGGGAAAATAAAGTAAGGGAGCAGGAAGGGGTGAGAGATATAACGAAAATTTGAGTCTGTTTTGAGAAAGCGGTTATATTAGTTGGAATTAGTCCCAAGTTGTTAGTACCAATTGGAAGAGGAAGTGAAACCAATCTAATTGAGATAGATGCCAATACTTTCTTTGTAATACGGAATTAGAGAGAGCAAATCATAAGACTTCGACAAAAACAAAATAAAAAATCAACAACAAAGATCAACAAATTAGCTTGAAGGTGGTTGCTGGTAGTTTTTTCTTTTTTACTTTGGACAGAAGAATTGGCATGGTTGTAGTATCAACGAGGGCGGTTCATTTCAGTAATTATATCCATTTGCACTGAGTATTGTCCAGAAAATTCCCCAGTACTTGGATTACCATTTGAAGACACCGGGTAAAGATCTTGTTGCCCCATTAAACCGGTTGTGTCCTCGTAGTTTTGCTCGCCCCAAGGATGCCTGTTTTGCTTCTTTAATCCCTCTAATTCAAGAGCCACTTCCTTCATGGTAGGCCTATCTTCACCTCGAACATTTAGGCATTTCCTTACAAGATTGGCCATTGTAACTAGCTGCACTTCGCTAGCTTCCCTCACTAGCTGAGGATCAAGGATTTCCATTAGGCGATCTTCTTTCATCGACAAGACAAAGTATGTTGCCAAGTTTCTCTCTTCCATTTTTCTTTGCGAGGATAGAGGTATTTCTTTGGTTAAAAGCTCTGCAAGGACAACTCCGAAGCTATAAACATCACTTTTCTCCGTCAACTGGCTTGTATGGAAGTACTCTGGATCCAGATATCCCAAAGTACCTTGAACTAATGTTGTCACTTGTGTTTGATCAATCGGTACTAACCTTGAGGCACCAAAATCAGCTATTTTGGCAGTATAAGCTTCGTCTAGTAGTATGTTGGTGGATTTAACATCTCTATGAATTATTGGTATTGATGCGGCTGAATGGAGATATGAAAGTGCATCAGCAGCCTCCGCGGCAAGCCTTACGCAATTTGCCCAAGTAAGCCAAGATGTCATACCTTTATATCTATGGATATGTTCAAAGAGAGTGCCGTTGGAGATGACTTCATATACGAGCAAAGGAACCTCAGTCTCAAGACAACATCCTAGAAGTTTCACCACATTTCGATGATTAATTTGCGTCAAAATAACTACTTCATTAATGAATTGCTCAACCTGAGTTTGATCAGCCACTTTAGATTTCTTGATTGCAACTTCACGACCGTCCTTTAAAAGACCCTTGTATACTGTACCATAACCACCTTTCCCTAGAATACAATCTTCACGATAATTATTTGTTGCGGCTTTTAGTTCAGCAGCAGAAAATAATTTGGATGACTCCATAGTTCCTCCATTTGGAGAAAGTTGCTGTGTCATTAGTATTCCCCCATTCTGCTCAAAGAATTTCCCCCGTATTTTCATAAGTTTCCTTTTTTTGGTGATGAAATATATCCAACTCACCACAATCACCAACAACAAGAATCCAAAGCTCATACCTACACAAGCATTTTTTTGGCAAATTTGGTAAACTTTCGTCAATTGTTTATGTTTCAATACTAGATAACACCCTACAGTGATAACTCAATTACGACAGTCGACAAAGGTTTCGTAGCTTATTACTTCCTCTGTTTTTTTAATTACGCCATTTCGTTTTTCACATTTAATTTGCCGAGAGCTTCTTTAAACGTCAATATCTCTAGTTGCGGATAAGTACAGATTACAAAATTTGATATATTTGGAATCCTTGCATTGAGACAATCTAACAAGAACCTCACTTGACTATGTTTTTTCTTACATAATGATGCGAGATAGCTTAACAAAGTTGGTTGATAATGAATAGTCCCAAAAATGAAATGGTGCAGTTAAAAAAACATAAAACAAAAAACAATTATATATTCGATTTATTATCACCTCATTTTACTAACTACACTCTCTGTCCTCAATTGTCTATATAATACTTTTTACAATCTCTAAGACACACCATTGACAATCAATAATATCTTTCATCATGTAGTAACAAAAATCTCACGTCAAACATTGAAAAATTATTGTTGAATTTTTGACTTTGAAAACATATAATGAGCTAACTATGGGCAACAGAGGAAGCAAATGCCATAAACTGTACCTGCTAGACAACTAGTTGATTTTTTCCTCTTCAAAACAAGTCAAAAGTCATGTTTAGGATAGATTAATTATAGTAGTAAACACAACAAGAAAAAGCTTAAACTCAACTCAAAGCCTAATCGTTAAAGAAAAACGATTAATCTATCTACGTAAATACAAAAATTTTCAGAGGATTATTACCTAAACTGAAACTTGTTACAAACTCTGAACGATCACTAGAACAAGGGGTGCCATTCTTCAGACCATTACCAGAATGTCCTTTAGGGCAAGAGCATTTGTAACCGCCAGGTGTGTTGGTACATATATGAGAGCAAGGGTTGTTTGAACCAGCACACTCATCAGCATCTGCAAGAGGACACATATATGAGAGATGATCTCATAACAGTACTTTTTGAGAAAAAGAAAGCTACCAAAAGCACAAATAATAGACAAATTAAATGTTAGTATATGAAATCAAGAAGTCGCTCCACTATTGATTTGAAGTCTTTGATAATTATCTATACTAATATATTAAAAGACGGTTCCTAAACAAGGAACGGTGCCACGTGGCGCTCCCCCTAGGGGCATTTTACTCCATGTAATCCACATACATTAAAAAAATTAGAAATTGCATAGTATAGGGTTTAATCCCATGATTTCAAGTTTATATATTAAAGTCTTAACCACTAGACCAAGTGATATTTACTGTTTTCATTTGAAATTATAATATTAATAAATGAAAATTTTTTCTTACCCGGGGCATAGCCCGGGCCTAATAACTAGTTAGATCATTATTACAAAGTTTGATGTGACACAATAATCTCTTCGTGATTTATTGCAAGATTAGTAAGACTATTTCTTTTAGATGCAATTTCTTACTCTATTCTTTTGGGTAACCGTAGTAGTCAAGTCTCACCCAATACATGTTAACCAATAGTAGTATAAGCGAGAAAGACTGACCTGTACATCCAGGTTTAAGATAAGGATTACCCTGATAACCAGGAAGACAACTACAACGGTATCCTGATTCGGAGCCAGCATCAATATTGGTGCAATTGGTATTCTCTTGGCAAGCATAACTAGACGTGGACTGCGTCTGTTGAGCTTGGTGACAGGTCTCATTAACACCAACAAACCAATCGAGCACCACCGGAACACTGGCAATCGTTCTATCAATAAACGCGGAGTGGTTAGAAAGGTCAGCAACATTGAACGTGAACTTGTTTTCCTCAGCTAAGAAAGCAGCGCCACACGTATTAAAGTCGGACACATTGGTGTGGTTGTGTAAACTTTCTAGTAATGTCAAGAATACCTTGACTCCCTTTGGGATGGCTGTTTGGCAGCAACCAATCCCCGAACACGAACCATTATACTTAACCACATCCTCTAAGGTGGTACATGTTGCAATGCAACCACTGGTATGGCCATCAATATCTCCGACCAAAGCCAGATCATCACAACCAATGACAGTGAACTTATTTGCTGTGTCAGAAAACACAAGCGGCAATGTGTCGACAGTTATGTGTGCTCCAATCGTAGATTGACTAGATTCCACAACCTGACCTCCTTGGTAGCATCTGGTGGTTACAAAATTGACTATTCGCATCTCGCCACTATCGGAGATGTCCATGATTTCCAGGTTAGTCCTGCCTATGAAGGGTTTTGGAGGATCATAGGAAGTGTTGCAATTTATGTTATATGGCTGACTTAGGGAACATGCTCCATCTAGGCCGATGCCAAATGGGTACGGAATGGTTACGTCTCCACACTTATCTAGGCAACCGGGTTTCGCGATAGAGGTGGCGGACACAGTGGTGACTGAAAGCATTGCCAACATAGCAAACCAGAGCCATGAGGGAAGAGACATTTTTGGTAGAGCTTTTGGCTATAGCTTGTGGCCAATGTCAACAAAGAGAGATGAAGTACTATTCCATATAATTACTAACCACTTAATAAAAATTTAACAGACAGAATGTATGATTGAGATTGAAGTAATTATATAATCAAGTCTGGCATAAGCTTGAAAGTTGAGACTATAGACTTTTTGGCACGATGTACGCGGGTCATTCCAGTATTTTTTTTGCGGTCAACCATCATGATCATATCATCACCAGAGAGATGAAGAACTATTCCATACGGAGAGAGTATCTCAATATATCCATATGACCATATACATGCTACAAATCCATGATGATCAACTCTCCATGTCACCATGTGTGTCAAAGTTATTTCGCATTTTATATTTTGATACTAAAAACTGATGTCTTTAGCATATTCAAAAGTAAGAACTAACATTCCATTTGGTAGGTAGTACTAAATGGTGGTAATGTTAATGAAATTTTACATCATTTATAAGGAAAATATCCTTCTCATTAGTGACCATTACCATAGTATTGAAATGCCATCTTCAAAAAGGTAATTTTGTTTACAAATTTGAAAATTTCCACTCCCACTTAAAGACCACCTCTAATATGATAGTGGATGATGATAGTGATATTTAAAAAATCACAAGTTAGGGGATGGACATACAAACATTACGATGGACAATGACATAATATTTTCTTTATAAAACTACAGATGAATTTATTACCATTACCACCATTTATTAGCATCTTCAAAAAGAACGATAGATATTCTTAAGAAAATAGGAAAAAATAATGTCCTTACCACAACGTAAACGTTGCTAATAAGGAAAAGTTAACTGCCTTTTCTTATAATATTGGACCATTATAAAAGAGAAGCCAATGGAGTACTCATAAAAAAGATTGACCATGTTTGTAAATAATAGGTTTTATACCCAGTTTGGGTTTTTCATGTAATTTTGGAGTATCTAGTTCCATTTATGTGTGTATACATGCTTACATTATTTCTTCAAAATTTGATTAGCCTATATCTTTTGTTGATTTTTGGTGTAGTAAAAGTTTGTTATATTTAAAAGTACCAAAAGAAGTCTACTCATCCATGAGTAGGGGTGTAAGTGGACTGCGAAAAGTCCAGATTCCAATCCAGTCCAGTCCAAACTTGTCGAATTGGACTGGACTAAAAAATATTTGGATTGGACTCAGACTCAAATTTTTTAGTCCAAATATTTTCGGACTGGTTTCAGACTCACCCCTTTGGAGTCCAATAAGTCCAATCCAGTCCAAAAAAAATATTTTAGCATATAATGTATATTTTAAAAAATTATTTAACATTTTTGTTGAAATTTAGGGCTTTTTAGCATTCCCGCTCTAAATTATTTTACGTGGCGCCAAAATTTTCGCTTACCCTCTAAAAGCCCAAAATGAGAACTGAAAAGGCATAAGTCAATTTTACCCTTTTGGCGCCTTTTGTATGTGTTTTGCAATTTGCATTTTGTAAGACTTTAAAGATGTATGGAACCTACTTTATTCAATCGATGTAAAATAAGTCTAAATTTTCAAATCTCGATGATTCAATCATGAGTAAACATTGTGAATCTAAATCGAGAAAAAAATTTAATATATTATATAATAATTGGACTGGACTGGATTCGGACTTAAGAAAAAAGTTTCGGACTGGACTGGAATGGACTAAAAAAAGTTTGGATTGGATTTGGACTCAATTTCTCGAGTCCAAAAAACTTTGGACTGGATTTGGATTTGGCAAAGTCCAAACCAGCAGTCCAATCCACGTACACCCCTATCCATGAGGAACCCTAGGGAAGAACGTGGACTCGGTCATTGGAGCAGTACTTTAGGAGGACTACAAGGATAAGAAATCCCATCAATGCACATAGGGGCAAGGAAGAAAGAAAGATCTGGGAAAAATAATAAGATTATAGAAGAATAAGTATTCATGCTCATGCTTAGTAAAAAATGGGGCCTTTACCAGTTCTTGATTAGAAATAGTATACTACTGATTGGAGCCTCATGCTTAAGCACCAATGACATGTGGGTTTGTAGACATTAATGCGTGCTCTGCCATCGCCGATGTTGTGCGCTTATCATCATTCGTCTCTTTAAATTTGGATATTTTCTTCCTTCATTTCTCTCTCAATTATCATCCGTCGTTTTTGGTTTCTCAAATTTTTTTTTTTTTTTAATTTCTGTGAATTTCTTTTTCCAAAGTGGGGGGACATCTGTCCCCATGTCCCCCCTGCTGGCTCCGCCCCTGTTTGTAGTTCCTTGATTGGTTATATAGGTATCACTTAGTCTGTTTTCAAGTATCAGTTTAACGTTAATGGTCTATGATTTTGGTAGTTGAAATGGACAACGTGATGATGACAGATGACTGACCTTGCTGCATTGCAAGCTTAACAGTTAACACCAACATGATGGAAAAATTTAGATAAAAATTAATGCCAAATTCCCCTGTGTCTTCTTCACCCTTATAATATTTTAAGAGGCTAGTGGAGTAGTGGTTCTCAAATTTGATTTGATCCTTTCTAACCAACAATGTCCTTTGCGTATGGTATGAGACAATTTCTTCATATTCATAAGATTGAGCTGATTATGTTACCTCTGAAAGTAGTGACTAAATTTCTATGTGTTAACTTCCGTAATATTAGCCAATACACAGGTTTTAATATATGCTGGAAAGACTGACCTGTGCATCCAGGACTAAGATATGGATTACCCTGATAGCCAGGGAGACAATTGCAACGGTACTGTTTCGGTTGAGAAACGGTTGACGGTCTTGAAAAGAGTCCGTCAAGGATTGGAGTTGGCGTCCGCTGGTAAATAACTGCACAGGAAGCAAACATGAACTACCCTCGGGGGGATGCGAGGAAACCCCCTCCGACGCTCAAGTCAGCACGTGTCCAAATAAGATTTAGAGAGAGAGAGTAGAGAGAGAGATAAGAATTGTTAGTGTGAGAGAGTGTACCTGCAGAATAGTACCATTTGGCTATTTATAGAAGTACTATTCCTTAGACAGGATGCGTAATCCTTTTACACGTGTACGGCTGTGGTGCGTTTGACAGTTAGGAAGAATCCCTTATTTTGTCTTGTTGGGTGACCGGCAACGTTGTCGGACCACGTTGATACGCTGACTTGTTAGAGCTGTAGGCGACATTTACAATGTTCGCGTCCGCAATGGCGTTCGCGGACTCGTCACAGAGGTCCGCTAACATACTTGGGTTATACCCATACAACTAGCCCCCCAGCATCATTTGGGGTCTTGACCGCTAAGGATGTTGTCGGTGGACGCGAGTCATTGTTGCCGTGTTCAATTTTTTGGAGAAGTTAATTCGTTGGGTGCCACGTGTCGTTCTAGGGAGTTGAAGAATTTTGAAAAGGTAATGATTACTTTCCCGAAAATCCCGCCCATTACTTTATTAGGGTTTACCTATGTTTCGACACTTGGCAGAGTTCTGGAGGGAAGTTGAGGAGTTCTTTTAATCCCAGCCGCTCGTTCACTGCACATATATGGCCACAATTGTCTTTTCTGAAGCTTTTATCATACGCTCAAAAACTTTCTCTTTCCTTCTCCATTTTCTCTCTGACAAAAACTCCATAGCCGAAGTTTACATCGCTCACAAACAGCCTTTTTTGCCCTCAAATCACCCAAAAAGTTGCTCAATCTTCTAGTTTTCACCTTTCGGTTCTATTGTGCTGAAAATTTTGTCTATTCTTGACGAACATTTTCTGGGTTTTTCTTCGACGATGTCTGTTCTTCATTTCCGGCGACTCTTTCGGCCAAAGCTTGGGTTTTTCTGCGTTTTCTTGTCTTTGGAGGCCTTGCTCGTTCATTTCCGGCGGTTGTTGCTTCCTGTTTTTTACTTTTTTCCGGCGACTCTTCGTTTCCAGGTATTTCCTCGATTTCTCTCTGCGTTAAGTTTCTTTGCGTTGTTTATCATGTCGGACCAGTCTGATAGCCAGAATGCCCCTAGTGATGTGTATATGACTGAAAGTGATCCTTCTTCCCCCCTGGCCGATAGCGACCTATCTTCAGATTCTAGCTCTGTGGGGAGGACTAGGTTGTTAGCGGACATACCCCTTACAACCGATAGAGAAAGAGAACCGAGGTCCAAATTTCTTAACGACCCTGCTACTCCTAAGGAGCATAACTTGACTAGGAAGTATCAGTCCGCTAGTCAGAGTGGTGACAGGCAGACGCTTAGGGAACTTAGGCATCAAATCCTTACTAGACGTTCCCTTAGGCATCCTCCAGCCGACGCTGTTCCCGGCCTCGATGTTGCCCCTCTTAAAGAGCACGCCTGGTTGGATAACTTGGCGGATGCTGGGGTTGAGGTGGCGGCCGACTTTTACGACCGTTTACAGGAATCTGCGGCTCCTAACCCTCATATTATTGATTTAGGTGACGACAGTGATTCCATTGCTACCGTTATGTTTCGTCGAGAGACCGTTTATCAGCGTCGATCCGCTTCCGCAAGTCCTGATGTTCGCGTTACAGAGGTCGCGATTGATTCAATGGCCGCGAATATTGGGGAGAGTTCTGGTGCTGCTGAGAGGAGGGTCGATAACTCCAATGAGATGGAGGAGGAGGTCGTTATCGGACCAGGATCAGACGCTCTTTGGTTGCCTGCGGATTTCAGTGTCGGTCCTCTCAGTGTCGAGATTGATGGGTCGTGGCGTCAGAACGCCATTGATCTTGTGTACTCTAGAGTTGCACGGGATTTGTATGATTTCCCCGAAGGTTATCGGTTAGTAGTTTCGCCAGAGGGGCCTATTGTGACGGAGTGTCCTCTCGGCCATGTGGCCGTGTATACTCACCATTTTGAGTTCAGCCTCCGCTTTCCTCTGGATTCTTTTTTGGTGAGGATCCTAGATGCTTTCAACGTATGTCTTGCTCAACTGACTCCCTTAGCGGTCCGGAACTTGATTGCGTACATCTAGACTGTGCGTTTTTTGGAATTTCCAGAGACGTTGAACTTGTTCCGCCATATCCATTGGCTGAAGAAAAATGGATCTTCTAGGCAGGCAGGGTGTTGGCCGCTAACTACGGCCGATAAGAAAATGACCGTCCAGCCCAAAATGACCGGTTTAAAGGGTTAGCAGGATGCCTTCTTTTGGCTACAAGTGCCCGAGGATTATCCCGTGCACCGTCATTTCACCAAGCCCCGTCCTCGCATGGAGCATTTGCCCTCTGTTCCTTTAACTGGGGAAGAGTTAACGACTTTTGATTATTTTGACACGGAAGACTACATAGTCACCTATGAGGACGGGAAGAAGGCTAGGGTTAAGGAGCCCAAACATTGGGTTCCTCATTCCAAGTACATCCTCGGGAACAAGCCCTTGTCGGCCCTGCTGCTCTGTCCTACCCATGACAATGGTAAGTGCTATTGTCGGACTAGTCCGTCTGATGATTATTTTTTTTTGACTGTTTCTTGCTTGTTTGCAGGCTTTGACAATCTTGATCTCGCCGCACTTGGCGTTGACGAGAACCTGCGGCCGCTAACCCACTTACCGCCTGCTCCTTCTTACGAGTACGAGACAATGCATGGCAACACTAACGGCCGTCGGGGAGGGAACCGTAATGGTCCCCAAAACATCCGCCGAGGTCGCGGTGGGGTGACTACGGCTCGCGTCCCTGTTCAGGGTGCTATTGCTGCTGTTGCCAATACTAGCGGCCAGCCATCCCCTGCCGTCTCCCTCAGGTCATCCACCTCCCGGCATGTGGCTAGGGGTGGTGGGAACAGGAGGCGACCTCGCGAACAAGTCGTGGCGGATACAGCTGCCAACAAGAGGCAGGCTTTAGTGGATCCTGCAATTTCTGCCCCCACCAACGAGATTGTTCAAGTGGAAGATTTGCACGTAGACGCCCCTCCAGAGGGGCAGGATCATGCTGTGGTCGCGACCACTGGGCCTGGTCACCACAGCGGGGCAACTTGGTTGTCGGGATCTTACTCCTCCATCCGTGAAAAGATCAGGGAGCTTATCACTATGCCCAACTTTTTATCCAATCTGTCTCCCAGCATCTTTTCTCGGTTTCATGAGTGGATCGAGAAAAAGGAGGTGCCGCAAAGTGACGCAGTGTCGGCCTCCTTTGCTCGCCAGCCTATCGTTCCCGGCAAGATTTATCAACCTGACTAGGACGTCAGGGAAGATGAGTCGCTGTATGCCGATATCCCCGAGAACGGTGGCATTTTGGCGTACCGTATTCTGAAGGGCATGCAACTGCCGTTGGACAGGACGACAGGGTCCTTGGTAACTCCTGCTGCAAGGCTGGTTCACGACCAAGTTGTGGTACATTTTCATACTTGTTTTTTTTATTATTCACTTATTTTTCGTATTCCTATTGACGTTCTCTTTTCCCCTTTGCAGACCAACAATGCTGATATTGAGCTGATCGAGCAGTATGTTGAGTATCAGAAGCTGGCGGACAGCTATAAGCAGTCGCTGGAGACTTACCAGGACCTGCTGAAGGATGTGGAGGAGAAGCTGGCGGCCAAGACTGCGGCCTTACAGCCTCTTGAGGACGAGCTACTAACCTTGAGGTCGCGAGCTGCTTTACTGGAGGAGACCGAGGCCAATGTTAATACATTGACCAAGGCTTTGGAGGCCGCCAACTCAGAGAAGGAGATCGTTGTGCTGGATGCTGCAGCCAAAGCTGAAGCTAGGGGGGCCGCCAAGGCTATTGCTGAGTTTCAGCAATCTGACGAGTATGTGGCGACTCTCCATAAGAGATATGATGGCGGATGGGCGGCCGCCATGAGATGTGTAAGCAAGACAATTCCAGGATTTGACTGGAATGTGATTGAAGATGCTCATGATGCCGGCAAACTTCTCACGCCCTTCGAGGAGGATCCGAAGTTTGCCGATGAGGACGCCATAGCTGATGCGGACCCTCGGGATCTGGCGGAGCAGACAAACCGGGATGTCCCTACCTCTTGAAGTTTTTGGCGGCCTTCTCTCAGCTCTTCCTGCTCTTCCAATAGCTGATAGTTTGTAATCATTTTAAACATTTTGGTTAACACTTTATTCGACCCATGTTGGCATTTGTAAACACTAAAGTTTCTCAATTTTATAAGTACGATTCCAACTGAAAGCCTTTTATTTGGCCGCCATCTTTTTCATCTGTAGTTGGCCGCCAAGCCAGTAGCTTTTATTTTATGGGAAAGTACTTTGGTTATATCTTGTGTTGCTATTGCTTCAATTTTCGTCTGCTTGTTGCATGACCGCTAACATTTTTTAATCATAAACGCTAATTCTCGTTTGGTCTGTTATGTGACCGCGAATGCACGTGAGCCTGTCATATGGCCTTTGTTTTGTGTTAGGTCTATCATATGACCGTTAACGCACTTTAAGCCTGTCATATGACTATTGTTTTGTGCTAGGTCTGTCATATGACCGTTAACACACTTTGAGCCTGTCATATGGCTTTTGTTTTGTGCTAGGTCTGTCATATGACCGTTAATGCACTTTGAGCCTGTCATATGGCTTTTGTTTTGTGCTAGGTCTGTCGTATGACCGTTAATGCCCTTTGAGCCTATCATATGACTTTTGTTTTTGTGCTAGGTCTGTCATATGACAGTTAATGCACTTTGAGCCTATCATATGGCTTTTGTTTTTGTGCCAGGTCTGTCATATGACCGTTAATGCACTTTGAGCCTGTCATATGGCTTTTGTTTTCAATTTGTTGACCTGTCATATGGTCAGTTAATATACATGAGAATAATAAGATGATTGATGAATTGCTAGCGGAGGCTTGTATTATGTATGTAATGAAAAGTGGCTCTCGGCCTGTTACATCTTATGAATCAAACATAGTATTTCTTTAGGACGCTAGCATTCCAACTTCTAGAACATAGTATTTCCTTGTCATCCATGCCTTTTAGAATGAAAGAGCCGGAAGCAATCTTCTTAGCTATGATGTAAGGACTTCCCAATTAGCAATCAGCTTCCCTTCAGTATGCGCCTTGCCGGTGGCTGCTGTTCTGCGAAGGACTAGGTTGCCAACATCTAACGGTCTCTCTAGGACTTTCTTATTGTAAGCCTTGCTGATTCTATCTTTGTAAGCAGCTGCTCTCAGTTCCTCCATGAGCCTTGTTTCTGGCAAGAAATCTAGGTTTTTCCTGAGTGCCTGGTCGTTTCTTTGAAGGTCTTGGTGCTTGATCCGGTAAGAGGGTAAGCCCACCTCTACCGGTAGCACCGCTTCTGCACCAAAGGCCAGCTTAAAAGGGCTTTCTCTCGTCGCTTCCTTCTCTGTTGTTCTATTTGACCATAGCACTGCCGGCACCATATCAGCCCATCCTCCTTTGAATTCATCTAGCTTTTTCTTCAAGGCATTCAAGATTTGTTTGTTCGCGGCCTCTGCTTGTCCGTTGCTCTGGGGATGGCAAACGGCTGAGTATGCAAACTTCACACGAAACTCTGTTAGAAAAGCTTGTATGGGAGGACAATCAAATTGGACGCCATGATCGAAGACGATAGCAGTGGGAATCCCAAATCTTGTCATAATGTTCTGCCAGATGAATTTCTTGACCTGATTTGCCTTGATTTTTGCTGTCGGTTCTGCCTCTACCCACTTTGTAAAGTAGTCAATGCCCACTATTAGGAATCTCCTCCCTCCAGGTGCTGTGGTGAATGGTCCCAGGATGTCCATTCCCCACTGGGCAAACGGAATTGGGCATAGGATAGGCTGCAAATCATTGGCTGGCCTATTAATGACGGGAGCATATCTCTGGCATTTATCGCATCTCTTGACATAGCCCTGGGCATCCGTCAGCATACTTGGCCAGTAAAACCCAGCTCTCAATGCCTTAAGTGCTAAAGCCTTTCCGCCAATATGGTTGCCGCAAATGCCCTCGTGTATCTCTTTAAGGATTTTCGCGGATTCCCATGCAGTTGCGCACTTAAGCAAAGGTAGACTGAATGACTTCTTGTACAACTCATTTTGATATATGACGTACCAGCTTGCTTGTCGCTTCAATTTCTTAGCGGACGAAGGATCATTGGGAAGCGTCCCGGTCAGTTTATACGCCACCAGCTCACTAAACCACTCCCCTTGCTGGTTTATGCTGTTGACGGTTACAATTTTTTCTGTGATGCTCTTTTCCTTCAGGATGTCCACCGTGACGGTTTTCTCGATGCTAAATGAGTCAGAACTTGCTAATTCGGACAATGCGTCCGCTTTCGTGTTCTCGGTCCTTGGTATTGCTTGAATCTCAAAGTGATTTAATTGAGCTATTAACTCCTTGGCCTTTTCCACGTACTTCAGCATGTTAGGCTATATGACTTCAAATTCTCCTCTTAGCTGGCCGCTAACCAACTGCGAGTCCGTCTTCAAGAGTACATTCTTAGCGCCCGCCACCAAACACATTCTCAAGCCGGCAATTGCCGCTTCATATTCTGCTTCGTTGTTTGACGCCAGGAAGGCAAACTTGATGGCGTACTGGAATGAATTTCCTTCAGGGCTAATCATCACTATACCAGCCCCGGATCCGCTAACAGCGGAAGATCCGTCAACCTCTAGTAGCTAGGTTTCCTTTTGCTCCATTTCTTCCTCCTCATATGAGGCTTTTACAATAAAATCTGCCAGGGCCTGAGCTTTGATAGCGGTCATGGGCTTATATTGTATATCATACCCTGATAGCTCAACGGCCCATTTCAGCAAGCGGCCGGAACTTTCCATCTTTTGCAACGCCTTTTCTAATGGCTGATTGGTTAGAACTTGAATGGGATGACAGTCGAAGTATGGCCTGAGCTTCCTGGCGGCGATTATCACGACCAAAGCCATTTTCTCAATCAGCTGATAACGGCTCTCTGGCCCGTTAAGGATGTGGCTGACGAAGTATATTGGCTGCTGCCTCTTCTCTTTTTCCACCAATAACACGGCCGCGACTGTTTTCGGTGAGGCCGAGATATACAATTGCAATACGTCCCCAGTCTCGGGCCTTGTAATGGTGGGTAAGATTTTCAAGTGCTCTTTTACCGCCAAGAATGCTTTGCTTTGCTCCTCTCCCCACTCGAACTTCTTATTTACCCTTAGCAGTGCAAAGAAAGGCAAAGCCTTGTCTGCTGATTTTGAAATGAATCGAGTGAGGGCCGCCATTCTTCCTGTCAGCCTCTGAATATCTTTTACGCTTTTTGGCTCAGGTAGATTGACAATGGCTTGAACTTTGTCTGGATTAGCGTCAATCCCTCTCTTGCTCACCAAAAAGCCCAAAAACTTTCCTGCTCTCACCCCAAAGACACATTTCTTTGGGTTGAGCTTCATCTTTTCTCAACGTTTTGAAAGTTTCTTCCAGGTCATCCAAGTGTTCGCGGTCAGTTTTACTTTTGACGATGGAGTCGTCAACATATGCTTCGATGTTCCTCCCCCTCTGATCCGCGAATACTTTGTCGACCAGCTTTTGGAAGGTTGCTCCTGCATTACGAAGACCAAACGATATTGCCTTATAGTTGTACACGCCACAATCCGTGATGAATGCTGGCTTCTTTCTATCGGCCTTGAGTAAGCTAATCTGGTGATAGCCGAGAACGCATCCATAAAGCTTAGAAGTGCATGACCGCTAGTAGAGTCTACTAGCTGGTCTATTCTTGGTAACGGATAGCAGTCCTTTGGGCAGGCTCTATTGAGGTCCGTGAAGTCTACGCACATCCTCCATTGACCGTTAGCTTTTTTCACCATGACCACATTGTAGGAACTAAAAACTGATAACTAAATTGATACACTTAACTGACCACCGTGGCGTGAGAAGATCACTGCCCTAAAGTTGAATTTGCCCCGTAACAACACACGGACTCACAGCAATCGACCTCCAGGGATACACGGTCTCTGCGTTTTTGGTGTTGACAGAAAAACAGATTGAGAACGATCTAGAATATTGGCCAGGAATAATGAAGGAGAGAAGAAGAAATTGTGTTTTCGTGTTTCTGTGTTTTTGAGAATCTCAGAACACTGATATATATAGGGAGAGGAAAACCAACGAAATCAAAACGTGGCTGAGATCGTGGGAAAAACGGTCACATAATGGGAAGAGTAATGGCCGAAAATCAGGAGAGAGTTTAGGGGAGAAAACGGCATTAAAAGAGAGATTAAGGGAAAAAATGGTAACTTAAGAACTCATAAAAACGGTCATAAAATGCCAACATATTTCTGACCGAAAACTATAGTTAAGTTAAGTTTATTCCCCAAGGCCCAAGGCCCAAGGCCCTGGCCCGGTCCGGGCGGGTGGCGGCGGCGCACGCGCGTGTGGCAACCACACATCACCACTTTCCCACTAAAAGCCTCATTGCTTCTCAACTCAAAGGGTAGAGGAAGAGTAATGGTTATAAACCTTACTCTTCCCTTATATTCTTTCTATGTGGGACAAAAGGAAAAAATGACTCTTCATATTCTTTTGAAGCAAACTTAAAGTTTCTAATAAAAACTCCAACAATCCCCCACATGATTCAAAAGAAGAAAACAGAAAGAAACGCGGCTGAAAAAGATGATCTGGGCAATGGATACTAGGTTTTGAAGTATCAATGTCTTATGGACTTGAATTGACACTCAGTGCATACAAATATGTCTTGCTGTCATAATAGGTAGATTTCTCTTTGAACCTTTCACGAGGTTAGCAAACCGTAGATGCGCACTCAACCTTTTTCAAATCAAGAAACATTCTCGCAATTGTAATGTCAGTGCCCCACAATTTGCCTGGATTCTCATGAATGCTCTAGAGAGCCTAAGCCTTTTGACTCTCATAGGGGATTGGGTGTAACCCCCACATTCACATAGGTAAGTTCATAAAGTTTGTACTGTCACAAACCACCTTAAATAAGGCTATGAACTTATTAAGAGCTATAAGCTCAACCTCACACATATAACAGTATAATATAACAAAATACTACATCACTTTTATTACTAGGAATGGTAGTAGTATCAACAACTTGAGTTCTTTTGTGATTTCGTTTGACCCTTTGAACTTAAGTATTCCTAAGAAGGGTATCCATCACAATTCACTCCACAATAGGCTTTAAACCCATTCCTTGTGCTGACTCCAGCACCATTTTTCTACAAAGGCCTTTTGGTGAGAGGATCAGCAATATTCTTCTCTGAGTTTACATACTCGAGTGATAACACATTATTTTTAACTAAATTTCTAACTATGGCATGCCTTAAGCGAATATGCCTTCTCTTTCCATTATAGGCTTGATTATTCGCTACCCCAATTGCCGCCTTGCGAGTCACACCGCATAGAAACCGATGGAGCCAAGCTTCCCCCACAATGGAATATCAGCAAGCAAACTCCTTATCCATTCAGCTTCTTGTCCTGCCAATTCTAAAGCAATAAATTCAGATTCCATGGTAGATTTGGCAATACATGTTTGCTTTGATGATTTCCATGATATAGCTCCACCAGCAAGAGTAAACACATAACCGCTAGTAGATTGAATTTCATCATTATCCGACACCCAATTGGCATCACAAAATCCTTCAAGAACACAAGGTGTCCTTTGATACTGTAGACCCCAATTGATAGTGCCTTTTAGATACTTTAACAATCTAATCAAGGCAACCCAATGCTCTCGATTAGGACTGTGAGTATACCGCTCAATCTACTAACAAAGATAAGCTATATCGGGTCTAGTATAATTCATCAAGAATATTACACTACCAATTATTTTTGCATATTGTTCTTGGGATATACTATCACCCTTATTCTTTTTCAAATGAATACTAGAATCATATGGGGTTTTCACGGGAATACAATCAAATTGATCAAACTTCTTTAATATTTTATCAACATAATGAGATTGATTTAAAGATATCCCATATGACGTTCTAGTAATCTTTATTCCAAGAATAACATCAGCCTCTCCTAAATCCTTCATCTCAAAACAAGAATTGAGGAAACTCTTAGTTGCATTTACTACGTCTATATTGGTTCCAAAGATTAACATATCATCCACATATAGACATATGAAAACGCAACCAAGCTCATCAAATTTGGAATAAACACAAGCATCAGAATCATTTACCAAAAAACCATTTGAAGTAATAGTTTGATGAAATTTATCATACCATTGTTTTGGTGCTTGTTTTAAACCATACAAAGATCTAATAAGCTTGCATACCTTGTCCTCTTGACCAGGAACCTCACATCCTTCAGGTTGCTTCATATAGATCTCCTCTTTTAACTCACCATTCAAAAATGCAGTTTTCACATCCATTTGATGCACAATCAAATCATGAATAGATGCAAGTGCAATTAATGCTCTAATGGTGGCTACCTTAGTCACAGGAGAATAAGTATCAAAAAAGTCTAAACCGTGTTTTTGGCGATGCCCTCCAACTACAAGTCTAGCCTTATACTTGTCTAAAGACCCATCAGGCTTACATTTCTTTGTAAAGATCCATCTACTACTTAGGGCCTTACAACCTCTAGGAAGGTCTGACAAAATCCAAGTATTATCATTTTGAGAATTATTTTTTCGATATAATTTTGAATTTAGTGTGCACAACAACATGATGGGGTTGCTTGCGGCTATTACGTGATGAGGTTTATGTTCGATATACTCACTTGTTGCATGGAAGTCGATGATCTTGAGAAGGTTCGTAATATTCCGTCCCGATATAAACTATGACTTAGTTTCATCCTAATTAGTCAAAACCTAGCTAAGTTAATTAGTAGTGTAAAGCTCTGGAAGAATCTTCCTTTAGAATGAGTGTGTGTAAAGCTCTATTCATTACTTACTAGCCTTCGCCTAGTGCTCTCTCTCTCGCTAAACTGTCATTAAAAGGTCCTCGCAAAATAAAATGCAAAAATTAACTAATTGTTAGCATCTGCCCTTTATTCAATCCAATGTTAGCAAGAAAGAAACAGCTAAGATTAAATTGAATACCATTGCATTACATTTTTCTAGAGACTGTAAGGTTTTTATTTTAGCAAAAGCACATTTTTTTGGTGAATTCAAAATTTCAAACATACATTAATTATTACAAAGTAGATTAACATTATTGGCATTAAGAGTCTGATTCAAATCGTTAATATGGAATTGATCCAATAAAGTAGATGATATCTTACCGGTTAAAAATAACTTGGTGCAGACTCCACATCAATTATCTGTGGGGATAGAATTCCCGTGGTATCTAAGACATAAATGATAGGATGGCTCGCTACCTTGAAATGTGATATATTAGTTCAACATGATTATAGAAGAAGCAAAACTTGAAACCATTGGAGTGTTCAACAACCTTCAAACTGCACATTCCTTTCGTCTCACCAGGTATTAGGCTTAGTACTGCATGCTTTAGCTTTCCTTTCTCTGTTGCAAGGAGAAGAATGTCAAAAGCAGCAGAAACAATTAGATAGTATTACTACATTGTTTAACATGAGTTTACATAAGAAAAACAATAATGTGACTATAATAGAAGGTGGGAAGAAGAAGGTGAAACAGAGAAACTGTAGCAAAGTTGTACCATGGTTTCAACTTTCAAGTGTTTTTTGTGTTTAGTTTTCGGTGTATTGAAATATAACTACTGTCTGTGCAGTTTATTAGTGAAAAACGGTTGAATGTGTCCTACCCCTCTTGACATATACTTCCTCCGTTCCAAAATAAGTGAAACACTTCTCTCATTTATGTGAGCTTTTTGAGACAAGTGTTTCACTTATTTTGGAACGGAGGAAGTATAACAGAGATACCAATAAGAAGAGGATATTAAAATGAGATGAGCTTCAAAAAAAAGAAGTGCACAAGATCTTACAAGATTATGATCTGGTGAAGCTTAACTTAGAGAGAACTGCAGCTGCTTGATCACCACCAAGCAAAAAATAAGAATGTCTAAGAGCAGTAGCAGCTAATAAACGACCTCGTCTAAGAGAACCCCCCTCTGAGATGAGTCGTGTTGCAAGGTCCCACCCTCTTCCCTTGTCCAGATCTAGAATTAAGAATTCTCGTATCAGGCCTAGTTCGAGTGCGCTCTCTCCACCGGATTAAATCATATCCTAGACCCTTTAATTCCATGTTGAAATTTTTTAAGCCTGCTGTAGACCTCAGAGATGGTATAGCCATTTACAGAAGAACTATCCCAGCTGAATACTTGTCAAATAGATCAGGGTTATTCACCTGCATTTGCAGATAAGCTTCTCGCCACGCTCGGACCGAGGTTTCTTGGTCCTCTTGCAATTCTGAGGATATGGAGTTTCTGATTGTTTTATGTCATGGTTGAACTTTGGGGGAGTGTTGTGGTTTCTGTCCTCTTTTTGGGTTTTGCCAATCAGGTGATTCTTTCATTGAATTAAAAAGTTTATGGGGGGTGTAGTTGTAATATGGTTAGTACTATTTATGCCATTTTATTTAGATTTTGATTCTGGTGTTATTGTTTTTGCTACTTTGATGCATGGGTATTGTTACTTGTGAATGATTAGTTGTATTTTTAGTTTTATTATTGAGCATAATGAAGGAATTGTGGATGGTATTGGGTAGCTTTTGAGATGAATTGGATGAGATTCACGTGGCTATTGTCTTGGCATTCTTTCTCTGTGCCTGTTTGATATGGTTCTTCACCAATTTTTTTTTTGTGTCTTTTCGAACTTTATTGGAGATATGTGCATGAATTCTTGTGGGAAATGACTATTCTTTTGAAAAATAAATTCTTTTCTTGCTGTATTTGAATTTCACAATCTATTTACTATGTAGTATGTTATTAATTGATATATTGCTCTAGGTTGACTAATTTAGTAGAGTGGTGTACTTATCATGCATGCTGTAGGAGTTGTTAGTATTATATTTGGAAGCAGTTCATTGGATTGCCGTTTGCATGCAGGTAGTATTATATCTGAGTCACGCATATGTCGTCTTAATACTGGTATTAGTTTATATGCAACTTGAAAATGGTTAGCTATTTGAATTTGTTGACAGTTGGTTTCATGTTAAACTAGTAACTTCTTGAGACAGCTTAGTAGCTCTCAGAGTTGAGATTCTAGCAGTCCCTCCTTTTGAACTTGCCGGTATTGATCCAGTGGTTGTCAAATTAATGCTATTGCCTTCTTTTTTAGGTCAGGCCTCCATATGTGCTATGCTTACCTTTTCCCAATTTATGTGCATGAGTTGATTCGCTCTTTGTATATTTGCGTATTTTAGTTGCCATCTTTTTGCACAAAGTCATGATCCCTATTCCACTAGTGCTTCCCTTCTGTGTTAACTATTACATGCAGGCAGGTGTATGTTTAAAACGGTGTTTTGATATAGTTTCTTTATGCTTAATATATATAATTGTCTTTATTTGATCTTATTAGGTTTACAACACACCAAGGTTGGAGTCATTTACTGTTGAGGAAATCAATGAAGTTCGAGACAAGTTTGCTTCCTTCATTATCGATTGTTGTCTATGAATTTCAATTCTAAATATGTTGTAAACACATACTTAAATTTACGGTTATGTTTTGTAACTCAATTCTACACTTTATATAATAATAGTATTTTAATTTGTATGTTTATTTCTTGGATTTTGAATTTCGTGTGCATTTTTTGTATCGTTGTACATAGTATGTTAATGATATATATGAGGGGCAAGAGGATGACTTAAGCGTGATGGGTGAACCAAAGCAGATTAAAAGGAGGCTCTAGGATAATGTAACCAACGAAGATTTAAAAAAAAAAAAATAAGTCAAGTGCTCTGGTTGTTAGGAACAAAATCGGAGCACTTATTTATAAGTGCTCCGGTTTTCTACTATCAACTGGAGCACTTGATGTATTTTAAACATATAAAATTCAAAAGTGCTCCGGTTGAAAACCGGAGCACTTGATAAATACTCAAGTGCTCGTATAGCGTCTGCTACGGGTCAAATACGGAGCACTTGTACGGTTTTTAACCGTAGCACTTGTACGGTTTTTAACCGGAGCACTTGATGTTTTTTCCACTAGTAGAAGCAAAGGTGATCCCAGTCTCTTCATGGTAATGGCGGTGGAATTCCTGCATGCAGAGCATGTTTCAGACTTTGCTGTCTTTGTATGCCTTGCCACCATCAAATTCTCCACCATCTATATATCATACTATATTTGATTCATTTCCTCACTAAGTTCAGTCAATTTCTCACGTCTTATTCAATAGAATCAAGTCTCAAATGAAAATATTTCACTAAGAGTCCAACGATAAGAAATTTATATACTACTTCTGACAATACCTGTTTTTTTTTCTTTTGTTAACAAATAAAAACAAATGTAATATGTAACATTCTTGGATTATCCATTGTTTATAACTTCTATTATAGAACGAAGTATATATATAGTGTATATGAACTATTAAATGCAAATTCTTGTTATTGTCCTTATAAGAAAAATTGGGTGATGGCTGAAGTGGGTGGAAAAGATTAGATGGACACAACCATAGTATACGCACACATCTGAGTAAAACGCTGCTGCAAACAAGACTTAAGCACTTATTATACCTAAGAGGACAGGTGAGTTACAATTAAGTAGCACAAAACAAGACAGGAGATAGCTAAATGACCATTCCAACATGATTCTAGATAATGAGAAACTCAATCAACAACAGATCACAATTCACATGCAATAGATGGTAATAAGTGCAAAGTTACCAGTCTTCGATAATAGTAAGTCCAGGTCAAGTAGTGAATGACATCCTCTTTGTGAGAAATTGTGCCATAAACAATTTCTGCATTAAAGTGGTTATGCAACTGCTCCCTGAGACTACTCTCAACTGGAAAGGGTTCATAGAGGAACTACGAATAGAATAAAGCAAAAGCTCGTAAGCCAATAGGATTTCTGTAGCAATTTTAGGCAAAAGATGTAGTAGGCTAGATATGTGTAAATATGTAAATGTGTTGTGAGAAGTATTTAATAGTGTTGATAATAGAATATAAGGAGAATTAGAGAATGTGGACTTGATTTTGTAAAATGATTCTTTATTTTTTTGCTTCATACATCATACAAACCCAATATACCTATTTATAGTGGTGTATGTCGGTTAATTGCACCACTCTTTGGATTTCTAGATTTTTCTCCAGTACATTACTTATGCTCATATACTAGATTCTTCTCTCTTTCTTACATAGTAGTCCCTAGCTAGAATTTTCTAGTATGTTACGTCATTTCATTTCTAAATTTTACAAGTACTCATTCCGGAATTTTCTAGATAATGTAATAAGATATTAATTTACAAGATTTTTTAGATTACTTCCTTCAATACTTCCCCTTAATCTGAAAAATCTTGTACTCCAAAAATTACTTGCTGAGAATGATTTTGAACTTTGTTGATTCACTTGTCACCAACCACCTTCGAACATGAACTTTTGATTTCTAACGTTGGCACCCGTGTTACCAACCTCCGTCTTTCTATTATATCTAACTTAGTTTTTTTTAATGCTCTTTCTTGTTGGTATCCGTGTTACCAACTCTCTCACTGATGCACATGTCACCAGCCATCTCCAGGAATTTTTCTTCAATTTTTATCTTGTTGTCGGTGCTCATGTCACCTACTCTCCCCGCTAATGCCCCTGTCATTAGCAAACTCCCAAAATAATCTTCTTTAAAATAAATTCTGATCTTGATCCTCTCCACCAAAATTGGCAATCTCATTGTTTTTCTTAGTCCTGCAATTCTTTCCTACATGACCAAACTTTTTGCACTCCCAACATTGTGGTTTTCCCTTGAACCAACAATCTGCACTATCATGGTTAGTCTTCTTGCAGATATTGCAGGAAGGTTTAGAATCCATACCTTTAAATTTTGGTGAATTATCTTCATCTTCCAACTTCTTCTTGGACATATTCTTGAATTTTGCTGCAAGAGCCGTCTCAAACATTTCATCCTTAAGATGACGATTTTTTCGTTTTTCATGGGACTCGAGCGAACCCATAAGTTGCTCTACTGTAATTTTAGATAAATCTTTTGTTTCTTCAATTATAGTAACCATATTATCAAATTTGTCCGCCAAGGATACTAAAATTTTCTTCACGATTTTTTCATCCGAAATTTCTTCTCCATATGTTTTCATTTGATTCACAATTTCAATAATTTTTGAAAAATAATCTTTAATTAATTCACCATCTCTCATTTTTAGATTTTCAAAATCTCTCCTCAAAGATTGGAGTTTAATACTTCTCACCTTAACAACTCCTTGGAATTCTTGTTCCAGGATCTCCCACGCCTCCTTTGTTGTGTTAGCCCTCAAAATTCTTGGAAATATTGTATTAGTTGCCGCATTTTGTAAGAGATACAATGCTTTAGCATCTTTCATCCTTTCACCATCCAGGTGCTTCTTTTGAGCTTCGGTTAGGGTAGTATCATCTTCATATTCCGTATACCCTTTATCCACATAACTCCACAATCCATGAGACTTAAGTAGTGTCTTCATTTTGATTTTCCAAAAATCATAGTTTTCTCCTCCAAAAATTGGAATTGGAAATATTGGGTTGTTAGCCATTGTTTTTTTGTTGTGTTTGGGTTTAATATGTTTTGGCTAATACTAACAAGGCTTTGGGAATTTTGGCTCTGATAGCAAATGTAGGAATTTTAGGCAAAAGATGTAGTAGGCTAGATATGTATAAATGTGTAAATGTGTTATGAGAAGTATTTAATAGTGTTAATAATAGAATATAAGGAGAGTTAGAGAAGGTGGACTTGATTTTGTAAAATGATTCTTTATTTTTTTGCTTCATACATCATACAAACCCAATATACATATTTATAGTGGTGTATGTCGGTTAATTGCATCACTCTTTGGATTTCTAGATTTTTCTCCAGTACATTACTTATGCTCATATACTAGATTCTTCTCTCTCTTTCTTACATAGTAGTCCCTAGCTAGAATTTTCTAATATGTTACATCATTTCATTTCTAAATTTTACAAGTACTCATTCCGGAATTTTCTGGATAATGTAATAAGATATTAATTTACAAGATTTTTTAGATTACTTCCTTCAATAATTTCTAGCAAAATGCAATTTTAGGATATAATTTGAAAACACCACATATATAACCTTTTTTTAAAACCTCTTTTTGGGTTCATGAACCAAAATGACGGCTTTCCCGTACTGGTCATATTGAGGTCGACCTGCACGATCCATCATTTGCAAGATATCTGTTATAGGAAAATCAACATATCTTTTTGATTTCCCATCAAAATATTTTGTTCCCTGCATTTAAACATGGAAAGTCTTGTAATTAACATAAACTGACACTCTAGAGTTGAGGGTAGTAAAGAAGAAGACCAAGAAAAACAAGGACAAAAGATGAATTGCTCAGAAAATGGTCATGTCTAGTGGAAGTGGAATTTGTGACAATCAACCATCAGTTTTAGATTCATTTGTTGGGTGAGGGTTAGGAGTCCAAGATCTTATAGCAAATCCCATTACATGCACCATCCATTAGAGAAAGGGAAAAACTAATAGTCTATAGGCATAAATCGCCTTCTTTATGAACAGGGGCACAACTATATATATACTTCAAGCATTAGCTCCTGATTTGTAAAGGTTAAATCTGTCTTTTATGATATTAATTTTATATTCAGCCACATCAACTTTTATCTAAAAAGTGAAAACCTAATTATGTGATCAGATAATTGTTGACAATTAGGATCATTGACAAATTCAGCAACAGACTAAGGGAAAGAAAAACTAACAAAACACTATTGATAAAACTTGAATTCAACCTTTCTCACTCTTACAATAAAATTAAGACCAAGTTTCAATAACAATCGCAAAACATAACACATACCTTTAGCAAATTCCAGATTAAATACTTCTCCAAAACCAAAATTGGCCATAAAGAGCAGCGGCTTTACTTTTCTTTGCCGAATTTAGGTTTTTCAGAAGGTTGGGTCTTCATATTTATAGATGTCAAAGTTAAGATTGCATATAGTTTCCTTAAAAGTTATAAGCTAGTATTAATCAATGTTGTTGGAATGTGCTAAGTTATTAAACAAAAGTGTATATCCCAAGTGAGTCAAGACCACTGTTACGTGCAACTTTCATCAAATTCTGGGAACATACATAATTAAATGATACTAGTTTTAGGACTTTGTCATCACTTCCATGTTACTTATATATCAGATGTCCTAAAGATCAAATAACATGAAGTACTTAAGGATACACATCAATCTTAATGTCTTGTTAACTATAACATGCTTTCATTTTCTATAGAGATCAAGCCAAAACTAATAGACAAACAACAGTGATGATCATCTGGCCACACGACTTTATTCCCAACCCAAAAAAAACAAAGGAAAAGCTACACAACAAAGCGTTCTTCCGAAACTATAGAGCCAAAACATCACATATCAAATTTTGCGAGTACATAACAGGAGTAGCACATGAAATCCTGAACATATAAAACCAGATGATGATCCTGAACAAAGAGTTAGCACCTAGTTTCCATATGTGGACACAAACAAATTAAGAATCACCCACCCAATTTAATCTCCCCCATTGAACAATATAAAATCACATTCAGTCTTGAAAAATAACCAGAACATGAAATAGGAAAAGCTGTCAATTTCATTCATATGAAATAATTTGGTTACTATTTCGAAAAGATCCTTTGGGGGCCAGGGGCAGAGCAACAAACGAATTCCTATTTCAGACATCCTTAAGGCACATTTAACCTCCATTTCACTAAACATCAACCAAAACAAATTGCAGGAAAATAGAAAAAAAGTAATTATTTAAAAGAGATGTAAAAACTATTACCTAGACTCTCAAACTCCACTTTATGTGGCTTCTTTATTGTCTGAAAAGGCCTTGCTCTATGTTGTTTCCAGCCTGAAGAGTCTCTACTGAGAGGAATTGAAACCGAAATCGGCATTGGCGACAATGCGGCCGCCACAGCACCACCAAGGCCATACTTCCTAGGCCTACCTTTCTTCTTCTTCATATCAGAAGGGGGTACTCCTGTCATATTAACTGGTGGAGAATCTGCTATAGTTGGAGCTCCTGGCTGGCTCATAGGGTTTTCAGCCTTATATGCCACACAGAAACTCTGAACTGCTTCATCACTTTTCACTGTTAACCCAAAAATTATAGTTGTCAAAAACTTGTTTATTAAGGTTCTGGTGATAAATTAAGATAAAATAGCCAGAACACATAAAACAATCTGTTAAAAGGTGATTCCCCTAAATAATAATCACAATACAGGTAAATAGAGTTGCTAGACATGTGTTACATTCTTCATGCAATGTATTAAAGTAGTATCATTAGGTAAAAATCTACCTCTCCTCAATATAAGCTGAGCTCTCTTGTCCCCTTTCTTCTCATTATCTACACCATTTGGGGATTCCCTGCACATATTTCAGATGCCAATGTCAAACAGTCCATCAGAGCTTACCAAGAAATGAAGCAACCTCAAAAACAAGAGAAGAATACCATGTCTTCCTTCCACTTAAAGAAGTTGCAGTCGCTTTGGTAGTCCATCAAGAAATGTGAATGTTTTGGTAAGCTTTGTGTGTTCAAATAAGGATTAGGGCTGAAATTTTGGATGCAGAAGACAGTAGTTTGCGATAATGAGATAAGATTGATATATAGCATCTGAAAGTTGTACATTCTTGAAGCAATTTCGAATATATGATACACAAGGACTAGATAATAGACACATAATTCTTAAATAATAATATAGACTCATGGTCACTCTTGTTGTGGTATAGAGAAACAGCCCCTAATGTGAAAACGGAAGAATACAGACAGTAAATTATGAACATAAATGATAATACAGACCTAAAAAATATGGACAAATAATATAACCTCCCAGGAACCACGAAGAAATTTATCACCACAAAGGCATAGAAATTACCCAATGTAGATGTGTAAAAGCCATATATCATAGCTTGAAATTAATTGGTTGTCCTCATTAACATTGGATCATCAATGGAACGATTCATACATTATATGAAACTCAAGTTTCATATGGACACTAATGTTTAACATATCAAAATTTATAACACAATGAACTCCAACTTCTAACAGAAGCCGCAAATGTCTGACATAAAACGAGTATATTCTCAAGAATTGTAGAAAAACTCGAAATTAACCATGAATTTCAGGTCAAATTAACAAAAATATGGCAAAAACAAAAACGCAGAACTGCATATTTCACCTAAGTCGGTGCGATTTTGAGAAGTACGATCAACTGTCTAAGGGCAACTGTCAAGACTACTATCAGTCCACCATAACTGCTTTTTATCGAGCATAAGCTTGAAGAAGTGGCCGAAAAAGCATGTTACAACAAATTCTCAACCAAAAAAGTAAATCATAGTTTTCTTTATTTAAGGATTGAAACCCTAACTTGAACAATCATCGGTTTTCGCGCTGTTGCTGCTGCTTCTGTACCACCATCGCCGCCTCCTCCTACCGTCGCTGCTGAAGAACCAATAATCTGACCATCTAGGGGTTTTCAATTTGCAAGTACCACGAATATCCCTGAAGATTGGTCTGATTTTTCTCTTTCCCATAGTTGCCGCACACTCGTTGTCTCGAGCTCACAGTAAAACTGAAGTTCTTTAACTTCTAGGGTTTTAAATTTCGGCAGAGAGAAAGGAGTAAAGATTCTCGAATAAGGGGGGAGAGAGTGGGTCGAAAAAAATTAGTACACGTACATCAGTATAGTGCGCGCGAGGGTTTAATGAATTCATATGAGAGAGTCTCCAAGTGCTCGGATTGATTAGTCAACCGGAGCACTTGATTTCAAGTGCTCCGGTTGATTAAACAACCGGAGCACTTGTGAATTTTTTAAATTAAATTTTTTACAAATGCTCGGGTTGATTAATCAACCGGAGCACTTGACAAGTAGCACAAGATGTTTTTTCCACTAGTGTATGAGCATGTCGATCATCTAAATACAGGACCAAATAAATCAATGCTCCATCATCCAGCTTGTTGTGATACACACAACAATCATACATACTCCTGTTGTAGCCCAACTCAATCATATAGCTATCAAACCTTTTGTACCACTACCTAGGAGACTGCTTTAGCCCATACAAGGACTTCTTCAGTCTGCAAACATAGTCTTCTTTTTCAGGAACTTGAAACACATCTGGTTGAGTCATATAAATCTCCTCTTCCAACTCCCCATGTAGGAAAGCTGTTTGAACATCTAGTTGCTCAAGTTCAAGATCCTGATGTGCAACTATTGCTCGGGACACCCTGATGGAAGTATGTCTGACCACTGGTGAGAAAATCTCATTATAATCAACTCCTTCCCTTTGCGTGAACCCTCTTGCAACAACCCGAGCTTTATACTTGACCCCCTCAAAAAGTGAGGTCCCTTCCTTCTTCTTGAAAACCCATTAGCAGGTGACAATCTTTCTCTCCTTAGGACGTTTGACTAGCTCCCAAGTCTGATTTTTATCCAGAGACTCCATTTCATCTCCCATTGCAGCGAGCTATTGAGCAGACTCACTACCTGAAACAGCTTCTTTGTAGGTGGATGGCTCATGAGTATCTACCTCCACCTCTTCAGCAACCTACAGTGCATAAGCAACCATATCCTCAAAACCATACCTCCTAGGAGGTCCCACACCAACTCTTCTAGCTCTATCAAGTGCTATGCTAGGTCGATGTGCTTCAGATGAGGCTGATTGATGACTAGAAGATTCAGATTCAGTAGCACCATGTTGATCTTCTCCACCTTGGTGTTGTGATTCACTCTCATCATGAGTGACTTGCAGCTCCACTTGGTTATCAACATCACTACCAACAGACACCACCATGAACTTCACAGTGGGGTTAAGCATAGAATTTTCATCAAATATTACACTCCTACTAAGTATAACTCGACTCTCAGAAGGTGACCAGATTCTATAGCCCTTGACTCCACTCCCAAAACCCACAAATCACTAGTACATAATTAACAATTTATGTCGGACCTGGGACCATCATTTGCGTCGGACATTGGTCCGACGACACAGGTCTCGACGCAGATAGCACAGAAGTGATCTGCGTCGATTTGGTGTTCGACGTAAAATATGAGTCATTTGCGCTATTTGCGTCGCATCTAATCTTACATGTGACGCAAATGGCTTTTTTTTACGTATAAAAAAAGCTATTTGCGTCGCATGTTACCTAACATGCGACGCAAATGAGCATTTTTATAATAAAAAAAATAATTTTACACTACCAATAATAGTATTACTAGTGTAGTACTTTCTCAATAAGCCAGTAATGAGTCCAACCCGAAGATCAACACAGATACAAACAAAATAGTTGTCTGCAAATCAACTATTGAAGCGAATTAAGATCCTAAGGCTTCACATAAAGACAACCATCACCAACAATGAGCGTTCAAAGTTCTAAGAACTACCACATCTAACCTTCACTTTCCTAGAAGACATTCTGATCAATGAACCATCCATCAACTTACTTATATTTCTAGAGGATCTGTAGGAGTAGCGTTCATCGGCGATGCAGTTTGATTTGGCAAAGAAATCCAGTTTGACAAGCTACAACTAACAGTGACGCCAGGAACTGCAAAGATATCACAACAAAATTAATTTTTCACTACTAAAATTATATCAATATATAAAAACAAAGATAACACTTCATTAGACAAGTGATGCTTGATCACATATCCCAGCAGGTCAGCAGCAACACAAAAAAAAAAACCGTATCAAAGACAAACTAAATAAACAATGTGGTCGTGGTCATATGACTCGTATCTAGTAAAATATTGCTCCAGCTTTAATTAAAAGCTACTTTTGGCTTTAGCAACCAAGTTATATATCCAAGTCATCCCCGATTTTCCTTAATAGCATTATCAAAATAGAAGAGGAAGAGAGTACCTGTTAATTGCTTATAGAATATGCATGACATTAGTACCATCTCTATCATCCAGCCACTGATCAAGACCAAAGGAGTAAAAAGATCAGTACTAATGAAAAGAAAAGGTCGAAGTTACGAATCTGACCAGGAATAAAAAATTCCCATCAAAACATATTCTCTTATATACTAATGAAAAGAAAAGGTCGAAGTTTATAAAGTATAACCCTCAATAGCAAGTAAAATAAGACCAAGGGAATATGAGATGAAACGTGTATAGTTATTAAACAAAGAGTTGGCAGCATATGATCACCTCACATGCACGGCAAGAGGGGCGAGTCCATGAACTCCAGTGAAATAGATCTGCAGGCAGAAACAAAACTCAGAAGGAGAATTTAAGATTTTAGCATGACCAAAGAACCGAGTAACAAACCTCTATGTTGAGACCAGGTTTTCAAGCAACTCATGTGATACTTTTTTTTTGCTAAGTGAGAAAGTTGATTAATTAAACCTCATTTTTCAACCAAAACCAAACCTAAGGAGGAGAACCAACTAGGTTGGACCCCCAACCAAAGGAAGGTAAACAGCCAGTGGCAACTATTACATTTTACTTAAACATTCCTACAATCTCATCAACCATTCATGATCTATCCTAGAAATCTTACTAGGTAAAACAGCTAAAATTCTCCTTCTCACTATATGTTTTAACTGCTTCATGTCTGCTTCAACATTCCTTACACACTGCTTCCAGTAGACAAAGTTCCTGCTTTGCCAAATGAAGTAAATTACTGCAATCAACCCATCAAACACAACTTGTTTCCTGAATTTAGACCTGCAGCTATGCTGAATTCTAGCAATTAATTGTCAGAATCATCGATCCGATGCCCGACATTAAGTCATTCCTTCGATTCTGCAAGCAACTTGCACTATAATTGCATTTGAAGAATAAATGTTGATGTGATTCACGGTCATCTCCACATATCAAGCACAAATCGGTCATACTAACTCCATATGAAGCAAGCTTTCTTGTTGTCGTAGCTTGTCTGTCACGTAGTCCCAAGCAATTAATCTATGCTTGGCACACTAATTCTGTTCCATACAACCTTATCCCAAGTCACATTAATCTGATCACCATTTAGTGCTTCATACACCTTCTTCACAGAAT
Source organism: Beta corolliflora (assembly GCA_947648045.1). Taxonomy (NCBI): domain Eukaryota; kingdom Viridiplantae; phylum Streptophyta; class Magnoliopsida; order Caryophyllales; family Amaranthaceae; genus Beta; species Beta corolliflora. Next base: position 346,073 of record CANSZD010003084.1, on the reverse strand, counting down.
AAGAACTCATATTACACAAGTCCTCCTGTGTGTAGATCATCTTCAATTGCTCTTTTACTGAGCAAATACTCTTCCAATACCAGCTTGCACTTGACTTGGGAACATAAGTCCACCAATCAGCATCTTTGATGTAGACTAAGCTTATCCATTTCAACCACACACTTGTCTTATTTATTAGAGACAGCCCACACATATTTCCCCAAAACAGCAACATTCCAGTTCAATACATTTCTAAAACCCAGGCCCCCTGCTGATTTAGGTTGACATAACTTCTCCCAGGCAACTGCACCAGGTTTTTGACAAAAATATTGTCCACTCCAAAGAAATGCCCTACAGATCTTGCATATATCATGCAATACTTTTTTAGGGATAAGAAAAACTTGAGCCCAATACATGTGAAGGCTAAGTAGGACAGAATTTATCAACTAAACTCTTGCTGAGTAAGAAAGATTCCTTGAACTCCACACTCTAATCCTTGCTGTCATCTTCTCAGTAAGAACTTCACATTGAGCAGCAATTATCTTTTTGGCACAGATGGGGACACCAAGATACCTGAATGGAAGTGATTGTTGAACAAAACCAGAAGCTTCTGTAATTCTCTGTATATCATGGCTTGACATTCCACAATTATACATTGCAGATTTGCCTACATTGGCCTTCAAACCGTAAGTTTCGAAAAAAGCTTAAAAGCTCTCGAGATCAAATAGGCGAAAACATATTCACCCTTGCAACACATAATCAGATCATCTGCAAAACACATATGTGTAAGCTTCATTTCTTTGCACCTAGGATGGTACTGAAATTGCTCTAATTCAGTCAATTTTGTCAAAATTCGTGACAAATATTCCATGCAGAGCACATATAGCAAGGGTAATATTGGATCACCTTGCCTTAAGCCCCTTGAAGACTTAAAGAATCCCCTCATAGTGCCATTACGTATTATGGAAAACATTGGTGTTGATACACACTCCATTATCAACCCCTTAAAAGTTGTAGGAAAACCTAGTGCAGTTAGCATTTCATCCAAAAACTCCCAGCTCACAGTATCATATGCCTTATGGAGATCAATTTTCAGTAAACAACTAGGCTTGACCTATTTTCTACCATAATGCTTGACTAAGTCCTGTAGAACCATGATATGATGTGTGATGTACCTCCCATGAACAAAGCCACTTTGGTTCTCCATTATCAAATCAGGAAGTACCTGTCTGAGCCTCCCACAAAGAACCTTTGTAATACATTTGTATATAGTATTACAACAGGAAATAGGTCTAAATTCATTCACATTGTGAGGACATTTAGTTTTAGGAACAAGAGTGATGACAGTGTTATTCAATTCCTTCAAAATCCTCCCTTCTTGTAATGCATCAAGTACAGCTGCAATGACCTCCTCACCTACTAATTGCCATGTATCTGCATAGATAAAAGTACCAAATCCATCTACTCCTGGAGCCTTACAACCAAGAATGGAAAAAAGTGCCTTCTTAACTTCATCAACAGTATATGGTGCATTCAAAATGTTCCTGTGAGCTTCAGTAATCACATGACCTTCCTGAATCAATTGAACATTGACTGATTTCCTAGTAGAAGGGTCTTTAGTGAGCAATTTTTCATAATACTGTAAAAAAGCAGAAGATACACCAGAAGGTGAATCATGCCACACTCCAGCAGTATCATAGATACTATAAACCTGGTTCTGTACTCTTCTTGCTTTAATACTCTGGTGAAACAATCTAGTATTCTCATCACCATATTTCACCCAATCCATCTTAGCTTTCTGAGCTAAAAATTCCATATAAGCTTGATGCTTAATATGATAATCTTGCACTGCTCTAAATTCAGCTTCTGCTAATTCCATGTTCCTTGGATTCTGATGCAAAAGTGATTGTGCTTCAATCATATCTTCATATGATTTTACCTCAGCAACTTGCACATCTGAAAAGCCTTCTCTATTCAATATTTTCAAGGCAGATTTCACACTTTTCAGTTTTTTAAGCACTTTAAACATCTTTGTTCCTTGTACCTCAGTATTCCAAGCATTCCTAACCTTCTCTTCAAATTATGGTGCCAATCTCCACATTCTATAATACTTGAAAGGATACCTACCCTCTCTGATCTCAGGATAAACAGCCAAAACTGCAGGGGAGTGATCAAACTCCCCCTCACACTGGAAGGAAACTTCAGCTGTATTAAAAAGATTTTGCCAGGATTGATTTGCCATGATTCTATCCAGTTTTGAAAACACTCATGAAGACCCCTGCTGCTTGTTGTTCCATGTGTTGAAGTTACCTATGCTTTGTATATCATTCATACCACAGTAATTCATGCAGAGCTTCATATCCCTCAATTCATATTCTCTAACATGTGAACCTATTCTTTCTTCAACAGTTAAAGTCACCACACATGATCCAGGGTTCATCTGTCTTCAATTGCTTTAAATCTTCCCATAATTCCTCCTTCTTAGCTCTTTCATTAAATGCATAAATGAAAGTGCAATAAAATTTAGGTTAATCATTCACAGGTTATATCAAACAATGCATTAATTGACTAGAACCTTTCAAGATAGAAACCTGAAAACTTCCAGCCTTCCAAGCCAAGATAATTCTACCTCCATCATGATAACTAGAATTAGTAGTGAAACACCAACCACTAAAAATTCTCTGGTAAAGACTACCAAGATTAGCAGCCTTTACTTTTGTCTCTAAGAGGCTAACAATACCAACAGAAAGTTTGCGAATATATTGATTCACATCTAACTGTTTCTTAGTATTATTAATACCTCTTACATTCCAACACAAAAGTTTATCCATTACCACTAGGAGGAACTCCCCCTCCTGGTTGTGATATTGCATTATTTGTAACTGCATTACCTCTATCCACATCACTATCTTGGGCTATATCAAGCATCTCCAGAGCATGAAAATTATTCTTGGTCTGAGTCTGCTTCACATTTGATGTTCTAACTCTTATTGGCTTCAGTGCTTTTTGAAATCCATCAGGGTCTACTATAGGCATAATAGGCTATTTCTCTGCTTGGACTTCCTCAGTTGTTGTAGTTGAAACTGAAATGGGCATGTTTGGTACCACAAGAGGTTGTGGTTTAGGAACCCAAATCTGCTTAATCTTCTGCTTCTTACAATCTTTTGTCAAATGTCCAATGCCTTTACAGTGTAGACATTGATTAGGTTTCCATTCAAACAGTACTGGAACCTTAGTCAAGCTACCATGTTCATTCCAAAATTGCACCATGTCTGGAAATGCTTGGTCCAATTGCACTTCAATCAATACTCTAGCACACTGCAATGTATCCCTATTGCGAGTTGCATCATCACATTTGATTGGATCACCTACTTGTGAAGCAATCTTATGTAATGATTTCTCTCCCCCAATACTTAATATGCAATCTGAATTGAACCCAAATAGGAAGAGTCTTCAAATCATCCTTCTCAAAATCTATTTCTGATGTCCAAGGTTTCACAATAATCGGTTTCTTATTAAAAAAATAATGACCCTCCAATACCTTGTCCCTAGAATCCATGGCCCTGAACCTCACCAAGAAAATACCCTTCTTAATCATGGCCACCTTATCCACACTATAAGCCTTCCAAACTCTCCTGAGGAAACCCTCTATCACCTGAACAGGAGGATTGGCTCCAACAACATAGCAGATAACTGAAGAACTCCAGTAATCTAACTCCTCTTGAATGTCATCAATATCAATATGAACAGGTTCAATTACATAATTATCCAATCTACCCAGATTTTCAACATGTTTATCACCATCCAATTCAATATTCTCCAGATTATCACAATCATCATCATCTAAGTTTTCACAATCAACAAATTGCTGAAAAATTGGATGATTACCTGAATTCTCCAATTGATTACGCCTGTTCGAATTATCATGAATGGATTGTAGCCACTCATTAAAGGTGTGCCTTATTTTAGATTGTTGCTGTAAGGTTTGAATCGAAGATTTAGGAGTCAAAATCTCCCCTAATCCAAAATCCAATGCCTCAATACCCATTATTTCATCCATAGATTTCGTCCTCAAAGCTTGAGAATCTGATGAAGGTCCTCTTGCTCTATCCTTTCGATTCATCTGCTCTCTGCTCTGAGATTTCTCGCCAAATTTTCTTGCCATGGCGACGACGAAAACATTCGTCGAGAGAAAACTTGGGAGTAACTCATGTGATACTTCTTTCCACAAGTACTGCATGGTAGCATCTTTCTTGCTCTTTCACTCCCTTCATTCTCACCAAAGAAGCATACTCGACACATGACATTCACATTGGAAGAACCATGCTCCTCTACACCAAAGTCTTTGGTGGCATCCTGGGAATAGCATATGATAACTTACTAAGCAATATACAATATACAAGCAATTCAAAAACAAGATTGAGTCCTTAAAGTCTCAGAGACAATAACAGAGCAGCAAAATGGAAAGAGAACCCTCAGAGTTTTTTCTTTTATGATATAGTAGAGAAATCTATGGTTTATAATTCAACCTCAAAGCAAGCATCGTCAGCAATACTGGGGTTGGGACAAGCTTCAAGGCTATTTTGGATAAGGTTACACTTCAACTAACAATAGAAATTTCCTTTTCTCTACTCTTATGAGCCGAGATCTTTGTCATTCTATGAATCAAAGTCTAAGCTGCTTATAAACAATGCACCATCAGATCAAATTGTTACTGTCCCTAAAGTCCAGGTCCAGGCCTCCATAATATTTAATTTGTCATAATTATGTCTATTCTACTATCGGCAATACTCAAAAATACTATATTTTTTCAGGAACGCTGGAAGCCAGCAGGTAAAAGATGAGAAAGGCTGGGAGATTTTGGTCCTCTATCTACAATTCTTGCATTAATCGGTCATGAATTGGTGTAAGTACATGCTATTCAAAACTATCTAAAAATCCAACACAAATAAGTACATTTAACCACTTCTCATTCAAAAAGTATAAGTACAACAAGAACAGGAAAAAGAATACGGAAACCTTTATCGGCAATCATCAATTATAAAATAAGTCCAATAACAAAGATGACAACGTATTTCTCTTATATCAAAAAAGTTGATAATTAACATATGAAACTACTTATTTATCATCAACTTCAGGCATTAAACTCAAGAACACCTAGTTCTCCTCCCATTCATATCTCTCTAGCTTTTCCACATTGCGAAATACGATATGATATCATTATCGCATATCATATGTCATTTATAATACCAGTTTTCAATTTCCTGTCTATCATGCAATATTACTTGTCAATTTCCAGTACAAAAACAACTATAATGTGTAGATAACCTGAAAGAAGCAATTAATTCCGATTTAAGGAAGAATTAATAACCAAAAAAAACAAAAATTGATTAATTAAGTTGACGCAGATCTATAGAGTTTAGAATTGAAGAATGAAATGAGAAATAAACGAAACTCACCACCAAAACACCGGACTCGAACCTCTCAAGCGTAGCGTTCAACACAGCATTTAAGATCTGTAAACATGGAGCTTTTCGATGGATTTCGACAGCAAAGTGAATATATTTTCTAGGTTAAATCTCGATAATTTCTGAGAGTGTAATTCAATGATTATGAAATTGGAGTTTGCACATTTGTTGGAGAAAAGAAAGAGAGCTGAAGACTGAAAAGAGAAGAGAAAAGGGCTGAAATCGCAACTAAAAAGTACCTGTGGTACTTTGGAAGACCACCAACACATGGCTGAAGAGAGAGCAACACACTGCAGATTGTCGGCAGCGAGCCAGCGACAACGCGAGTAGAGGAGAGAGGAAATTGGGAGTTTTAGGTTATACGAGATTGAAGAAGGGAGAAAGATTGAAGAATTTAGGAGGGAGCGGCGCTAGAGAGGAGATTGGGAGTTTTAGGTTTAGAGAGGGAGTTGGGCGCTACTAAATGTTAAGGGTTGAGAAGTGGGCCAATCCTCTGCGTCGGATGGGCCCAGGTGATCCGACGCAGATCCCTTAAACAATGAATTGCGTTGCACAGAGCAAGGGATCCGATGCAAATCGTTTTAGTTATTTGCGTCGCACATAGCAAAGCATCCGACGCACATTATTCTCCCACCCATTTGCTTTAAGTATTTGCGTCGAATGCACCTCAGATCCGACGCACATGAACCATGATTTGCGTCGCGTTCAACACCCATTCGACGCAAATGATACTTCTGCGTCGTTTTACCTGTTGTGCGACGCAATTCAGGAGACGCAAATGAACGTTTTTGTACTAGTAAATACACCCTTCTTAGCTCTAGGTTCTAATTTACCCTCACTTACATGATAATAAACTGTAGAACCAAAAACTCTCAACAAAGAATAATCTGCAGGCTTACCAAACCACACCTCATAAGGTGTTTTACAATCAATACCAGTGTGAGGTCCATGATTGATCAGATAGCAAGTTGTACTTACAGCTTCTGCCCAAAATCTTCTTGCTAACCCAACATTAGAGAGCATGCACCTCGCTCTCTCCAACAATGTCTGATTCATGCGTTCTGCTACCCCGTTCTGTTGTGGAGTATTCCTGACAGTATGATGGCAAGCAATCCCTTCATTCTTGCAGAACTCATTAAACTCAGACCAACAAAATTCCAGACCATTATCAGTTCGCAGCCTTTTTATCTTCCTTTCAGCTTGATTTTCCACCAAAGCCTTCCACTGCTTGAAATTCATGAAAGCCTCACTTTTATGCTTCATCATAATTACCCAAGTCATCTTTGAATAATCATCGATCATCGACACAAAATACCTGTGACCTCCAATATTAGATTCAACTCGGGAAGGATCCCAACAATCAGAATGGATATAATCAAGTGTGCCCTTTGTTGTATGCACAACCTTTGGAAACTTGCTGCGATGAAGCTTCCCAAACACACAATGCTCGCAGAACTCTAGATCCTGCACCTTGTGCCTACATAGAAGATCCCTTTTTGACAGATTTGCATCCACCTTTAACCCATATGTCCAAGCCTCATATGCCACAGCTTAGTTATATCCTCCTTGTGAACCTCAGATGATGCAACATCAGTGGAACCTGTCACAGTAGAACCTTGAAGAAAATACAAGGTACCATATTTAATACCTTTCAGAACCACCTTCGAACCCTTGCAGACACTCATAACTCCACCTTCACCTTGAAAACTGAAACCCTTACTGTCAAGAAGACTCAAAGATATCAGATTCTTTGTCATCAGTGGAACATGCCTAACTTCGGTCAAGGTGCAGAATGTACCATCATGAGTCCTCAACCTGATGGAGCCTATTCCAACTACTTTGCAAGCAGCACTATTAGCCATAGAAACATGACCCCCATCTACCTGCTCATAAGTCAAAAACCACTTCCTGCATGGACTAATATGATATGATGCCCCAGAGTCAAGAACCCACACATCCCTATAATGTGACTGGTTATTAGCAACTAGGGCCAGATCTTCCTCAGAATTACCATCAGTTTCTGCCAGAGCAGCATAACCTTCATTCTTTTCCTGCTGCTTCTTTTACTTAGGACATTCATTTTTCCAATGCCCTTTTTCCTTACTGTAATTACATACATCATTAGTTTTAGGACCCTTAGAATTTGAATTTTTATGGTTCGATTTCTTTTTACCATATTTTTCTTGTCCCTTACCCCCAGTAACAACTAATCCTGATGTCTGATTTTCTGTAATAGAACCAGATGCCTGATGACGAACTTCTCTAGTATGAAGAGCAGATCTTACTTCTTCTAATGACAGACTATCTTTCACAACAATAAAAGAATCCACAAAATTCTCATACGATAAGGGCAAAGATACTAACAGAATTAAAGCAGCATCCTCATCATCTACTTTAACATCAATATTACGAAGACCTAGTAAGATAGTATTCAATTTATCTAGATGGTCCCTCAGAGACATACCTTCCTGCATACGCAGGCTGAAAAGACGTTGCTTCAAGAGCAACTTGTTGGTTAGAGATTTTGTCATGTATAGACTCTCTAACTTCAACCACAGACCGGCGGCGGTTTCCTGCTCCACGACCTCAGTAATTATGTCGTCAGCCAGACACAACATAATGGTTGAATGTGCCTTCTCCTCCAGAACGATCATCTTAGCGGTATTTGAATCCGATGACTTCTTTGCCAACGGTGCCCACAACCCCTGTTGCTTCAGTAAAGCCCGCATCTTGATTTGCCACAGACTGAAACTGTTTCTCCCAGTGAATTTATCGATTTTCACATTCATCCTATACATCTTTCTCACCCGGATCGAACAAAAAGCTATGATACCAATTTGTTATGACAGATGTGAGAAAGAACAAATAATTGAATGCAAAACAAAGAGAAATCACACACAGATTTAACGTGGTTCACCAACGGAGTGTTGGCTACGTCCACGGGCAAAGAGAGAACTGATTTATTGATGTAGAGGAAAACAGAAAATACAGATGTGTTTTGAACCAACTCCGTCGAATAAACAAAATTCGGTTAAATAGGCATTTAACTCGGCTAATCTAATTCGGAATCGCCTAACGCGTGTTTCTCAGCCCCGCGTCTACCGCGAGTCGCGGCGCTGGACGCGACTCGCGGTCAACTCTCGGCAATTGACCGCGAGCTGAGACGCTCTGCCGCGAATCGCCGTTTTGAAGATAGCCCGATTCTAACCAATTCAAGGCATATTCTTACATATATAATTAGAACTCCTTATATGAGCTAAAAGGTACGGTGATTTGGTGTTTGGTGTATTCATAATATGAAAAGTACTGCAGAGGCGTTTCGTGTTTCTCTACATAGAAAACAGCACATACAATTAGAATTACAACCACTAAGATTTTTTATTTAATGTCATTATCTTATCTTAATTACTTATAAATAATATGCGAAATTTAGCTAAAGTTTGGTCTGAATTATAACCATCAAGTTTTTTTTTCTTAAATTTTCGATAATAATTTTATAACAATAGTTTTCACTAATTAAGAAAAATGTACAACACTCAACTCTCTGGGACATATTCTTTTCAAATAATTAACATCATAGCAAACATAAGAAAACGCAAGCGAAAAAAGAAGAAAAACATAAGCTAGCCACCTTCTTCTAGAGCTTGTCAACCTATACAGCAACACTGCTATACAACATACGTGCTTATTTTAGTGTACATAGGAAAACCTTTTTTTAATTTAGGGTAATTGGACATGATATGACTGCTTCTAACGTCTCCAGTACGAGTAGAACTTCTTTCATAGTAGGTCTCCTCCTTCCATCCAAATTTAGGCATCGCCTAGCAAGATCAGCGATAGTAAAAGTCTCTTCCTTAGAACCTTCTTTTAAGACTTGAGAATCCACAATATCAAGCAAATGTGAGTTTTCCATATGAGAAAGAAACCATGAAACCAAACTTCTATCTTCTTCAGTCATAGCACGTATTGCTTTTTGTCCTGTTAAAAGTTCAACAAGGACCACACCAAAACTGTAAACATCACTCTTTTCAGTAAATTTACTAGATTGAAAGTACTCTGGATCCAAATAACCAAATGTTCCCATAACACGAGTAGTTACATGGGTTTGATCCGTAGCCACATATCTTGAAGTCCCAAAATCTGATAACTTTGCCCTATACTTATCATCCAAAAGTATGTTGGAAGATTTGATATCCCTATGAAAGATAGCAATGGATGATGAAGAATGCAAATAAGCAAGTGCTCCAGCTGAATCAGAAGCAATTTGCAAGCGCATTCTCCACGTGATTGGAAACTCTTCACTTGGGTAGTGGATGTGATTAAAAAGAGTTCCATTCGGTATAAACTCAAAAACTAGTAATGGGACTGCTGATTCAAAACAACATCCTAGTAACTTCACTATATTCCTATGATTAATTTGTGACAAAAGAACCAATTCGTTTATAAATTCCCCTTGTTGGCTTTCATCTACTACCTTAGACTTTTTAATGGCAACAATTCTCCCTTCACTGAGCATTCCTTTGTACACAGTACCTTGGCCTCCTTGTCCAAGTATTCTGCTTTGGTTAAAGTGGTCAGTGGCTTTCTCTAACTCATTGATGGTGAAAATTTTTGTTCTCTGGAAAAATTCTTCATCAGATGAGACTTGATGTTGCAGCAATAAACCACCATTTTTCTCAAAGTTTTTAGCTCTTTGTTGGATGGCTTTTCTTCTTTTGATCACTGCATATAGCCACCACCCAAATAAAAGCGAGAGCGTGGTTCCCAAGATCACACTCAGTCCTGCAACTGATAGTCATATTACACGCCTTGTTTTTTTTTTTTTGGTGAAAATAGCAACCTTAATTAATAAACATTAAACAAGTCCATACAATCCTTAAGATTAAACTACCTAGTTGAAGTGAATGAAAACAATTAATCTACTATATACATTAAAGCATGTGGTCGGGAAATGTTATCGCACCACATATCAGATATCACTCTTCACTACCTCACAAATGACATGGCGCTACATAATATCATGTAAATATGTACTTCATCCATAAACAAAGGAGTTCAGTTTAGGCCTAGTGACTAGTAGTAGCTAGAATCCAAGCTTATTACCAGTCCTTGTATTCAATATGAAAATAGCCATATTAACTATTACTTTGCTGATTTTGTATCACAAATTATTTCCCTTATCCAACTTTTAGCATAACATAATTTTCAATTAAACTTGATTGATTTTATTAATGGTTTAATTTGTCATTGATATGTCTTTCCAATCTGATCAATTATTCGATTATATCTTGCTAATAATTAGTCATATATCGAGGGATAATACTTCTTTGATGCGCACCAACAGTTGTCGAGCTAATATGAGTGATGAGTCTGACAACATTATTAGGAAGTATAAGAGGTGCTAGTGCTCAAGAGATTTGACCAATATTTTAGATATCTGACTAATTGAAATGTTGACGGTATTTTTGATATATTCTGAAGTATAAGCATGGCGAACCGGTCTCAATCTTTTCAGTTATATGATGTTCCTACTTTTTCAGTTACAACCTTCCATCTCATATTTGTGACATTGTCTAGTTTCTCCATACCTTAAAAGCATAAAACGACTATCTATCTATAAACAATAATGCCATGAATGATGCTTTTAAGGATTTCAGCTTAGCAGCCTTTTCATTCATTCCTGCCTATTGATTACAATGCTCAATACCTCAGTATTTATACTAGGTAAAACCTACTAAGGGAAATTTCCTAGAAACTAGCAGCAGTGGCAACAATGCCAGATTTCACAAAAGGACAAAAGCAATTATGAGAGCACTAACGCCTAGGTTGATCTTCCTAGTATTCTACTGCAGCTAAGCACACACCAGCACACAAACTGAGGCACATGGGCCTGTTGTACATGGGCCCTTAGAGAGGTATGGACCATGTACCTTAACACTCCCCCTCAAGATGGGAGTGAAGGTGGAGACTGAACTCCCATCTTGGTCAATAAGAACTGATGTTGATCAATACTAAGGACCTTAGTTAGGACATCTGCAACCTGCTTGGAGGATGGAACATAAGTTGGCTGAATAGTGCCTCGCACTAGCCTCGCTCCCCGATGAAATGACAATCTATCCCCACATGTTTTGTTTTTTCATGATGCACGGGATTAGCAACAATAGCTAGGGCGACTTGATTGTCACAAAATATAGGAGTAGGGCCAAGTTTCTTCGGACCTAGTTCCTTCAAGTTGCTTTGCACCCACATAACTTCACAAGTGGCCATAGCTAGTGACACCGTACTCGCCTACTGTGGATCATGCAACCACAGATTGCTTTTTTGATTTCCAAGCAACTGGAGACTCACCCAAGAGGATGCAAAAACCTGAGGTTGATCTTCTGGTGTTGGGACAACCAGCCCAATCACTATCACAATAAGCTTGAAGATGTGCTGCAGAGTTTGAACCAAGCAAAATGCCTTGGTTAGGAGAGCCAGCTAAGTACCTTAGGACCCTTTTTGCAGCTTGAAAATGGACTGAAGTTGGTGAATGCATGAACTGGCTTAAGACATGGACAGTGTAAGAAATATCTGGCCTAGTGATGGTCAGATAGATTAATTTCCCAATTAATCTTTGATACACTTTAGGATGTGGGAGCAGCTCCCCAGCAGTAGATAGAAGCTTCACATGGGTATCCATAGGGAGTTTCAAGACCCTACATTTTTTCATGCCATACTGAGCAAGCAAGTCAGTGACATATTTCTTTTGAGATAGAAATATGCCTCGTGCTCCTCTGTCTACCTCAATGCCTAGGAAGTATCTCAACTCCCCTAGGTCTTTCATTTTAAATTGATGATTCAGAAACTTCTTAACTTTTTGAATGGAAGCTATGTTGTTACCTGTTAGGATCAGGTCATCAACATAGGCTAACACAGCAACAAAATCATTTCCTTCTTGCTTAGTGAAGAGTGAGTAATCAGTCTTAGACTGATTGAAGCCATTTTGTTTTAGAACTGAGCTCAACTTGGCAAACCATTGCTTAGGAGCTTGTTTTAGTCCATACAAGGACTTCAACAACTTGCACACCTTGTTTGACTGCTGGCTTAAACCAACATACTCCCCCTGAGCTTGTGTATTGAACTTGAATCCTTGACCTTCATACCCTGGAGGCATCTTCATGTAAACTGTTTCTTCTAATTCTCCATGGAGAAAGGCATTTTTCACATCCATTTGATGTGTATGCCAACCCTGTATTGCAGCAACAACAAGTAAAGCTCTTACAGTGGTGAGTTTTGCTACTGGAGCAAAAGTTTCTCCATAATCCACTCCTTCTTTCTGTCTGTTCCCTAGGATCACCAGTCTTGACTTATACCTGGTGCTATTATTCCTCTGAGGATCAAACTTGGTAGTGTACAACCATTTGCATCTAATAGCATGTTTTCCTTCAGGCAATTGAGTGATTATCCATGTCTTGTTTTCTTCAAGAGACTCAAGTTCTTCATTCATTGCTGTTAACCAGTGAGTCTGAGTCACAGCCTCTTTGAAAGATCTTGGATCAGGGCCTTTGTTCACACTTGCCATGAGACAAGTGAATGTGGGAGAGACCTTGGTCTCACTAACTTTCTTTACATAGTTAGCATTAATCTGATAGTCATTGTGCCATGAAGGTTTCCTCACTTCTCTACTTGATCTTCTGAGTTCAATATGAGGTGATTCTTCCCTGGTGACTTCAGTTTCATCTCCTGTTTTACAAATTTCATCAACCCACTGATGTTGGAGCATTCTTGGATGATTCTGCTCAATATCATCTGCAGTGGTGACAGTGTGAAATAAATGCTGAGGGTAAATGTTCTCATAAAATTTCACATGCCTTGACACAAAAGACACTCCTGTGAGAAGGTTGTGAAGCCTGTATCCCTTTTGGTTTGTAGGATAACCAAGGAAGATACAAGGTACCCCTCTCTCTTGAAATTTATCCTTTTTTCTCTCTGGATTGCTAGCAAAAGCTAAGCATCCAAAACACCTCATGTGTCTGTAATCAGGAGCTTGTTTATACAATACTTCATATGGAGTTTTGTTCTTGAGTATGACACTAGGCCCTAGGGAGTCTATTTGTAATGTGGACAGCTGTCATGACACAGGCTCCCCAGAATTGAAGTGGCAAGCCTGCATAGAACCTCAAAGCCCTTGCCATTTCTAGTATATTTCTGTGTTTCCTCTCAGCTCTACCATTTTGCTGAGGGGTATCAGTGCAGGAGGTTTGGTGTATGATACCCAATTTCTCAAAGAAGGGTTTGCACTTGCTATCATCAAATTCCAGTGCATTATCAGACCTGATAATCTTGACATTCTTCCCAAACTGATTTCTTGCCATTCTCACAAAGTTCTGTATAGCATCAAAGGCATCAGATTTTAATTTCAATAAATGCACCCAAGTTACCCTTGAGTGATCATCAACTATAGTAAGAAAATATCTGAATTTTCCTTTGTAACTCACCTTATAAGGCCCCCAAGTGTCAATGTGAACCATCTCAAACAGATCATCAGCCCTAGCATCACTTTGACTGAAAGGAAGTTTAGTAAACTTTGCTAATGGACATGTTAAACATATGTCATTGCAATCTTGGTTTATTTCAATCTCCTTTATCATTGCAACCCTTTTCATGGGTGCATGACCCAACCTATGGTGCCAAACACTCTCTTTGCTCAGCTTTGGCACCTTTTCCACAATGCTTGGTACTTGTCTGCCAGCATTCATAGCATTCTTTCCTCCCTTACTTACAGCAAGAGAGTGAGATGCTTTTAGAGTTTCTTCCTTGATCCTACTCAAGCTTTTCTCAATGCTTTCATTCAGCAAATAGTAAAGGCCATGTTCACCTTTCCCTATTCCTATTACTTCATCAGTTTTGGTACTCTGTATAATACAGAATTTTCCATGAAACACAACTTTACACTGCATATCATCACATAGTTTGTTCACAGACAACAGATTGTGTTTAAAGCTAGGAATACACAGGACATTTTTCAACTCTAAATTATTTTTCAAAAGCACATTTCCCATATGTGAAATCCTAGATGTCTCACCAGTTGGTAAATTAATCAAGGAGTTCTCTTTGCTTATAGAAGCATTCTTTAGCAATTCAACCCTTCCAGTCATATGATCTGAAGCACCAGAGTCTATTATCCATTCTATACTTTTTACAGAATCTGCATAATAACAACACACCATACCTGAGTAGCTTGCTTCCATTTCATCATCTGTGTCACACCCTTTTGAAGGTGTAGGAAGCATTCTCAACAAGGCTCTCAGGTTGTTGACGTAATTGTTGTAGAATTGCTTGAAACAGAACCGAGTGTCATGGCTTGATTGAGTTCCATGAACATTAGCTGCTATTCTCGAACTTCCTTGTTTCACCTTGTTCCACTTTTGATTTGTGAAACCCTTTCCTTTTCCTTTGTTCTGAGCATACCCCTGTGATCTGGTTCTAGGATTCTTACTAGGAAATCCTATTACAAACCAACATTTGTCATTAGTGTGGCCAATCTTTCCACACACTGAACATTGAGCAACTCCTTGAGTTCCTCCTGATTCTCCCCCTGCACCCTTACTGTACATAGCAAGAGTCATAGGTTCCTCTTTTACTTGCTTCAATATTTCCCTCTGAGCTTCTTCTTGTTCCAAGTGACTGCAAGCTACTTCAACACTTGGGAGGGGTGTCATCATCAAAATCTGACTCCTTTGAGTCCCATATGCTTCATCAAGGCCATTCAGAAACTGGAATAGTTTCTGTTCTTCTTGTTGTATATTGAGGGCCTTAATGAACTCATTTATCTCTGCAGTGAGAGAAGTAATAGGTGGGAGACTGTTCAGTGCCTCCAGTTCTTCCCATGAACATCTCATCATTGTATAGTACTCACTAATGCTCTTTTCTTGCTGTTTAGTCTCATACAACTCCTTGTTGAGTTTGTATTTTCTAGACCCATTGGTGAGAGAAAACCTCTGGTCAAGTTGCTTCCAGATTAAGTGAGCACTATTAACAAACATAATGGATTTCTTTATAGGCTCAGACACTGAACTTAGAATCCAGGATATTATCATACTATTACAAGTTTCCCAAGCTTCCTTTTTAACTGCATCAGTGGCATGTTTTTTCTCTAATCCTGTAACAAACCCTAACTTTCTTTTTGATGCAAGAGCAATTTCCATAGATCTTTTCCAGGATCTGTAGTTTGCTGATCCTTGGAGCTTATCTATGATCATGAAATTGTTGCCATCGAGGGATGAAGATACAAATGGACTAGTTGCCTCTTATAGTAGTCATTTTCTTAGCGCTTTTTAACCACTAAAGTTTCTATCTTTGATTTTAGAAACTTAACAAACAAGAACAGAATTTCAGTGAACTAAACAGAAATTAATTTGAGAATTTTTGTAGCAGGATATTAAAGACACATCCGTGGCTCTGATACCATGTAAACAATAATGCCATGAATGATGCTTTTAAGGATTTCAGCTTAGCAGCCTTTTCATTCATTCCTGCCTGTTGATTACAATGCTCAATACCTCAGTATTTATACTAGGTAAAACCTACTAAGGGAAATTTCCTAGAAACTAGCAGCAGTGGCAACAATGCCAGATTTCACAAAAGGACAAAAGCAATTATGAGAGCACTAACGCCTAGGTTGATCTTCCTAGTATTCTACTGCAGCTAAGCACACACCAGCACACAAACTGAGGCACCTGGGCCTGTTGTACATGGGCCCTTAGAGAGGTATGGACCATGTACCTTAACACTATCTGTGAATTGGACCCTACTATATAATTAAGGCAATTTGTTAGAATTTTATTTTTTGACAAATTTATGACAACCTATCAAAGCCCTTGGCCGAATGGTTTCCACCCCGTTTTTTTTTTCAGAAATTGTGGAACATAGTGGGAAATGGGAATGATGTTTATAATGGTATCAGGGACTGCTGGACTGGTTCCACCTCAGGAAGATTCCTGGAAAAAGTGTTTCATGCTTTATATTTCCTTATTTTGAAACAACAATCTCTTGAAACCATTAAACACCATCGCCTTATTAGCTTGTATAACACGCTCTACAAACTTGTGACCAAATTATCATCAATAGGCTTAAAACCTTCTATTCCTTCTTCGATTTCACAGAATCAAAAATTTTCTATTAAGGGGAGAAACCCTGAGGTCAATATTGTTGTCGCCTTCGAAATCTTCCACATGGTGAGGAAAATTCGAAATGGGATGGTTTGCACTACATATTGACCTAGAGAATGCATATGGTATAGGATAGTATAAAGCTTCTTTAGGGATTACCTCCAACGCTTACATCTGGACACCCCATCTGTTGACATTATTATGAAGGGTTTTTTGTCAGAAAGGACCTAATAAAATACAAGTTTTGTGGGGAAGGACCTAATAAAAATTTTTTTGTCTAAAAGGACCTATTAAAATACTTTCGATTGTTAATAGGAACCAGTATATGAAATTCTGGCCAAAAAACTCTAAAAAATTTTCAGAAATTGAAGGAGAACGTCTGCGAAATCATCTTCAATCAATAAAATTCATGTCAAATGTAGTTGTGGTGTCGCAATTGCAAAAAGTCAACGCCGGAATATGGTAATTTTGGCCAGAAATTCATAAACTGGTTCCTGTTAACAATCGAAAGTATTTTAATAGGTCCTTTTAGACAAAAAATTTCTATTAGGTCCTTCCCTACAAAACTTGTATTTTATTAGGTCCTTTCTGACAAATTACATTATTATGAATTGCATATCCAAGGTCTCATCTGTAATCATAATTAATAGAAGAACCTCTACCTCCTTTTATTATTATTCCAGAGGGCTTAGCTTAGACAAGGCAATCCAATGTCCCTATATATTTTCAATATGTGTTCAGAAGCCTTCTCCCACCTTTAGTTATCATTCCACATGTACTATATCCTCTTGAGAAATGTTAATGTAGTATCATTTCATTACCTTTGGCCCACAAAACCCCATAAAGTGTATATAATTTTAAGGAAATTTTGTCAAAAAATATCTTTTAAAAGTTCAATTTTGCGAAAAAAAACTTTTTAAAGCATTTTTTGCAAAAAGAAACCACAAAATTAAATTTTCTTGCAAGATAAAACCTATTCCCATTTTCCGGTGTGGTTTTTCTCAATTCCGACGTTGACCCTTCTATCTTCTTTTAACCCCCTATTTCCATTAACTGCAGCACCACCCCTATGCATCTCAAAAACCACACCGGGAAATGGGAATAGGTTTCATCTTGCAAGAAAAATTAAGTTTGTGGTTTCTTTTTGCAAAGAATGCTTTAAAAGGGTTTTTTTCGCAAAATTAAACTTTTAAAAGGTTTTTTTTTGGCAAATTCGCCTAATTTTAATTAAATCCTTTAATAAATAATTTGATGTTGATTGTTGTTTTATTCTTAAAGATGGAGTATCTGCAATATGTATATTGTAAATTTTTCGGTATTGTGATATAGGAAAAAAAAGCATCAAGTTTAGGTGTTTACTTTTTTTTTTATTGGAGATTGACAAATTTCTTTAGGTTTAATGATAGTATGAGTTGGAAGTTTGGGAATTGGGGAACTTGCAGAGAAACCAAAAAGATAGAGGATGGAATTACGGGAAAAGGTTGGGTTTCATTACTGCACTGAAAGAACTGAAGAGTCCAGAAAAAAAGAATTCCCATAAGAGATCACAGTGCCAAAGAAACACCATAAGTTTTCTTTGGCCCCCTTTTAGCTAGGCCTAGGAAAGTCGCCCCTCCTGGCAATGGAAAAGGGGCCGGCTTTGGTCTCTGGACAAAACTAGTCAAAAGTATATTATGGTAAACACTACAAGACAAAAGCTTTATCGTTCATCCCTATAAGAAAAGTAAAGAAAAACGACTATCTATCTACGTATATGTGTGAATTTTCAGGGGATAATTACCTATAAGCCCTGTTACAAACTCTGAACGATCACTAGAACAACGGGTGCCATTTTTCAGACCATTACCACGATGTCCTTTAGGGCAAGCGCATTTGTAACCGCCAAGGGTGTTGATACATACATGAGAGCAAAGGTTGTTTGGCCCAGCACACTCATCAATATCTGCAACGGAACATATATGACTATATGAGAGACAATTTATTCAGAAATTAAAAGAAATTTATTATTCATAAAAAACAAAGCTATCAAAGACATAAGTAAAGACAAATTAAATTTATGGAATAAGAAAGCCCCTGACTATTGTTTTTGAGTCTGTATATCTGTTAGATTATTATTATTGCAAGTTATGATGTCAGACAATCTCTCCATGATTTATTGTAAGATCAGTAACTAGGAGTATTTCTGAAAGATGCAATTTATTACTATTTTCTTTTGGGTAGCTGTAGACTGTAGTAGTCTGAGAATGATAATTAGGTTAGTTCATGAGAAAGACTGACCTGTACATCCAGGACTAAGATAAGAATTACCCTGATAACCAGGAAGACAACTACAACGGTACCCGAATTGGGAGCCAGCACCAAAATCAGTGCAGTTGGTGTTCTCTTGGCAAGCATAACCAGATCTGGACGGCGCCTGGTTAGCTTGGTGACACGTCTCATTAACACCAACAAACCAATCGAGCACCACCGGAACACTGGCAACCGTTCTATCTATAAACGCGGAGTGGTTATAAAAGTCAGCAACATTGAACGTGAACTTGTTTTCCTCAGCTAAGAAAGCAGCCCCACAGGTATTAAAGTCGGACACATTGGTATGGTTGTTAAAACTGTCTAGTGCTGTCAAGAATACTTTGACGCCCTTTGGGATGGCTGTTTGGCAGCAACCAATCCCCGAACACGACCCATTATACTTAACCACGCTGTCTAAGGTGGTACATGTTGTAATGCAACCACTGGTATGGCCATCAGTATCTCCGATCAAAGCCAGATCATCACAACCAATGACAGTGAACTTATTTGCTGTGTGAGAAAACACAAGTGGCAAGGTGTCGACACTTATGTGTGCTCCAATCGTAGATTGACTAGATTCGACAACCTGACCTCCTTGGTAGCATCTGGTGGCCATAAAATTGACTATTCGCATCTCACCGCTATCGGAGATGTCCATGATTTCCAGGTTAGTGCTGCCTATGAAGGGTTTTGGCGGATCATAGGAAGTGTTGCAATTTATGTTATATGGCCGACTAAGGGAACAAGCTCCGTCTAGGCCGATGCCAAATGGGTACGGAATGGTTACGCCTCCACACTTATTTAGGCAACCGGGTTTTGCGATAGAGGTGGCGGACACAGTGGTGACTGAAAGCATGGCCAACATAGCAAACCAGAGCCATGAGGGAAGAGACATTTTTGGTAGAGCTTTTGGCTATAGCTTGTGGCCAATGTCAACAAAGAGAGATGAAGTACTATTCCATATAATTACTAACCACTTAATAAAAATTTAACAGGCAGAATGTATGATTGAGATTGAAGTAATAATTTAATCAAGTCTGGCATAAGCTTGAGAGTTGAGACTAAAGACTTTTTAGCACGATGTACGCGGGTCATTCCAATATTTTTTGCGGTCAACCATCATGATCATGTCATCACCAGAGAGATGAAGAAGTATTCCATACGGAGACAGTATCTCAATATATCCATATGACCATATACATGCTACAAATCCATGATGATCAACTCTCCTTCTGTGTCAAAGTTATTTCGCATTTGATATTTGGATACTAAAAACTGATGTCATTTACCATATTCAAAAGTAAGCACTAACAATCCATGTGGTATGTAGTACTAAATGGTGGTGATGTTAATGAAATTTTACGTCATCTATAAGGAAAATCTCCTTCTCATTAGTGACCATTACCATAGTAATGAAATGGCATCTTCAAAAATGTAGTTTTGTTTACAAATTTGAAAATTTCCACTCCCACTTAAAGACCACCTCTAATATAATAGTGGATGATGATAGTGATATTTAAAAAAATCACAAGTTAGGGGATGGACAAATATTACGATGGACAATGACATAATATTTTCTTTATGAAACAACAGATGAAATTATTACCATTACCACCATTTATTAGCATCTTCAAAAAAGGACAATAGTATTAGATTGTAAATGTAAACATTGCTAATAAAAAAAAGATAGCCGCCTTTTTTTATAATCTTGGACCATTAAAAAAGAGAAGCCAATCGGGTACTCATAAAAAAGATTGGCCATGTTCGTAAATGGGTTTTATACCCAATTTGGGGTTTTCATGTAATTTTGGAGTATCTAGTTCTATTTACGCGTGTATACATGCTTACATTATTTCTTCAAGATTTGATTAGCATATATCTTTTTTGGATTTTTGGTGTAGTAGAAGTTGGTTATATTCAAAAGTACCAAAAGAAGTATATTCATCCATGAGGAACCCTAGGGAAGAACGTGGACTTGGTCATTGGAGCAGTACTTGAGGAGGACTACAAGGATGAGAAATCCCATCAATGCACATAGGGGCAAGGGAGAAAAATGGATCTGGGAAAAATAATAAGATTACAGAAGAATAGGTATTCATGCTCATGCTTAGAAAAAAATGGGCCCTTTACCAATTCTTGATTAGAAATAGTATACTACTGATTGGAGCCTTATGCTTAAGCACCAATGACATGTGGGTTTGGAGTTCCTTGATTGGTTATATAGGTATCACTTAGTCTGTTTTCAAGTATCAGTTTAACATTAATGGTCTATGATTTTGGTAGCTGAAATGGACAACGTGATGATGACAGATGACTAACCTTGCTGCATTGCAAGCTTAACAGTTAACACCAACATGATGGGAAAATTTAGATAAAAATTAATGCCAAGTTCCCCTGTGTCTTCTTCACCCTTATAATATTTTAAGAGGCTAATGGAGTAGTGGTTCTCAAGTTTGATGCTTTCTAACCAACAATGTCTTTGCTTATGGTATGAGACAATTACTTCATATTCAATTATTCATAAGATTGAGCTGACTATTTTAATTCTGAAAGTAGTGACTAAATTTCTATGTGTTAACTTCCGTAATATTAGCCAATACACAGGTTTTAATATATGTTGGAAAGACTGACCTGTGCATCCAGGACTAAGATATGGATTACCCTGATAGCCAGGGAGACAATTGCAACGGTACCCTGATATGGAACTTGTTGAGATAGACTTATGTACATATATCTTTTAGGAGATTTGTTGAGATTGTAAATATAGTTTCCTTATTAATTTAGGAAACTCTTGTGTATATCACCAATTACGTTCAATGAGAAATCCAAGCAAATCAATTCAACCTAATTTACTTCTCTACATGGTATCAGAGCAGACGATCCTGGCCTATTGTTGTTCCAATGTAGGGAGGTCCCAGTTCGTTGAAAAATGTTTGGAGCATGTAGCCCAACAGTAGTGTTTGCCCCACGTAGGGGTGTTATCTAACAGTTTTCGGTGGGCTCACATGTGAGGGGGAGTGTTAAGATGTTAACCCACATGTGAGCTTGTTCCACATTGAAGAAAGAGAGAGATGATGACTAACATATAAGCTTAATGGGCTACTTTTCATATTACCAATTGGTTTTAGGATGGAACCTCATCTAGGCTTGTGTGTGGTCACTCGCTCTCTCATCCGGTGTGGGCCTGTCGTTTGGTTGTTCTTGGTAATCATCAATAGGAAGGTATTGACTACAATGAGACTTTTGCTCCTGTTGCTAAAATTGTTACTGTTCGTGTATTTCTTGCTATTGTTGCCTCTAAGCATTGGAAACTCCATGAAATGAATGTTCAAAATGATTTTTTGCATGGTGATCTTGATGAGGAAGTCTATATAAGACTCCCTCCTGGTTTTGGTGCGTCTGATCCAAACCTTGTGTGCAGACTTCGCAAATCTTTATATGGCTTGAAACAGGCACCTCGTTGCTGGTTTGCCAAGCTTGTTACTGCTCTTCGTCACTATGGTTTTCTTCAGTCTTACTCTGACAACTCTCTTTTTACCTTCACCAAAGGTAGCACTCAGATCAATGTTCTTGTCTATGTGGATGATCTTATTATTGCAGGCAATGATTCTGCTGCATTATAGGCCTTCAAAGCCTATTTGAGTGACTGTTTTCGCATGGAGAACCTTGGTCCTTTACGCTATTTTCTTGGTATTGAGGTGGCTAGGAGTTCTACAGGCCTGTTTCTTTATCAGCATAAGTACACATTGGACATTGTTGCTGAAGCTGGCTTGTTGGGTGCAAAACCCTCAGATTCACCAATTGAGCCGAATCATAAGCTCGGCTTTGCCACATGCCCTCTTCTTCAAGAGCCCGAGTCCTATCGACGACTTGATGGTCGTCTCATATATCTCGCAGGCAGTCGTCCTGACTTAGCCTATTCTGTGCATATTCTCTCGCAGTTCATGCAGGCACCTCGCCATGAGCATCTTGAGGCTGCCCTACGCGTTGTTCGTTATCTCAAAGGTAACCCGGGTCAGGGTATCTTTCTTCGGGCCGATAGTGATTTGTCTCTTCAAGGTTGGTGTGACTCCGACTGGGATGATTGCCCTATTACTCAGCGCTCTCTCACTGGTTGTCTTGTCTATCTAGGTCACTCTCCTATTTCTTGGAAGACGAAAAAGCAACCTACTGTCTCTCGCTCTTCTGCCGAGGCTGGGTATCGTTCTATGGCTGCCATTACATGTGAGTTGAAATGGCTCAAAGGTCTTCTTCTTAGCTTGGGTGTTCATCATCCCAAAGCTATTCCCTTATATTGTGATAGTTAGTCGGCTATTCATCTTGCCAACAACCCTATTTTCCACGAGCGCACTAAACACATAAAGGTAGATTGTCACTTTGTACGTGACGTGATTACTGATGGGCTCATCGCTCCCTCTTATGTTCCTACCACCGCCCAGTTGGCAGATATCTTCACTAAGGCTCTTGGAAAAACTCAGTTTGATACTCTTCTTCGCAAGTTGGGCATTTTGGACCCCCATGCTCCAACTTGAGGGGGGTGTTGAGATAGACTTATGTACATATATCTTTTTGAAGATTTGTTGAGATTGTAAATATAGTTTCCTTATTAACTTAGGAAACTCTTGTGTATATCACCAATTACGTTCAATGAGAAATCCAAGCAAATCAATTCAACCTAATTTACTTCTCTACAGAACCGCCATCAAAGTCCATGCAGTTGGTATTGTCCTGGCAAGCATAACCGGACCTGGATGGCGTTTGCTGAGCTTGATGACACGTCTCATTAACACCAACCAAACCAATCCAGCACCACCGGAACACTGTCCATTGTCCTATCTACCAATGCGGTTTGGTCAGAAAGGTCAGCAGCGTTGAAAGTGAACTTGCTTTCCTCGGCTAAGAAAGCAGCGCTACATAGATTAAAGTCGGACACGTTGGTGTTGTTATTTAAGCTGATTAATGTTGTCGCGATTATCGTTAGTCCCTTTGGAATGGCGGTCTGGCAGCAACCAATTCCCGAACATGAATTATTATAGTCAAGCACATCCTCAAGGGTGGTACACGAAGCAATACAACCACTCACATGACCTTCATCATCTCCGGTCACAGCCAGATCGTCACAACCAATGACGGTGAACTTGTTTGCGATGTCAGAAAACACTAATGGTAAGGGTTTGAGATGTATTACTGTTGTTGTGCTGGACTCCGAGGCTACCACCTCCCCCCGCTGGTAGTATCTTGTAGCCAATAAGTTATTTTCAACGATGGTTATCATTATCTAGTACATTGTTCTTATTTAGCTTACTAGTTGTTCTAGGCTATGAAGTTAACATCTAGTCTATCTTCAAGTAATTCATGGATTGAACGATAAATGGTCTATGCTTTTAGTAGAAATGGACAAAGTGATGATGACGGATGTTGTTGCATCATCGCAAGCTTAATATATACCAAGGTGATGGATAGAATAATGAACTAGTGTTATATATTACTTCCTCCGTTTTTTAATAAGTGACACGTTTTCCTTTTAGGGAAATGTCACAATAAGTGACACATAGCTCAAAGTAGTAAAAAATACTTCACATTTATTACATCTTTGCCACCATTTAATTGTTTCACCTACTTATTTTATCCAATACTCAAATTTGATTGGTTATATAAGTGGTCCCAACTTTCTCTCTCTAAACTACTTGGTATTCCCCCACTTTCCCTCTGTGTCACTTATTAAAAAACGGAGGAAGTATATACTACCAAACTACCAGTTACCAAGCCCCCTATTTCTTCCTAACCCCTTTGATATTTTAAGACGCCAATGGTTGTCAACTTGATAGAATCTAACCAACTATTTTCTTTAATTATTGACTAAGCAAGCTTAGGTTAATTTTAAGTATATTATATATTTAACTTTCATAATCTTGGCCAAAACCAAGGGAGAGGCATAGTAGAGGCCTAAGAGGGCCATGGCGCCCTACTGAAGGCCCAGTTGTACTGATTATAATAGGCTAAGAAGATTAAGATAGTGAAAATAAAAGTTGTTTTATTGGTAAATTAGCCCCCCCTCCACAACCATGTTTCGAATTATTTGTTAAACCCGCCCCCCTCCACAACCAAGCCTAGCTTCCCCCCTAGCCAAAACATGTTTGAATATTCAACATATACCATAAAAGAACTGACCTGTGCATCCAGGAGTAAGATAAGGGTTACCCTTGTAGCCTGGGAGACAATTGCAACGATACCCTGATCTGGAGCCAGCATCGAAGTCAGTGCAGTTGGTATTCTCTTGGCAAGCATAACCGGACCTGGATGGCCTCTGCTTAGCTTGCTGACACGTCTCATTAACACCAACAAACCAATCGAGCACCACGGGGACACTGTCAATTGTCCTATTTATTAGCCCAGTAAGGTCAGAAAGGTCAGCAACATTGAAGGTGAACTTGTTTTCCTCAGCTAAGAAAGCAGCGCTACATGGATTAAAGTATGACACGTTGGTGTGGTTGTATATGCTTCCTACTGCTGTAATTAACATTGAGACTCCCTTTGGGATGGCTGTTTGGCAGCAACCGATTCCCGAACATGAGGTATTATACTCAAGCACATCATCAAGGGTGGTACACGTAGCAATACAGCCACTAGCATGGCCCGCATCATCTGCGCTCAGAGCCATGGTATTACAACCAATGGCTGTGAACTTGTTTGCAGTGTCTGAAAACACAAGTGGTAAAGGGTTCAGATCTATTATTGCTAATGCTTCCTTCTCTCCTCCCTCGTGGCAAAATGTAGCTAATGAGTTCCTAATCCGCAACTGGCCCATATCGGAGATGTCTATGACCTCAAGACTGTTATTATTGCTTAGAAATGGTTTCGGGGGTTCATACGAAGTGCTGCAATTTATGTTATAGGCCCGACTAAGGGAACATGCTCCATCTAAACCGATGCCAAATGGGTAGGGAATGGCGATGTTTCCACACCTAGGCGGACAACCTGGTTTCGTAATGGTGGTCGCAGCGATAATTGTGAATGAAAACATGGCTACAGTAGTCAACCACAGCCATGCGAGAAGACAGAAAATACATCTCATCTGTAGCATTATTATTGAAATTTTATGGCTGATGGTTAGATCACTCTACCTGCAGAGCAATTAAGTACTTATAAATGACCTCAAACAACAGGATGAACGATAGAGATGGAATTCAGTAATTAGTTGAAGGTGTCCATGGTTTAGAGAAGAATTGGGACTTTCAAAATTTGGCGCAATATACGGTTTAATGATGCAAATCATAGAACATAGTGGAGTATTAATTATGTTTTGATCTATTTAATTAGAGGTGAGGAGGTCATGAACTATATAGACATTAGTAGGCTGATCTGTGTAATTAGACGTCACAACAATTACTTGTTCATCTTTTCTTCATAAATTAATTGGTTCCTTAGCCCAATAACGTAATCAATATGATCAAAACTCATTCTGACCAATTCATTCAAAACAAAAAAACTCATTCTGACCAATAACTATGATATGAACCATTAGATTGCTCAATCAACATTAATTAGGTGCACTATATTAATTAATGTTTATTGTTTTAGTTAATTCAAACTATATTGTACTCATAATTCATAAAAATTTACTCACTTTCCTTTAAGTACGTTTCACAAAATTTTACTCACTACTTTTTTTCTATTTTGGGAAATAAGAGTCATTATAACTTTTTAGTTTCTTACTCAAAGTCACATTTCCTTACTTCATAATTGTTTATCTCCTTAACTCCACAATAATTCTAGATTTATTTGTGCTTCATGGATTGGTGGCTGATATTGTCTTACTCGGCTTCACAAATGGGTTTGAATGTGGGTGAATTGAAAAGATGTAAGGTTGATAATTTTTTGTAAAGTGGCCCAGATTCGCCCTAGACCCACAAGGTCTAAAATATCAACCCTTACCCAGACTCTTAGATCTAGCGGGTCATGGGCCTAAAAGGGGTCCTTGTGATACTTTCTAATTTTTTATCGATCATTGATCCTTTGATATATACGTTTTTTTTTTCGCCCAAATTTATTTGCATATAAAAGTTTTTACGTTGAGTTCGACTACTACCTACTATGTGAATAATGAAAAAATAAAATTACAACTCAAGAAAAGAACTATTCAAACCTATTTCAATTCAAAAGTTTAGTGCCCAAAACAATCAAAAATCCATGATATCAGAGATGCTTACAAAAGTATCATATATATACTCGGTATTACACAATAAGAACATTAAAGATATCTATTTGTAAATTCTCTTCCATTTCATCATTTATTTCAATTTTTTAGAAAATAAATAGTTATGGTGAGCATTTAAGTTGTATTTTACGATTTCAATAATATATCTAATTTTAAGAAATATAATATATAGATGGGTCCATGGGTCGGATTTGGGGCGGATCTTTGTCCGACATCACTGGACTGGCCCAGACCTAGACCCGACGAACATTTCAACCCAGATCTGACTCGGACCCACAGGGTCTGAAAAACATAGACCCAGACCTTTCAAAATGGGGTGGAAAGATCTGGGTATTCCCTTACTGTCCTAGACCCACTGACATCCCTACTTCCAAATGCAAGTAGTTTGAACCTGCCATAACGTTATTTCGTTTATTCTGATCTCCTTCTAAATTTAGTCTCTTTGTATAAGGTGTTGTTGAATTAGTTTCTAACTTTCTATATACAATAATTATAATTGTTACTAAGTGTAGCAGATTACTAAAGACATTGAAGGTCAAAGTTAAGTATAAGTGTTACATTTATTGATAACAAAATGAGATATATATCATGAAAATGAAGGAAAAGAAGCTGAGATCTTGCAAGCCAACTATCTTGTCCTAAAACATTCCTCTTGAATAATCCAAACATGGATCACCAAATGAAGTCAAAAATTTCCACATCTTTCCAGCAACTATGCAGATCAGCAGCAAAACAAACGAATTCTGACTTCAACCTGGAGCCGTCCGAGCTCTGTGTGACCCTTTTACCAAATTACTATATTATGCACAAGAGTCGATATAAAAACCCACACTCAACCTCACTAACAAAGTTACAAAACATTGAAGACTATTATACAACACTCGTGTCGCTTTTCGCTTTGATTTGGGGGGATAGCTGTGTGGTTTAAGCACTAACGTGGGCGATTCATCTCAGTAATCATATGCGTTTGCACTGAATATTGTCCAGAAAACTCCCCAGTACTTTGATTACCATTAGAAGCAATTGAAGGTACCGGGTAAAGATCCTCTTGACCCGTTAAGCCCGTTGTTTCCTCCTCGTAGTTCCGCTCAGCCCAAGGATGCCTATTTTGCTTCCTCAACCCCTCTAACTCGAGAGCCACTTCCTTCATGGTAGGCCTATCATCACCCTGAACACTAAGGCATTTCTTTACAAGTTTGGCCATTGTAACTAGCTGCACTTCACTAGCTTCCCTCACTAACTGAGGATCAAGGATTTCCATCAACCGATCTTCTTTCATCGACAAAACAAAGTACGTTGCCAAGTTTCTCTCTTCTATTTTCCTTTCGAAGGAGATATGTTTTTGCTTGGTTAAGAGCTCAGCAAGAACAACGCCAAAGCTATAAACATCACTCTTCTCAGTTAGCTGGCTTGTATGGAAATATTCCGGATCCAAATACCCCAATGTCCCTTGCACTAATGTTGTAACCTGAGTTTGATCGATTGGTATTAACCTAGAGGTGCCAAAATCAGCTATTTTTGTCGTATAGCTTTCGTCTAATAGTATGTTGGTCGATTTAACATCTCTGTGAATTATTGGTATGGAAGCAGCTGAATGAAGATAAGCAAGAGCATCAGCAGCCTCCGCGGCAAGTCTAATGCAATTTGCCCAAGTTAGCCAAGATGTCATACCCTTATTTTTATGGATATGTTCAAAAAGTGTACCATTAGAGATGAATTCATATACCAGCAGAGGAACCTCGGTCTCAAGACAACATCCTAGTAGTTTCACCACATTTCGATGGTTGATTTGTGTCAAAATAACTACTTCGTTGATAAATTGCTCAACTTGAGATTGATCAGCAACTTGAGATTTTTTAATTGCAACTTCACGACCGTCTCTCAATATTCCCTTGTATACTGTGCCATAACCACCTTTGCCTAAAATGCGATCTTCACTATAATTGTTTGTTGCGACTTTTAACTCATCTGCAGAGAATATTTTGGACGACTCTGTTGCCCCTCCTTTCTGAGATAGTTGTTGTTTCAATAGGATTCCTCCATTTTGCTCAAAGAATTTCTCCCTCATTATTATAAGTTTCTTTCGTCTAATGCTAAAGTATATCCAAGTCACTAGAATAAGCAAGAATAAGAAGCCAAAGCTCATACCTGTAAAAGCAGTTTTAGGCAATAGGTTGTCACTTACGCAAATTAATTTTACATTAGAGTTCAAAAATAACACAAATAGTTGGCTAAAAAACTTGATCTAAGAGGTGAGATAGGTGTCTAAATTCAGTTAGCGTAATTGAGCTTTGCTAGTTACATAAAGGAAACTCCATATAGTGGCTCCTCACAGTCTAATCAGAAAGGAAAATGTGTGATTAATAACTAATAAGAGATGTACTATGACAATTTCTTGAATAATATAAATTGTCACGCGAGAACTTAATTTAAGACGAGGGTGACTTTTATTTAGGGTAATTTAAAATATTTTAGAGGATGAGACTTTTAATATATCTCTACAAAAATAAATGGGACGTAGTCTTACCTAAAACTTGCTTATCTACAATATATATATAAGGCAAATCTAAGCAAAGGTATTCCCTCAAAAAAAAAAAATTTCTAAGCATAAGTAACTCTGATCCGGCCAATTTCCCAAAATTATCTTCTTTTAGATGCGCTATGCAATATTATTTATGAACACTCGAGAATCGAGATCTTTTTCACCAATTTCATCCGCATATATATGTATGTGTTCGACATCTTTTTTTCCATAGTTTTGTAGATGCATGTTGGGTATAGATCCCAAGTCCCACATCGGAGAGATTAGAAGGAGTTACCTAATTTATAAGAGTTCACCAACTACATTAGTATGAGGCATTTTGGGAAGAAGTCCAAAAACAAATCCTTGCTGGATAGGCCCAAAGCGGACAATATCATACTAATAGTGGACTTGTGGGCCCTACAAATGGTATCAGAACCGACGATCGAGGATGGGTGACTCTGTTAATAAACCATTGCCCAAAGCGGACAATATCACCCTAAAGATGGACCTGTAGATGGACTCGTGGGCCCTACAATGAAGACATGTTTTAGAATTCATAACTTGGTTTGAAGGTCACCTAAATGGAGAAATAGTGACTGGCATCACCAGCGGGGAAGCTACCAAGGGAACACCGGGGCAGAGCTGACTGGTGACGATAAAAAGAGTTGACATCAGTTATTCCACAACCAATAAAAGAGATGGAGAAACCAAGTGAGGAGAGGGAAAATTGAGGGGTTTTTATTTTCAGTAAATTTGGGTCAACTAATTTGAAATTCAACAAAGATTATGTTTAATGTTGAATGAAGTTCTAGATTTCAGCACAATTTGAAATTCAACAAGGTTTATGTTTAATGCTAAATGAAGTTCAAGATTTTGACCACAAAGAGGATGGAGATATAAGGAGATTATTTCCCTTTTACTAGGAATTCATGAATGGTGATGGGAAAAAAAATTCCAGATTAAAAATTAGAGTAGTGAAGAAGTGGGGAGAAAAATGTTAGAAAGGGAAGCAGTAACACGTTTTAGCTGTTCTAGCAGGTTATTCACCTATTAGGACAAATTATGTAAAAAATGAATAAAGTTGGGATCGAATATGCAATAGTTGCAAATGAAAATGGCGGAACGATCATAGTTGGGCTGACCTTGTCAATTTTTCTAAAATAAAATAAGTTCAAGGAAGATAAATTAGATCCATCAACTCTCAAGTAGGAGTATTTGTCTACTAAGCTAATTAATTTCTATATCGGTAATATAATTTCTTGATCAAACCAAAGGGCTATTATTTATTGCTGCTTTCTAAGCAAATCAACAAAACAAAATAGGAAATCCTGAGGATGTAATTACCTAAACTGAACCTCGTAACAAATTGTGAGTGATCGCTAGTACATCCGGCGCCGTTTGTCTGACCATCACCGCGTTGTCCTTTAGGACAAGAGCATTTGTAAGAACCAAGGGTGTTGGTACAGAGGTGAGAGCAAGGCTTGATTGGACCAGCACATTCATCAATATCTACAATAAAAAATTTATACAGAAAAACATAGCTCAGTAGTCATCAGTAGGCATCCATGCATTTGATCTCTCTACATATTTATGGAATGTTCACACTTTGGCCTTCATATCGAGGTTCTTGCAACACTATTTGAATGGCCAGGGCCGTAGTTGCGGGTGTGCAAAGAGCCCCTCCGCACAGGGCCCCCAGTCCAAGATATTTTGGTTTTATTTGATAAGGTCCAATTTGAATAATATCATGCTTTGTATAAACGGCAAACGCTCCACATCTTCATCTCTGGACTCCATAATTCATGATATCCCCTATCATCTTACTCAATCTCTTTCACCAAAAGTTCAACCTTCCATATCTTTAACTTTAGTATTGTCATCAATACTTTTTCATAATTATCAATAATAAAATCAATTCATCAATTAGTATTGATTCTCCCTCTTCTCTATGAAAAATTGTGGTCATTTTCTATCACTAAGGGGAAAAAAAGGGCCCAATTTCCATTATAGAACAGGGCCCCGTAAATATCCAAGACGGCCCTGTGAATGGCTTGCAGTAGACGTCAATCTGATAAGTACTAATATATCAATATATATTCAAAGATCAATTGCAAGTAGTAATTGCCTAACTGGTACGGGTATGATAAACCTCTAACAGGTAAATGTGTTAGACATAAGTTTTCGTGTAACAAATATTGTTTGTGTATGTTATGACAGATGTGAGAAAGAACAAATATTGAATGCAAAATTGAAAATAATCAGACACAGATTTAACGTGGTTCACCAACGGAGTGTTGGCTACATCCACGAGCAGGGAGAGAATAATATTATTGATGAGAAGAATAGCCAGAATTACAGATGTGATTATGAACTAAATCGTCGTATTAACGATTTAGGTTAAAAGCCTATTTATACCCCGAGTCGAAATCGCCAAACCCGCGTCAAACCGAATCCGCCTGGTCGGCCATTTCGCCCTTTCGCCGGTCGGGCGCGCGCCGCCCGGTCGCCGGGCTAAGCTGCCCTGGCCGGGCGCGCAAGTGATTTTGACGGTCTTTCCGCCCGGGCTCTCGCCGGCCCCGACCAATTCGCCCGGTAGGGCGACACCGCCCGGCGGGGCGTGACTCGCCCTTGGCCGACCGGCGAGCACTCGATTCCTCCGTATAAGCCGCATTTTCACCGGATTCAAGGCATCAATCTTACAAATCTCCACCTTGACTTGAATCCTCTCACAATGAACCGTAAAAACGGATAAGGGATGCATTGAACACAATGCCCAACTTCTCCTCGCAACCTATTTGCCCCGAAAGACAACCGAATGCAGTTTGTCCCTTAAGGACACCGGATTAGCCCCTAGAGGCTCCGGACTTGCCCCAACAAGGGCAATCAACAATCACGAACATTGAGCAAGTTCAAACAATGTTGAAACTTACTCGTGGAACAAGCTTAGTGAACATATCGGCAGGATTATCGGCGGTACCTACTTTCTTCACCTTAACCCTCTTCTCACTCCTCGAAAAATGATATCTCACATCAATGTGCTTAGTCCTTTCATGATGGACTTGATCCTTGGCTAAGCATATTGCACTCAAACCGTCACAATACACAATGGCCCGATCGTGATGCAAACCAAGATCACTAACTAGCCCCTTTAACCATATTCCCTCTTTGCTAGATCTTTGTCAATGCCATGTACTCGCCGCAGTAGACAAAGTAACCGTAGCCTCGCAAAGTTGCCTTCCAACTAACAAATGTAACCACCAAGAGTAAATACATAACCAAGTCATAGACCTCCTACTGTCTACATCTCCAAAGCATAATCGAATCGAATAACCGGTAACTAAACACCGAGTATCATTCCCATAAATGAGACCAACATCGGACGTACCTCGAAGGTAACGAAAAATCCTCTTGATCGCTCGCCAATGCTCCTTACCAGGGATCACCCATGAACCTACTAACAACACCGACCGCATGTGCAAGATCCGGCCTAGTGCGGACCATAGCATACATCGAGACTCCCTACCGCACTAGCATAAGGAACCCTACTCATATACTCCTTCTCCTCGGCAGACTTGGGGTGCAAAAGCAACTGACAAATGATTATTTGAAGCACTTGGAGTATCTATAGGTTTAGTCGTTGACATGCCAAACCTTGACAAAATCTTCCGAATGTAGCCTTCTCGTGATAAGAAAAGCTTCCTCCGATCTCTTTCCCTATAAATCTCCATCCCCAAAATCTTCTTCGCAAAGACCCAAATCCTTCATCTCAAACTCAAGACTGAGAAGACCCTTCAACCTCCGAATATCGAGACTTGGACTTTGCGGCTATAAGCATATCATCTACATACAACACCAAATAAATCCATGATTCATCATCCAAACTTGTAATGATACACACAACAATCATACGGACTCTGTTGTAACCCAATTCAATCATATAGTCATCAAAACCTCTTGTACCACTTGCTAGGAGACCGCTTTAGCCCATACAAGGACTTCTTCAATCTGCAAACATAGTCTTCTTTATCGGGAACTTGGAACCCATCTCGTCGAGTCATATAAATCTCTTCTTCCAACTCCCCATGTAGAAAAGTTGTTTTCACATCTAGTTGCTCAAGTTCAAGATCCTGATGTGCAACTATTGCTAGTAGCACCCTGATGGAAGTATGTCTAACCACTGGTGAGAAAATCTCATTATAATCAACTCCTTCCCTTTGAGTGAACCCTCTTGCAACAACCCGAGCTTTATACTTGACCCCCTCAGAAGGTGAGGTCCCTTCCTTCTTCTTGAAGACCCATTTGCAGGTGACAATTTTTCTCTCCTTAGGACGCTTGACTAGCTCCCAAGTCTGATTCTTATCCAGAGACTCCATTTCATCTCCTGAATATCTACCTCCACCTCCTCAAGAACTGCAAAGGCATAAGCAACCATATCCTCAAAACCATACCTCCTAGGAGGTCCCACACCAACTCTTCTAGCTCTATCAAGTGCTATACTTGTTCGATGTACTTCAGATGAGGCAGACGGATGACTAAAAGATTCAGATTCAGTAGCACCATGTTGATCTTCTCCACCTTGGTGCTGTAATTCACTCCCATCATAAGTGCCTTCCAGCTCCACCTGTTTATCAACATCACTATCAGCAGACACTACCATGGACTTCACAGTGGGGTTAAGCATAGAATTTTCATCAAATATTACATTTCTACTAAGTATTACTCGACTCTCAGAAGGTGACCAGATTCTATAGCCCTTAACTCCATTCTCAAAACCCACAAATACACCCTTCTTAGCTCTAGGTTCTAATTTACCCTCACTTACATGATAATAAACAGTAGAACCAAAAACTCTCAACAGAGAATAATCTGCAGGCTTACCAGACCACACCTCATAAGGTGTTTTACAATCAATACCAGTGTGAGGTCCACGGTTGATCAGATAGCAAGCTGTGCCTACAGCTTCTGCCCAAAATCTTCTAGGTAACCCAACATTAGAGAGCATGCACCTCGCTCTCTCCAACAAAGGTCGATTCATGCGTTCTGCTACCCCGTTTTTCATTGTGGAGTATTCCTGACAGTATGATGGCGAGCAATCCCTTCATTCTTGCAGAACTCATTAAACTCAGACCAACAAAATTCCAGACCATTATCAGTTCGCAGTCTTTTGATCATCCTTCCAACTTGATTTTCCACCAAAGCCTTCCACTGCTTGAATTTCATGAAAGCCTCACTCTTATGCTTCATCATAATTACCCAAGTCATCCTTGAGTAATCATCGATCATCGACACAAAATACCTGTAACCTCCAAGAGACTCAACTCGGGAAGGACCCCAACAATCAGAGTGAATATAATCAAGTGTGCCCTTTGTAGTATGCACAGCCTTTGGAAACTTACTGCGATGAAGCTTCCTAAACACACAATGCTCACAGAACTCTAAGTCCTGCACCTTGTGCCCACACGAAGATCCCTTTTTGGCCAGAATTTGCATCCCCCTTTCACCCATATGTCCAAGTCTCCTATGCCATAACTTGGTCATGTCTTCCCCAGGGAACCTCGGATGATGCAACGAATGAGGAACTCCGTCACAGATAGAACCTTGAAGAAAATATAAGGTACCCTTTTTAATACCTTTCAGAACTACCTTCGAACCCTTGTAGACACTCATAACTCCACCTTCCCCTTGAAAACTGAAACCTCTACTGTCAAGAAGACTCAAAGATATCAGATTCTTTGTCATCAGTGGAACATGCCTAACTTCGTTCAAGGTACAGAATGTACCATCATGAGTCCTCAATCTTATAGAGCCTATTCCAACTACTTTGCGAGGCAGACTGACTGGCCATAGAAACACCTGCCCCCATCTATCTCGCTCATAAGTTGAAAACCACTCCCTGCAGGGGACTAATATGATACGATGCCCCGTAATCAAGAACCCACACATCCCTATAATGTGACCGGTTATTAACAACTAGGGCCGGATCTTCCTCGAATTACCATCGGTTTACGCTGAGCATGAGAACCTTCATTCTTGTCATGCTGCTTCTTTTTCTTAGGACACTCATTTTTCCAATGCCCCTTCTCTTTACAGTAATTACAGACATCATTAGGTTTAGGACCCTTAGAATTCGAATTTTTATGGTTCGATTTCTTTTTATCAGATTTTCCCTGTCCCTTACCCCCAGTAACAACTAATCCAGATGTCTGATTTTCTGTACTAGAACCAGATGCCGATGACGGACTTCTCTAGTATGAAGAGCAGATCTTACTTCTTCTAAAGACCAGACTATCTTTCCCAACAATAAAAGAATCCACAAAATTCTCATACGATAAAGGCAAAGATACTAACAGAATTAAAGCAGCATCCTCATCATTTACTTTAACATCAATATTACGAAGATCTAGCAAGATAGTATTCAATTTATCTAGATGATCCCGCAGAGACATACCTTCCTGCATACGCAGGCTGAACAGACGTTGCTTCAAAAGCAACTTGTTGGTTAGAGATTTTGTCATATATAAACTCTCTAACTTCAACCACAGACCATCAGCAGTTTCCTGCTCCGCAACTTCAGTAATTATGTCGTCAGAAAGACATAGCATAATTGTTGAATGCGCCTTCTCCTCCGTAATGGCCATCTCGGCGGTTTTCGAATCCGATGACTTCTTTGCCAACGGTGCCTACAACCCTTGTTGCTTCGATAAAAGCACGCATCTTGATCCGCCACGCATCGAAACTATTTCTCCCAGTAAATATATCAATTTTCACATTCATCCCAGACATCTTTCTCACCCGGATCGAACACAAAGCTCTTGATACCAATTTGTTATGACAGATGTGAGAAAGAACAAATATTGAATGCAAAATTGAAAATAATCGACACCAATTTAACGTGGTTCACCAACGGAGTGTTGGCTACATCCACGGGCAGGGAGAGAATAATATTATTGATGAGAAGAATAACCAGAATTACAGATGTGATTATGAACTAAATCGTCGTATTAACGATTTAGGTTAAAAGCCTATTTATACCCCGAGTCGAAATCGCCAAACCCGCGTCAAAACTGAATCCGCCCGGTCGGGCGGCGCCCGCCCGGTCGGGCGCGCAAGTGATTTTGACGGTCTTTCTGCCCGGGCTCTCGCCCGGTCCCCAGACCAATTCGCCCGGTAGGGCGACACCGCCCGGTCGGGCGTGACTCGCCCGGTCGACCGGGCGAGCACTCGATTCCTCCGTATAAGCCGCATTTTCACCAGATTCAAGGCATCAATCTTACAGTGTATATAGCAAATATTGTTTGTGTATGTAAAAATAGTGTTTGTGTTGTTTTCCCCTTATTTGTTATACGAAACACAAACAATATTTAATTTGTTACACGAAAACTTGTGTTTTTCTACCTGTTAGAGATTTATCAAACCTCTAATTAGTACGGTGTACGTAGGCACGCAGCTGCCTAAATGGTAGGGAAGTTACTTGGTGGTTTAATTAATGTTATAGATTCAATCTCTACCAAATGTGACTTTTGGGATGAAAAATTATTTAAGCCTCCTATTATACCAAGGGCCTAGCCTACAAATAAAGCTAGATTGAATTTACTAGATAGGTTTTGTTCTAGTTTGGTCTATCTCCTTGCCATTAAAAAAATAAAATAAGTTATCTAACTACTAGCTACATACGTATCATGATTTTGATTTTGGGGTGACAAGTAAGAATTACAAAACATCTTGGGTGGACCGGGTTCACAATAATTTATTGTGGACCAAAACTAAACTTATCACACAAAAGCTGAATATATTAGTAAAAAAATCGGCTATATCATACGAAAACTGACTATATCAGAATATTGACTATATCATACAAAAAATGAGGTAACTATATCATACAAAAACTGATTATATCAAACGAAAACTTACTATATCAAACAAAAACTGACTAAATATTCATCCATATCCTGGTTAGCGGCTCTTGGGAAACTTAAAACCAAAGAGAGGCTTAACCAAGCTGGGTTATGTCATGATATGAGCTGTCTTATGTGTATGCAAGGCACAAATTCTTGTTCTCACTTATTTTTTTCAGTGTGAATTTAGCAAGGAAGTTTGCTTTGGCATCATGGATTGGTTGCAGATATCTCACATAGATTATGAAAACTTCTATGTTCATTAGAGGAAATGGGGTAGAAGATACAGAAGAAAAAAACAACAACAACAAGTCTGTTATGCAAGTCTTGCTCCTACAGTTTACAACATATGAAAGGTTATGAATCATGCTTATTGGCATGAAGCTGTTTTGAGACCTGAAGTTGTAATTAAGATATTCAAATTGACATTTGTATTCGAGTGAAATGTAAAATTAGTGCTAAGTGGAGTGAGGTTGAGAGAGTCTGGTTTGGTAACTTAGGTACTCAGTGCATAACCTAAGCTAAGGATTGTTTGTAGAGTGTGTTTTCTTCTGATGGTTTGTTGCTTCTTTGTTGGTTGGTAGATGTTTTGAGAGGAGGCTTTGTATTGCTTTTTTGGTAATGAAATCGCTTACATGTTACCAAAAGAAAGAAAACTTACTATATTATATAGTTTACGGGGTACAATACGTTATTATTAGTCAGTCTAGAAGTTTTAACTAGTCAACGAATTGTTTCCAATTTTTTGAACGTAAATAAGAAAAGTGGATATCTGAACTTTTCATTTGATCAAACTTTCGGATATTCAATCTGAAAAAACAATTAAACATGATCGAATATCTAATTTGGAATTTTTTGTATAGATATGGATCGGATCCAAATCATATTTTTGTAAGTTCAAATATTCAAATCTGATCAGATTTTCACTATTTCCTTGTTGTAAAAAACTTATATGGACCTGATCCACACTAAATTAGTGTGGACCTAATGCTAAGTCATGTGAATTATGAAAAAAAAGGTCACTATATAAAAAAATAGATATAAAAGATGAGTAGATATGTATTATAAAGTTTGACTATGTGAAATAAAAGGTTACTATGTCACAAGATGAAAATTTTATTATGATAAACTAGTGTACGAAAGAGTGACTATATTAAAAAAAACGGTCACTATGGTAGATAGTAAGTGTATAGTGTAACTTAAGATTTTTTTTTTTTGAACAGGGTGTAACTTAAGATTTTAAAAGGTTACTATATGGACAAAAATGATCACTATATTAAATAAGTGGATTTGATCCACAATAATATTATTGTGGACCAGGTCCACACAAGACTAACTCT
Source organism: Beta corolliflora (assembly GCA_947648045.1). NCBI lineage: Eukaryota > Viridiplantae > Streptophyta > Magnoliopsida > Caryophyllales > Amaranthaceae > Beta > Beta corolliflora. The sequence continues at coordinate 307,210 of CANSZD010003084.1, read as the reverse complement.
TCCTTGTTTTATCTTCAATTCATAAATCTATAACTTTCTATTTAGCATTGACTAAAAATTTATAAGGTTGCGAGCTACATGAAAAGTTTGCAAGTATTACTAAAATAAAGTTTTTTCAAAGTTCATTACGCAAAGCACAATATTACTATCCCCTAAAAAAAGCATTATATTATTATCAATATTATTATTTTTACTATTATAATTATAAGTATAATTCTAATAGCAATTATTATCATCATCATCATTAATTTATCATCATCGTCATCATTATTGCTGTTGTTGTTGTTATTATTATTATTATTATTATTATTATTATTATTATTATTATTATTATTACTATTACTATTACTATTACTATTACTACTACTACATCCCTTTCTTTTTAATTTGTCCCAACTCCCATCTACTTTATCCTCTTTTTCCACCCATATCATCAGTTTTTTTAATTTTTTAGCCCACTCTTTAGTTTATCTCTCACATTTTTCAATTTTCCTCTCCACTTTTCAGTTTCATTATCATACTTTTGGACTCTTGGTTCCCCCTGAACTACAGTGAGTAAACTGAAATGGAGGGAGTATTATATAAGACAAAGAGTCAAAGATCATGTAATATTTCGGATCCAAATAATCTGATTTCAGATCTGGTTAATTAATCGGATATCCGAAAATTCGAATATTCACCGGATCATATACATATCATGTTTTTGTGATCTAAAAAATCGAATATCCGATCCGATTTTTAAAACCGGGTCTGATATCTTGTTTTGCTCACTCATTCTCTCCTACCCAATAGGACTATTTCTTGTTCTTTCTCATAAAATACTTTCATAAGAAAGTAGAAAGTAAGAGAGAAAGAATTAACTGACCTGTACAGCCAGGACTAAGGTAAGGGTTACCCTCATAACCAGGACGACAAGTGCAACGATATCCTTGTCCATCATCAAAATCAGTGCAATTACTATTCTGCTGGCAAGCATAAGCAACCGGATTCCCCTTGGCTTGACGACAAGTCTGATTAGCACCAACAAACCATTCAAGCACGACAGGAACTTCATCCCTCACTTTGTTAGCAAACATTGGGTCAGAAAGGTTAGCAAGATTGAAGGTGAACTTGTCTTGCTCCCCTAAGAAAGCGTGACCACATGGATTAAAGTTGGACACATTGGTATGATTGTTCAAGCTTGACACTAGTGTTAAAAACATTTTCAACCCTTTTGGGATGGATACTTGGCAGCAACCCGTCCCCGAGCACGTACCATTAAGCACCTCATCTGGCCTCGAGCACACGGCAAGGCACCCACTTGTGAAAGAACGCCCCAACGTACCTTTGATCAAAGCGACATCGTCGCAACCTACGACCGTGAGCTTGTTGGCGGTGTCCGAAAACACAAGTGGTAGAGAACTGAGATTTATCCATGCCAAATCTGAGGATGAGCTGGGTGCTTCAATCTCACCTCCTTCGTAGCATCTAGTTGCCAAATAGTTTCTTATTCGCATTTGACCGTTACCGGATACATCCATGATCTCAAGGTTACCCGTACCCAAGAAGGGTTTTGGTGGGTTAAAGGAGGTGTTGCAATTTATGTTGTAGAAACTACTAAGGGAACATTCCCCATCTAGCCCGATACCAAACGGGTATGGAATACTTACGTTTCCACACCTAGTCGGGCAACCGGGCTTCGCTATAGGGGTGGTGGCGGATGTAGTGACGGCCAAACTTAGCCATAGCCATGAGAAAAGAAGAGAGAGAGCTCGTATCTCAGACATTTCTAGTCTGTCTTAGGGACAATTGAAGTCAACCATAAGACAAGAGGGAAAGATAGCAACATGATGGCATGAAGTAGTGAACCACTTAAAACATGAGGTTGGCGTGTACTAATTGAAGCTGACTTTTTCTTTTGGTTACAAGGAACTTAGTGTGATGCATGAATCATGATCACATCAATCCTATTTAATGAATATAGTTATTACAAGTATTCTTTTCTTTTTTTCTCCACAAGAGAAGGTTTATCTGTGTGATTGAACACTCTATAGTATTTTTATTTCCATCGGTTAGTTCTATCAAGATAATTTTATAATTTTGTTTAGTTTCCTAGATATCTTCCAACCATTGTCAATAAGCAAATTATATATCTATGCCAAGAAAATTATACGAAGGAGCAAGCCAATTATAACTGCTAAATTTGGGAAAACTCCTCAACCGGAGTGATTAATTACCATTGATCAATATTTATAGTACGTACTGTTACATCCTAGGATAGTCCTATTATGATTAGGAAACCTATACAAAGTATATCTCTAGGAACAAAATATATCCTAACTATATTTATATTCTATCACACCCCCACAGTCGGAGCGGGAGGAGGACGAACGCTGAGACTGGACTTAAACTCCAAGAATAACTGCCGCGGAAGATCTTTAGTGCAAATGTCTGCAAACTGATATCTAGTAGGAACATGCAACACACGTACTTGACCCAACGCAACCTTTTCCCAAACAAAATGAATATTCATCTCAACATGTTTGGTGCGTTGGTGTTGTACTGGGTTGCCACTACAAGAAAAAGCCCAGGCACCGACGGTTGGAAGCCGTCGCTGATGTTCAAAAAGTCGTCGCTAAAAACAACACCGACGGCCAACGGTCGTTAAACGACCGACGTTGCAGTTTTGGTCGCTGAATTAGAAATCAACGACCGTCTGGCCGTCGGTGGCCCCTCAACGACGGTTTTCTTCACTCAACACCGTCTGCTACGCTGGCCGTCGTTAAATATATAACACCAACGGTTTTTAGCCGGCGGTTATTCAACGACGTTGTGAAGCTGTCGTTGTTTCACCGACGGCTGTAAACCGTCGCTAATTGTCGCAAGCCGTCGTTACCTTAAACTTCCTTGGCAGCATTGATCTCTTGTACAACGACTGGTTAGCCGTCGTTGGTTCAAGTTTAGCCGTCGTTGTTTTTATTAATTATATTAAATAATATAATAATGTTTTCCAAAATTATACTTAAACCTATACCTGCACGGCAACACCGAAATATACTACATTAAACCTGTTCCTACATCGCCTCCATCGCATTCTATATTTTAAACTAAAGAAATATGCAACTTAAACATGAAATAGATTAGATTTATGTATACAAAATACATCCCAATGTCGGGAAATATAGACACTAAATGTCTATAATTAAACAAACTACCTTGATTAATTATATGTACGCAAAATAAATCCCGGTGTCGGAAAATCAAATAAAAGTCGAGTTCCAAAAAAATATACCGAGACATCTAAAAACAAAGCTAGATATATGCCGATAAACATAGACACTAAATGCATATATAAAGTTAGACTAAGTATGTAGAAACTATAAGTTAGTAATCTAGTTGCCAAAACCAAACAAACTACACTGTCGCCGGTGTCTCTGTAGCACTAGTGCCGCCACCACCAAACCCCGGGTCATCCTCTGGTCTGCGTTGTGGAGAGGGTCCTATGTTGCAACCTGAGAACAAGTGGCCGAAATTAGACATGTTCCGCATCATTTCCTGCAGGAGGGCCCGGTTTGACTCTTCCAGTCGTGCTGCGACCTTTGCCTCCACTTCTTCCATCCGTGCAGCAACCTTGGCCTCCACCTGCGCCTCTAGCTGAGAAAAAATCGACGGCTCATATGGTTGTGAAGAGCCATCTCCTCCTCGCCCAGATGAAGAGTTGTAGTACAAATGATCTCCCTGACACAACCCCTGCACTTTTCCTCTATTCCTCCCACCAACTGTCTCCCAATACAACAAATCAGGGTTTGGCTGTGACCCTTGAGTGGTACAATCATCCAGCTTCTTGTTGTACGTCTCCTGCATTTGGTTAAATAATATACTCATATTCACGCATTTTCAAGCAATATGGTCTAAAATTAGCAAAAACGACTTATATTTGGTTCTAACATGCCTATATATTGTAATTTCAATCAAAACTACAATCTAACACATTAAACTAATTATATATAGGATGTTTGAGGTGTTTATGATTCAAACTAACTTAAATCTACTCAAATTCATTCATTTTCAAGCAATATGGCCTAAAATGAGCTAAATGACCTATATTTGGTTCTAACTTGCCTATATTTGGTAATTTCAATCAAAACTACAATCTAACACATTAAACTAAGTATATATAGGATGTTTGAGGTGTTTATAACTCAAACTAACATAAAACTACTCATATTCATGCATTTTCAAGAAATATGGCCTAAAATGAGCTAAATGACCTATATTTGGTTCTAACATGCCTATATTTTGTAATTTCAATCAAAACTACAATCTAACACATTAAACTAAGTATATATAGGATGTTTGAGGTGTTTATGATTCAAACTAACTTAAAATTACTCATATTCATGCATTTTTAAGCAATATGGCCTAAAATGAGCTAAATGACCTATATTTGGTTTCAACTTGCCTATATTTGGTAATTTCAATCAAAACTACAATCTAACACATTAAACTAAGTATATATAGGATGTTTGAGGTGTTTATAACTCAAACTAACTTAAAACTACTCATATTCATGCATTTTCAAGCAATATGGCCTAAAATGAGCTAAATGACCTATATTTGGTTCTAACTTGCCTATATTTGGTAATTTCAATCAAAACTATAATCTAACACATTAAACTAAGTATATATAGGATGTTTGAGGTGTTTATGATTCAAACTAACTTAAAACTACTCATATTCATGCATTTTCAAGAAATATGGCCTAAAATGAGCTAAATGACCTATATTTGGCTCTAACTTGCCTATATTTGGTAATTTCAATCAAAGGCAGATGAGGGTTTGGTGAGTGCCAAAAATTCAAAAAATATATTAAATAAGTAGGGCTTAGAAGTTACCGTCCAAACAAGACAAGAGCTAGAACTAGAACAGTTTCTATTCAATCTACCCAATTTTTGTGTTGCCATTACGTGTATTTGTTTTTCCTAACCCTTGCTTATCCAAATTAAATCACAAGACAATCTCTCTCCGTTGATCCATTCCAAATTTCCAAAGTTCCAACTTTCCATCTAAAAAGTTCAATCACCCATCTTTCAAGTTTCAGTGAGTTTTACTTTACAACAGCTGAACCAGAGATGAATTATTACTCCTGAATTGCAAACCCAACTTATCATTATTGTTATTCAAATTATATTCTAGCACTACACTGATACTAAGGATTATAAAGAAAAACAACAAAGTAGACAAAAACAAAATAAAAAAATAACAAACGAACAATAAAACAGAAACCCAGTATGGTTTTCTCCAAACTACAAAGACTATCTAGCAAATACTTCCTCCGTTCCAAAATAAGTGAAACACTTGTCTCAAAAAGCTCTCACATAGATGAGAGAAGTGTTTCACTTATTTTGGAACGGAGGAAGTATCAATTTGAAGAGTATATTATGAAGCAAGAGATTGATTGAGTAAGGAGATTTAACAAACGAACAATTCATCTTGTTTTACAACTTATAAGTGGCATAATCTTCTTTTAGGATTATACATATATACTTGGTGGGTTTTGGCTTGTTATCAAAAATTACAACAATAACATGAACAAAACAACCAACAACAAATTAAACTCAAACTAACAATCAACAACAAATTAAACTCAAACTAACAAACAACAACAAACTTGAGATTGAAGAGAGAAGTTACGGATTGAAATGGAAGAAGACGCGGCGTCGGCGGCGGCAGCGGCGGAAGGACTGAATTACGCAGCAGCGGCGGAAGGACAGACTGAATTACGCGGCAGCGGCGGAAGGACGGACTCAATTACGCGGCAGCGGTGGTGCGCGTTGGCCTTCAATCCCAAAAACTCAATTTTTAGGGTAACAAAAATTTTAAAAAAAATAAACAGAGAGCTGTGCAAATTACCGCCGGCAAGGTGGATTGCGTCGCCGGTCTCCAGTCGCCGGATTGGCCTTCAAGGGCAGTTTCGCCGACGAATTTCTTTGAGTGTGTGGGAGGTTTTTTGAATGTGTGGGAGTTTGAGAGTGAGAGTGGGAGGAAACGACTAAATTTAGTGGGAGTTTGAAAGCGAGTTGTTTTAAGTCGTAAAATAATAGCGACGGCTTTCATTAAAAGCAGCGACGGTTCTAAGCCGACGCCCAGGATCTACAAATTCTAAAATTTAAAAAATAACAGCACCGACGGCTCTAAACGGTCGTTGCAATCAGCGTGCGTTCAAACCGTCGCTAATATCTAAAAAAGCCGTCGGTGGCACCGACGGCTTTAAACCGTCGCTAATTACATGTTTAACAACGGTTTTTCTGGTCGTCGCTGAATAGCGGTCGTTGATTTGGCATTTTCTTGTAGTGTGCGAGATAAATAAATAGCACTGACATTATCACAATAAACAATAGTAGCCTGTCGAAGAGAACAATGTAACTCCAAAAGAAGATTACGTAACCAACAAGCTTCCGCGACAACATTTGCGACGCCACGATATTCTGCCTCAGCACTTGATCTAGAAAGAGTAGGCTGACGCTTAGACTGCCAAGAAATCAGGTTATCACCGAGAAAACAACAATAACTAGAAGTAGAACGACGAGTGTCAGGACACCCGCCCCAATCAGCATCAGTATAAGTGATCAAGCACAACTGAGTAGTAGGATATAAATGTAATCCATGATCAATGGTTCCCTGAATATAACGCAGGATGCGCTTTAATGCATTATAATGAGGCTCCCGGGGATCATGCATAAAAAGGCATACATGTTGAACTGCATAAGCAATATCAGGACGAGTAAAAGTGAGGTACTGCAAAGTACATGCTAAACTACGATAATGAGTTGGATCTGCCACTGGAGAACCTGAATCTGCACTAAGCTTAAAGTTAGTGTCAAAAGGAGTCGCTGCAGGTTTACATGTCCACATACATGCGCGCTCCAATATTTCCTGTGCATACTTCTTCTGAGAAAGAAGCATGTATGAAGGTGTATGAGTAACTGAAATACCCAAAAAATAACTGCGTGGCCCCAAATTAGACATAGGAAATTCAGATTTCAAGTGAGTAATGATACGGTCCCGCAAAGCATCAGAAGATGTGCATAAAATAATATCATCAACATAGAGAAGACGATATGCCATATCGTTACCCTGACGAAATGTGAATAAAGAGTTGTCACTCTGAGCAACAAGAAATCCCATCTGAATAAAAAAATGCGCAAAACACTGATACCAAGCCCGGGGAGCTTGTTTGAGGCCATAGAGAGCCTTACGAAGGCGACAAACATAATGAGGAAATCTCTTATCCACAAAACCGGGAGGTTGATGCATATAAACTGTTTCCTGTAAGTCACCGTGTAAAAAGGCATTTTTCACATCAAGTTGATTAATAGACCAGTTACGAGCCATAGCAAGGCCCAACACAGTACGAATAGTAGCAGGGCGAACAACTGGACTAAAAGTTTCATCACAATCCACACCCACCTCCTGAGACCTGCCATCACAAACAAGACGAGCTTTGTGCCTTTGAAGGTCACCTTTATCATTTTCTTTGTGTGTATAAATCCACATGCAATTTACAATATTCATCACCCCCATAGGTCTAGGTACTAATTCTCATGTCCCTGTATTAATTAAAGCACCATATTCATCATGCATCGCCGCATTCTAATTCGGGTCAGTCAAAGCGATTTTGTGAGATTTAGGAATGGGTGAACGATGTAGAGGAGGAGAAGGAGCAATTGTGTGAAGGCCATATTTGGTATTGGGTTTTGAAATTCCAGATTTGGACCTTATGTGCATTGGATGAGGGGAAGGAGGGGGGTATGTGGGTCGAATAGCGGGTAGGCCATGGAGAGGGGGGGGCATGTAACGCTGGGGGCCACCTTGGGCCCGGGTTCGCACACGGGTAGGTGTAGCGTGTGGGGGGACGTAGGCGGGCGGGAAGGTGTGAGGGGGAAGCGTGTCGGAATGAGTCATGGGGCTAGGACCAGTTCGGTGGGGGAGGGAAGATTGGGAAGAGGTACTGAGCTAGGACTCACACGCGGACCTGCAGGGGATAGTTGAGTTGGGGTATGAGCTGGGCCAGATGCGACGTGGGGAGGGGGTGCCCATAAAGGGGAGAGCAGTGGGCTAGACCCAGAATCATCCAGAAATTCATACTCATCAGGCCTAAAGCATCTCAAATTTGTAAATGGGAAGGTATTCTCATCAAAGGTGACATGTCGAGAAATAATTATTTTATTTGTGGCAATATCAAGACATCTATGCCCCCTATGATTAGATGGATAGCCAATAAAAACTCATGGTGTGGAGCGAGGAGTTAATTTGTGAGGAGTAGTGGCCGTTAAATTATTGGGAAGCATAGACACCCAAAAACCCGAATATGGTCATAGGAAGGAGTTTTGTGAAATAATGCTTCGGTCGGAGGATATTATTGAGTGTCTTAGTAGGTAAGAGATTGACAAGATAGATAGCCGTTTCAAGTGATTCTACCCAATATGGGGGAGGAATGGAGGCATGACATAAAAGAGTACGAGACATATTGTTGAAAGTTTTGATCATGCGTTCAGCTTTCCCGTTTTGTGAAGATGTGTGGGGACATGAAAAGCGAAAAATTATTCCATGTTTGACACAAAATAACTTAAAAGGGCTATTATCAAATTCCCTCCCATGGTCACATTGAAAAGCTTTGATGGGGCGTTCGAATTAAGTTTGGACATATTGACAAAAATTAATGAAGTTTTGGTAGACCTCAGATTTAAATTTGAGTGGTATGGTCCAAACATAATGAGTAAAATCATCTAATGAAGTAAGGGTGATTTTTGTGATGGTATGGTGGACTGACCAAAACCCGTTACCGGAATGCGATGACCATTACCAACTAAAATATGATTAATGGTGCTTAAATTAAATAAGGGCATAAGATTACCTGAAGAATTGGTCATATGTGACGTAGCGCCCGAATCCATGTACCAAGAATTATCCATAGGCAAAGTCATGGTTGCAAAAGAATTTGCCAAATCAGTAGGGGTCATAGGAGGCCCATATTCTGGATAAGTTGCATGATAAGCCTGCTGTGAAGGTTGTGGGATGCGCTGGTATGGGCCAGGCCCATACGGAACATAAGCAGGTGCTTGAGAGGGAAGCCTGGGATGCTAACTGTACGCATATTGCTGCTGAGGATAGGGCATTGGGGCTTGGGCCCATTGGGGAGCCCACTGAGGGGGGCCAGGCTGCGTGGAATTTCCGGAAGAAGCAGCATTGTTTTGCTGCTGTTGGGACTGATGGGCACCACGCCCGCGACCCCTGCCACGGCTAGATTTGCTACCCCGACCACGTCCACCGCTGCTGGTGGTGGGTGGTGGCTGAGACGGTGGTCCGGTGGTGTTAGTAGGCGTGCCAGATTGGTTGCGAGCGATAAAAGTGGAATTTTGTGGGCTCGAATCATGAGCTCTACGAGTCTCTTCAAGAAGCAAACGTGAGCGAGCAGATTCAAAGGTCGGGAGAGGGTCCGTCTGTTGGATCATGGTTGCCACAACATCAAAATCCGTGTTAGTAAGACCGGAAACCAAACGTAACACCAATTGTTGTTCGGAGATAGGATGATCAACATTAGCAAGTTGATCTTTTAAACTCTTCAATTGTTGACAGTATGAAGAAACATTCGAAAAATTGGAAAGATGGAGGGAGGTGAACTGATTTTCAAGATATATTGCCTGAGTTGCCTTGTTATCTTCAAAAATACCCTGCAATTTGTTCTAGATTTGTTGTGCCGAATCGCCACGGCTAAGAATGGTCTGAAGAAGATCAGAAGAGATGGTACCATAAATCCACTGTTTTACAATGGAATCAAGACGTTTCCACAGATCGTCAGTTATATTAGTCGGCCGAGGGGTCTTTGGATCGATGTGATCTAAGACATTGAACGCATGAGCGTGACATTCAAATAACTCCACCCAATTGGAATATTGGACTTTCTCACGATCAAGAATCAAAGGTACGCAATTTTTAATATTATTGACGGAGATAGCAGGATGATATTCGGTGTGTGGTGTATTGGCGGGAGGCTTTGGGTTAGCCGGTTCACTGACATCGTTAGTCATGATGCACGAATTTAATTAGGGAAGAAAAAGTGGGATTTTGTTTTGTTGGTTTGTGGGGCTTAAATCACACGTGGAGGTGGTAGGTATTGTGGCAGCAAGAACTTAGAAACACAATAGTGTATCTGGGGGAACTTGGTGGCATAAGAAAATAGATTCAATAATGGCGGAAGAATGGTAATTAGCACACGTCCCAAGGAAAAAAAAATTGTGGAAGCTAATGCTAAACCTAAAGCTGTGATACCATGCTAGATTTGGGAAAACTCCTCAACCGGAGTGATTATCATTGATCAATATTTATAGTGTTACATCCTAGGATAGTCTTATTATGATTAGGAAACCTATACAAAGTATATCTCTAGGAACAAAATATATCCTAACTATATTTATATTCTATCAATAACCACTGGAGTACTGTAATCCTTCTCATCTTTGAAGAGTGAAGCATAATCAAGTACGAAGTACCCGCTTTTGTACAAGTTCATAATAGTATAAATTTATTTGTAACCCCCCAGTTAGCGGACTTTGGAGGATCATATATTCACCAATAATCACCCATCCTTAGTTTTTTAGGAAGTGTTTAATCCATTGCAATCAAAACTTATCAACCTATACTAATATACCATCTAAAACACTACTAGAAGGGATAAAAGTGTGTTAACTTTGATAACTTTTTAGTCAATAATACATTATTAATGAGTCGGCATCTACCTGAATAAGACAAGGCTCTCTCGAACTCAACTTTGTCAATCAACATCAAACTTAAGCAATCAAGGCAGACAAGTAGAGCTGTGTTATTATATATAACTTGTTTCCCTAATAGAAAAAAGTTATTATATATACACCGTGTTATAATCTACCTTACCTTAGCTTGTATTCATTGTATAATTCTATTCAATCTAGCACTTTACTACTGTTTAGAGGAATGATAAAGATCTAACACATAGGGAGGGACAATGACAAAAAGATGATTATAGACATGCTGATGCGACCACTGAGAAAAGATGAAACTAATGTCTCTGTTATTCCTGTAATTGGATCACCAGGAATAGTGAAATCAACTTTGGCTCAGATGGTATATGATGATGAAAAGGTTAAGAACCATTTCGACTTAAGGAAGTGGATTCATGAAACAATTTTGTGATTCAAGGGAACATCAACCAAGCAAAATTCGGTTTACAAAAAACTAGGAGGATCACCTCACATTGCAGGATGTAATATGTTTACAGACTGGAAACTGAATCTTGAGCTTATAGATATACCCTATTATGGCTTAGACTATACTTGGTGTAATAGTAGAGAAGGCACTGATAGGATTTATGAGAGATTAGCACATTTCCCAAATTTGGAGGAATAAACATCCAGAGGCTTTGATCCTAAAGTAACCAACTCTCCTCTCCGATCACAATCCCATTATACTTCACACTCCCCCCCAAATCAAAAAGAAAAAGCCCCATCGAAATAGATTCATGGATCTTTGATTTCCCAGAAATAAAAGAACAAATCAATGCACAATGGAAAGTTGATCTCAATTAGGGGTGAAAGTTCGGTGTACGGTTTGGATTAGGGCCTAATCCAATCCGATCCGAACAAAATTTGGATTTCAATTTTCCAATCCGAATCCAAACCGATTAGAGTTTGAATCCGATCCAATCCAATCCGAATTTTCATACTCTAGATTGGATCCGATCCGAAAATCCGATTTTTTAAAACTCTAGTTTTTCGATGAAATAAATTAAGCACAACAGTAGCCTAGTAGATTTAGGAAATGAGGAATTAAGTGTTGTTAGGGTTTTAGGGGAAGGGTTGAAGTGATACGCCTATTGGGCTATAGACTAGGCTTTTCTAAAAAAAACCAGTTAAGTACTTAAGCCCAATCCAGATACATAATACAAGGCATATTGCTATTCGGTTATATTGGATTTTTGGATCCAATTACCCTCAATCCAATCCGATCCGAAAATCCATTTTTTCAAAAAATCTCAATCTGAATCCAATCCGAACACAGTTCGAATCCGATCCGAATTACTAATTCGGATTGGATTGGATTGGATTGGATTTTGGATTTTATCCGAATAACTTTCACCCCTAATCTCAATGGCTCTCCAATGTTTACCTGTTCTAAGAAAATCTCCCACTCTAGATTCAGCTTGTTCAAATGGGCAAAAAACTATCAATCCAATCACAATATGATTTCGGATGATATTTTTGAGAAATGTAACCAAGCACAAATGGAATTAGCCTCCAGCTTTGATGGAGATGAGGAAGGCATAATTCGAACAGAAAGAATCAATGAGGCCCTTATTAGGCTTTCTTATTGGAAAGAGCAAAAGGAAAACATCAGACCCTAGAAGACACAAACACCAAATACTTTTATAAATGCTCCAAAACAAGGAAAAGAAAAAGTGAAAGATTGATGATTTAGGGAGAGGATGGAAGTGGCACACTTCTAAAGATGATATCTCCCAAACAATCCACAACCATTTCACCTCTATTTACTCAGGAACTTAGCACCAAACTCAGTGGACACCACCAAACAATTTAGACCACTTAATCCCCAAAATTAATAATTTACACATTCCTATCCTGCAAACCAAAGTGTCCTCAAAAGAAATAAGAGAAGCAGCATTCCAACCGGGAGGATTAAAAGCCCGTGGATGGAACACCTACAATTTTCTTTCACAGAACATGGGACATCATAGGAAGAGATGTGACAGCAATTGAATATTTTTTATAAAAGCTACGGGACTATTCTTTTCAACTTATTTGTATTTATCTAAACTTATTGATACTTATTGGGACTTATTGATACTTATGTGAACTTATCTAAACTTATTAGTACTTATTCGAACTTATCTAAATCAATAAGTACTGAAAATAAATTGAAGAGAACAGGACGTACATTCTCAAATAGTGGAACCAAACTCATATAGCTTTAATACCAAAAGTAGATATCACCTACCCACCCGAACCCCTCTTAATTCATTCAGACCCACTAAACTCATATAGTCATACTCATATAGCTTGGGAATTGCTAAATGACGCCATTTTTTTTCTTACTAACGCCATAAATACATGTATAATACATGTATTTTTGTACATTATACACCATTTCTTTCCTTCATTCCTCCCACCTCAACTTCAATACAGGAGCCACCACAACACCTCCGGCGCACACCACCACACCACCTCCGGCGTCACCACCACACCAACTTTGACCGGCGTTGACCAACTTTGACCGGCGTTGACCAAGAAGGAAAAGTAAACTCCGGCTTCATGGCATACAATGTAAGTTTTTTTTCGTCATTAAAAGTGGTCAGGCGCCTAATTTAGGCGCTTCCACCATTGGTTGGGCGCCTAATTTAGGCGCCCAACCACTGGTGCAAGCGCCTTTTTTAGACGCCCCACCTGTGGTGGAGGTGCCTAAAATAGGCGCCTACCTCCCCATTCAAATTCCATTTCAATTTTCTCTTTTTCATCAATATCCTAGTCTAACAAATGCAATTCTAACAAAAAATTTACAATATCCGAATCAACACTAACCTTGTCGCCAGAGATCGTTGTTGAGGTGTTGTCTTGTCGCCGGAAAATCTTCCACCCGGCTTGCCAGACTTCAGCTCTTGTCTTCTCGCCGGAGTACTTTCACGAACTTCTCGCCGGAAATTCCGAGTCCTTGGCGGTCCGCGAACTTCTCGCCGGTTATTTCCGGCCGGCCGCTAATTCCGGTCGCCAGTGTAATTTCTTGAAGGGAGATTGAAGAGAAAGTGAGGGAGAGTGAAGAGAGAGTGAGGGAAAGTGAAGAGAAAGTGAAGAGAGTGGGAAGGAGAGTGAAAGAGAGTATAAATGAATAGTAAAATACATGTATTATACATGTACATAGGGCGTTAATAAGAAAAAAAAATGGCGGCATTTAGCAAATGAGTATAGCTTCGAAGCATTTGAATTTCTTTTTTATTTTGGTTATTCACCCTTACGATTCAAGATTCACGATTCACGATTCACTGTACTCACTCACCCCTAAACTTCATTTCAATCAGATCTGGATTTGAGGGAAGCAAATCAACAAGTCGTGCCATTGAATTCGGCTTTTGGTAAGCGAATATATTTTGAATTTATGTCCCAAATTCGACTTCCACTATGGAAACATTTGATGTTGAATGAATAAAATTACTGGAATTGCATGTTCTGTATATGATATGGTTTTTGTTGGTTGTATGTATGATGGTAATTAGAGTGTAATTGGCTAGGTACCATTGCTTCAATGCCGGGGAATGATGGTAGACAAAGAGTCGGAGACGGTGCCCTGACTTTGACATACAGCAAGGTAGTGGTAAGTGGTTACTCATTCGAATTTCTTTGTCGATTGTTTATATATGATGATTTCATGAATGTAATGATTGTTAACTAATTTGATATGTATGTTAATTTGGTAACTTTAAAAGTTGAACTCATCTTCTGCATTACTTAATTTTGCAAACGAAATAATTTGTACAGAAGCAGTATATAAAGCAAAAAAACATGTGAGTTAAGAACTTAGCAGGTGGGTTGATATGAACTTAGGGCATTTGAAGGTCTTTGTATTCCCAGCTATTTACTTGCTCTAGCTCATCTTTATTGATATCATTCTTAATAGCCATCATCCCGATCCTAATACAAATTGCCTCCAAATGGAGATTTTAAGGGTGCTTCCCTTATAACATAGTATATATTGGCATTACCATGGGAATGAACAATGATTTTCTTCACAAATTTACATACAAATTCATTCACATTACCACCATTTATAACCAACTACCAAACGGGCCGTAAATGTAGCATCTTACATATATTGTAAAAATGTCCTCCTTGTTTTGAGATGAATATTTGGAGTCTTGTGCACATTGACAGCATTCTTATATGGTTTGACTGGACATAGAATGTTAGATGCAGCTCCTCTCAAGTTGTTTGAAATTGTATTGTTAATGTTATACTTTCTACAACCAAGTTCCCCCTTACATCTATGGTTCTACGAGATAGGTAAGTGTAAGTAGCTATTTCTCATACTGGGGTAAGCCAAACTTCCATTAATGACTCAACTTAATAAGAAAGACATAATTTTTGTCAAAATGTCATCAAACTTGCCAACTTTACTTTTATCTGTAAAGGACTAACGACCCGTTTGGTAGTCGGTAATAAATGTTGGTAATGGGAATGAGTTTTAAGTGTAATGTTACAAGGGAAGGACCCTTAAAATCTCCATGGGGAGGCAATCTCAACCTCCAAGTTTGTTTTTTTTCCTTTTGGGGAAGCAATCTCAACCCTAAGCTTGTGTTTTTTTCTCCTAAGGGGAAACAATTTTCATTACCACTCATTACCACCTACAAGGTGATATTGGATGGGAATGAAAATTTAAGAAGAAAAATAAACACTTTAGGATAAATTAACATTACCATGGGAATGAACAATGATTTTCTTGACAAATTTACATACAAATTCATTCCCATTACCACCATTTATAACCAACTACCAAACGGGCCGTAAAGGTACTGAACTCCAGTAATCAATACTGAACATGATATATATTATTAGCATATTGGCATTACTATCGATAAATGCTGCAATTTCACTTTAGTGGGGGTCAGGGGAATTTCATGATTTGTTTCTATATTTGTTTGATCAAATTAGTGTCATATTCTTATTTCATATATTTTTGATATATGATCTTCAATAACAAATGCATATACATAAAATCCCACAATTATATTCTGAGTTGCTCTAAGTTAAGTGATAATTATTTTTACATTCTGAGGGCATGTGAAATTTATAACTGTGTATCTTTCCCTCTTATCCAACAAAGTATTAGGTACATATATTAAGCTTCTGTAGACTGTAGTTAAATACATCGTGCATTTCATTTGGGTCTGTCATTCAGAACAGCCTGAAGGATTAGTCTTTTTACATAGTTTCCTACCTGTGTTTCCTTTTGCAATAGTTTCCATTAAAACTTGATTGAACTTAGTGATTTGTGAGTGGGAGCATGGTTTAGACGGAGGAGGTTCCAGAGCGAGTTTGATTGCCTCTAACAATCCTATTTCTCACGGAAATCGTTACCATAATGGGTATGCACTCAAGTAACATGTATGTATATTACTCTGTTGGCACTAGTTATACCAAGTTCAATAAGTAGTTTGACATCTTCTCTAGCATGTGTTACGGTTTTCTCCTGTTTAAATTTCTTTATTTTCGGCATTACTTGCTTAAGGCTTAGTGATCTAGTGGGTGGTGGTGGTGTGATCTTTTATACGTTTGTCATTGGTAATAAAAAGCGAAATGCAGTCAATTCTGGAAGCTTGTCGCCAAGTTGTCACTGTGATATTCTTATATTTGCCTCATCCTCTGTTCTAAAGATTCTCTTTGTTTAAGGTTCCTGATCGGAGTTTCTTTTCCGGATGTCTTATTTGGAGATTTATAATGAGGAGATAAATGACCTGTTAGTTCCTGAACACAGAAGACTTCATATTCATGAAAGCCTTGAGGTACCTTTGTTTTCTATTCTCTGTGATGCTGTTTGCGTCTCTTTGTTTTGGTGTAGGCAGTACAGACAATCAAAAGTCACGTTCTGACTTTCCGTTTGAAAATTTTGATTGAACAACTCATTGTTTGAGCAGAGTTGGTTGACTGATCGGGAGTTTCTTTTCCAGATGTCTTATTTGGAGATTTATAAGGAGGAGATAAATGACCTGTTAGTTCCTGAACACAGAAGACTTCATATTCATGAAAGCCTTGAGGTACCTTTGTTTTCCATTCTCTGTGATGCTGTTTGCGTCTCTTTGTTTTGGTATAGGCAGTACAGACAATCAAAAGTCACGTTCTGACTTTCCGTTTGAAAATTTTGATTGGACAACTCATTGTTTGAGCAGAGTTGGTTGAAGAATATTGTTCTCTTCTGACATTCCTTTGCTTTCGTGTGGTTCCTGAACCTAGTCGATCTTCTGATTTCTAAGTTGTGGCTGATGTTCGAAAATTAGAGTCACATATCTTTTCATGCTATGCCTAAATTTGATGTTTAGTAATTAAATTTTAATTGAGTTGGTGCTTCTTATTTGGATTCAGTTAACCTAAGCTTAGGTGTTGTTCCTGCATTTTTGGAGGGCTCGAAGTTCGTAAAAAGGGTGGTGGTAATGCTGGTTTTGCAGCTGCAGTTGTATGTTATGTTTGGATGATAATTTGGGTGGTTAGGAGCTGCTTTAATGATGCTATTAATTGAATTAAAGGTGCAATTGTTGTACTGAGAATGGCATCTGCTCAAGTTTCATCTAAGCCAGCTGCTTCGTCTCGCAAAAGAAGGATTTAGAAGCTGGTAGACGTTTGGTATGATTTCGATTTCGCCTTTATTTGTTTAATTTAAGATCATTGTTGTTGTATTTTCATCCGAATCACTTTTAACGGTTAATGTAGTTGATGTAAGTCGATATAATATGCACTGGAGGGTAATATGGGATTTGATTTTAGTACAATTGCAGTTTCGATTCGATCAATAGGTGAAGTTGTCGTGAGATGTGTACTGTAGTGATGTAGGTGGATCATGAATCACGCATAAAGTTTATCTGGGTTAATGTCGAGTTTTTGTCTTGGAGAGGATACGAGTGTGATTTACTTCAATGATTATTTGATTTGTTTGTGCTCCAAAATTTTGCTGTAAACCGATAATGGTGGATTCTGGTTGTTTTGGAGCTCAACAGTTGGGAACGTGTTTTTAGTTTCGGTGTATACTGTATAACACTGGGCTTCGCATGACGGTTCGCATGCTAATTATAGCTTGACCACAACTTGTATGGGGAGTTAAGCTGTGTTTGGATTCTAGCTTGCCTGTTATTTTTATCTGGGGATTTGAGATAGTTAGGTCCCTAGGACAATAACTAGAAAGCTAAATTTTCCCAGAAGTTTATTGCTTTAGCACAGCATCGCTGTTTACAAGAACATAGAGGACTGATTAGAGCTCTTAAAATAGTGGACCTTTGGTACATCACTGATAGTCTTTCCGACCTGCTCCCTCCTCCACTTAACTTCTTTCTCCTATATTGAATTTCCTCAAGCAATTGCACGTGTTATACTTGTTTACAAATTGTTTTCCTATCTCAAGGATGTCATTTTTTTCCTTTGATATTTCTGCTGGTTTTTTTGTGTGTTGCTGCAGACACTACCGCACATGGTGTTTATTGGCTGTTGTGGGTATTGTTGTTGGCTAATGCTCATTGTCGATGTTGCAGTCGCTGTAGGTTTGTGTTCTTGGTTGTTGCTGCATACACCTATTTTTTGTTCAATGTTGCTCAAGCTGCTCAAGCCAAAAAATAAGGAAGGGGTTGCAAGGGACAAGGGTTAGTGGGGTGGTTATAGGAGGGTAGTGGTGGGGTGTTTGGCGTCATGGGGGCCAAGTGGTTAGTTATATATAAATGTTGTATTTTTTTATTCTTTAATTGTATTATAAACATATAATTTGTATGTATAAAAATTTGAACTTGCTTATGTAGTAATACTTATTGCAGTTTTTAAGGCTAAAAGAGTGCAAAAAATAATAATTATAATGTTTTTTAAGGCTCACTAATGCTTCGGGCTTCCTAAAGACCGAAGCATTTACTATGCTCAAATGCTTCGGGCATTTAAAAAAATCGAAGCAAAGCATTTGTGAAGAGTAAATGCTACGGGCATTGAAGCATTTGTGATTCACCCAAAGGCTTCGGCTGCAACTGCTTCGGGCCTAAACGAAGACGCAAGCCTCTAAAAGGCTGAAGCAGTTGACGTTTTTACGCTAGTTGATATCCCTAGATCAGCACCACCCATCTCATACCTTTTCTTTGCTGATGATTCTCTCTTAAGCTTCAAAATAACCTCATAAGCTTGTACAGCAATAAAAGAAACCTTTGACATCCTTTTGTTCCATATCTGCAGAATTCATTACAAAAGAAACCAGAACGGAGTAAGATAGTAACAATTTAAAGGATTTTTTTTTTAATAACCATTTTATGTTTTTACCTACTTTGAGAATAACCACCTTATACTTTTTATTTTTATTTTACCATCTAAACTTTACTAACTTCTTTAATTTCACTACCACTGAATGTTTTCCATCTATTTTTCCATCCAACGTGGCGCCACCTATTGATTTCCCTCAATTTCACCCTATAATTCTATGACTCTTCCATTACTCCTCCTTAAACCTTGACCAATCTTTCTCATTTGTCAAAATTCTTCTAACTAAATCTACAATAGGAGTGGATAAATTCATATGTTGACTTTGTAATTTATTCTACGATGAAATTTCAGTGATTATCCGGACATATCGAGGAGGGATAGAAAGGAATAAAAGAGGGTAAACGAAATATTGGATGAAAAGTGTTAAGTGGTTGTAAAATTTAAGAAGTTAGTAAAGTTAAGGTGGTAAAATACAAAAAAAAGAAGTATAAGGTGGTTATTCTCGAAATGGATAAAACATAAGGTGATTATTACCAAAAAATTTGTCCGCAAATTGTGAAACTTCATGTCGAGTTTAAGATGAGTGTTGTTCAGTTGATTTGCGTGACCAACAATTGTATTCCGGTTGTCACCTCAAATAACGTGTCGCCATGTCGGTTATACAATTCAGTGATCGTGTCACGTGTATGAATGTCACACTTATAAAATACTCCCTCCGTTTCAAAATATAAGGCATGCACGCTTTACGAAAATTTGCTTTGACCATAAATATCTCTCATAATATGATAAATAAAAATTATATCGTTGGATTCGTCTTGAAAAATACTATAATAATATTATTTTTAAAGAATTTCTATCAACATAAATTGAGAGTAATTGACGGTCAAAGTTCGACCTCCAACATCGTATGTGTCTTATATTTTGAAACGGAGGGAATTGTTACTTTTGGACCTTTATTAGCCAATATATTTTCAATTATGACAAAGTTGTTAACGTTGTTGTTTGTTAGTTGTTACTGGCTATTTGATTAATCGTTATTGGTTTTGGATTAGATCATTGAATTATTCAAGTCAAAGCTCGAAACATCTATTTAAATTGAATCACGTTGATATTGCCTTTTTAGCTAACTAGCTAACATATTTTCGATTACGAAACACGGTGTTGGGCTCAGCTAGAAACCTTAACGAGCCTAGCTGAGCTAAGCTAATTTCGATTTGTTAAGCTCGATTTGTTAAGCTCATGAACAGCTCGATTATTATTTTTATGATATATATTTAGTGAAAAAATACATTACTATTCATCATAGAAAAAACTAATGCTCAAATTGATACTGGCAACATGTACTTATAGTTATAAACGTCTTCCTAATAAAAAAAGAAAAACAAAAGAAGCATTCTCGTGAATTGTATAACAACTAGTTATTGGCTCAGGCGATGTCCCTTTTTTGAGGGGAAACGCGAGAAACCGTTTTATTAAACTAAATCAAGTTCCACCAAAGCTGTGATACTTTGGGGAAAAGAGTCCATACAAATACGTTCAACATTAAACTCAACCTCCCACCTTGCTACTAGGTGAGCAACGGTATTTCCCGCTCTCCTAACATGACTACAATTAAAAGCTTCAAAACCATTACTTAATGAAATTACATCAGAAATCAGAGAAAACAAAGGAGCATAACCAACATCTCTGTGATGAATAGCCGAGATAACAGACAAAGCATCACCCTCCAACCACACCTTTTGGAACCCCAATCTACGAGCCAGCATAACCCCGAACCTTGCTGCTACAGCTTCGGCTGTTTTTGCTCAGGTGATGCCCCTAATAATTTATCAATGTGAATTTGAAGTCTTAAATCGAACACTTGAGAAAAGTGGAAAAAAAAGAGTTATAGGCATTGGATTATGCTTAGGAAATGATCTTCCAGATCCTTTTAAATTTTCTACATAGTTTATAATAATATGAATTATTCATCAATATAACCTCAGCTTCAAGAGACTACATATATATAAATATATAATTACTTATAAAAAATATAATACAATCTTTTTTTAGATGTAGGTTAATGTGTAAGAATACAACTGATGCAATGAAATGGTGTAGTAATGTTAATTATGGTGATTATAAAAATTTAAAGAGCTTTTTTTTAATATAAGATTGCTGAAAGGTAGGACACGCTATTATTAACATTAGCTTAATGAGTATTAATACGGTTTTTTCACCATATACCCCCGACAAATCAAAAAATTCACCATATACCCTCAATGTTTCAAATATTAACCATATACCCCTGAGTTTTCAAAAACGTTCACCAGATGCCCTTTTTCTAACTGCCGTTAACTCACCGTTAGCTTTATTTACCATTTTGCCATTATTAACCCTAAACCCTAACCCTAATCTAACCCTAACCCTAATATAACTCTAATTCTAACCCTAATCTAACCCCTAAACCACTCTCCCCTCCACCCCCTGACCCCTCACCCCCCCCTCCACCTCGAGCCGGCGCCCCCCACCCTCCCCTCCCCACCGCCGCAACACCCTCCCCCCTCCCTCCACCGCCGCACCCTCACCCCCATCCCTCCCCTCCCCCCCCTAGCCCAGTTCCCCTTGATTTCGCCGGAAAACCGCAGCCCAAAGAAACCCAAGGCCCCCATTTTCGCAATCTCTCTCTCCTCTGTTTTTCCCAAATCCCGCAAATCTCACTCAATTGCAAACAAAACTCGCTCAATCAAATTCGACAATCGAATACAAGTCATAATTTCACAAACTTCATTAAAATGAGTTCGTCAATCACAATTCAAATGAAAAACTGAACAAAAAGAAAAGTTTACAAATAAAATTGAAAAATATTGAAGAAAATATGGAGATTGCAGCGATTGAAGAAAAACTTGGAGATTATAGGAATGAAACTGCAGCGAAATTGAAGAAAAACTTGGAGATTGAATACTTGAGATTGAAGCAAAATCGAATCGGAGATTGAGATGAACAGTTCTGAAGAAATTCGCCTGAACATTGTCGATTATCAATTGAGATGAAAAGTTTTGGGAAGAGATTAAGAGTTTCGTGCAGAATGTTTTTCGTCGATTATCAATGTTCTTCGTCGTTGGCAGTGCGGGGGTTGGGGAAGATGAGAGGTTGCGGGGGAGGGAGAGGGGTGGGGGTAGTGGAATTTCGAAGGGGAGGGGTGGTGGCTGGGGATATCGACGGGGAGGGGGGGGGAGGGGGCGGGGGGAGGGGAGAGGAGAGGGAGGGGGTGGGCCTCGGGGTGGAGGGGATGGGGAGAGGTGGTGGGGCTGGGTGGGGTTAGGGTTTGGGGGAGGGGGGGTGGGTTAGGGTTTGGGTAGGGTTAAAATTAGGGTTAGTATTAGGATTAGAATTAGGGATTAGGGGTTAATGATGGCAATATTGTAAATAACATTAACGGCAACCTAACGGCAGTTAGAAAAAGGGCATCTGGTGAACGTTTTTGAAAACTCAGGGGTATATGGTGAATATTTGAAACATTGAGGGTATATGGTGAATTTTTTGATTTGTCGGGGGTATATGGTGAAAAAACCGGTATTAATATATACATTTGTATTTAATTGTCTTAAAAATAGAAAATTATCTTGTCTTTAAATATATTCTTTTTCCCATAAAAACCATTTTTTTTTATGCAAACCATAAAAACCAATATGAGATAGTAGAATAGTTGGTTAGTGCATTTGTATATCAAATGAGTGGTCATGGGTTCGAGTCTTATAATAGACATTTTTATTGTTTAACTAGTTTTTAGGCCCGGGCTACGCCCCGGGTAATTATATCTTTCATTTATTAATATTTTACTTTGAAATAATAACATCAAGTATCACTTGGTTTAGTGGTTAAGACATTAGTATATAATATATATGCTTGTAATCTCGGGATCGAATCTTAATTACATAATGCATTTTCTATTTATTTTTTTAGTGTATGTGGATATCATAGCATAAAATACTCCAAGCGAAGGTGCCACGTGGCATCATTCCTTGCTTAGGAACGCCTTTTAATATATTAGTATAAATAAATATTTCTCATTTAATTGTGTGGGGAAGGAGAACCAGTTTGGTTTCAGTTGTTTAGTAAACTTTGTAAGTGGGATCTTGGATCAATGCAAAAGGTCACATATTAGTAAGTTCTGACTTAAGAGCGAGCATAATATAGAGCTTCATCTACTACATGATTGGATTAATGTTATTTTTATTCATAAGATTGATGAACTTAGCTTGATCTATCAATAGCTGGTATGAGGAGGCATTGTGGGCTAAAGTTTAGTCGTTTGACATGTGCAACTTTGGTGGTGTTGAAGTTGGATTTTAGATGTATATTGTGTGTTCCAAATTCAGTGAAATTTCCATAACTAAAAATCCTCTTCCTCGACGGAGTTGCATTTCCAGATCCACAATGTACTACTGTAGAATATTATGGTCTTGATGAACTTTTGTCTGAGTGTCCCTTGCTTGTAAAATTGCTGATAAACGGGTGTCATTGGAGTGAAGGTCAATCAGATGATCTAGATTTTACAAATCCCATGCTTAGAAGCTTGACATTTCATTGTGGATTAGACACACCTCTTAACCAGCTTATTATTAATGGTTGTAAGATTTATATGGATATGTCGAGTTGTTCACTTCGACTATGCTGAATGCTTAGCTAACCGGTATGAGATCAGGAACCTGAATTCTGTTCTTGAGGCTTATTTAGACATCTTTTTTTAATGCTAATGTATTTGACGATCAGCAAGATCTTTGCGATTCTATTCTTGCTCTTATCACAGGGGTTTGTAATTGTCATACCTTGAACTTGTCTCGGCCCGCCAATGCTTGGAGGTATATTCATATTGTATATAAACTTGCAAATCTTGGTTGAGTAGCATTTGCATTACTTAAAATTAACTTTGATTGTTCACCTAGAAATTTATATTTTGATGTAGAATTAATTTTCAACAAATACTCAATAAAAAAGAAAACGAAAGTACGAGTTGAAGTTCGCTTTGGCCCTGTGCGACTAGGGGCATGATTATTCATGAACTCAAATAAATGGTTCATCCTTCTCTCTCCTCCACATCATTTTCACAAACCATTTCCAATTTCACTCTTAACCATGAACAAATAAAAAATGGTTCATCACACTCTCTCTCTACCATTTTTCCTACTCCAACACATTTATGAAGCTTTTTTTTAATTAGTAGCAAAACCAATTAAAAACCAAAATTATGTAAAGAAAGAAATGATACTATGAGGAGAAGTGAAACTGAAATTGTGAATAAAGTATAGCAAAATGCGTGTCTATTTAATTTATAGAGAATAGAAAATTATGAATTTTGGTACTTGCAATTTTTTTATTTGAATTTTTTTTTGTAACGTTACAAAAATTGTAACGTTAATATTGCCAGAACTAGCTGGATTGTGACAAGTGGCGTGCTGTCATGGGACTACTTCAGATTCTAACACGCATCAGAGAGAGAAAGTCCATGGCCCATCCTTTTCTGATGTCCAGCTGGTTCAAACGCATGTAGTTTACAAAACTTCCTCTACACTTGATAACACAACGCGGCGTTTTTTTAAAATTTGTTGATTTTTTTAAAAACCAGCAACACATGGCAACTTCTTTCTTCAACTACGAATGTTTGTTTTCCCGAACGCTCGTTCATCGATTCTTGCACAAACCATTTTTGGGTTCATGACTAACAAAAAGAAATGGTTCATGGGCCATGGCCATGAAATTTTTTTCGGTTCATGGTTAAGAGTGTTCTAATAATGAACCGGACCTTCAATACATTGCGCAAAATTTAAATAATATAGAAGTAATAAATCTTTAAAATTATTTGCATGCCTTTTTTCTTGGTTAACTAATTACTCAAAAGTAAAATTTTGATTTGATAGGAAGTTAAATTACATGTTTACTAAAAGAAAAAAATTAGAAGAGCCTATAATACTAAAAAAACATATAAACATAAGTTAACTACAATATGTTTAAGAAAAGATGGAGTGAATTAAAAACTGAAAAGTAAGATAAAGCTGGAGTGAGTACTGTACCATAGGGGTGTCAAAACAGGTTCTCAAACAGGTTATGGGTATACCCATGGTGAACCAGGTCAGACCCGGACAGGTCAGGATTCTGATTGTCAGTGCCCCAGGTCATGATTGGTCAGGTTTTGTTCAACTGGGTCGAACACATTTGAATCATTGGATTCCCGGGTGCCGGACAGGTCTGAGCGTTCCATTTACAAGTCGATCCATTCCCGGATATGATTGCCCGTTGACATTTTTTTTGCCGGGTTTGCGCAGGTCGTATTTAGGTTTTATGTACGGTTGGGTTAAGTCAAATGTACTCGGGTTGAATTAGTAATGACCTTAGTTCGATCATTGTGAAACATCGGGTCCATTCGCTATTGAACGTCAACTCAAATTCGGGTAACTCCTGATCGGGCCATCTTGATTTTGCTATGGATTTTGTAAACGAATCATATTAATAAAAGTATTAAGATTGACATATATATACATATGTGTGTGTGCGATAAATATATGGATGACAACGAAAAACCAATAAAAACACTATATTGATTACCGTGATGTTTAGTGTATTCTCTTAGTCAACTCTTATTTCGAATAATCAACTGCGTAAAACCACTCTAATGAGTAAAGGAGTAGAACGACTCTTCATATGTTTTAATATTATATATTATAACCAACGACAATAATAACGAGTAGACGATCAATTCCAAACTTTATATAAATGATTTATTATTATAAGCATTATGATTGATATATAAGTCCGGTAAGCCAAACAAGTCTTGGAGAAAATAGTTATGATGGTAATGAGAATAATAATACTAATAAACATAAAGCGACAATGATAATAGGTAAAAATACAAATAATAATAGTAATAGTAACATGGCTAACAATAGCAATAGTAATACAAATAAGAACGGGAATACTAACAATAACAATAACAATATAAATACTAATATGTTGAATCATTTTAATATAAGATTGATATCAAAATAATTATAAAACCAATCTAATACTCTATTGATTATAAATTAGTATAACGACTCTTAATATGTTATAATATTATAACAAATGACAATCATACATTCATATGTTTACAACGATGGTTCATAATAATAATAATAATAATAATAATAATAATAATAATAATAATAATAATAATAATAATAATAATAATAATAATAATAATAATAATAATAATAATAATAATAATAATAATAATAATAATAATAATAATAATAATAATAATAATAGTAACAATGCTAACAATAGCAATAATAATACAAACAAGAACAGGGAATATTAACAATAACAATAACAAGAACAATAACAATATAAATACTAATAGTAATAGTAGCAACAATGCTAATAATAACAATAACAATAACAAACATAACGTGGTATATATGTATTATGTTGTGACTATATATGATAAAGTATAAACAAACATTTCTATCAATATGTATGTTTAATCATTTTAGTATAATATTGGTATCAAAATAATTGTAAAACGAACCTAATACTCTATTGATTATAAATTAGTATAATGAATCTTGATATGTTATATATAATACTATAACAAATGACAATCATACATTCATAATTTCATATGTTTACAAATGACAATCATACAAGTTGTTATTATTAGATAAGATCAATATAATGAATGTATGAATGTAAGTCGATAGTTCAAGATAACAATACTCCATTTAAGTTCATCATCTTTTTTTTTTAGGGGAATTTAAGTTCATCATCTTTATGATAGATAATATAACAAACAATCACTATCAACTCAATGAAGTTCATATATATAAGTTATATCGTTACACTATAAGTTCACTAAATAGATATTATAAACAAACAATTACATAATTGAGTGATATTTGCATACGTAACACTATAAGAATACTAGCTTAAGAAGTAAATCACTATAGAGTTGTAGAGCTTTCCTTAATAGGAGATATTGAATAACATAGTTTATTATAACATATAGGGAGGTTTGTTAAATTACTATATCTTTTTGCATTTTAACAAGATCTTAATCGATTCAATCTTATTGCTTGTTCACAAGATCTTGATATGAAGCATATTGCTAATTTGTTATACTATAGTTCACGTAAATGACTATAAATCGAGTCAATGTAAGTAATACGAACGGATTAGTGTATAGATTAGTCAATGTAAGTGGGTAATCATTAGGATAATCGTCCTCGAGTGTAATGCGTTTCAAAAACAAAAAACATATACTTGAATTATTCAAATTACATATTATACTAAATGAATGTGTCAATGGTAGTTGATAGGCTAATCAAGATAACAATTCAATATTTGAGTTAATCGTCTTTATGAGAAAAGCATTTTGAAACAAAAAACATCTACTTGAACTATATGTCTTAACTTGTATATATATGTGACTATAAACAAACTATTTTATCGATGAGGCTTAACTATTTTAGTTCGATATAATAATATTGGAATCATTCTATTTTAATAATATCGAAAGCTCGTGAGCGAGCTCGAAAACTTCTTACTTAGGTAATATTTAAACAAATTATTGATGTCCCACATCGATTTCCAAAACAAACAACACCCTTATTTTCCCTTACTTATTGTTAGCTTTGTCTCACATTTTTGGTGAAGGCTATTTATAATTTGATAATACTCTATTTGACAATTTTATAGTCTCGCAAAAAACTTGTTAACCTTTTGTTTTCTAACAATAAACTTAAACACTATTAAATTATTATAATATGTAAATTTGTCCACTATCTAACAATAATGTAATAATCTATAGTATAACTTTGACAAATTTCCCCAAAAGAAAAGCTGGAACTCTTCCTTCAACCTTCGTCTAGTTGTCTACAGTACACTCCACTGGTGTGGA
Source organism: Beta corolliflora (assembly GCA_947648045.1). NCBI lineage: Eukaryota > Viridiplantae > Streptophyta > Magnoliopsida > Caryophyllales > Amaranthaceae > Beta > Beta corolliflora. The sequence goes on along the minus strand of CANSZD010003084.1, from coordinate 279,277 downwards.
ATGTCTCTTTTCCTCCATTGCTTCTTGCATCTTCTTGTCAAAGCTCTAACAACCCATTCCATTTTATTACTTGCATTAGGACAGATTTGTCCCGCAAATCATACGTTCTTTCTTGCAATTTTTATTAAAAGATATGTTTTTGAGTTCTTCGATTCTTATTGTGCTACTCGGCACTGACTTCAAGACTATAACTTCTTAAGATTGAAAATCCATCCTCACAAATCGATGCAAGAAATGTTCAATGGCAACAATAGCATCACAATTCCGAGTCTCCGACAACGATACCGATGAATATATTACAAAGACGAGATTCGAAACGGATGAAGCACGAGAAATCGATAACCGTCCGATCCTCTTATTTTTTTTAGAACAAAAAACGCAAACTTGAAGAATCAAACAAGATATCTTGTATTATCAAAGGCAAGATCAAGAATCACTAATTCAAAATTAAACCCATCTATATTTTCTCTCACCCAATTTTTTTTTTTCCTTGTTTCTTCTCCAACAAAATCTCAAAGAGCCAAGAACGAAAAATTTTCGGGGAGAGAAAAAACAAATTAAACCGACAAAGAACAAAAAGCTCCAAATTGAGGTAGTTGAGAAAGATGATTGTCTGTTTGTTAAAAAATAGAGAGGGACGAGGAAGCTGGAATTTTGTTGCAAATGGCAATGGAGGAGTAGGGACCGTAGGAGAGAGAGGGAGTGGAAAGAGTGAATCCTATTGAGGTAGAAAATGTTTGGTTTTGTCCAGGACTTTGCTTTTCAGCTTTCAAAAGTCCCACATCGAGTGTTTAGCAAGTGTAATGGGAATTCAGCTCTATAAAAATGGGTATACCCGAGGGCCGAGAAAGTTATGGATGTTGGGCTTAGCCAACCTTATGGGGCGATTCTTTAGCATCTAAACATATTGAGATTTAATCGATCTTTTGCTATAGCCCAAGGTTTAGGATTGCTGAGATTAAAATGGGCCGAAAAATTAATAAAGCCTAATTTATCCAAGTTCTAAATCAATTTTGAGCCGAGCCCTGGGTTTAATCCGGATGAGCTCGAACCGAGCCGAAATTTCTAAGCTCGACGAGCCTCAAGTTCGAGCCGAGCTAGACCTTAATAATCTTCGAGCCGAGCTAGACCTTATTCTTCGAGCCGAGCCGAGCCGAGCCTGAACATGTTCGGTCTCACTCCTAGTTATATATACATCAAATCAAAACAAGAGAGCAATGTACAAAAATAATTCAAAAATATATAAAAATAAAAATATAAACAAGTACATGATATTCAAAGTTTGACCCTTAAATTAAATGTAATTTAATTTTTTATTTAATTAATTATTAAAAGTAAGCAATTTTATAAATTAACATATTTATATGATTTTGTAGATATAAAAAAATAATTGAATTTTAGTAATATCTGGTTGAGTACGGTCGGGTTCGGGTTTGAATGCAGAGTGCATGCAGTCGGTCGGCATATAATCTTACCGGAGTCTTAGGTCGGGTGCAGGTAATCCCAAGTCGGGTTTCGGTCGGTCCGGGGCCGACCCTCACGAGGTCGAACCCGAGTTCAAGTCGAGGTCGAATCGGGTTGACCCGTCGGTCGAATCTGTTTCTGACACCCCTACTGTACCACATAGTTGAGGCAGGAAGGCTTTTGCATACAACTATATAAGTCACGTTAACGAGTTACATTCTTTCAGCAATGAGAATTTTACTTGCCTCTTATTTTCTAGAGAGGAAATGAACCAGGGCCTTGTATTGATAGTTTGAGACTTAAAATTGAGTAATATTACATTAAATTGGTGTCTCATTTTCTCAATTTTGCATTCACGATGAAGGCAATTACATTAGATCATTTGGACTGAAAATTTCTCTTTACATGCAAATTGACCCATCATCGAGTATAATAGGATTCGAATAACCGTTGCACGCACAACAAATCAAGGTTATGAGGCTCTTATTTCTTGGGGGCCCTGTGCAATCCGTAGATGGTGCACACGTCCGTATGGTGAGGAAGGTGCGCACGATGAACATCAAGCACTAGGTTATGAACATAAAGATCAATACCAATGAACATATATTAATAGAGATATACCAATGACCATATACTAACAAGCCAAATGTACATAAATAACAAGTCAAATGAACACATGTACATGGCTAACAAGCCAAATGAACATATGTACATCTCTGTTAGTATATATTCATTGGTATTAGTCTTTATGTTCATAACCTAGTGCTTGATGTTCATCGTGCGCACCTTCCTCACCATACGGACGTGTGCACCTACTAATTTGCAGGCCCTGTGCGGTCGAGCACCTCGCACCCCTGTCGCTCAGTGATGTGTACATCATCATTCATGTGATAGCTGCCGGTATCTAATGATGTTTGAAACATTGTTGTAATTTTAGATTTGAGGGCTAGTGTTCCCTTCAGCTCTTCATTTTTATGGATTATCTACTTTCAGGAATCATTAGGAATCATCTTCATGTCTTCTCTTGCAAAGGCAAGGATATGACATTTCAACTAACATCCTAAACATTAGCATAAGGAAGAGTAGATAATTGATTATACTCTTTGCCAAACATGTGTCAATGCTCTCCAATAAGCAAAGCAACCCAGACGTAAACTTAGTTTTACAACTAACAAGAAAAAAGAGTTCAGTCGGGGGAAAAAAGTGCAGAATACTGTCATCAGAGAGACAGAGAGTATAACTTAGCCTAACAAGTGAGAGAACCATGTTTTACTATTCTCATTAGATGCAGAAAACTTTACAACTCTGTATCAAGTAACTGAAAAAGAGGAAATTAACAGTTGGGTAAGAGAGAAAGAGAAACAGGAATACAAAAAAGAAAGAAACTCAAATTAAAGCTGCTGATGATTAAACTTACAGGAGCTTTTATCTCAAGTATTATTGACCAGTACGTATGTGTATGCCAATGGCAATAGTCAAGATAACGAGGATACAAAAATAAATAACAGCATGGATCAAAATAGAGATCCCACTGGTGTACATATTTCCAAACTCCACTATCCTTGTTCTTGCAGGCAGTTGAAAAAGAAGCCCTGGCGACAACAGTATAAACAACGCGACTGCCACCACTACCGGACCCCAATCTACCATCATCTTTATCTCTGCTATAAAATGTTTAAATTGGAGAAGCACTTGTCGCTCTCTGAGTTTTCAGAAAGTGCAAGGAGAAGTAAAGAATATCGCGGGAATAAGTAGAGCAGATGAGGGGGATTTTCTTGGTGAAGAAGGATCAGAGTGAAAGGAAGGAAGACAAGCTTACGAAGAAAAAGAGAGGCAAAGAAGAGTGTGGGGTTAATTAGAAAGTTAAGGAGGGAAGGGATCAGGAAAGGTATAGATGTTTTAAAACACTTAGTGGGTTTGCTTTACTGGGATCAAGCAACTGCTTTTTCAATTTACGCTTCACAAATATACTTAACATATTATGGTCTTATTGTCTGTGTTCTCTTTTCTTTTTGGGTGCTTTGCTTTGCTTTAGTTTTTCATCGACGAAAAAAGCAGCATGCAATGTGTAAAGTTATGGAGTCTAGACTTGGAAGATGTGGGCGAAGCTTTTCTCTTTTTCTTTTGATTTTTTTTTCTGTTTTCTTAGTTGGGTACTTGGCTGAATAATGAAAAGCTATTTTGTCTCAGAAGATTAATAAAGCTATATATGATTAGATACAGCAAAGATCCTTTCACATTTTATGTGCTATTTATGAGAATTGAGAATAGAAACATACATACTTAGTGAAAGGTGGGAAAATATAATAATCTCGAGGGGAAAACACAAAAATGGGACCTAAGAAAGGTCATAATTTATTTCATGTACGTTCTTCATTGTTAAGCATGGCAGTAGGTTGGACCAGTTCAACCTACCGTGTCGTCAGCCATCCCAAGGGCTATGTTGTGCTAGCCACGATATACATCTTAAGTAATTTCCCTTTTATTAATACTTTCATTGGAGCCGTCCTATAAGTAATATGTTCTTGCTCATACGAGTTAGGGACTCATGCAAGCTCAATGCCACCTTTAAAACACGGTGTTTTCTACGAGAAAGGCTAGATATCTAAATCTACAAGTAACGACAATAATGTTACATGAGCTTGAAAAAGTAGGGAAGGTCATTGAACAATTTACGTGGCATTAAAAATATAATTTCGACATGACCTTTTTTCTTTTACTACCATATGAAAGTAACAACCTTTTGTTTGTCCTTCGTGTCTAAGGGATACAAATTACAACTTCAAACACATGACCACTATTTTAGGTGTAAATGAAACTAGAGGAAGCCCCCAAAAAAGGAACATACTCATATATCCATCCCGTAGATAGTGATCTCATTTACTTCCATGCATGTGCACTAGATAATTTACCTTTGAATTTGAGTACTTCATTCGTTTCATAGCAAGCGGATAACATCTCGCACACATGATACGAGGGGTATAAGAGAGGAAATCCATGTCAAGCAAACAATAAGTTGAGCATGGCTTTTACATTAATCCACCACATGTCCAATAATCACAATATAAATGTTCATAAATAAAAGTTACATGAACACTAAACATATAAAAATGAAAATTTCAGCAACTTATTGTGAATATAAAAACTTAGAAGTAGAAAGTCTGCTTTCTTCTCAACCAATAACGACCCGAGCATGAGAAAAATAATGGAAATCAAATGGAAAAAAAGAAGGAAAACACACCAGTCCTCCCAGTAACAGAAAGAAAAGTATGACGATGCTCTAGATTAGGACCTAACTGTATTTCTCAGAAACGCTAACTTCAGACAAAAGGCAAAATCTGAACGTTTAAACCTTCACATGAGGTCATCCACCCATCAAGGAAGCATAGAATCAATCCAAGTCCTAATCAAGTTCCCACGATTTCGACCTCGTGATGTTTCCTTCCACAATTGGGTCACCTCCTCTTTTGTCTGAACACTAAGCTGTACTTGTCTCTCTATCTCACTAGTTACTATCTCCTAACCCAGAAATCATCCTGTATATAAAGCAGGCCCTGTTTATCTCCAAAGTACCACACCAATCACCATCAATAATACATCACTAGAAACTATCACAGAAAAGCAGGACAAACAGCGAGCCAGACAGAGACACAAAGGGAAATGGCGGATTGGGGACCGGTAGTGATGGCGTTGGTTCTGTTTATTCTGTTGACACCAGGACTGCTGTTTCAGCTACCTGGAAAAAACAGAGTGGTGGAGTTTGGAAACCTGCAGACCAGCGGAATGTCGATACTAGTCCACACAGTCATCTATTTTTGCCTCATTACCATTTTCCTAATCGCCGTTGGCGTCCATATTTACACCAACTAATTCTGGCTCCTCTGCTGAGAATCTCATGTTCTGCCGGCTCCTATTTTGATTTGTTTTCATTGGTTTATTGGTCTATTAACATCCATTGTTTTAAAGGAGTTTGATGACACTCCTAAATCCTAAAATGTAATCTACCAATTTGATAATATGAACTTTTCTCTTCTACTTCTGAGCAGCGCTACCAATTATAATCTCATAGTTGCTGGAAAGCATAAATTATACAGCTATTATTGCTCAACGCCACACCCCACTCCTAAGAATGTAAGAGCCAGTTAATCACAATTGTACCAGTACAAAAATTATTTTGCGCTCTCTGTAGATGGATGCAAAATCCATCAGACCCAAATCAAAATCTAGCTATTACATAAAGTTTGTGTTAACAAATAGCATCCAAGCAAATGCATTAGCATATGTTATGCAACCATGTTACTATAGCAGCCTAAGTATGTGAATCAAACATTAGTGTAGCAATGGAGGCATAATTATTCTAGAATGGATTAGAAACTCAACTACTTCATCCTCTTTTGTTAGAGTAACACCACCTTCACCCGAAATAAAATGATCGGATCTGGCCTACCGTACAACTCCAATGGGTTGTTAGTTTGGAAACAATGGAGGCTTGGGATTGGGAAAGGAGAGATGGAACTTCTAAATTCTACATACCAAACCAGGTAATAACAATACTACAGTAAATTTACAATCACCAACTCTCGCTTCTCATCTCACCATGCATTCCTTCATACCAAAACCCTCATAAGGTTTAGGTGACAACAAAAGGCAATAATGATCATTTTTCACCCTTAATGGATATGATACAGAAATTTTTTGATGTGAAATTAGGTCATAAAAGAAGTGTTACTATCGTAATCACCTTGTGTGGTAGCTATTTAGTATTTGCAAACACCGTTGTGACATAGTTTGCAATAATTTGTATAAACTTCTCACATTCCAAAGAAGTTTACACACTTTCCTTTTTGACTTCTGCCAATATGTTAACACATTTTTAATTTAAAAATAAGAAGACTATTACCTTTTTGCTCTTCAATATACAATTACCGACTATCTCCAATCACATCCACTTTCTCTCTCCTCTAAAAAGTAACTCACTATCTTTGATCACATTTACTATTTCTTTCTCGTTTCAAGAAACAATGCCCAAGACTCTAATCACATCTACTTTTTCTACTTAACTTTATAAAAAAAAAGGCCCACACGCCACCACTTCACTCTTCTAAAGCCATTGAGGTGTGAAAACCTTTGCTCAACAGAGGGAGTATTAGAATTTAGATGTATTCCAAACTTATGGCGATTTCATCACGAAGATTCCAAAATCAGGGTCTTAAGTAAGAAGGACACAAAAAACTCAGCAGAAAATATCTTTACAGGCATTGCACTAAAGTTGAAGAGGTCAAACCGCAACAACTTTACACACAAAAGTAATCAAGTCAAATCCTTAGAGAGGAAAACACACAATACACAAAGATAAAATAAAAGGCTGAATTTGCTGAAGTTGAACCCATGTAATTCCATTGACCAATATATCTATGTATCATTTATTTCTCCAAAAAATGGAACCACCAAACTACTGGTTCCTGAGAAATATAAACTTAAAAAGCAAATGGCACTTTGGGGAGTATCGCTGGTCGTGGTGGTGGTGGCATTTGTATTAAGCATAATATTATCACCTGGACCAGAGTTGCAGCTACCCGGTAAGAGGGATTGGTAGAATTCATCAACAAGAAGAACAACTTTATCTTATGTTGGTTCTATCTCTCGCTCTTATCATCATTTTATCATTGTAGTCCACCATGACCAGTACACCTAACATCTATGATATTTACTGTTCTATTCTAATATGTATATGTTTTGATTCATATGCAGACCCCTTCCCCATCTGTCTGATTATCTGCTGCTGGCCTTGGAGCTAAATTCATTCAGGATATATATGTTGATTCATATGCAGACCCCTTCCTCATCTGTCTGATCATCTGGTGCTAGCTGGTAAGAGGAATCGGTGGAGTTCTTCAACAAGAACGACTTTATCTTATGTTGGTTCTGTCTCTCGCTCTTATCATCGTTTTATCATTGTAATTTGTAGTCCACCGTGACCAGTACACCTAACATCTATGATATTTACTGTTCTATTGTAATATGTATATGTTGATTCATATGCAGACCCCTTCCCCATCTGTCTGATCATCTGCTGCTGGCCTTGGAGCTAAATTCATTCAGGAGAGTTGAGTATCAAATAGTAACAGCAGAGGAGCCAGTTTTATATGAAATTGGGGTTAGTAAGCTAGTTGCCTTAAAATAAGGATGAAGTGGAACTGTACACAGTGTAAATAAAAATAGATCAATTATCATGTGATCACTCCCTTAGATCTGGTAATACAAAGGTTAAGTAGATGAGGGAAGAAAAGAGATACCAGGGATCTTGTTCGCGAAGGTAAGGGCAAGTTAAATGGTGGCTTGCCCGTTGTTTGTGGTGGTCGCTGCTCTGCTAGTATTTTTCAGCCTGCATCTTCTGGGCCTTTCATTAATTGTTCCACCTTTTGCCATTTTTCTAGTTTATTGAGTTAGTGGAATAGGTGGTAAACTTTAAATGTCACGTGGACTTCGAATCTAATCCCATACTGATCTTATCCATTTCTTCTTCTTTTTTAAGGAAAAACAAGGAGAATGAAACTGCATCCTGGATAATGAATACATAAAGTTGCGTAGATTTAGAATGAACTAGGGATCCTGTATCCCACATGGTGCCTCTCATCCCAAATAGCTCAAATCTTACCCCCTCACCTGTTTATTACATAATTATCTGAGTACTAGCAAACCAAGTAACTACCAAAACAAACCCCCCAACGAACCGCAAATCATCCAACTAGTAAATTCCTTGCCCATGCCACATACAAAACATACCATGAATTAGATAACACTGATACGAAGTCATGATAAACTAAAAGAGTCCTACAGCATAGAAGTCCTCTGATTTTATGAGGATAACAGATAAACAGCATTCATAACAATATTTTTGAGAAGTCTCTACTGTGTCTTGTAAACTTAATATCAATCAGATACCTTCTGCTACTTGTGTTGTATTTATGTTTTACTTGTAAGCCTCCTTTGGGCAGAGTCGTTTGTTTCGTAAGAATGGTTACCAAGATATGCTGTATACAGGACTGAAAGGTTTCCTGACGAATCTAAATCTAGAAGTTACTAGTTTCCATTTTTGGAAAACCCTTTGTGCATATCAGAATTTATGGTTCAAAAGGAGAGCCACAACCTTAAGCTGGCTAACAACACCCAGGCTAAAATAAAATAAAAGGACCACAAGCAAACGAAGGAAGCCCAAGGAACAGACTTATGGGCAGTCAGTACGATATCCTAATCAGTGGTAACTGGTAAGAGACACATAGTAGTACTCTATGAACAAAGTAGGACGTCGAGAACCCACTCTATACAGGAACTTCCAGGCCTAGGTTTACAGTAAATAGTTTTAGCTATTAACCAACAGTATAGATTTTTAGCTGATGGAGGAATCGGTACAGCACTCCTCCCATCTCCAGTTCAGCACGAGATATGCAATCAAGATTGACATCAAATTTATTTCATTGTGTCCCCCAACCATACTTTCTATTCTTAAGAAAGCTACACAGATCCGCTTCTGCATATGAGAAAACTTTCTGCAGGTTTACCACACTAAATGTTACTAAGCTCAGGCTATTTCTTTAACTTATTTTCGCTGAGCGATTTACGTCCTAAACATGGTTTTCCTGTGAAGATAAAAGTTTCAATTTTACCTTTGGAGAACCACTTCATGCATTACAGATTAAATGGCTAACAAAGGCTTTACCCAGGCTTTGCTGATGGCAAAACAATAATGCTTAAACACTTCTCATGTGGGCCTGCACCAAACAGAGGAGGCAGAAACAATAGAGATCAATGGTACGTCCTAATCAGCAGAAATACGAGATCTCATCTCTCTGTACTCTACGGATAAAAGTAAACATGCAAACGTTTGTGATAGGAGCTCACAATTCTAGAGATGCACAAAAAACTTTTGACTTGAAAATTTAGAACCCACTTCTGCTTTCAGAACAAAAAGGCTACCACCACTCGAAGGGGGGGGGGGGTTAACAAAAAAACTGCATTACTTGCAGAGTAGCAGGCTAAGCTTCATTCTAAATGGTCTAGGCACACAACACAGATGCAAGGTATTTAGAAAAGTTCACTCTGTCTAAAAGATCTTCAAGACTTCAACTGACTGAGTACTCATAAGTGATTTCCTTGCACAGACTTCTATCCCAGAGGAAGTGAGACAGAGGTAATGATGATGTTGATGACACAAGAAGTCTCAGGCTCTCAGCACAGTCAGCAGGAAAGAAGCTAAAGAGAAGTCTAAATGACAACATTGTCAGAAGACTCAGAACAGACCCTGGCTCCAGACCAGAAAAGGAAACATAAGTATTTTTTGATCTGACCTCTGATCTAGAAGGACCATTCAGCAAAATTATCCAGAATCTACCAATCATCCCAAATCCAGAATAAATTGAACAGGAAAGCTGAAGCAATAGCCAAGATATTACTGCCAGCATTAAACAGAACATAAAAAGTTGGCTTGCACAATTGTTTTTGACATGCTACATAACTGAATGAGCAATTATCGCATATACTCAGCAAGAATATGAGAATCCAGAAGCCGTTCATAAAATTTATTAAGGAGAAAAACAATCTTACAACACTAATATGTGGAAAATACAGCAATCGTAATTCAGCAACCCAAAATTCTCTCTACAGTTGACAAGCCATGTAATCCTCAATTCCTCATAAGCGCTTCCAAGCTGAAAATAATGCAATCCAAAATACCATCAACGAATGCACTATCGTTATCCAAAATTTCATATATAATAAAGTAACAACAATTGAGTTCATAAAGAACAAACTAGAAATTGACAAGCTCGACCTATATATGTTTCACCCCTTCAAAAATCGTCATAAATTTAGAACCCAAATCTCACTTCTCTAATTGATTTCAAACCTACACAAACTTGCATAAATGCATTAGCAGTTGCAGTTCCTCTATTTTTTCCCTTTCTTATATTAGCAGTTGCAGTTCCATGAGATCAAAAAAAATCAGCTTATTTTACACATTAATAAGGAAAAGTACTATCAGAAAGACACCCTGATTACTTATATTACTCAAACTCAAAAATGACACTAACCATAGAGGCAAGAGGAGAGGAGAGGGGAGAGGAAAAAAGTAACTTTTTCCTAGCTTACTTGACCATTTTAAACTCTTTAACTTCATTGCCTCAAGATAAAGATGCCATCTTCCTAAATCTTAACTGCAACCAAATAGCTAAATAGACCAAAAAGTACATAAGAGATCAAAATTCACACCAACCTCACTGATATATACTTCTTCCTAAGTTTACTTTAAGTTGTTTTATTTTGACTTTTGTGCTATTCATTTTCACTTCACTTTAACCACCGTCTTCTATTTACACATAATGAAAAGCATAGTTATGTTAGATCTCGTTAGATTTTTCTCAATATATAAAACAATTACACGATTAAAGATATTACATGTCAAAGTTGCGCCTTGTCAAACATGCCAAGTCAAATTAACAACTAAAAGAAAACCCTTTTATAAATAATAATCACTACATTTCCCTATGAAAGAAGTTAGACATGAATCACCACATGTATCTTTTCAAGTAATTTAGTACTTTTTCACCTGGTATTCACTCGTCTCTGCTAAATTAGTGCAACATCACAGTTACTAAAAGAAAACCCAGATTTACAAAATAAACCAAAAAAAAAAACCTTACATTGAAGAGAAAAAGAATTCTAACCAGGAACATCTTGAGGAAATAAAGCCCAGGTAAGAAAAGATTGTCCAAAATCAGACAAACTCGAAAGAAATCCAGCAAAATAGAAGATCAAAACCAATCCAATTATCCAGGGCATCAATATAAATCCAATCAAAAACGTCACAGATCCAAATATCATCAATGTCAGCGAAATCCCCAAAAATAAGCAAGCAAACGACGCCGGAGACATCTGCGTTGTATAATACGGCGTCGTATCACGGCGAATTGATGAGGAGGATGATGGAATTTCCGGCGAAAATCTCGCCGGAAAACGGCGAGTTACCGGTGTAGGCCACCGGAGAATGTGAATTATCATCGAAAATAGATCGTATAAAACCCTAATTTGTGGATCATTTTCGTTTCTCAACATTTTTTGAATTTTCAATCGGGATGATTTAAACCGATTATCTGATTTGCTGATTTTAGAGTGATGAGTTTGTTTGGGTTTCAGAATGATGGCGGCAAAAGGATAAGGATTATGATTTGATTATTATTTGTAACTTTTGTTACGAAGTGAAAAATAGGCAAAGAGTATTTTCAGTTTTTAACCGTTAAAGATAACAGTGTCAGTATGCTTCAGAACAATGAATGTAGAACTTCTGACCTGCTTCGTTCGGATTAAATTATACAAATGTATTTTAAAATTTGGGATTATTATTCTGGAGTAATTGAGAGATGATATTATCTCAATGAAGCACCATATCCCTAATTTCAGCGCAAATTAGATGGTAGTCCGAATTCTCCTTTGGGGTGATCTGACGTCGTTCTCGCGATGAGCAAATTCAGGCTTCGCCGATAAGCAATGAGTGAAAGTGGAACAAAAGAAGAAACGGCACACGAGGCTCAATGAGCATATGAGCAGCAATGAGGCAATGAGCATCGAGAAAAAGATGAGCATAAGAGGAAATATTTGGTGAGCTAAGCGCGGGAGAGAAAGCAAGGAAATGGAAAAGAAAAAGAAATTTAAAAAAAAAGAGTCAAAAAAAAAAAAAAGGTCAAAAAGGGGGAACGGGGGTCGCGGGATTGATTTTTGTTGGAGGGCGGTTGATGTTCTTTGGTTTTGTGGTCATAATGTTCATTGGAGAACAGTTGATGTTCATTGGTTTCGCGCGTTTTATGTTTTTTTGGCTGCGTTTTGCTCTGTGATGGTAGACACGAGTCCACCATCTACCCATTGTAATTTCAGGGTTCGAATTCTCATTGCAACATTGCGAATTTCTTTTAAAATTTGGGGTGACTGGTGATGATGGGTAATTGGGCCTATTGTCTTCTAAGATGCAAAGTGTGCACATGAGTATATAGAGGAGTAGAGGGCGGCGTGAACGAATTAAAACGCAGTCACATAAGAACAAAACATGCGGGTGAATATAAGACTGGCACACAAATGAATATCAAGTTCAACCAAATGAATATAGAGCCAAATTAAAAGAACGTCTTTGAATTTGAATAATGAGACCCAAATTTAATGTTCGTCTACTTCTTCCAAATTATGTTCATTTCATAACAATAAAGAATGTTATGTTCAACCAATAAAAAAGAACATTTTGAATTTTGAGTAATGGCACCAAATTTAACACTATTTTTTTAATTTTTTAAAATATTCATAAAACAACGTTATGTTCATCCAATATATAGTATTACGTTCAACCAAAAAGAAACATAAAAAAAGCATTTTGAATTTTTGAATGATGAGACCTAAATTCAATGTTCTTTTACCTTCTTCAAAATATTCATTTTAGAACAAACTTTTTTTAAAATTAATGTTCATTTAATTGAATTAATTTTTGTTTTGAACTACCATATTCATTTAAATAAAATCCATTGAAATTACAGAATGTTAGTTTTTAATTATGAACACCTTCCTCTTTAGGGACATATCTCGTGTATACCTTCTAATTTGCAATATGCTTTTTTTAGTGTTTAGAGAGCGCGAGGCGGGGATGAGAATCGATCCCATGATCTCCATCCTGAAACCGGGAGGGGAGCTCTAACCAACTGAGCTATCCCTCACTCTCCTAATTTGCAATATGCTACCGTACCCTTTTTATTGATCCAAGGTCATATCACAGACAACCTTGGTATTAACACGGCACATTAGTCATATAAGTAATTTAAGTAAAAACAAAATCAGCTTTATTTTTAAAGTGATTCTTAATTCTATTGCTGCCACAATGAAATATCAAGCAATTAATGGTACGATTCTGATTCTTTTGGACTTGGAAGACATGTAATCTAGAAGATTAAGAAAAATCTTGCCCCAAAGGAGACAACTATACATAGATTTTGCCTGTAATCAACATCATTCCTAATCATTGTGGTAAATTAGCTTAAAGGTTAAGATCAATTCATTATTTTTCCACTTACAAAAGGCATTTACCTTTCAGCACTGTTCTGAGAGCAATGCTGGAATATTTAAAAGTTCTTTAAGAAAGAAGTTAGCAAGAAATAATTAATCTTAAGTGGAGTATGTATATAGTTGCTTGTTTGATTAAGCATATGTTTGTCCAATTGGACCAACCTTTAATCAAAAGTACAAAGAATAAAGAAGCCTTCATCTTTGTAGGATGATTCATCTAAATCCGATATAGTAGTACAGAAAATGCAGCACTAGTCCCCTGTGTGTGTATCAAAATCACATATATCTTACTATGAGACTAGGATTCAGCAAATCTCCTACGTTTTTAAAGAACTGCATAGGAATAATCCTCCCTTATCCGAAGTTTTGATTAGTTAATAACAGAATTAAGAATATGATCATGGACCAGAAATAGATGTACAATGAAAACAGATCTGAATAGATTATGGATGAAAGTATGATTAGTTTTTTAAGATTCTTTTCTTAACAAAATTAGTCCGTATGCCAAGGTGGAGAGGAATATATGTGAAATGAAGTTGTAAGGAAAATACATATATATGTGGCCTTGCTACAACTTTTACCGTAAGCATGGTACATTTAAAGTTATTTTATTGCTCGTGTTCCTTTGGAGGACTCCAAATGAGCGGAATTTGCACAATGAGGAGAGCTCCCAAATGTGCAAATAATAGCCTTAATTGGCTGTGCACTCTGGCTTTGCACCTTCAATATCACAATATGCATATCCTCTTCAGTTCTAAAAAGGTAGTAAATGTTGGGTTTTAGTAAATATTCAAAACATTCTACATATCATGATGCTTGACAGTGGATTTGATTGGACTTTAAAGCATGATGTTAGGTGATGTTCTGTTTAGTGCCAAAATCAAAGAGTATTATTGATTTAGAAGCAGGAAAAATCTTTCTTAGATTGGTTCTTCCTTGTGTTGCTGCAAAAATGATGTATCAAATGATAAATTCCGCTAATATCTTTTCTTAATGATGTGATTGTGCTTCTAGTCTGTTCTTTTGGGTTTGGAGTTAGCTAGAAGATTAAGTAATATCATGTCTCACAAAAGAAACATTATATTGTCCTGTTTCCTGTAGTAATCAACATCATGCCATAGAAAAAGTCAAAAAGGCCTAATCTTTTTGGTAAATTTCTTTTCATGATTAAGATAACTCAGTTAATTAAGGCTTAATCTTTAATATAATACTGTTCTTACAGCAATGCTGGACTCTGGAAGCTAAAAATACAAAGAATAGAATTCGTACATCCTCATAGGATTCATCTTAATCTGATAAACTTATATGTATATACAAATGTCCAACATCAGACCACTATATATATAAAACAAGTTTCCTTGGCAACAATATACTACTTATATACTCCATTCAGTAGAAAGGCAAGTATACAACAGAGCGTCTAATCTTCAACTCAAAAAAATTGTGTAGCTTGAATTTACTTCCTAGCTTCATGAAGGTCAAGCTGATGCCATCCTTGTACCGAGCTACAAAATCTTCATCTAATACTTCGGTTAGTTACCTCATTAACCAAGACCAAAAACCTTTATCAGTCCCAACAATTTCATATGTTGTCCCTGACACTAAAATTGATTCTGTCAATCATATGGACAGCTATCTGGGTGCTGTTGCTGATGAAACAGTTAACATGAAGGCCTCAAATTATATATCTTCTGTAAAAGCACGCTTTAGGCACGAACTCAGTTGCTCCGAACATTGATATCTTGTATTGTGTAGGAGTCATCATGCTACCTTGTATAAAAGCTGAGATTATGGTAATTACTCGTTGTCTATGATAATTCTTGCATGCCATACCATGGATATAGATGCTTAAAACAGGCAATTACAGAGGAAGGCAAATACATATACATGAATATATATATAAGTTCTTTTCTGTTGCACAAATTAATCCTTGCTTGTAATTAGCATTGATAACTAGACATCCCAGTATAAGCTATAATTTCTAGCCTATGTTGTACAATAACTCCATCCAACGAAACAGCGCCTTTTCGACGATTGATCCCATTACAGTCTTGAGCTACTTTAAATTGAAAATTAAAATTTCATCAGAATTCTCTATCAGGAACAGGCTTGTTATTTCCCGAAATTGAGATTCTTTTTTGGTTCCATATGTGCGTTTGTTTACTATTATAAGGTGGATTATACACCCACGAAGCACAATCTGTTTGTTCTTTGCAGCATCTGGTTCTATACTTCAATTATTGCTACTCCCCCAGGCCCCAAAGGTTAATAAGTAACTTGTGAGGCAGTCCAAAAGTATCAGTGAGGCCATAAATTGAAATTGTTTTCAAGCATATTCTGTCTTACAAATTTCTTTTCGAATCAACTTTGTCCTTTTGGTCATATAAGTGTGAAAGTATGATGGATAACAAATGAAAACATACTACAATCCTGAAATACAATAGATGGAGCATCATTAAATTTCTTATCTTGTGCATTATTATTCTGGAAATTCTTCTGTACTCAGCTTTCTGAAAGTATTCTGCAGCCTTAAGCAACTAAAAGTGATATACCATGATGATATTTATGAGACTCCTATAAATCTTACCTAAATATCCTTTTCTATATCAAGGCTCTTTTAGATTAAAGATCATGTGCCTGAACAATATGAATCATTTTGATCCACTTGTAAGTTGTTCTTTATTCTTTGTGTTGACGGAGAAGAATAATTGGGTCAATGGACAGATGTGACATATATTGGACCGGGTTAATATAGGGTCATCTAAAATATACAGTATAAAATAAAAGATATCGTGTAAAGGAATTTGTGTATGGTTAAGTTTTTACTTATGATCCTTTCTCGATCTCTCTCGTATCACCTATCTCCTTACTCCTCTATTGCCACACCACTCATCAACGTGCATACATGGCCTGGCTCAGTCTAGTCCATTGATAAGGTGACACACTAATGACCTTACCATCCATTAACTAAGTCTACTTGTGATCAAGTAGATATTTGAAGAGCATTAGATGCTTAACCACCCACAAGAAATACACAAGATCAGAATGAAATAATATATATACAAGAGCATCTAGATGAATGAAGTTTATATGACTTCCAAGGTAAAAAAAATTCTTATTTTCAAAGAGTCCACTAAACATTCTTCAGTGCCTAGTTAATTAAAAGTCTATCTGAATAAAGTCAACTTACTCTAAAGGATGCCAAATTTATAATTGTGATATCCTTAAAATTCGTATCACTGAGTGATTTTTGGGAATCTTGGGGGTCCTATGAGGGAGCATTTTGAAGGCTGTGGGACTTATAGAGGGGCATTTTTGGTTCAATTGATGGTATGACATGCTACTTTTTGTATATCACAGTTATGAAGTTAAACTCCCTTGACCATTTAGCTAATATGTCATACAAAAAAAAAAAGGTTCCTTGACCCTTGTAAATAGCATATGGTCCCTTCCAAAATATACCAATGTCACCAAATCTTACAAATTGGAAATAAAAAAATATTCCTTCCATGTCAGATCATGCCATGAATCATAGAACCTAAGGCCACTATCTTGGGAAGATGCCTCTTTATGTTCACAGTTTGAAAGAATCCTACTCTTCCCCTACATTAGTCAGCTTGGAAATGGAGAATAGGTTGTTCTAGCCACTAAACATATGCTTTTTTTATGGTGAAATACAAGGGATCCACCGTCGACAACAGTGACTATTCTCCTCACCCTGGTGCTCCACTTAAGGGTAAAGAGTTGGACAAGGATCTCGTACCATTCTCAAAGATTGGAAATCGAAACCCCAACCAGTTACTAGGGAAGATGAGCAACTATTACGCCAAGACCAACTTGCATTGGTTATTTGGTTCACTAAACATATTCTAATGGCATTTACAAATAGATGTTCTTCAAAAGAATCTCGTCTTATGTATCTTCTTTGGTCCCTACTATAAACATTGTTAATTTTGTATCATCAAAAAGGAATAGATTATCTGTATTATTGTTCCTGATTAACTGTTATCTGTACTGTTCCTGATTTACTGAACCTACAAAGTTGGATAACATTGGGATTTTATGCCTTATATCCCAGAATTTATTAGCACGCGTGTTAAAAACTACAGGATAATGCTACTAAAAATCATGCAATCTATGATATGATTCCATTCCCCTGTCCAAAATGTATAATGATAATGATTCAAAATAAACAGTCAAGTAGCTAGGCGAAAAAGACTAGATTATGGATGAACATAAACTCAGGTTGGCCCATAATATCTACCTGACAGCTAATAAATGTCCACTTTTCACTTGTGTTTATCTGAAATTATAGATTTGTACACGCATATCTCTCATGACTCAGTCATTTAGAAGTAATTAATAAGTTAATTAGACACCTGATTCGGTTAAATCTTAATCTTCCACTTTTGTACGATACGCGTTCAAGATTCTCCAAATTGTTTAAACAATAAAGTTCCTGAAAACAGGTAGATCAATTTTTGATTAAGTAATGAACTTTTAGCCACCCTGATGATTAACCAATTCCCTAGTGAATCCATCAATTTCATACTTATGAAGGAATATATTTCATTTTTATCTTCAAACAACTTTATAGTCCACTAAAAGATGCACTCAAAAAACCACTACTTAAAGAGCTTCTTATTAGTGAGGAAATAAACCAACAGAAAACACACAAGTATTACTTTCTTTCATACACAACAAAGTTAGCAGAGCAGAGATGGGTGTGGTGAGAAAATCCTACTTCAGATCAACGGAACCTTCATCGAAGGTCGAATACGTGAGGCCAAATCAGACGTTTCCTACTGCAGCTTTGATCGACTATGTTGTCAACAGAGATGCAAAACCTCTAGTGACGGGCAGAGTTTCGTTTATCACAGGAGACAGTTTTAAACTTAATTCGATTGAAGACTCAGGTAACTACTTAGGAGCACCAGCCGATGATTTTGTCGATCTTAAGGCTACTAATTACATTCTCCAAAGGAGACTCAGCCTTCAATATGATTCTGATTAATATTAATAATGGAGCTCTTAATATGTAGCTTGAAAGTTGTCCTAATTTTCTTCTTTCTGGCGTGTCATGTGTACTAGTTTTATGACTTTGTTTCTACTTTTAGGAAGTTGGAATATCTATGCAAGTTTTCTTTGTTAAACTGGCTGAAACTTGCAAGTGTAATGAACCATATATATATATATATAAGTCTTCTCTTTACTTATATCATGACCTGAAAATTTCTGGTCTCATAAGATTTTTCATAAAAACATTGCACATTAATTCTCTCATACTCCCTGAAAAATAGAAGATGCTTTTGGCAATTCATGCTAAAAGAAAATTACCTATTTCATTATTGATTGGTTGAAAAGGGTTTGGTTGTACCACATATGATGTGCAACGGTTGTATGAATAGCTTCTGTCTTTCTGATACTCCAACCCAATTTCATCAAATAATAAAAATAGTTAATCTTAGATTATTGAGGTGGCAAGATTAGAAAGGGATGGGATACAAAATAGATAGCACATACGATCTCAATGCGATCTAAAGTGCTCACTAGTGACGAGCAATGTTCATCATCAAGGATGAATTTTCTTATTTACTTTTGACTTCAATGGTGAACAATACAGGACAATTGAATAGGTTATCATTCTGTTTGGAAGAAAAAGGCCACTCATGTATAACTTCCTCATATCTTTAATCAGCCATATATAGTACAATGACTTCCTCCCATGAAACTGATTGCAGCCAGCCCAAGAAAAGCCAAGAGGCACGCACTATGTCGAAATGACACTGGCTAAAGTTGATAATTTTAGTGGTAATACTTGTCTGTTATACGCATATTGCAGCAGAAAATGTACAGCTATTTCCCTCCACTATTGTTTAAAAAGTTTGTTGTTTCTGTTTATACACTAGGTATGTGTACACAAAACTCTGTTTATGCCAATGACAACTGGTGATCTTGTTTTTGTTAGAGTGTTCATAATGAATAGATCATTGGATGAGGCAGAAATATTGAAGATTAACAAAGCTTACCAGTTACCATAAATCTTCGATGAATGTATTACCTTCGTATATATAATTCCATTTTAACAGTGAAATAGAGAGTAACTCTAAGCAATAATTAATGACCCTAGCTACTAATCAACGACATATAGATTATTATTTTCTTACCAATGGAAGTGGATCAATATTAATGAGTGAAGTGTATTATGTTCAGCATCAAAAACTTCATAGTTCATACATACTGTAATCTAAACTCTGCCAACAACAAAGGCATATAGAAAAGCAGGAATTTAAACAGCTAAATTCAGGAAACTAAACAAACAAGTTAAATATTTATGAAAAAGATGAGCATTCCATTGAAACATTGAAGCACCAAAACATGGTAAGGGTTCACAGGCAAAAACCCCTCAACTTATACAGCCTAGCTAAGTACTAACTTTTGAGTTTCGACCTAACCTACTCTTAACTATTATAGTCCCAAACAGCATCAGGACATTGGAAATCTAAAATAAATCAAACAAACTGTAATAGTATATACTAATACTTTAATATATATGCCTAGCTAACTACATAATTAGTTCTATATGATCTAGAGATCAATCAAAAACTTCGATATCAGTCCCGAACAATTTCAAGATTCTGCGTCTTTGAATAACAATATGAAGCTGGTTGTTGGAGCGGAACGACACAAGGCGAATCATCTGATCTTTCTTCATGCTATCATCTCTCATAAGTTTAGTCCATCCATGTGTCAGCACATATCTGAATCCGGGATCCTTCTTGACGCTATCGTTGTTCTTACCTTTGTAGTTCCATCGACTTAGGACTAGATCATACTTGGAGTTTCCTATGATCACCTTCACGTCAATCTTGGCATTCTTCTTGTGATCATCCTTGTGTTGAAGACCCACGTACTCTTTTTGTGTCAAAAACGAAGCAAGAAGCTTCTGTTCAGGGATCGATAATCGTCCTTGTTGATCGTTCACATCAGAGGCAGTAAGTTTCCTCTCAAAGATAATCTTGGCATCAGTCACATCCTTAATATTCATGACATTATGGAGATGATCCAGCAGTAATCCTAACTTCATATCTACATCATCTGATTCATCCTTACCAACAGCTTTGGTAGACGACGATGCTCCTTCCTCCTTGTTGTTTAATTGTTTCTGATTATCATGATCTTGCACTTCCCGGTTATTACTTGTCTCCCGACGAAGACGCTTGTTGGGTGGGAGGGAATCACAGTTGCTGGTGTTGTTGCTGCTGCTGCCACCTTTGTTGTTGTTGACGTCGTTGGTTGTGATGCGATCGATCATCGAGACAGCAGCTGGCTGGTTCGTGTCTTGGGCATCATAAGACGAAGGTAGTGACGAGTTTGGTTTCGATAAGAACAACTTGAGGGTCTTATTACAGCCGCGTATAAGGTAGCAAATTTTTTCAGCTTTATGATGTTGTTGATCTTGATTAGTGGTTGAAGGCAGTAATTCATCGTAAGGACGTTTCTTGGGAAGAACTACAGCATTATTCTCAGGGGTGTTTTTGCTCGAGCCTAGTGTTTTTGATGACTCCGCCATTAAGCTAAGTTAGCTCAAGAAGAAAGAAAGAAAGTACGTAGGGATGAATGGAGAAGAGAAATTAAGTTGATGATTTGTGAATGGAAGGATTGAACAACCAAAGAGCATGTGGAGGTAATGAAGTATATATAGGATTTCATTCCATTTGGACGTGAGTTATTTCGTAAACTAGGGTATTATTTAGTAAAATCCTAGATAGATTATAATTCGGGTATTATTTAATAAAATCCTAGGTAGATTATAATTCTTATCAACTTAGCTAATTAGCTTGCCGCCTAAGTTTTCAAATGTGAAACCATTTGATTAATCCTAGGTAGATTATAATTCTTATCAACTGGTTCATGAGTAACTCTTTCAAGCTCTGTTGCTTCGTGAGTTATGTACAGAATTTGGCCATTTGGGTATAGTATTAATTAGTCCTTAAATCTTAATGCTGTAACTTTTACATGGTTAATGTTCATACACATTGTTTTACAGCTTCTGTGATTGTTAAATTTCTGTGGTAACTTATGATATGGCATCTCTAGTAAACTTTTGTATTCTGTCAATGATATGCAAAGTTGAAATAGCAAACTGAACAAACTGAGTACAGAATAAAACTGCCATTCATTTTTCACTTCATGAAGAAAATTGTCAATATTTTTGGAGCAACAATGTATATAACCGATCACAGATGGAGCAAAAAAAAGCAATAACCTAGGGAAAACCATTGTTCCGGAGCTGTTTGATCTATGGAAAGTGTACATGCAAAGATATTTGATCTATAGAAACACAAAAATTACAACACTACTTTGAAGCTAGAAGATTCATGAATCGTTTATTTGGAGTAACTCAGTCATATCCCAAACCTCTTTGATCCACACTCTTAGAATTTGGAAGCTGGCCTCAAGTAAGGAGACTCGCATTCGTCACTGAACTTTGCAGGACTGGTTGGCTGTGAAAAAACAAGAGAAAACAACTGGTTAGGAAAGTCTCTAGCATACAAGAAGTAGGTTCACTTCTAGTATTATGTAATTATTCCAACGTTATAAGAGAATACATATAGCCTATAGGTCTAAATAGGAGAGATATACCAGTAAAACAATTGTATCTTTTTGGGATAAACCAAAGGCAAAATCAGCATATAATATATCAGCAAGCTCATAGCATTACCAATGTTAAATAATTCATGGTCTGAGAATCAGCAGGGGAACATCACTCACTACATAGATTTATCAGATTCATCTTTCCAAAATGTAGTTCAAGGGGAGTTTCATAAATTAGGCAACACTTGCATAATGTAACAGATAAAACATGGGTAAATAGGGCAAGAAATGACCAGTGTAATTGCAAAATCATTTAAACACACTTCTAAGTTTCATCCTTTAAACTTGAACTACACTCAAGATGCCTCAAATATAATTAATTAAAAGGTCACCAGAATAGCTATAAACACACTTCTAGGTCCTCCTTTATCATCAATTCTACCTAACGACGACAACTAAAAGATGGATAGTTCTCTAAATTCAGTAGCTTAGAGAAATATTCAATAATCGCAACCAAAAAA
The DNA here is from genome assembly GCA_947648045.1 of Beta corolliflora. Lineage (NCBI taxonomy): Eukaryota > Viridiplantae > Streptophyta > Magnoliopsida > Caryophyllales > Amaranthaceae > Beta > Beta corolliflora. The sequence continues at coordinate 256,598 of CANSZD010003084.1, read as the reverse complement.
GGGAAGACAACCTAACTAGCAACAACTGTCTTTTGTTTTGAAAAACCAATCATCAAACATAAAATCTCTCAGATTATTAGAAACCCTATACATTAAAAACCCTTAACACAAACTAATGTATGGCGCAAAAGAGACCAATAAGAAATATAATTATGAAGACTAATTAATCAAAAATCAACCCAATCTTTGAACTAAACAGATTGGAAGCCTGGAGATTGCTCCTTTATTAGCAAAAATACTCAAACTCAAGGTAAAGTAACTAAAACTAAGCCCAAACTGTCAATTATGGACTGAACTTGTAGTCTTCAACTAATTCTGTTTTTTCTTTATCAACAACAACCCAGTATAATTAACATATGCCTTGCTTCGTATCAAGATTATGAAGATTTAATGTTATAACCATCCCACCAAGAAGTCAGACACTCCCAACTACTAATGTTAAGATTCTCTCTTAGGGGATCCTAACAGTAATCAAGTATTAAAAATCCTTAAATATTTTAATGACATCCTAGCAGGCAGCAGCATCAGGACATTGCAAAATTAAACCTGAATATCAAAAACTAACCTTAAGATTCTAGTCTTTGAAAATAGCAAAGCGAAGCTGGTTGTTAATGCGGAACGACATAACAAGAATCATGTCATCTTTCTTCAGTTCATGATCTACAGCAAGTTTCGTCCATCCACATTGCAGCACATACCTGAATCCTTGAGGCTTGTCAATGTTGGTTTGGTGGTAGTTCCAGCGACTGAGCGACATATCATACTCAGAATTTCCCATGATCACCTTCACGTCAATCTTGACTTTCTTATTGTCTTGAAGATTCTGATGCTCTGAATTTGTCAGAAACATAACAAGAAGCTTATTTTTTGGCATCGAAAGTCGGGCTTGCTTAGGGTCTAAATCAGTCTTAGTAAGCTTCTTCTTCAAGATTATCTTGGGATCAGTCACATCATTAATCTCCACGTCATTACGAAGGCTATTTAGCAGTGAATTCAACTCCGTAGTATCAACATCAACTGATTTAGTATCATCTCTATTGTCGTTGTTTTGTGTCTTGGGCATCATCAGAAGAAGGTAACGGCGGTGGCGGTGGCGGTGGCGGTGGCGGTGGCGGTGGCGGTGGCGCATTATGATCTGGGTGATCTTGATCAGTATTTGAAGGTGTCATTTCTGGTAATTTCAGAAAGAAAGAGAGAAAGCAAGAAAAGAATTCAGGTTGAGTTTTTGTGAACGGAAGGAATGAAGAATGAAAGATGAGGTAGAGATAGTAATATTAAGTATATATAGATATTATCGTTTCTTGGGAAAATGTTGGAAATTGGGATGAATTGGTTATTTCAGTTGTTAGGTTCTCAACTAATTAACTCATTAGCTTCGCGCCCAATTAAGTTTACAAATATAAAACCGTTACGTTGGATTAATATATTTGGGATATTCTAACTTCTAAGAACGGACGGGGATTTAGGTAGCGTAATTTGATTTCCTAGGGAATATAGGATATTAGATAGTAAAGAATGGAGTTAATTAGTGAACTTGATTAGTTTAGCATGGTGCCTGAGTCAACCTAATCCAACTAGGCAACAACATCAGGTGGTGTTTATTGTTTGGATACGATGGAGATGATCTTATTTTGATTTACATAACAAATTGCATGACTGAATTTTGTCCTAAATCATAATTCAATTAGGCAATTGCGCACTTTGCATAAAAAAATATTAATAAAAAAAAAACTAGGCAACTTGTACATCACATAGTTTGTCAAATGTCAAGCTAAGTCCTATTTGAAACAACCATGTAGTGTGTTGTAATCTATAATTTTCATTCAACATTCTGGAATTGAATCAATTCATGTATTTGGATGAATTTGAAATCGAGAAAGAAGATGATTTGGAATCGCTAGACATGAATAGTGATTTCACTTTTCGTAATTTTTGGAAATTTTTTATTTTTTGAGATACTACCGAAATTAATTAAAGGTATTGCTAGGGGTGTTAATGAGTCTGGCCTGTTCGCGAACAGTTTGGGGTCGGCTCGGATTCAGACTCGGCTCGAGACTTTAACGAGTCGAGCTGTGCTAGGCAAAGCTCAGCTCGAAAGCTATAAACAGGCTCGATTATATTTTTATATAGAAAAATAATATATTAACTTATATATATATATATATATATATATATATATATATATATATATATATATATATATATATATATATATATATATATATATATATATATATATATATATATATATATATATATATAGGGTTTTTGTCGAGAAAGGACCTAATAAAATACAAGTTTTTGTAGGAAAGGACCTAGTAAAAATTTTTTTTGTCTAAAAGGACCTATTAAAATACTTCCGATTGTTAATAGGAACCGGTTTATGAATTTCAGGCCAAATTTACCATATTCGGCGTTGACTTTTTGCAATTGGGACACCACAACTACATTTGACAGGGAATTTTATTGCTTGAAGATGATTTCTGAGACATTTACGAAAAAAAATTTAGATTTTTTTGCCTGAAATTCATAAAGCTGGTTCCTATTACCAATCGGAAGTATTTTAATAGGTCATTTTAGACAAAAAAATTATTAGGTCCTTCCCTACAAAACTTGTATTTAATTAGGTCATTTCGACAAAAAACCCATATATATATATATATATATATATATATATATATATATATATATATATATATATATATATATATATATATATATATATATATATATATATAGGGTTTTTTGTCAGAAAGGACCTAATAAAATACAAGTTTTGTAGGAAAGGACCTAGTAAAAATTTTTTTGTCTAAAAGGACCTATTAAAATACTTCCGATTGTTAATAGGAACCAGTTTATGAATTTCAGGCCAAATTTACCATATTCCGGCGTTGACTTTTTGCAATTGGGACACCACAACTACATTTGACAGGAATTTTATTGCTTGAAGATGATTTCGCAGACATTTACGAAAAAAATTTAGATTTTTTTTGCACTGAAATTCATAAACTGGTTCCTATTACCAATCGGAAGTATTTTAATAGGTCATTTTAGACAAAAAAATTATTAGGTCCTTCCCTACAAAACTTGTATTTAATTAGGTCATTTCGACAAAAAAACCCATATATATATATATATATATATATATATATATATATATATATATATATATATATATATATATATATATATATATATATATATATATATATATATATATATATATATATATATATATATATATATATATATATATATATAAAATATCACACAATAATAAGTTAATAGTTTCATAGTCTAAAAGAGAACCTATAAATCTCAATAAAAAAGGAAAAACAAAAAAAACACGTAGAAACTAAGGGCAATAAAGAGTCAAGCCTGTTCGTGAACAGTTCGTGTTCTGCTCGTTTGAATTTGGTCAAAGCTCGCTCGAACAAAGTTCTGCTCGTTAATCTTCAAGCTCGGCTCGAGCTCGAGCTCGGATAAACTTAAACGGACACAAGCAGAGGAGATCACTGTTCGGGCTCGGCTCGACCGATAAGCATCCCTAGGTATTACTCATATTAATTTGGGGTATGTTTTATTGAGGTTATTAGGGATCTATATCCTATAAAAGGAGCCTATTGAGTGAATCAATTCATGTATTTGGATGAATTTGAAATCTCAAAGATTATCTTGGCATCAGTCACATCTGTAATATTCATGACATTATGAAGATGATCCAGAAGTAATCCTAACTTCATATCAACATCAACTGATCCATCCTTATTACCAACAACTTTGGTAGACGACGATGCTTCTTCCTCCTCATTGTTTAATTGTTTCTGATCGATTATCATGATCTTGCACTTGCCGGTTATTACTTGTCTCCCAACGAAGACGCTTATTGGGTGGGAGGGAATCACAATTGCTGGTGTTGTTATTGTTGTTGTTGATGATGTTGTTGTTGTTGTTCCTGCTATTGTTGTTGCTGTTGTTGTTGTTGTTGTTGTTGTTGCTGCTGCTGCTGTTGCCGCCTTTGTTGTTGTTGACGTCGTTGGTTGTGATGGGATCGATCATCGAGACAGCAGACCGCTGGTTCGTGTCTTGGGCATCATAAGATGAAGGTGGTGACGAGTTTGGTTTCGATAAGAACAACTTGAGGGTCTTATTACAGCCGCGTAAAACGTAGCAAATTTTATTAGCTTTATGATGTTGGTGATCTTGATTAGAGGTTGAAGGCGGTAATTCATCATAATGACGTTTCTTGGGAAGAACTACAACATTATTCTCAGGGATGTTGCTGCTCGAGCCTAGTGTTTTTTATGATTCCGCCATTAAGTTAAGTTAGCTCACGAAGAAAGGAAGAAAGTAGGGATGAATGGAGAAGAGAAATTAGGTTGAGGTTTTGTGAATGGAAGGATTTTAACAACGAAAGAGCAGGTGGAGATAATGAAGTATATATAGATTTCATTCCTTGGCAGGAACTAGGTTATTATTTAGTAAAATTCTAGGTAGCTTATGATTCTTATGAACTTATTAGTTAATTAGCTTGCCGCCTAAGTTTACAAATGTGAAAACATTGCACTAATATGATTAGGGTATTTCTATAAGAAAAAATGAGACTGTGATATTCTAAGAATTGATGGGAATTCAGGTAGTATTAATTAAATCTTGTTCAAAATACTAACCCAATTGAATTGCGTGTTTAGATCCTTTAGATCTACAAGGTAGAGTTTGAGCAATATATATCAACCATTGAATAAAAAAATCAATCGCTCATATATTATCTTTTCAAAATTCCTCCTATTTATTCTCATCAAAATCTACCCCTAATTTTCCACTTTCCACCAATATGAGCCCTTGATTTTAAAATGTATAGAGTTGTATTAAGACTCTAGAGGATCCGGACTCATTGAAATACCCTTACCAATTTCTCCAAAGTAGTAACATATTCTATGTCTATTGCAATATAATATGGTAATCAAATATTTATTTTTCATTTTGAGGGGAAGTGATAGATGTACACCAAGTTTTCTTTAAATTAGGAAGGAGGCAATTTAATTGTGATTTTAGTCCAAAATTAAAGTATCATGAGGTTCCAAAATAAGATTAGTGATAAGGTTGTGTTTGGAGAAGCATATTAGTTACCTTAAATGATAAGGTGTTAACATATTTTAGGTGCTAAAATATCAGGAATTTAGGTAGTAGTAATTAAATTTCCTAAAGAATGTAGGATATGAAATAGTAATGAATAAAGTGAATTAATTCGTAAACTTGATTAGTTTAGCTTGGTGTCTAATCCAACTAGGGAACAAGATAATGCGGTGATCATTGTTTGGATTAAATCGAGGTGATGTAATGTTGATTTAGGAAATAATCTTGTCCTAAATATATACTAACCCAATTGAATACCCTTACGGCCTTACCAATTTCTCCAAAGTAGTAACATATTTGATAGAATACAATATACTTCAATATATATTTTGTTCTTAGAATTGTATACATATTAGGAAATCTATCCATAGAAGCATTTTAATTAGAACAACATACATCCGGCCTAACGTATATTGTGTTCTATCAATATTCTATATATGTCTATTGCAATAAAATATGGTAATAAAATATTTATTTTTCATTTTGAGAGGAAGTGATAGATGTATACTCAATGTACATGTACACTACTTTTATTAGTGATAAGTTTTCTGTAAATCAGGAAGGAAGTTTGAGAGGCAAATTAATTATGATTTAAATTAAAAATTATAACATCATGAGTTTCCAAATTAAGAGTGGTGTACATCTAACCTTTTACCAGTTTCATAGACTGATAAATAGAATGATTTACTTGTCAGGGAACTTTTTCAGGGCCATGCTAATAGATACCTAAGCTTATTATTGGCAATATTTTTACGAACCATAATTTTAATCATCAACATCTATAATATTGCATTGTTAAATATTTATAGAAAAACTTGATTTGTTGAAATTACACAGTGAAAAAAATCCAACAAGATCTGATAAACATGGAAAATGTGACTAAAACATTGGCATTGTGGCAGCTAAAAAAGAACATATGAAGTATTGAACAATAATTGGTGTTGACAATTAACAAATTGATTGTAGAGCCCATACATTCTCCAGTAGAGGAATAGAGCAAACACATTGCAATTTCCTTGGCCTCCCCTGCTTTTTCCAAGCCCTTCTATTACTTCATCTTGATGTAGTTTTAGCAAAAGGTGAAAAACAATATATAGAGATAAACTAGTTTTTAGGCCCGAACTATGCCCCGGGTAATTATAATTTTAATGTATTTATATTTTACTTCAAAATTATAACACCAAACATTACTTGGTTTAGTGGTTAAGACTTTAGTAGATAAACTTGAAGTCATGGGATCAAATCTCATACTATGCATTTTCTAATTTTTTATTGTACGTAGAGTACATGAAGCAAACACTTTAAGGGATAGCGCCACATTGCACAGTTCTTTATTTAGGTTCACCGTACCTTTTAATATATTTGTATAGATTAGGAAAAACCATTATGTTCTTATTTTCTTTGCATAATCATCTTCAGATTCCTAGGTCTTCAATTACCAGAAAATTTTGTTTACAGATAACTAATAATTTGTATTACTTTTTGAAAATAACTACCTATATCTGAACTTGTTTTAACGAGGACCACCACCTTTTATTCGAAACATTCAAAATATAAGATTATAATCGAGAATTTTTGAAGTACAATTGAGAAAAAGGAGGAAAAACCAGTTGGAATTTACGTGCAAATAAAAGTCGACAGTAATAAAACAACAAAAAAATTGTTAAATAGTTATTTTCAAACAATGTAATTATTTCCAAACAAAAAAATTGTTCGAAACATTCAAAATATAAGATTATAATCGAGGGTTTTTGAAGTACAATTGAGAAAAAGGAGGAAAAACCAGTTGGAATTTACGTGCAAATAAAAGTCGACGGTAATAAAACAACAACAAAATTGTTAAATAGTTATTTTCAAACAATGTAATTATTTCGGTAGTTAAGATATATCATTACACTTTTGATAATTTTATTGTAAAATGGCCTTTTTATGAACTTTTGCTCGCTAATTAATCTCTTAATTAGAAAATATTGCTTGATTAACTACAAAGCTAATTTTCGATTTCCATGAAATTTTGTTTACAAATAACTAATAATTATTGTCAGTATTAAAAAACAACAACCTAATAAATCTATGTGGACTTGTTTGAATGAGGACCACTACGTTTGTTCGAAAATTTCAAATTTAATTTTTTTTAAAGGATTAGTTCAATTGAGAATTGAGTAGAAAATATCAAATTATTTGGTAATTTACGTGAAAGAAGTAAAATGAATTTTGTTGTTAATATCATTATATTTTCGATAAAATTATTGTACAATGGCCTTTAATTGTGAGCTTGTGGTTGCTAAATTAATCTCGCTTGTGATCGCTAAATTAATCTCTTAATAGCTTATTAGGACATTAGAGATAATCCTATCTCTATATTATAGGAGAAATCCATATATTCACTAATGATAGTATTGGTAGTTACGTTGTTGCCTAGTTGGATTAGGATTTTACTTAACAATGATCGTCTCTTAATGCATCAACGTAATTTCGGAAAGTACATTTTTAATCTTGAGCACCAATTAAGTAACTCATCTATATATCAACACTCGATGAATCCTAATGTTAGTGTTAGTAGTATTCCTACATTCTCTCGATATTCTTCCTATGGCTATATATTATATACCCCCTCCTTTTAACTCTTTCATTCATCAACATACACACACACTCTCGTCTCTCTTCCTTCCAAAAAAATTTATAACCCTCAAGCTTCATTCAACCCTACTTTTCTTTGTTCCTTTGTAGTTGTTATAATTAAGCTCTTGCTTGTTTCTATAATGGCAGAATCGAATTTGGGATACCTACACTCTACCAACAGCGATGAGAACATCAAACTCCTCCCACCTAAGAAGCGCTCTTATGCTTATATGGCGGTATCAGATTCCCTACGCTCTACCAAAAGTGATGAGAATAACAAACTCCTCCCACCTAAAAAGCGTTCTTGTGCTTATATGCTTTCTTCCCAATTACCAGAAACATCTCCAGCTTCTAATCAACATCAAGTGAATGCCAAGCAACTTTCCTATGTTACGAGTAACAGAAAAACTACCCGCAAGTTGATCCTTAATATACCACCACCGGGTGATGATAAGTTAAGATTGTTGCTGGATCATATTCGGAATAATATTAATTATAACGATGTAAGGGATGTCAAAATAATTATGGAGAATAAGGAGCTTACAGACACTGATGCTAAAGATAAACAAGCACGATTGTCAATACCAGCAAAGCAGATTCTTGCTCCGTTTTTGACAAAAGAAGAGGAACTACTTCTTCAACAGAAAGTTGGTCGGAATAAGAAGGCCAAGATAGACGTGAAGGTGATTATAGAGTCATCTCAGTATGATATGCGGCTAAGTAGATGGGACTACCACTCTAACAACAACAACAACGAGCCAGGATGGAAGTATGTGTTGGCACATGGATGGCCTCAACTAAGGAAAGAGCATAATCTGGAGGTAGACGATATTATTCGGCTTGTGTCGTTTCTGTTTAACAAAGTAACAATAAGCTTCACATAGCAATTGCAATTGTTAAAAGAAAGACTAATTAACTTCAAGTTGTTCGGAAGTGATATTGTGACTTATGATGATGGTAGTATATATATAGCTAAGCTGGGCATATACTATTATACTTGTTTATATGTACGTAGTTTGTTAAGAACTTAAGGAGAAGGATATGTTTTAATTTGTTTTAGTGTTTATATCATTAGCATTATCAGTAAAACAATTGTTTAACATGTATAATTGAATGACCCAATGGTTACATCTTCAAGGAATAACAGACATAAATATTAGATTGTATGTTTGAGGCAAAAAAAAACAGCATATAGTATATCAAGAAGCTCAGAGCATTACCAATGTTACCTAATTTATGGTGTTGGAATTGGTAGGGGAACAACTTGATTTACAAATTCATCTATCCAGAATGCAGGTCAAGGGGAGTTTCATGAATTAGGCAATACTTGGCATAATGTAACAGATAACACATGGGTAATTAGGGAAAGAAATAACCACTGTAATTGCAAAATCATTTAAACACACTTCTAAGTTTCATCATTTAAACTTAAACTGCAATTAAGATGCCTCAAATTAAAAGGTCACCACAATGCCAGCAAAACAGAACAGCTGTGAACACAATTCTAAGTCCTCATTTATCATCAATTCTACCTAACGACGACAACTAAAAAGAGGTATAGTTCTCTAAATCCAGTAGGTTAGAGAATTATTTATAATCACAACCAAAAACATGAACACAACTCCAACAAGTGTTTTTTTGTTTTGACAAACCAATTATCAAACGTAAAATCTCTCAAGATTATCAGGAACCCAATACATTAAAATCCCTTAACACAAACTAAAGGTGCAAAAGAGGCCATTAAGAGATATAATTCTGAAGACTAATTAATGACATCAACCTTGAAGACTCAGTCATATCCCAGACTTCTTTGTACCACACTGCGAGCAGTACTTGGCATTTGGCCTCCTGTAAGGAGACCCGCATTCGTCACAGAACCTTGCAGGCATAGTTGGCTGTAAAAGGACAAGAGAAAAACAGCCCAAATAAGAAACGCTAATGGCGCAAAGAACCCAAAAAGAAAAAAAAGATTCTAAAGACTAATTAATTAAATCAACCCATTCTTTATAATGAACAACTTAGAAGGTGACGAACACACCAGAATCATAACATACTTCAAGATTTAGAAATCTTACCATCACATTCAGACGTCGCCTTTTCTGACTTCCTTCAGGGTGAAAAAGGTTAGGTGAAGATGAGTTCTCATTCAGCAGATACGATGGGTTTAACATAAGCTCATTGACAACTTGATTCATGTCTTGGGCAAAAGAAGAAGGAGGTGTTAGAAATATAGTAATTAACAAGGGTCACAAGACAACAATCTTCTAGGCGTGGATCACTTTCCCAAAAGTAATATTCCGACCCTAATCGTAAAGCACGGGTTCACGGAATTCACCTTCGAGATACAAAGAAGAAACAATAGTGGTCACGCTTACTATGAGCACTATTAAATGAAAATGAGTTTGTGAGATTTTGTAGAGATGAAGAATTTCTGATTTTTGATCTTTAGAGTTTGTATGCAAAAAGAGAAAAGTTGTTTTCTCAACCCCCTTCATCATATGAGAACCCTCATATATATAACAATGCTACAACGCTTCAGAAAATCCGAAACAATACAATGACAAACCGTCAAACTACGCGAAACAACGCAAAGAACAACCAAGTCAGGAGCACCGTCGCGAGTCGCGACGAGCATCGCGAGTCGCGATCTCAAGCACGTCGCGAGGGGCGACACTGGTCGCGAGTCGCGACCAGTTCTCTGCCTTCCCAGTATTTGCTGCTCCACCGTCGCGAAGTGCGACCATAGTCTCGCGAGGTGCGAGCACTATACTGTCCTCTTAACCCTTCGCATGATGAGTCCAAAATACGACTCACACATATAGCATGTTATTATATATGTTATTTAAGTTACGACACCATATCCAAGCAACTTAAATAAACACACCATGAAATAAACTAACCTTATACTCTAAATCTCCAACAGGAGGTAACAGCGGGTCTTGGGCAAAAGAAGAAGGAGGTAACAGCGGTGGTGGTGGGGAAAAAGGGAACGGCGGTGGCGCTGAAAAAGAGAACGGCGGTGGCGCTGAAAAAGGGAACGGCGGTGGCGCTGAAAAAGGTAACGGCGGTGGCGCTGAAAAAGGTAACTGCGGTGGCGCAGAAAAAGGTAAATGCGGTGGCGCAGAAAAAGGTAAATGCGGTGGCGCTGAAAAAGGTAACTGCGGTGGCGCAGGAAAAGGTAACTGCGGTGGCGCAGAAAAAGGTAACTGCGGTGGCTCTTTATCATTAGCGCCTGAGTCATCTTGATCAGTAATTGAAGCTTTCATTTTTTTGTAGAGAAGAATTCAGGTTGGAAGATGAGGTAGTAATATTAAGGTATATATAGGATTTCGTTTCTTGGGAAAAATGTTGGAAACTTGGGATGAATTGTTTCAGTTGTTAGATTCTTAACCGACTAACTGATTAGCTTCGCACTTATTAAGTTGTTACGGTATCTGGTATTCTAAGAATGGACGGGGATTTAGGAAGCAGTAATTGGATTTAATTACTAGAGAATGTAGAATATTATATTGTGAAAAATGGAGTTAATTAGTGTTTTTTACTGATTAGTTTAGCTTAATTGGTGTCTAAGTCAACCTAATCCAACTCGGCAACAAGATATTGTCATAAATCATAATCCAATTAGGCATTTGCGCGCTTTGCATAAAAAAGAATATTAGAAAAAAAAAAACTGGGCCATTGTTACTGTACGTCACATAGTTTGTTAAGTCCTATTTTTCTTTGTAACAGCCTCTTATAATGTTTGTAAATTATAATTTTCATTTAAAATTCTAGAATTTGGTCAATTAATGTGTTTGGATGATTAATAAATTAAAATCTGGAATTAGCCCAAATTTCTGGTCAATTCAATACAGCCCAATAAATAGGGATTTGAAATTACAAATTAAACCATGTCGTTTGAAATTCTCTAGCTCAAAGCCCAATGACACGCGAAACATTAGTGAACCATCTTTATCAAGTACGTACTCTTTTTCTCTCCGCTCTGACGGACATATGTTCTCTCTTTCCACTTTCTCTCTCTCTGATAAAATAATTAACATTGAAATACTAGATTATTGGCTAGGGGTGGTTTCAAGGCTGGGGAGGTGGGTGGGTGAATGGGGGTGGCTGGGAGGGAAAGGTTGGAACCGCTAGTAAGGGTGGTTGGGCTGGTGGGTCGGCGGGGTTTTTGAATTGATTATGGTCTAACTACATGTAATTAAGATTTAATTAGCATTAATTAGAATAATTAGGATTATTTGGGATAATTAGGTTGATTTGGCCTTAATGACTAACGGAAACTTAACGGAGTAAGTCATAAAGGAGATTTTATGCCTTTTATTAAATCACAAGAGCATTTAGTGCATTTTTAAAACAACAGGGGTATCCCATCAATTTTGAATCGTTAATCAAATTCACATATAAAGAATAGTTGGGAAAAAAACCTTTCGGTGCATAGAGTTTTTTTTTTTTTTACAATTGTGCGTATGAACAATATAGATGTCATGTAATGAGATTTTGTCACAGCCAGTTCTTAGGAACCATTATACATTCATACAAGAGCTTTGATCTAGTTTCCACGCACTACAGTTTTCTTATCTCAATGTTCATATAAGCCACACATCACATACCAGACTCACGTTGCCATTCAGATCACAACCGCTAATAAGAGGTTTTATGAATTATGCGTGTTGTTTAGCACCTAACCCTCTATCTGACAATATCTCATCTTAAAACACACATATTTTCCTCATTTTAGCCCCAAATCAAGCTTATGACCAACTATTGAAGATCCATTGTGATGAACTTTCACCTTAAGCTTGAATCACCTCAATCCGATGTATAGTTCTGAAGATACAACAATTTGAAGTGCCCCTTGCCAGATTTTGAAGTATATTTTGCTACATGTGTTTGCTACTCATTTTCAATACTCTAGTGGAATGGATAGACTTCCAAAGGCTATGTAACCTACACCATGGACAAGTGAGAGTGACTAAGAAGTGTAAAGGCACGAAAAACACTTAAATATGGGTCATAGTGCTACATATTTAAAAGAGCGATCCTAGAAAAAGAAGAGAAAGGGTAGCATAAAGGATGAAAGGAGAAAATAAAAAAGAGAAAAGGAACTTTAAAAGGTTTCATGAACATCAAAAACACATTTATCAACTGCACTGCCCAAACAAAACAAATGGCCAGGTGATCTCATGATCAGGTGTGACATTGACTAAATTGAGATCAATCTCCCCCGAATCCAACAAAGTCGTACCAATTACCAACACAATCAGAGGTCTCATTGGTTTGGAGCCAGCTTCAAGGATGAATGAGAGAAAAGGGGAAAACGGTTGTAGAGGAGAGGTGAGGAAATAAGGAAACGGGGAGGAAAAAACCCTATATTACCACATGTGGATATTGTTGTCGTCCTTAAGCCGCGCAATATATTGGAAAATATAATAAATAAAAATTGTTTCAAGCATCTATACAAATATGTGAAAAGGCGTTCCTATTAAAGGAACGGTGCAACGTGGCACTCTTCTCAAGCTTCTAATACACATGTTTATAAACTCATTTAAAAATATTAACAATGTGTAGTTAATAGGATTCGAACACAAGACCTTTGAAATGAAATGTGAGTGTTTAACCACTAATCCACTACAATTTCAATGCTTAATATTTCAAAGTAAAACATAATAAAGTCTTATAATTATATGTAAGTGTTAGGGTTTTATTTTAATACCGCAAGTGAACGGTGTCGTAGCACATACGGGTCGAACTCAAGGAGGTTTAAGACTAAACACTAGTTGATTTTAGACTATCAGCTTCCATTGCTTGGTCCTGGTTCTTGAGTAACTCACTCCTTTATGAGCATTATGAGCTGGGTGATCTTGATTATCAGTACTTGAAGGTTTCATTTTTGGTAATTCCGCCACTTCAGAAAGAAAGAAAGCAAGAAAGAAAAGTAGAGAATAGGAAGGATCGAGAGAAGAATTCAGGTTGAGATTTTGTGAAACTGAATGCAAGGAATTAAGAATGAAAGATGAGGTAGTAATTTTAAGGTATATATAGAGATTTCGTTTCTTGGGAAAATGTTGGAAATTGGGATGAATTGGTTATTTCAGTTGTTAGGTTCTCAACTGAATAACTAATTAGCTTCGCGCCTTATTAAATTTACAAATATAAACCATTAGATTAATATATTAAGGGTATTCTAAATTCTAACACTGGACGGGGATTCTTTTTGAGGAAATGATATTATGACTTATGATCATGGTAGTATATAGCTGGGCTGGGCATATACTTGTTCATATATATGTAGTCTGTTAAGAACTTAAGGATAAGGATATGTTTTAATCTGTTTAAGTGTTTATATCATTAGCATTATCATCCCATTTAAGGCCTGATTTATCAATGTTAACATTTTTATTAGTACGGTCGATCGAGTTACTCATTCTCCCCTTTTGGTATGGAAAATTACTAATACTTCATTTGATGGGTACGATGAGATTTCTTGAGTAATCTTAACTATTTTCTGCCTTAATTAATCTACAAATAAATCATTGATAATGAGCACACTATTGTGAATTTGTGATCAGCGCAATAAAATCATGATGTAATCATGGGTAATGGGTATGCCTTCAATGCCCGTGAATATGATCACCAAACTAAAGCTAGGCTTCCTTCTGTATTAAAAAACAGGGCTAATTAACTAAATTAGATCTATCAGCTTCCATTGTAGGCTTCCAGTGCTTGATCCTGGTTCATGAGTAAAGTAACTCACTCCTTTAAGCTTTCTTGCTTTGTGAGTTTGTACTGAACTTTGGTATATTATTAATTAGTCCTAAATAGTTTTATTGCGCGTATAAAGTAGCATATATCAACAAGCTCATAGCACTATCAGTATTACCTAATTCATGGTATGAGAATCGGTGGGGGAACACAATTCCACTAAATAATTTATTTAGACTAGCCCAAAAAAAATGTCACTTGATGTACAAATCGAATGCAGTTTAAGGGAAGGTTTCATGAATTAGGTAACACTTGCATAATATGAAAAAAAACGTGGGTAGCTAAGGCCACTGTAGTTGCATAATCATAATCCTCTCCATAAAGGGTCATTTGTAAATGAAGACTCCTTTTAAGGAGATAAATATCGGAAAATGGCCACTTATTACCGGGCAAAGGAGTTTTTATTCCTAAATCCTATGTGGTTAAAGGCACAATTCTCTACGCTTTCAAGTTTCATCATTTTAACTTAAACCTTAAATCAACATAAAAGCTCTCAGGTTAGCATAGAGGCTATAATCAGAAACATAAACCCTTAACACAGTTAAGCACGTTCAATAAATCCCTTAGAGCCCATATAACAAACGCCTACATCACAAACTAATGGCGCAAAGAGCCCAAAAAGAAAAAAAAGATATTCTAAAGACTAATTAATTAAATCAACCCATTCTATGAAGATTTAAGTTGTTCCGTAATCAAGTATTAGCATCCCACCGCCATAAGACACTCATAAACTTCATAGACATAATATAATTATCATATACCTTGGTATCTAGATTATGAAGATTTAAGTTGTTTAGTAATCAAGCATAAAAAAATCCTTCAATATTTTTATCACATATTAACATCATGAACAGGCATTGTAAAAAAATAAGGCATTAACAATAAAATAAAACTCACCATCTGTACCACCATATTCAAACGAACCAGTGCGTGACTTCCTCCAAAGTGCTCGAATGATGTCATGTTCTGATAAAGAGTTAAAGATTCATGGCCCTGAGAAATGTCAGGTAAATGGGAAGACGTCTGATTCAGAGACTGATGATGATTGATCATGGAGACAGCCGGCTGGTTCGTGTCTTGGGCATCATCAGAAGAAGGAAATCGCGGTGACGGTGGCGGTGAACTACACTTATCATCAGCATTATGAACTGGGTGATCTCGATCAGAATTTGAAGGTGATGTCATTTTTGGTAATTCCGCCATTAATTTCAGAAAGAAAGAAAGCAACAAAGTAGGGAATAGGGATGGGTCAAGAAAAGAATTAAAGTATAGAGAAGATAGAGAAGGAATTGATAATTTCTCATTAAATGAATGAACGTATAAATAGATACAACTTACAGTAGGTTACAACAAGATGCTAATAGTTAGGGAGTAGCTAAGATTACGTAAAGTATAGTATAACAGAAGATAGAATTGTATAACAAAGCATATTATGAAGGAGTGGATAAGTGTTGACTTATTCCATCCTTATAATTAGACGGCCAGGAAGAAAAACCAATTCGGTTTACCAGATTTTGATGTGTAGAGGTTTGGTTTTTTTTTTTTTTTAAAGAGAAATTTCATTAATTGAAGGCCAAATGGCATCTACAATCAATATCATATAATATAACTAATATATAAAGCAGAGTACAAAAGTCAGATCACGAGACCACGACATTTGGCAAAAGCCAGATCACGAGGCTACGACATTTGGCGTCCTCATTGGTGGACGCCATTTTAAGTGCCATGTCATTTTTTTTTTTAATATAAATAGAGTTCTTAATCGATTAAAATACAAATAGAGTTTAGGATAAGAATAAATAGAGTTCGGTTCACAATGAAAAACTTAAATATAGTAAATTGATCATAACTTTTAATATATAGTTCATAAAATTATAATTTTTGTACCTTTAGAAAGTGTTTAAAAAGCATTTTAAAATATGATCCATTTATACTATATTTAAATTTTTATATTAAAGTAACTTATAAAAGGAAACATTGACTATATACTAACGTATTAAAGTAACCTACTGCAATTGAAATTAGCGATTCAATTAACCTACTGCAATTGAAATTAGCGATTCAATTAACCTAATGCAATTGGAATTAGGGATTCAATTAGAATTAGGATTGTTATAAGATATTCAATTAGAATTAGGGTTGTTCTACAAAACCTATTCATATTAGAATTAGAATATGAAAAAGTCAGCTTACGAGGTCGCGACAGTTGGCATCCTTATTGGACGCCATTTGTCGTGCTCATTAAGAGTTCTAAATTGATTAAAATACAAATAGAGTTTAGGATAAGAATAAATAGAGTTGGGTTCACAATGAAAATCTTAAATATAGTAAATTGATTATAACTTTTAATATATAATTCGTAAAATTATAATTTTTGTACCATTGGAAAGTTAAAAGTACTTCAAAATAAGATTCATTTATACTATATTTAAAATTTTATATTAAAGTAATGTATAAAAGGAAATATTGACTATACTAACGTATTAAAGTAACCTACTACAATTGGAATTAGCGACTCGATCAATTAGAATTAAGGTTAGAGCATTAAAGTAACCGAAGGTACGGTTTCTAATAAATATACTCCTCATATTTCCTTTTCCTTTGATAAGAAACAAATGTTGCATCATTCGTCTCCTCCAAACATAAATGTTGGATAATATGGGACATGGTCAACATAGTAAAAAGAGGGTTGATATTGTTAATTATATTGGTCTATTGAGGATTGAAGGGCATCGTAGCAACACACTGTAGCACTATTACCAATCCTTCATAATTTAACAAATTGTTTGATATTTATATGATATGTGATTTAATTTGATTTGTAAACACAATGAAAATTAAAGAAAGGTAAGTTTTATCTTGAACTTTCTCCATTAACTTTTCATTGGTCTAGAACATATGGAGGTTTTATTTTTATTGTTTTAACATGCAGGAAGATTTAGGTACTGCATGATAGAGTGAATGTCTAAATTATATAGTGAGTTTCTGCATGATATAGTGGATTGTTCAGAAATGAGTATGTTTCTGAATGATATAGTGAGTTTCTTCATGACATATAAATTAGAAACCAAAGTCAAAGAAAATGCCAAAAATAGGGGTATAAATAATATTTAAAAACTCTACCTCTTCTTCACGAAAAAGCCCGGGCATTTGCCCGGGTCCCAATACTAGTATATATATAACGGAGGAACTTTTCGGGAGTATAGGGAGCTCCTCAAGATTTCGAGCTCATAAAGCGCGCCACGTAGGATTGCCACGTCATGAATTTACATTTTTATTTTTTACAAAAAGTAGAGTTCTAGATGATTTAAATATACATAAGGAGATTTGGATAAACGAAAATTAGAGTTTGGATTTGAATCAACAACCTAAGTTATTATATTATGAAAATTGTGTATAACTTTTGCTACGTAATTCGGAATATTATAATTTTTGTACCATTGGAGAGTGCTCGAAATATGCTTCGAAATAAGATCCATTTATAATATAGTTGTACAACTTATGAAATATAGTGCGCCATGTAGGATTGCCATGTCATCAATTTTTTTTTTTTTCTAAAAATAGAGTTCTACATAGATTTAAATACATATAAGGAGTCCTGGATAAGTAAAAATTAGAGTTTCGTTTTGAATGAACAACTTAAATTATTATATTATGTAAATTGTGTATAACTTTTGCTACCTAATTCAGAATATTATAATTTTTGTACCATTAGATAGTGCTCGAAATATGCTTTGAAATAAGATCCATTTACAATATAGTTCTACAATTTATGAAATAGAGATCGCCACTTAAGATTGCCATGTCATTAGTTTTTATTTCTAATATTTGAAAAAATAGAATTCTACATATATTTAAATACATAAAAGAGTTTTTGATAGGGGGAAACTAGAGTTGTGTTTTGAATAAACAACCTAAATTATTATATTATGTAAATTGAATTTAACTTTTGCTCCTAATTCAAAACATTATAAGTTTTTTACCATTGGAGAGTGCTTGAAATATGCTTCAAAATATGATCTATTTACAATATAGTTTTACAACTCATGAAATATATTAGATTAGATGCATTGTAGGACATTATTTAGTGTTTTTTTAGATAAATATAATATTGGCTATAAGTATTAAGTATAGTGTATTATATATGATTGCAACATTTGATTATAGGTCCAATTTACAAGATTAAACATATTATGTTTCAAAACCTCAACCTTACTCAACTAAACTAAAACAATATAGTATTGCAACAAAATTTATTAACTAAAATCTGTAGCGATAAAGTTACACATTAGAGTTTTGGATTCTGTAAAAATTAGAGTTTGATTTAAATAAAACATCCTTAGAATGTTATAAAGAACTCCACCTAAGCATGTAATGTCATTCTTATCAATTTTTAAGAAAGTATTTGTTATGTCCTGCATCAATTAAATTATTACCCTCTACTTTCTTAAAGTATCATTCGGGTAATTAATGATGGTTTTATTAACATAAAGTAAAGGTAATATTGTCAACTATAGTTTCTTTTTTTACCAAAAGTGGAATGGTTCCAAAAGATGAAACTACCTAAAGTGGTAATTGTTGTAATAGAAAAAGAACGGAAAAAGTATGTAAATACAATGATCTTAAAAAATCTCATTTTACAAAAAAAAACATAAAATCAACAAAAAATTTAACAAAAAATTTGCAATAAAATAAAATAAACAACAACCCGTGCAACGCACGAGCTTCAAACCTAGTAGGTATTAAAGAAAAACAAGATACAATCAAACAAGGTTAAATCAAATTCGTCTTCGAATAAATTACAATGAACCAGATCTAGCAATACAACGCAACCCCCTTGTATTTGCTGAATCAAACAGCTATTGATGAGGAAGTCTATCATTGTGACATAGTTTGGGAAGAGCATTATTGATCGAGCCATGTTGACCGCATCCGAGATTCCAATACCTTCATGTTGAGTCTCGAACTTCAACCAATGAGAACAATTTCTCATACCTAAAAACAAAAAAGCCATACTCACAACTCCCATAGGGGAGAAGGAGATCTACACAACAGATACTAAAATCCCCATAAAAGGGTTTGAAAAAAATCTTATAAAGAGAGACTAATTTATTCAACAAAACAAGAAATAAATGAACTAAAAATTGAAAATAAAAGGGGAAAAGGGGCTTGCCATGGATGAAATCATCCATGGCAGCCCCTAATTGATGAAGAGGGGATATGAAAGGCTAGGGTTTGAGAGAGAGAAAAAAGAGGGAGGGGGTGGCTCAAGTTTTTTTTTACCCTAGGTAGAGGTTTGTTTAATGCATCAGCTAGCTGGTCATGTGTAGATATGTAAGAGATCTAGTTTTTACATGGAAAAATGTGACTGAAAAATTGGCATTGTGGCATCTAAAAAAGAACATAAGAATTATTGAACAATTATTGGTGTTGATGAAGGAATATGTCTTTAGACATCCCGGCAATTACTAAATATAAATAGGAATAATATTATGAAGATAATAAAGTTAATTATTTTAGTAATCATATTTTCTTGCTAGAGAATAAATATGATTAATAGGATTATATTAACTGGGCCTATAACTGAAATAGCTAGATTAATCCTATGAGGTCACACATTGTAACACAAGTTGGACAAGGCAATCCAAATCCATTTAGGATTAGGATTGGGCCGACCCTAAGGGGAATAGGAGGATAATTAGTTCTCCTAACTAGCCTATGACTCTTCTATTATATATAGGATATAATATTAGGGTTTAGGTGATGATATCATTAAGAAGTTTCTTCAAAGAAAGTGAAACCTTAATTTAATCCCTCTAAACCGGTGCCTATACCATCAAAAGCAAGAAAATTTATTCTCTTCCGTTCTAGCAAACGTCGGTGTTCAACTGGTGCTCGTGGACTGATTAGAGGAGCAACACTTGGGGCTCTCGGATCTTCAAAGCTTGCATACAACAGGGAAACCACGCTATAAAGGTTTGATATTTAATCCCTATTGAATGATTCATGTGTTTGATTATGCTTGCGATCCTATGATAGATGTTAGGAAATTATTTCCTGAAATTCCGTTATTTGCATCTGTAAATTCCTACAGTTGACGATTGACAAATTGATTGTAGATCCCATACTTTCTCCAATAGAGGAATATGTAGAGTGAAAACATTGCAGCTCCTTTGGCCTCCCCTGCCACTCCCAGGCCCTTTTATCACTTCATTTTAATGTAGTTTTAGTAAAAGGTGAAAAACAATATATAGAGATAGATTTGCATAATCATCTTTAGCTTCCTAAGTCTTCATGAATTACCAGGAAATTTTGTTTACAAATAACTAATAATTTGTATCACTTTTTTTAAATAACTAACAAGTATATGAACCTGTTTTAACGAGGACCACCACCATTTGTTCGAAACATTCGAAATATAAGATTTTAATCGAGGATTTTGAAGTGTAGTTGAGAAAAAAGAGGAAAAACCGAGTTACTTGGAATTTACGTGCAAATAAAAGGCGACGGTAATAAAACAAAAAAGAAGTTGTTAAATTTAAAAATTTTTGCAAGCAGTGAAATTATTTTCGTAGTTAAGATATATCATTACATTTATGATAATTTAATTGTAAAATGACCTTTTTATGAACTTTTGCTCGCTAATTAATCTCTTAATTAGAAAATATTGCTTGATTAACTACTAAGCTAATTTTCAATTTCTAGGAAATTTTGTTTACAAATAACTAATAATTTGTGTCAATATTTAAAAACAACAACCTAATAAAGGGGCGTTTGGTTCATATAGTAGTATGGGTTTGGAATGAGAAATGGAACCATGGTGGTATAGGTTTGGAACTTAGCTTGATATCTAATACCATGTGTTTGGTTTTATTTGGGAATGAAATTTTTTCTTTTATTTGATACCTAGAGGTATTGGTATGAGCCATACCCACCTCCCCTTTGGGTTTCTAAACCCCATACCTTATGGGTTTGAGGTATGGGTTTTAAATTTATCAATTTATTAAACAAACACTTGGTATTGTTTTGCTCATTCTATACCCATACCTCATACCAGAATCATATGAACCAAACACTCCCTAAATCTATGTGGACTTGTTTGAACACGGACCACTACCTTTGTTCGGAAATTTCAAATTAATTTTTTTTTGGAGGATTAGCTCAATTGAGAATTGGGAAGAAAAATCAGATTATTTGGTAAATTAGGTGCAAAAAATGGTAATAATACAAAAAAAAAAATTTAGATAGCTATTTCAAAAAGTAAAATGAATTTTGTTGTTAATATCATTATATTTTCGATAATTTTATTGTACAATGGCCTTTATTGTGAGCTTGTGATCGCTAAATTAATCTCTTAATTAGCAAATTATTGAGATAGGACAATAGCTTATTTGGACATAAGAGATAATCCTATCTCTATATTACAGGAGAAATCCATATAATAATACACTAAGGATATTATTGGTGTAGTTACATTGTTGCCTAGTTGGATTAGGATTTTGGAACAAAAGCAGTGACCACCTAAGTAAAACTGTTTACTAACAATGATCATCTCTTAATGTATCTTGGACACCAAGTAAGTCATCTATCACTTCACTAATTGAATCCTTAGTTTTGTGTAAGTAGTATTCCTACATTCTCTCGGAATTTTCTACCTCAATATCTATATTGGCTATATATTATATACCCCCGCCATTAACTCTTTCATTCACCAACATACACACACTCTCTTCCTTCCAAAAAAATTTCTAACCCTCAAGATTCATTCAACCCTACTTCTCTTTGTTCCTTTCTAGTTTCTATAATTAAGCACTCTTGCTTGTTTCTATAATGGCGGAATCGGGATAGCGATGAGAACAACAAACTCCTCCCACCTAAGAAGCGTTCTTATGCTTATATGGCGGAATCTGAATCCCTACGTTCTACCAACAGCGATGAGAATAACAAACTCCTCCCACCTAAGAAGTGTTCTTGTGCTTATATGGTTTCTTCCCAATTACCGAAAACATCTCCAACTTCCCTCGCGTTGATCCTTAGTATAACACCACCAGGTGATGATAAGTTAGGATCGTTGCTGGATCATATTCGGAATAATATGAAATATAACGATGTAAGAGATGCCAGAATAATCATGGAGAATGCTTACAAATACTGATGCTAAAGACAAGCAAGCACGATTGTCAATCCCAGCAAAGCATATTCTTGCTCTGTTTTTGACAAATGAAGAGGAACAACTTCTTCAATTCAACAGAAAGTTGGTCACAATAAGAAGGCCAAGATAGACGTGAAGGTGATTATAGAGTCATCTGAGTATGATATGCGGCTAAGTAGATGGGACTACCACTCTGACAACAACAAATTTGTTTGGCTTGTGTCGTTTTGGTCTAACGAGAAGCTTCACATAGCAATTGCAATTGTTAAACGTAGAGACTAGAGTCATCAACTTCAAGATCGATGTTCCGGAGTGATAGTGTGACTTATGATCATGGTAGTATATATATAGCTAAGCTGTTAATAGTTCCTCTACATTTATTTTGTCCTACAATCTATAGCCAGCTGTAATACTTCCTCTACATTTATTTTCCTCATCTTCATTCTTCAGTGTTCACTCCCATATAAATTTGTTTTTGGTAGTATCTGCTGCACTTCATTAGTAGAAAGAACTACAACCCATTATTATTCTTGCAAAAAAAAAATCTCGAAGAGGAGAAAAAAATTGACGAAAGTTGTATAAAATGGGGCTTTCGTTTCATATGAATATTTTTCTAATTTAATTAGGTTTTTTTGTCAGAAAGAACCTAATAAAATACAAATTTTGTAGGGAAGGACCTAATAAAAAACATTTTGTCTAAAAGGACCTATTAAAATACTTTCGATTGTTAACATGAACCAGTTTATGAATTTCAGGCTAAAATTACTATATTCCTGCATTGACTTTTTGCAATTGGGACACCACAACTACATTTGACAGGAATTTTATTGCTAGAAGATGATTTCGCAGACATTTTCCTTCAATTTCTGAAAAAAAAGTTAGAGTTTTTTTGGCTTGAAATTCATAAATTGATTCCTCTTAACAATCGGAAGTATTTTAATAGGTCCTTTTAGACAAAAAAATTTTTATTAGGTCCTTCCCTACAAAACTTGTATTTTATTAGGTCATTTCTGACAAAAAACCCATTTAATTACAATAATTCAAGCATTTTAAGGATACATTAACATTTTTATAACTGCTTTGTGTTCATGAAAAATAACCTAAAATTTTCTAATTTTACTACTATAGCTCATGCTTGACATATGATTTCGCACGCATGGGTGATGGGTGAAATGATTTTTGCACTAAATTTGTTTTCAAGAACATTATTAGCAACGACAACCCATATAAAAAAATAAAAATAAAAACCTCCCTCACTCCCTCGCGCTTCCAGTGCTTGATCCTGGTTCATGAGTAACTCTTTCAAGCTCTGTTGCTTTGTGAGTTTATACTGAATTTGGGTATATTATTAATTAGTCTTAAATCTAATGCTGCAACTTTTATATGGTTAATGTCCATACTACATTCACATTATTTTACAGCTTCTCCCATTGTTAAATTTCTCTGGTAACTTATGAAATGGCATCTCTAGTAAACTTTTGCATTCTGTCACTGATATGCAGACAAAGTATAATTGAAACAGCAAACTTAACAAACTGTATATAGTATAAAACTGTCATTCATTTTTCACTTCATGAAGAAAATTGTCAATATTTCTGGAGCAACAACCAACAACTAGATAAAATGTGTATAACTGATCACAGATGGAGCAACAAAAATAAAGCAATAACCTAGGGAAAACCATTGTTCCGGAGCTATTTGATCTATGGAAAGTGTACATTCAAAGGTATTTCATCTATAGAAACACAAAATTACAACACTACTTTGAAGCTAGAAGATTCATGAATCTTTTATTTGGAGTAAGTCAAATCTCAGACATCTTTGTACCACACTCTTGAGTAGAATTTGGAAGTTGGCCTCAAGTAAGGAGACTCTCATTCTTCATAGAACTTTGCAGGAGTGATTGGTTGTGAAAGGACAAAAAAAAACCACTGGTTAGGAAAGTCTAGCATACAGGAAGTAGGGTCAGGAATAACAGAGATGCAAAACCTCTAGTGATGGGCAGAGTTTCGTTTATCACAGGAGACAGTTTTAAACTTAATTCTGTTGAAGACTCAGGCGACTCAGTTTTAAGCATCAGCCGATGATTTTGTCGATCTTAAGGCTACTAATACATTCTCCAAAGGTGACTCAGCCTTCAATATGATTCTGATTAATATTAATAGTGGAGCTCTTAACATATAGCTTGAAAGCTGTCCTAATTTTCTGCTTTCTGGCTTGTCATGTGTACTAGTTTTATGACTTTGTTTTTACTTTTAGGAGTTGGAATCTCTATGCAAGTTTTCTTTGTTAAACTGGCTGAAACTTGCAAGTGTAATGAACCATACAAGCATTAATAGATGAGTTAATGCTATTTTCTCTCTCCTCTTTCACTAAACCCTAAGTTGATCTCTCTTTTTGTGAATAGTAACCTAAAACATGAAAGAAGGGGGTTTATATACTTTATGGGGGTTAATATAAATCAAGGGTCGAGATTAAACATGAAAATCGTAAAAGATCCCGATAGATCTGAATTGCCCGAACGAGCGAGAAGAGTCGCCCACCCGGGCCCAAGAGACTCCCACCCGGGCCCAAACTCACTGGAAGTTTCTGTCGAAAGCAGAAACCACGAACCAGCAGCAGCCCGCCCGGGCTGCACTATGCCCTCCCGGGCCCAAGACTGCCCGCCCGGGCTGAAAAGGGGGGGTTGGGCTTCTTCACTTGATGGGCTTCCATCGATTCTTCTTAGGCTTGCTTCACATGTGTTGCACAAGCCTTCTTGCAAGGTTTGGACAAACTCCACACACATGCCCAACAATAACTTATTAGCTTCGCGCCTTATTAAGTTTACAAATATAAAACCATTGGATTAATATATTAAGGGTATTTTAACTTCTAACACTGGACGGGGATTCTTTTTGAGGAAATGAATAGACAGGGATTTAGGTAGTGGAAATAAACTATATTCTTTTATTCAATAATATTAGGAACTATATACATGTTTATGCAATTAATTTATAATACAACCAGAAATGATTTCCTCAAATACACTCGATTCACAAATTGTTATACACAAATTCTTGGAAAAGATTGTCTTACGTTAGTCTTCATGTGAGACCTATCCAAATACAAGAGATATATATGTTTTTTTTAAAAACGGACCGCGTCTCACAAATTCTCATGATAATATTTTTGGTGAATTAGTTAATACTTTTGGCTAATTAGTTAAGTATTTTAGCACAATAGTTTAGAGCTGGTAATCTATATGTAGACTTATACTATTTTTTAGTTAACATATCCGGTACATTAGTTAGTGTTATTCTATAATTAGTTAAGATATATAGAGCATTATTTAGTTTCCAATATAAACGAAGAAATAAGTTTTTTATAAATCTAAAATGTCAAATACAAAAGACAACCTGAAAAAGAACTTAAAACAACCTAGCATTTGGAGTAATTGTACCCCTGAGGTTTGGCATAATTCCCAAAATACCCCCCACATTTGGGGAATTCCTCAGATACCCCTAAGGTTTGTGTTTGGGCTCAAGATACTCTTACAATGGACGGAACCCTAACGCCATTAGGTTTTCCTCTCTCTGATTCTCGTAATTTTCTTATCTATTTCTTCTCTCTCATGGTATTCCATTTTCTTCGTTACTCGAATACTAGACATCTTTGCCCAAAATTCAAGGGAAATGCTCCTTATTTGTTGCGCAGATGCACACAGGATTAAGGTGAACTTTGAAACCTTCATTCTCCTTCCATACTTAGACTTTTTTCGGAGTTTCTTGAGCCTAACTGTACTAATCCCTAAACTGTACTAAATGAAACGCGAAAACTCATTCTTGTATACTCTTTTACTCATAACTTTTGATACACAAATGATAATAGAGTGATTCCAATTGGGTTGGAAAGTGAACTTGAAGTCCTTTCCAACGACTGGGCACACACTAAATTTCGATGAGAGATGAGAAAGTTATGATGTTTCGAATATGAGCAGTTTAGATGATTTGTTGTGGGCTCGGCCGGGTTCTACGGAGGATGACCTGACAACCGACCGACCGGGCGGGATCCACCCTGGCAAAGCGGGAGGGTCGTAATTTTGCGGTTTTGAAGCGCATTTTGCGCTATTTATTACTTTAGTATAAATACTTCTCTTTTAAGTGGAGAAAAACCATGTTTTACCTTACTCTTCAGTTTATTAGCAATCTAAGTAGTTTTTATTCTCTCAAGAACCCTAGTTTTAGTTTTCTAGCTTAATTTCATTCTCAAATACATTGAAGTCTTAATAGAAGTAATTGGTTTCAAGATTTGTTCTTTTTGGTATTATTCTCTTTTCCTATCTATTCTTCATTACTAGTTTATGATGTTTGCTTATATTATTATGATTATGTTTCCCTAATTATGAGTGAGTAGTTTACTTTATAGGTGTTTGGAGATCTATGTATGCATGAGGGAAGAAGAAGAAGACATGATGGAAGTATGTGTTGAGACATGGATGACCTCAACTTAGGAAAGAGCATAACCTGAAAGCAGACGATATTATTCGACTTGTGTCGTTTCGGACTAACAAGAAGTTTCATTGTTAAACGTAGAGACTAGAGTCATCAACTTCAAGATCGATGTTCGGGAGTGATTTTGTGACTTATGATCATGGTAGTATATATAAAGCTAAGCTGGGATATACTTGTTTTTATATATATGAAGTTTGTTAAGAACTTAAGCAGAAGGATATGTTTTAATTTGTTTAAGTGTTTATATCATTAGCATTATCAGGCCATTTAAGACTTGATTTATCAATGCAATGTTAACATTTTATTAGTACTGTTGATCGACTTACTCATTCTTCTACTTTTGGTACGGAAAATTACTAACACTTCCTTTGATGGGTATGAGATTCCTTGAGTAATCTTAAGTATTTTATGCCTTAATTAATCAACAAACAAATCATTGATAATGAACACACTATTATGATCAGCGCAACAAATTCATCATGTGATCATGGGTCATGGGTATGCCTACAATGCCGATGATTATGGTCACCAAATTAAAGTTTGGCTTCTGTATTAAACAACACAAATAATAATTAACTTAATTAGATGTTTTTGTTGCTGACCATATACATCAGGATCTTTTGAAGATTATTTTGGTATCAGTTGTAATTTATTTCATGTCTCTCTTAGTATTTTTAATGAAAGATGCTAAAAATCAAAACTCTAAAAATAAAAAGGGGAGTGGATTTAGGTTTAAGGATAAGTAGTACTCCAATAATCCTATTTTAGTACAATAATAGGGGAACCGATAAATGTGAGATTTTCTTAGATACTAGCAAAAGTGAGAAATAAGAAACCATGAAATTTTGTTTCTGTGTACGTACTTTCTTAAATCAAGTGTTATTTAGAAATTCAAGGAAGATTATGTTTAGGAAAGGAAAAACGGTTAATTTGTTTTTGTCCTAAAATCAATAGCCAGCTGTTATACTTCCCCTACATTTATTTTCCTCATCTTCAGTGTTCACACCCATAATTTTTTTTTTTGATAATCTTCACACTCATATCAGGCCATATGTATAATTCTTAGTAAATCGTTGGTAGCTTTAGATTTCATTCCATTAAATGGTTTTTGTAATTTTGTTTTCATGATTAATTTATGAATTAACGTAAATTAAGAAAACTAGATACACTTAATCGTGTAATCAAGAAAATTATTCCTTCAATCAATTAGCTTGTCTCTAATGTGATGTGTCACTTTTGTTGAATTAAAATTTTGAATTCGTATTAGCATGCGTTGATTGGTTTGGTTTAGCTTGAGCTTGTGCTAAATTGAGTAGTTATTAGTTCACGAAGAAACAATGAAAGAAAGTAGGGATGGATGAACAAACCATGAACTTTGCTCATTTTACAAAAGTGAAGTTAACAAATTTTAGATTTTGTTTCCGAAAAGAAATTTAGTGTAAAAATCATTTGACCCATGCGTGGTAAATCATGTCAAGCATGAGTTATAGTAGTAAAATTAGAAAATTTTAGGTTATTATTCATGAACACTAAGCAGTATAAAATTGTTAATGTTTCCTTAAAATGCTTGAACTAAAGTAATTAAATTAGAAAAATATTTACATGAAACAGACGCCTCATTGTATACAACTTTCGTCAATAAAATTGATTTCTTTCTCCCCTTTGTGAATTTTTTTTGGAAGAATAATAATGGGTTGTAGTTCTTTCTACTAATAAAGTGCCAAAATTTTTTATCTTGTAGACTAAGTTATACTACTAAATTAACTAAAGCATAAACCACTACAATATGTTAATATGTTTTCTCTCCTAAAATTTCCCTCCTAAATGTACCAATATATAAATTGTATTGGACTCCTAAATTTTTTTATTTTTTTTAAAATTTTTTATGTAGCCATCTCTTTGGAGACGCCTCAGGTTGTCCACCTGGTTTCCTTTCCTTATAAAATAATAATAATAATAATTTTTTTTTATTAAACATTAGTTTTTTGAGGGGTTATTAGACATTAGTTAGGTGTTTGTTTTAAATACTACTCCCTCCGTCCCATAATATAGTGCTTACTTCTTTTTTTGCACGGGAATTAAGGAGAGTGGAGGGAATAGTAGGATCTCAAAAAAAAAAATTAATAAAGTACTTTTGTCTTGGAACTACTCTCTTAGTTTTGTTTTTCTTTAAAAAAAATCAAAAAACAATAAATGTTCCTTGAAATGGTGTAAAGTAATCAATAGAGGCACACATTTTAAAAGAAAAAGTAAGGTATTTTGGAGAATTTGTGTAAAGATTGAGGATAATTTAGTCCAAATAAATTGATAAAAATAAAATAAAGACAACATTTTGGGGCCCAAAAAGCGAATGTAAATCTTATATTATGGGACGGAGGGAGTAAGATAAAAAGCACCTCCCTCCCGCCAAAACATAAGTAATCCGCATACCCGCGCTAAACCCGAAATTTGAAACTGTATAATATAACCAAAAAAGAAAAACACCATTGAGCTAGACATTTTCACAAACACTTTGTAGGCATCTCTCTCTTACCCACCATTCACCAATACCATTAACATTAATTCAGCATGAAATTCAAAGGCCTTTCTGACAGAAAATGGAGTAACCCTTTTAGAGAAAAATGGGGAAAATCTGTTATGTCTATCTCACTAAAAAGTAAAGATCACACTTTCTTCCTCCACAACCTACTTAACAATGATGGTGCCCAATTTGGTTGGTGAATAATTGAATATCAAGCATTTCGTCAAGTGTTTGCAGTGTCATTTGACTCTGGTTTTCCAGTTCTTCGTTCCGGGTTCGAGGCAGACCGATAAATCTATCAGCTTGCATTGTAGGGTTCCAGTGCTTGATCCTGGTTCTTAAGTTTTAAGCTTTCTTGCTTTGTGAGTTTGTATTGAATTTGGTTATATTATTAATTAGTCCTTATATCTAAATGCTGCAACTTTTATATGGTTAATGTTCATACACATTATTTTACAGCTTCTCCCATTGGTAAATTTCTGTGGTGACTTGTGGAATGGTGTCTCTAGTAAATTTTTGCATTCTCATACGATATGCGATCTGCGGACAAAGTATAATCAAACAAAGAAACTCAACAAACTATATATAGAATAATATTGGCATTCATTTTTCACTTCATGAAGAAAATTGTCAATATTTCTGGAGCAACAACTAGATAAAATGTATATAACTGATCACAGATGGAGCAACAAAAACAAAGCAATAACCTAGGGAAAACCATTGTTCCGGAGCTCTTTGATCTATGGAAAGTGTACATTCAAAGGTATTTCATCTATAGAAACACAAAATTACAACACTACTTTAATTTGAAGCTAGAAGATTCATGAATCTTTTATTTGGAGTAAGTCAAATCTCATACATCTTTGTACCGCACTCTTGAGTAGAATTTGGAAGTTGGCCTCAAGTAAGGAGACTCTCATTCTTCATAGAACTTTGCAGGAGTGGTTGGTTGTGAAAGGACAAGAGAAAACCACTGGTTAGGAAAGTCTAGCATACAGAAGTAGGGTCGGGAATAACGAGATGCAAAACCTCTAGTGACGGGCGAGTTTCGTTCATCACAGAGACAGTTTTAAACTTAATTCGTTGAAGACTCGGGTAACTACTTAGGAGCACTAGCCGATGATTTTGTTGATCTAAAGGCTACTAATTACATTCTCCAAAGGAGACTCAGCCTTCAATATGATTCTGATTAATATTAATAGTGGAGCTCTTAACATGTAGCTTCAAAGTTGTCCTAATATGATGTGCAACGGTTGTAAGAATAGCTTCTGTCTTTCTGATACTCCAACCCAATTTCATCAGATAATAAAAATAGTTAATCTTAGATTATTGAGGTGGCAAGATTAGAAAGGGATGGGATACAAAATAGATAGCACATACGATCTCAATGCGATCTAAAGTGCTCACTAGTGACGAGCAATGTTCATCATCAAGGATGAATTTTCTTATTTACTTTTGACTTCAATGGTGAACAATACAGGACAATTGAATAGGTTATCATTCTGTTTGGAAGAAAAAGGCCACTCATGTATAACTTCCTCATATCTTTAATCAGCCATATATAGTACAATGACTTCCTCCCATGAAACTGATTGCAGCCAGCCCAAGAAAAGCCAAGAGGCACGCACTATGTCGAAATGACACTGGCTAAAGTTGATAATTTTAGTGGTAATA
This sequence comes from Beta corolliflora, assembly GCA_947648045.1. NCBI lineage: Eukaryota > Viridiplantae > Streptophyta > Magnoliopsida > Caryophyllales > Amaranthaceae > Beta > Beta corolliflora. Next base: position 225,238 of record CANSZD010003084.1, on the reverse strand, counting down.
CTTGTCTGTTATACGCATATTGCAGCAGAAAATGTACAGCTATTTCCCTCCACTATTGTTTAAAAAGTTTGTTGTTTCTATTTATACACTAGGTATGTGTACACAAAACGACTCTTTGTATGCCAATGACAACTGGTGATCTTGTTTTTGTTGGAGTGTTCATAATGAATAGATCATTGGATGAGGCAAAGATATTGAAGATTAACAAAACTTACCAGTTACCATAAATCTTCGATGAATGTACTTCGTATAATTCCATTTTAACAGTGAAATAGAGAGTAACTCTAAGCAATAATTAATGACCCTAGCTACTAATCAACGACATATAGATTATTATTTCTTACCAATGGAATTGGATCAATATTAATGAGTGAAGTGTATTATGTTCAGCATCAAAAACTTCATAGTTCATACATACTGTAATCTAAACTCTGCCAACAACAAAGGCATATAGAAAAGCAGGAATTTAAACAGCTAAATTCAGGAAACTAAACAAACAAGTTAAATATTTATGAAAAAGATGAGCATTCCATTGAAAATTGAAGCACCAAAACATGGTAAGGGTTCACAGGCAAAAACCCCTCAACTTATACAACCTAGCTAAGTACTAACTTTTGAGTTTCGACCTAACCTATTATAGTCCCAAACAGCATCAGGACAATGGAAATCTAAAATAAATCAAACTGTAATAGTATATACTAATACTTTAATATATATGCCTAGCTAACTACATAATTAGTTCTATATGATCTAGAGATCAATCAAAAACTTCGATATCAGTCCCGAACAACCTGAAGATTCTGCGTCTTTGAATAACAATATGAAGCTGGTTGTTGGAGCGGAACGACAGAAGGCGAATCATCTGATCTTTCTTCAGGTTATAATCTCCCATAAGTTTAGTCCATCCATGTGTCAGCACATATCTGAATCCGGGATCCTTCTTGACGCTGTCGTTGTTCTTACCTTTGTAGTTCCATCGACTTAGGACTAGATCATACTTGGAGTTTCCTATGATCACCTTCACGTCAATCTTGGCATTCTTCTTGTGATCATCCTTGTGTTGAAGACCCATGTACTCTTTTTGTGTCAAAAACGAAGCAAAAAGCTGCTGTTCAGGGATCGATAATCGTCCTTGTTGATCTTTAACATCAGAGGCAGTAAGCTCCCTCTCAAAGATTATCTTGGCATCAGTCACATCCTTAATATTCATGACATTATGAAGATGATCCAGCAGTAATCCTAACTTCATATCTACATCATCTGATTCATCCTTACCAACAGCTTTGGTAGACGACGATGCTCCTTCCTCCTTGTTGTTTAATTGTTTCTGATTATCATGATCTTGCACTTCCCGGTTATTACTTGTCTCCCGACGAAGACGCTTGTTGGGTGGGAGGGAATCACAGTTGCTTGTGGTGTTGTTGATGTTGCTGCTGTTGTTCCTGCTATTGTTGCTGCTGCTGCTGCCGCCTTTGTTGTTGTTGACGTCGTTGGTTGTGATGCGATCGATCATCGAGACAGCAGCTCGCTGGTTCGTGTCTTGGGCATCATAAGACGAAGGTGGTGACGAGTTTGGTTTCGATACAGCCGTGTATAAGTTGAGGGTCTTATTACAGCCGTGTATAACGTAGCAAATTTTATCAGCTTTATGATGTTGGTGATCTTGATTAGAGGTTGAAGACGGTAATTCATCGTAAGGACGTTTCTTGGGAAGAACTACAGCATTATTCTCAGGGGTGTTTTTGCTCGAGCCTAGTGTTTTTGATGATTCCGCCATTATGCTAAGTTAGCTCAAGAAGAAAGAAAGAACGTAGGGATGAAGGGAGAAGAGAAATTAGGTTGAGGATTTGTGAATGGAAGGATTGAACAACCAAAGAGCATGTGGAGGTAATGAAGTATATATAGGATTTCATTCCATTTGGACGTGAGTTATTTCGTAAACTAGGGTATTATTTAGTAAAATCCTAGGTAGATTATAATTCGGGTATTATTTAATAAAATCCTAGGTAGATTATAATTCTTATCAACTTAGCTAATTAGCTTGCCGCCTAAGTTTACCAAATGTGAAACCATATTGGATTAATATGATATGGGTATTTCTAAAAAAAAAATGATTGGGATATTCTAGAATTCACAGAATGTAGGATATGAAATAGTAATGTATAAAGTGGTTTAATTCATAAACCTGATATATTAGTTTAGCTTGGTGTCTAAATCCAACTAGGTAACAAGATTAGACGGTGATCATTGTTTGGATATTCAATCGAGATGATCTAAGGTTGATTTAGAAAATAAATCTTGTCCTAAATACTAACCCAATTGAAATTTGTGTCCATATCCTCTAGAGTTTTAATAAAACTCTACAAAGTAGAGTTGTATCTGAACCATATATTTTAAAATCAATAGCTCATATTGGTGGAAAGGGGAAAATTAGGGGATAGATTTTGATGAGAAAAATAGGGGGGATTTTGAAAAAATAATATGTGAGCCATTGATTTTTTATTCAATAGTTATTTTACAACTCTGGAGGATCCAAACAAGAAATCCCTTACCAATTTCTCCAAAGTAGTAACATTTCTATGTCTATTGCAATATAATATGGTAATCAAATATTTATTTTTTATTTTGAGGGGAAGTGATAGATGTAAATTCAGTGTACATGTACACCACTTTTATTAGTGATAAGTATCAAGAGTACATGTAAGAGGCAAATTTGAAGTTGTTAAACAGTTATTTTCAGACAATGAAACTATTTTGTTGTTAAGATATATCATTACATTTTTGAAAATTTTATTGTACAATGGCCTTTTTATGAACTTTTGCTCTCTAATTAGTCTCTTAATTAGAAAATAATGCTTGATTAACTACAAAGCTAATTTTCAATTTCCAGCAAAATTTGTTTACAATAACTAATAATTTGTATCAATATTTAAAAACAACAACCTGATAAATATATGTGGACTTGTTTGAACAAGGACCACTTTGTTTGTTCGAAATTTTCAAACTAATTTTTTTTGGAGGATTAGTTCAATTGAGAATTGGGAAGAAAAATCGGATTATTTGGTAAAGTATATGCAAAAATTAATGGTAATAATACAAAAAAAATTATTAGATAATTATTTCAAAAAGTGAATTGAATTTTGTTGTTAATATCATTATATTTTCGATCATTTTATTGAACAATGGCCTTTATTGTGAGCCTATGATCGGTAAATTAATCTCTTAATTAGAAAATTACTTAGATTGGACAATTTCTTATTAGGACATAAGAGATAATCCTAGCTATCTCTATATTATAAGAGAAATACATACACTAACTAAGGATATTATTGGTAGTTACATACATTGTTGCCAAGCTAATTGATTGGATTAGGATTTTGGAACAAAAGCAGTGACCAAATTAAAGCTTGACTTATTTCTATATTAACAACATAAATAATAATTAACTTAATTAGATGTTTATGCTGCTGAACCACATACATCATAATCTTTTGAAGATTATTTTGGCATCAGTTGTAATTAAATTCATGTCTCTCCTAGTATTTTTAATGAAAGATGGTAAAAATTAAAACTCTAAAAATAAAAAGAGGAGTGGATTTAGGTTTAAGGATAAGTAGTACTCCAATAACCCTAGTTTAGTACAATAATAGGGGAACCGGCAAACGTGAGATTTTCTTAGATACTAGCAAAAGCGAGAAATAAGAAACCATGAAATTTTGTTTCTGTGTACTTCCTAAATCAAGTGTTATTTAGAAATTTTAGGAAGATTATGTTTAGGAAAGGAAAAACGGTTAATTTATTTTTGTCCTAAAATCAATAGCCAGCTGTAATACTTCCTCTACATTTATTTTCCTCATCTTTAGTGTTCGCACCCATTTAATATTTTTTTGATAATCTTCACATTCATATCAGGCCATATGTATAATTCTTAGTAAATCGTTGGTAGCTTTAGATTTCATTCCATTAAATGGTTTTTGTAATTTTGTTTTCATGATTAATTTATGAATTAACGTAAATTAAGAAGACTAATCGTGTAATCAAGAAAATTTTTCCTTCAATCAATTAGCTTGTCTTTAATGTGATGTGTCACTTTTGTTGAATTAAAATTCTAAATTCTTATTAGCATGCGTTGATTGGTTTGCTGCTGCTGTTGCCGCCTTTGTTGTTGTTGACGTCGTTGGTTGTGATGGGATCGATCATCGAGACAGCAGACCGCTGGTTCGTGCCTTGGGCATCATAAGATGAAGGTGGTGATGAGTTTGGTTTCGATAAGAACAACTTGAGGGTCTTATTACAGCCGCGTAAAACGTAGCAAATTTTATTAGCTTTATGATGTTGGTGATCTTGATTAGAGGTTGAAGGCGGTAATTCATCATAATGACGTTTCTTGGGAAGAACTACAACATTATTCTCAGGGATGTTGCTGCTCGAGCCTAGTGTTTTTTATGATTCCGCCATTAAGTTAAGTTAGCTCACGAAGAAAGGAAGAAAGTAGGGATGAATGGAGAAGAGAAATAATTAGGTTGAGGTTTTGTGAATGGAAGGATTTTAACAACGAAAGAGCAGGTGGAGATAATGAAGTATATATAGATTTCATTCCTTGGCAGGAACTAGGTTATTATTTAGTAAAATTCTAGGTAGCTTATGATTCTTATGAACTTATTAGTTAATTAGCTTGCCGCCTAAGTTTACAAATGTGAAAACATTGCATTAATATGATTAGGGTATTTCTATAAGAAAAAATGAGACTGTGATATTTTAAGAATTGATGGGAATTCAGGTAGTATTAATTAAATCTTGTTCTAAATACTAACCCAATTGAATTGCGTGTTTAGATCCTTTAGATCTACAAGGTAGAGTTTGAGCAATATATATCAACCATTGAATAAAAGAAATCAATGGCTCATATATTATCTTTTCAAAATTCCTCCTATTTATTCTCATCAAAATCTACCCCTAATTTTCCACTTTCCACCAATAGGAGCCCTTGTTATTAAAATGTATAGAGTTGTATTAAGACTCTAGAGGATCCGGACTCATTGAAATACCCTTACCAATTTCTCCAAAGTAGTAACATATTCTATGTCTATTGCAATATAATATGGTAATCAAATATTTATTTTTCATTTGGAGGGGAAGTGATAGATGTACACTAAGTTTTCTTTAAATTAGGAAGGAGGCAATTTAATTGTGATTTTAGTCCAAAATTAAAGTATCATGAGGTTCCAAAATAAGATTAGTGATAAGGTTGTGTTTGGAGAAGCATATTAGTTACCTTAAATGATAAGGTGTTAACATATTTTAGGTGCTAAAATATCAGGAATTTAGGTAGTAGTAATTAAATTTCCTAAAGAATGTAGGATATGAAATAGTAATGAATAAAGTGAATTAATTCGTAAACTTGATTAGTTTAGCTTGGTGTCTAATCCAACTAGGGAACAAGATAATGCGGTGATCATTGTTTGGATTAAATCGAGGTGATGTAATGTTGATTTAGGAAATAATCTTGTCCTAAATATATACTAACCCAATTGAATACCCTTACGGCCTTACCAATTTCTCCAAAGTAGTAACATATTTGATAGAATACAATATACTTCAATATATATTTTGTTCTTAGAATTGTATACATATTAGGAAATCTATCCATAGAAGCATTTTAATTAGAACAGAAACATCCGGCCTAAAGTATATTGTGTTCTATCAATATTCTTTATATGTCTATTGCAATAAAATATGGTAATAAAATATTTATTTTTCATTTTGAGAGGAAGTGATAGATTTATACTCAATGTACATGTACACTACTTTTATTAGTGATAAGTTTTCTGTAAATCAGGAAGGAAGTTTGAGAGGCAAATTAATTGTGATTTAAATTAAAAATTATAACATCATGAGTTTCCAAATTAAGAGTGGTGTACATCTAACCTTTTACCAGTTTCATAGACTGATAAATAGAATGATTTACTTGTCAAGGAACTTTTTCAGGGTCATGCTAATAGATACCTAAGCTTATTATTGGCAATATTTTTACGAACCATAATTTTAATCATCAACATCTATAATAATGCATTGTTAAATATTTATAAAAAAACTTGATTTGTTGAAATTACACAGTGAAAAAATCCAACAAGATCTGATAAACATGGAAAATGTGACTAAAACATTGGCATTGTGGCAGCTAAAAAAGAACATATGAAGTATTGAACAATAATTGGTGTTGACAATTAACAAATTGATTGTAGAGCCCATACATTCTCCAATAGAGGAATAGAGCAAACACATTGCAATTTCCTTGGCCTTCCCTGCTTTTTCCAAGCCCTTCTATTACTTCATCTTGATGTAGTTTTAGCAAAAGGTGAAAAACAATATATAGAGATAAACTAGTTTTTAGGCCCGAACTATGCCCCGGGTAATTATAATTTTAATGTATTTATATTTTACTTCAAAATTATAACACCAAACATTACTTGGTTTAGTGGTTAAGACTTTAGTAGATAAACTTGAAGTCATGGAATCAAATCTCATACTATGCATTTTCTAATTTTTTATTGTACGTAGAGTACATGAAGCAAACACTTTAAGGGATAGCGCCACATTGCACAGTTCTTTATTTAGGTTCACCGTACCTTTTAATATATTTGTATAGATTAGGAAAAACCATTATGTTCTTATTTTCTTTGCATAATCATCTTCAGATTCCTAGGTCTTCAATTACCAGAAAATTTTGTTTACAAATAACTAATAATTTGTATTACTTTTTGAAAATAACTACCTATATCTGAACTTGTTTTAACGAGGACCACCACCTTTTATTCGAAACATTCAAAATATAAGATTATAATCGAGAATTTTTGAAGTACAATTGAGAAAAAGGAGGAAAAACCAGTTGGAATTTACGTGTAAATAAAAGTCGACAGTAATAAAACAACAAAAAAATTGTTAAATAGTTATTTTCAAACAATGTAATTATTTCCAAACAAAAAAATTGTTCGAAACATTCAAAATATAAGATTATAATCGAGGATTTTTGAAGTACAATTGAGAAAAAGGAGGAAAAACCAGTTGGAATTTACGTGCAAATAAAAGTCGACGGTAATAAAACAACAACAAAATTGTTAAATAGTTATTTTCAAACAATGTAATTATTTCGGTAGTTAAGATATATCATTACACTTTTGATAATTTTATTGTAAAATGGCCTTTTTATGAACTTTTGCTCGCTAATTAATCTCTTAATTAGAAAATATTGCTTGATTAACTACAAAGCTAATTTTCGATTTCCATGAAATTTTGTTTACAAATAACTAATAATCATTGTCAATATTAAAAAAACAACAACCTAATAAATCTATGTGGACTTGTTTGAATGAGGACCACTACGTTTGTTCGAAAATTTCAAATTTAATTTTTTTTAAAGGATTAGTTCAATTGAGAATTGAGTAGAAAATATCGAATTATTTGGTAATTTACGTGAAAGAAGTAAAATGAATTTTGTTGTTAATATCATTATATTTTCGATAATATTATTGTACAATGGCCTTTATTTGTGAGCTTGTGATTGCTAAATTAATCTCGCTTGTGATCGCTAAATTAATCTCTTAATAGCTTATTAGGACATTAGAGATAATCCTATCTCTATATTATAGGAGAAATCCATATATTCACTAATGATAGTATTGGTAGTTACGTTGTTGCCTAGTTGGATTAGGATTTTACTTAACAATGATCATCTCTTAATGCATCAACGTAATTTCGGAAAGTACATTTTTAATCTTGAGCACCAATTAAGTAACTCATCTATATATCAACACTCGATGAATCCTAATGTTAGTATTAGTAGTATTCCTACATTCTCTCGGTATTCTTCCTATGGCTATATATTATATACCCCCTCCTTTTAACTATTTCATTCATCAACATACACACACATTCTCTCGTCTCTCTTCCTTCCAAAAAATATTCTAACCCTCAAGCTTCATTCAACCCTACTTCTCTTTGTTCCTTTCTAGTTGTTATTATTAAGCTCTTGCTTGTTTCTATAATGGCGGAATCGAATTCGGGATACCTACACTCTACCAACAGCGATGAGAACACCAAACTCCTCCCACCTAAGAAGCGCTCTTATGCTTATATGGCGGAATCCGAAACCGTACGCTCTACCAACAGTGATGAGAATAACAAACTCCTCCCACCTAAGAAGCGTTATTGTGCTTATATGGTTTCTTCCCAATTACCAGTAACATCTCCAACTTCTGATCAACATCAAGTGAATGCCAAGCAACTTTCCTATGTTACGAGTAACAGAAAAACTACCCGCAAGTTGATCCATAATATACCACCACCGGGTGATGATAAGTTAGGATTGTTGCTGGATCATATTCGGAATAATATGAATTATAACGATGTAAGAGATGCCAGAATAATTATGGAGAATAAGGAGCTTACAGATACTGATGCTAAAGATAAGCAAGCGCGATTGTCAATCCCAGCAAAGCAGATTCTTACTCCGTTTTTGACAAAAGAAGAGGAACTACTTCTTCAACAGAAAGTTGGTCACAATAAGAAGGCCAAGATAGACGTGAAGGTGATTATAGAGTCATCTGAGTATGATATGCGGCTAAGTAGATGGGACTACCATGCTAACAACAACAACAACAACGAGCCAGGATGGAGGTATGTGTTGGGACATGGATGGCCTCAACTTAGGAAAGAGCATAATCTGAAGGCAGACGATATTATTCGGCTTGTGTCGTTTCGGTCTAACAAGAAGCTTCACATAGCAATTGCAATTGTTAAACGTACAGACTAACTTCAAGTTGTTCGGGAGTGATATTGTGACTTATGATGATGGTAGTATATATATAGCTAAGCTGGGCATAGAATACTATTATACTTGTTTAAATATATATAGTTTGTTAAGAACTTAAGGAGAAGGATATGTTTTAATTTGTTTTAGTGTTTATATGATCATTAGTATTATCAGGCCATTCAAGACTTGATTTATCAATGTTAAACATTTTATTAGTACTGTTGATCGACTTACTCATTCTTTCACTTGATTATTATTAGTCCTTAAATCTAAATGCTGCAACTTTTGTGTGGTTAATGTTCATATACATTGTTTTACAGCTTCTGTGATTGTTAAATTTCTGTGATAACTTATGAAATGGCATCTCTAGTAAACTTTTGTATTCTGTCACTGATATGCAGACAAAGTATAATTGAAACAGCAAACTTAACAAACTGTATATAGTATAAAACTGTCATTCATTTTTCACTTCATGAAGTTAATTGTCAATATTTTTGGAGCAACAACTAGATAAAATTTATCTAACCGATCACAGATGGAGCAACAAAAAAAAAGCAATAACCTAGGAAAAACCATTGTTCCGGAGCTATTTGATTAATGAAAGTGTACATGCAAAGGTATTTGATCAACAACAACCCAGTATAATTAACATATGCATCGCTTCGTATCAAGATTATGAAAGCTATAACCATCCAATCAAGAAGTCAGACACTCGCAAATACTAGTATGTTAAGATTCTCTCGTAGGGGATTCTAACAAGCAGCAGCAGCATCAGGACATTGCAAAATAAAACAAAGAAACTATAATAGTATAATGTAAGTATAATTAATACTTGTATATCAAAAAATCAATCCAAAACCTGAATATCAAAAACTAACCTTAAGATTCTAGTCTTTGAAAATAGCAAAGTGAAGCTGGTTGTTAATGCGGAACGACATAACAAGAATCATGTCATCTTTCTTCAGTTCATGATCTACAGCAAGTTTCGTCCATCCACATTGCAGCACATACCTGAATCCTTGAGGCTTGTCAATGTTGGTTTGGTGGTAGTTCCAGCGACTGAGCGACAATTTGGGCATCGAAAGTCGGCCTTGCTTAGGGTCTAAATCAGTCTCAGTAATCTTCTTCCTCAAGATTATCTTGGGTTCATTTTCATCATTAATATTTATGATATTACGGAGACGATCTTAGTCAATTGTGAAAAATGGAGTTAATTAGTGAACTTGATTAGTTTAGCTTAATTGGTGTCTGAGTCAACCTAATCCAACTAGGCAACAAGATATTGTCATAAATCATAATCCAAATAGGCAACTGCGCGCTTTGCATAAAGAAAAGAATATTAGAAGGAGAAAAAAAACTAGGCAATTGTTACTGTACGACACATAGTTTGTTAAGTCCTATTTGAAACAGCCTCTTATAATGTTTGTAAATTATAATTTTCATTTAAAATTCTAGAATTTGGTCAATTAATGTGTTTGGATGATTAATAAATTAAAATCTGGAATTGGACCAAATTTCTGGTCAATTCAATACAGCCCAATAAATAGGGATTTGAAATTACAAGTTAAACCATGTCGTTTGAAATTCTCTAGCTCAAAGCCCAATGACACGCGAAACATTAGTGAACCATCTCTATCAAGTACTCTTTTTCTCTCCGCTCTCACGGACATATTTTTCTCTTTCCACTTTCTCTCTCCTCTCATAAAATAATTAACATTGAAATACTAGATTATTGGCTAGGGGGTGGTTTCAAGGTCAGGGGTGGTGGGTGGGTGAATGGGGGTGGTGGGCAAGGGAAAGGTTGGAGTCGGCGGGTAGGGGTGGTCAGGGTGGTGGGTCGGTGGGGTTTTTGAATTGATTATGGTCTAACTACATGTAATAATTAGGATTTAATTAGCATTAATTAGAATAATTAGGTTATTTGGGATAATTAGGTTGATTTGGCCTTAATGACTAACGAAAACATAACGGAGTTAGTCATTAAGGGCGTTTTATGCTTTTTATTAAACCACAAGAGCATTTAGTGCATTTTTAAACAACAGGGGTATCCCATGAATTTTGAATGGTTAATCAAATTTACATATAAAGAATAGTTGGAAAAAAAACCTTTCAGTGCATAGAGTTTTTTTTTTCTACAATTGTGCGTATGAACGATATAGATGTCATCTAAATGAGATTTTGTCACAGCCAGTTCTTAGGAACCATTATACATTCATACAAGAGCTTTGATCTAGTTTCCACTACAGTTTTCTTATCTCAATCTTCATATAAGCCACACATCACACACCAGACTCATGTTGCCATTCAAATCACCGTTGTTGATAAGAGGTTTTATGAATTATGCGTGTTGTTTAGCACCTAACTCTCTATCTGACAATATCTCATCTTAAAACACACATATTTCCCACATTTTAGCCCCAAATCAAGCTTATGACCAACTATTGAAGATCCGTTGGGACAAACTTTCACCTTAAGCTTGAATCACCTCAATCCGATGCATAGTTCGGAAGATACGACAATTTGAAGTGCCCCTTGCCAAATTTTGAAGTATATTTTGCTACATGTGTTTGCTACTCATTTCTAGTACTTCAGTGGAACAGATAGACTTCCAAAGGCTATGTAACCTACACCATTGACAAGTGAGAGTGACTAAGAAGCTCAAAGGCACGAAAAACACTTAAATATGGGTCATAATGCTACATATTTAAAAGAACGATCCTAGAAAAAGAAGAGAAAGGGTAGCATAAAGGATGAAAGGAGAAAATAATAAAAAAAAAGAGAAAAGGAACTTTAAAAGGTCTCATGAGCGTCAAAAACACATTTATCAACTATACTGTCCAAACAAAACAAATGGCCAGGTCTCTTGAGGTTTGACATTGACTAAATTGCGGTCAATCTCCCCCGAATCCAACAAAGTCGTATCAATTACCAACACAATCAGAAGTCTCATTGGTCTGGAGCGAGCTTCAAGGATGAATGAGAGAAAAGGGGAAATCGGTTGCAGAGGAGAGGTGAGGAAATAAGGAAACGGGAAGAAAAAAACCCTATATTCTCACATGTGGATATTGTTGTCGTCCTTAAGCCGCGCAATATATTGGAAAATATAATAAATAAAAATTGTTTCAAGCATTTAAAACTATGAAATGGCGTCTCTAGTAAACTTTGCATTATGTTATGTCAATGATATGCAGACAAAGTATAATTGAAACAGCAAACTAGTTAAAATATAAAAATATATAACCAATCACGGATGGAGCAACAAAATAAAAATGCAATAACAGTACAATAGGAGGATTTGAAGAATATGCATGGAGAGATTCTCCATGCAATTAAGCTAAAACCTAGGAAAAATCAGTCATGGTCCCAGAGCTATTTGATCTATTGATAGTGTACATACAAAGGCATTTGAACTATTGAGGTGTACATGAAAAGGTACAGTTTGGCTTCAATTATATGAACACTAAATTACAACACTACGTTGAGGCTAGAAGATTCATGAATCGTTTATTCGGAGCAACTCATTCATATCCCAAACCTCTTTGTACCACACTGTGAGCAGAACTTGGAAGTTGGCCTCAAGTAAGGAGACCCACATTCGTCACAGAACTTTGCAGGACTAGTTGGCTGTGAAAGGACAAGAGAAAAACACTGATTAGGAATGTCTCTAGCATACAGGAAGTAGGGTTCAGGAATTTTTAATTACTAGTATTTATGAAATTTTTCCCAGCTTTCAGGAATTCAATTAAGAGAATACAAATAGATCGAAATAGGACCGATATACCAGTAAAATTTTAACAACGTAAAGGTAGGAGAAAACTGGAAAATTAAGGAGCCGAAAACAATTGTTTAACATCTACAAATTGAGTGACCCAATGGTTTGCATCATGATTCAATGGAAAAGAGACTTATAAAGATGAGATTGCATCTTTTTGGGACAAACCAAGCAAAAGACAGCATATAGTATATCAACAAGCTCATAGCATTACCAATGTTTACATAATTCATGGTATGAGAATCCATAGGGGAACACAATTTACTACATAGTTTCGTTAGACTAGCCCAAAAAAATGCCACTTGATGTACAAAATCGTCTTTCTAGAATGCAGTACAAGGGAAGGTTTCATGAATTAGGTAAGACTGGCATAATATGAAAAAGCATGAATGGGGCCACTATAATTGCAAAATAAAAATGCTCTCCATTTAGGGTCATTTGTAAATGAAGCCGACTCCTTAAAAGACATAAATATCGGAAAATGGCCACTTATCACCGGGAAAAGGAGTTTTATCCACTTCCTATGTGGCTATAGGCACTATTCACTACGCTTTCATGTTTCATCATTTTAACTTGAACTACAATTAAGATGCCTTAAATTACCAAAATGTCAGCAAGAACTAAGAAGGAACAGCTATAAACACACTTCTAAGTCATTCTTTATCATCAACTCTAATAGTTCTTTAAATTTGGTAGGTTAGAAAACTATTTGACAACCGCAACCAAAAAGGGAACACAACTCGCAACAAGTGTCTTTTGGTTTGACAAACCAATTTTCAGTCATAAAAGCTCTCAGATTATCATAGAGCTATAATCAGAAACATAAAACCCTCAACAAGGTTAAACATGTTCAATAAATCCCTAAGAGCCCAAATAAGAAACGCCTACAACACAAACTAATGGCGCAAAGAGCCCGATAAGATAAATAATTTTAAAGACTAATTAATTAAACCAAACCCAATCTTTAAACTGAACTTGGAAGCCTCCAAAATTGCTCTTTATTAGCAAGACTGAACTTGTAGTCTTCAACGAACTATGTTTTTTATCAACAACAACAAGTCAACAACCTAGTAAGAATGCCGGTCTTAGTAGGGTCTGAGGAAATCATAATGTGTATAGCCTTAATCTAAACCAAACTAGACGAGAAACTGTTCTCAACAGACACCAGAATATCATAGCATCAACTTCACAGACATAATATTAGCATATGCCTTGGTATCTAGATTATGAAGATTTAATTTGAAAACATCCAATCAAGAAGTCAGACACTCGCAAATAATAGAATTATAGAACGTTAAGATACTCTCTTAGGGGATCCTGAGGGTTGTTCAGTAACCAAGCATAAAAAATCCTTCCAACATTTTTTCACATATTAGCAAGTCAGAGGGTAAAGAACTGATGGATTCCAAATTTCCACCAGCTTAGCATCCCACCGCCACAAGACACTCATCAATGAAATAATTAACAAGAGATATTTTTATTCACAGTAAGATGAAAATAAAACTTTTTAAACCAACATGAACAGGCATTACAAAAAGTTAATTAACAATAAAATAAAACTCACCATCATATTCAAACGACCCAGGGCGTGACTTCCTCCAAGGGGATCGAACGATGTCATGTTCTGAGAAAGAGTTGGAGATTCATGGCCCTGAGAAATGTCAGGTAAATGGGAAGACTGCCCACTTTCATGAGTGCAAGCTATGAGGGTTGTCTGCTGATTCTGATTAAGAGACTGATGATGATTCAGAATCACAGATTGATATTGTGGCTGATGAGCCAACGTCACTAAAGGATGCTTAGATGGTGTATCCTGCTTCCTTGGACTCTGCCATATGCACTCCAGTTGCATTAATCAGATAGGACATATCATCATGAAATTAGAATGTCATAAAACGAGCATTAAACATCAAGTTTTGTAAAAGTATGAATTATCACTCTTTAGATTTGAGATATAATATAAAGCAGTATAAACACACTCATAGTCTCTCAGCATAAGGAATGCCATGTGTATATAATGAAGGCAACAAAGTTTTCAAAATAAACACACCACACCTCCCTTCCCATAGACAACCTAATTTATACAATTGATAACTTCCAACTGCAATTGTGTTTAGTTGATACAAAATTACCCTGTTCCACTGTGGTCATGTAAAAAGAACATACTAATGATATAGCTATATGTATTCTGATGTCGTAGAGGTGAAACTTAATATATTTATTTATCATAATTATCAATATTCATCTTGACAAACAAATGCAATGATTGTTTCCTTCAACTTCTATAATTTTTTGCTTATATGAAAGCCTATCCAAATAAGCTAGGTTGCATAGAGACGGGTACGGGTTCGGATTCGGGGACTGAAAATGGCAAGATTTTGATATATTAGGTATGGGTGCGCGTACCCATAGAGGATATGTATCATATCGGGTACGGGTACGGGTACGTGACCTAGAAGAAGTACCCGTGCTACATAGCAAATAACTTCCTTTATAAACTGAAGGTTCATAAATCATAAGCAAAATGAGGAATTTCCACCTCTCAGAAAAATGTATCGACACTTTACTCCATCCAGCGAAAGAGGGATACTAAATTTTTAAATGATACAATCAGCAGTAGATTCAGATGTAGAACAAAGAAAGCCAAGTTCAGCCAATAGACATAAAAAGTGGTAGCATACCTCTGTTGCAGACTGGAACTCATGGTCACTATTGCTGTGGTATGACTGAGAAAGGATATATCAAGTTATTACAACACAATTCAATATTCCAGAATCAAAATCAATGTAAGGATGAATAGTGAACTCACAAGCAAACCAGGAACAGTTGGAGAAGTGTTTGAGGAGGCACGCCTAACTTTATGTCTTGGGTTGTAGAACTTATAGTCCCTTTCGGTGATTGCTACTTCAGTCCGACCTGTCAAACGCTTGAACCTGCCACAGCATGAAAGCTAGTGTTAACGGAGATGAACAATTAGAACGTTACATAAATTATCAAATCTCTTGTTGGAACTCTTCAACCATAGTATTCACCAGCTGATTACATAATAGAAGTATGAGATTAAGAAGAACCCCAACACTCTTTAGAGTATGACAGACTACAAAAATGAATACTTCTGACATTTGATGTTCAAAAAATATAAACTGCAAGGGAAGAGCCTCGAATAGTCGAGTTCTTTCTTACTTTTTCCTTTATTTTTATAAGAGAAACAGTCAAAGTCTTACGTTATGCCATGATCTTACTAAATCATCATAAAGTAAGATATCCCTGGTTGTTTTTCCTTTGTTTTAATATTTTTCCCTCTCCTCTTACATACAAGTACTTTTCTTATCATCAATAACTACTCTTTTATCTAAAGGATAGGATCTTTCATTAAAAAAAAAAAAAAAAAAAATCTAAAGGATAGGAAGTTTCAAAGATTCATTAGAGCAAAACAACTGCAGTATTTAATACATGGGCAAAGATATTAATAATTAATTTCTTAAAGTGCATGCACAAAAGGTTATGGCAAACATGTATAAATGGCTGAAACTAACCATTCTGCATCATCACTAGGAACGCTATTTGGTCTCTCAACGATGTCTAAGCCATTGGCCACCACAAAACGAACGCGCTTCTCTTCTTGGACAACTAATTCTGGAAACCTAGTCCTTGTTTCAAGAGATGTAGCCAGTTCCCGTCTTTTAAAAGAATAGGAACCTACATTTCACAGGAGGTGTATAATGTTAGACAAGAAACTAACCTAGATATCATATGAAGTAATAAACATCGAGGAGATGCATGCATTACAAAATGAGCATATATTGAATTCTACTTTCTCAACTTGCATAGTTAAACATATTCAAGCACACAGCAGGCTCTTAGCTTCTAGCTGACTATTTCTCTCCTAACATGTTAAAACTGACTTTGATCCTGAAAAGTTCCCACTTGATATTGGCACAAATTCAGGCAATAATGCTTTAAAATACTGCAAAGATGACAGCATTAGTAATAGTAGATAAATTAATATGAGAATATTTCTTTTCTATTTGATTTCCTAACTTGTAGCATATATGATATAACTAGGACTCCTCCATTTCTGCACAAATTGTAACTTTACAACATATACATAGAAAAAAATATAATGACACCCTAATCAGGGACGGTTACACATCTCAACTACCATGATAATCACAACAAACCCCTCCGATCTTAATCCTCCCCTCCCCCCGTCAATCCAGACCCTCTTCAAATCTCTCTGCTTTTTTTTTCTTTCCTCTCTTCCTTGCCTCTCTTCTTCTCCACTCATGGCTAAGAAAACACCTGTCAGCACCCTCTCCACCTTGCGCAAATCATGCTCAATATCAAGAACTTGGTCCCCTTGAACCAGACATGGTCAAGATTGTTCCATATAGCCGTTCGTGCCCACTACATTATGGAACATATTGATAATCTGAAACTACTCCTCCAGACCCCCGATGTTTTCACCACCAAGTAGAAGCAATTGAACGTCATAGTTCTGACCTGGACTTGTAGAGGACCTTTCTTCTCACCAATTACCATCACTCAAGCAAAATCGACTATAATGAGCTTGGTTACAAGTTAAGGATCTGGTCAGAAACTGTTTCCTTCCCTAATGATGTCTCCCTCTCTCTCTCTGATATGGGATCCACAAAACTAATCAACTTTGTTACATCAAATTATTTCACTTGGACGTTGTTATGGTATGACTCGCTAAAAGCCAATGAAGAGACAAATTACCCCAACAAAGAAGCTAGAACATGCTACCTGTTTTAGGAAATTTCTGTGTCAGCTTTCTGTAAAGCCCGCCAGATGCTTCAAGAGCTACTCCAATGGTCTTTTCACGTAAACCATTTAATGAAGCAAGTCTTGTGTTCACTTCACTAACCAAGGTTTCATAGAGGTTAGCCACATACATCAATGGCAAAGCAAACCTTGGATCTCCTTCACGCTGAACTTCTGCGACCTTTCTCTTGTTTGATTTATCATCTCCAAGCTCAGCAATGTTGTCAATACAAGCACCCCGCTTCTCAATAATATGCTCACTGATAAAAGTATCCACAACAATTTGCAAGAATCTTCCCCTTGCAGTTTCAATTGGCAAAATATCTAATAGAAAAGCAACCATACGAGTAGATTAGATTGACCTACTGGGAAGGAAAAAAAAATCCTAACTATAGGCAAATGTTGAACAAACTACGGCTGAATATGCTGAGACTCACCCTTTGTGATTAAGGCATTGCAGGAGTTTCTCAGAGACCCACTACTTTCCAGGCTAGACCGATCATCTTCAACTCCAATGTTAAGAATCTGAATCGGGCTTTTGTACGCATCGTCTAAGCAACCCTAGATAAACAAAAAGCACATGATTATTCATACAGGGTAACATGCACTATTTTAAAACAAAAAAAAACTCATGGATGAACATCACATCACAATTGCATATAGCATACATCAAGCACCTACAGAAAAAACATGAGAGGGCCAGTGATTTTCGGTCCGCTCAAACAAGAAGATCCACAACAAGTGAACCAATGCATTTCCAGCAGTTTCTACATTTTGGATCAACCAATTGCATCCACTTCACACCATCATATAGCAACTAAAGTGACAATTCCCCTAGAAACACAACCTTTCCAATCAAATTTTCCCTTCTCTCTCTAAAATCCCATAAAAAGTTGCTGAATTTCATTACACTAATTTACACTTAAAAAATATCATTCTTCCATTAAATATGTGAGTAAAAATCTAAAAGACAATAACACCCATCAACTCAAACAAGCATATATAGCACAGTAGCACACAAAAAGTTCATCACTTCATCTATACCATTTCACTGCAACTGTAGCACTTATTTTATAACCCATAATAATTCAATAATAAAAACCAAAGTTTTTTTCAAAAAAATCTGGAAAAAAAAAATAATGCTTCACTTACAACGGTATTAGAGCCCTCATCATGATCTACACTATCTTCAGTAACTGCATCACGATCATTACCGCTAATTCTGTCGTTTTCACCGCCTTTTTTCACTTCACCTAAATTTCTCTCATCAATGTACGAATCTGCTGGTCTTAAATTACTATTGTTTTCATCATTATAAACTGGAACCCTAGTTCCCATATCCCTAATTTAATTTACAATCCCATAAATTATCTCACCTTAAAACACCCAAATTCATGGCCATATTTTGTTATCTTAGCTCCATTTTTCTGGATTTTGTTGAAAAAGTGAGATGAGTAATTGAATTTTGTGGTCCATTTTTCCCGCCAGATGGAGATGGAAAATGGGAATTTGTGTTTTTTTTTTTTTTTGGAAAGAGAGGGAGGAAAATAACGGATATACAAACTGCGAGGTGTGAGGATAGAGAAAATGAAAGAGGTGATGGGATGACCGGAGCTAATACCGTACAACGAGGGAGAGAGATGTATTGCCCAAACCTAACACCGGTTTTCCGCACCCATTTCCAAGCCGGTTCATGTTGGGGTGATATATCCGAGTACCTTTTTTTTAATCGCGGACAATGCTCCGGATTATTAACATAACTAGTGAGTGTCCCGGGTAGGGGTGTTAATGAGCTTTGGTGGGCGCAGTGCGGTGAAATTCATGGCTAAGTGCCGGGAGTTCGAAGGTTGTTCCGACTTTGAACGTTTCGCGAAATGGCGGCACGGCTAGTGGAGTTAATTTCGAAAAATTTCGCACATGTTCGAAAAATTTTAATATACAAATTTTATACATTGATTTTTAACCCAACTTGGATTTTCACTTAAAAAAAAAACATAATTATCTCACCCACTTTG
This sequence comes from Beta corolliflora, assembly GCA_947648045.1. NCBI lineage: Eukaryota > Viridiplantae > Streptophyta > Magnoliopsida > Caryophyllales > Amaranthaceae > Beta > Beta corolliflora. The sequence goes on along the minus strand of CANSZD010003084.1, from coordinate 205,854 downwards.
TCGCCCAAGCCCAAGTGGCCCAACAATCCCTAGCTAACTTTTATTACCCTCACTCCCCTTCCTCCTCATACGCCTCTCCTCTCAAACCCCCCCCCACCCCAACCCAAAAAACCCTAACTCCCTCATCTACTGATCTCCCCCCATTCTCCCTCTCTCACCTGCCAAACCCCCATTCTCCCTCTTTCACCTACGCGGCCCCCACTCCCCTCTCTCTCCTCTTCGGATCTCCTCCCTCCTCACACCCTCTTCGTCTTTTGATCTCCTGAACCATCGCCTTCAACCGCCAATGAACCACCACGCGAAAGCCAACCTTCAACCTTCTTCGTCTTCTGAACTCAGCTTCGAATCCCCTGATACACAACTTCATCGTCGAACTCCGCACCATCCACCGTCTTCGTCGCATTCATTGAAGCTGTTCGTCGCTTGTCACTCGAAGAACTCCGCTCAACAGCGAAGACCAACAAAGCCTCCTCGAAAAGTGTTCGTCGCCGCCTCGAAAATTCCAGATCTAGTTTCTTTTTGGAGTTAGGCTTTTGTTTTTTTTTCGTATTTTGTTAGTTGTTGTTTTAATTTTGTTTTTGTATATTTAGTTTATTTAGTTCCTTTAGTTTGTATATTTGGTTTGTAATTTTCGTTTGTTTATAATTTTGTATATTTTCAGTGTTTTGTATAATTTAGGGTTCATAATTTTTCCTTGTTTTAGTTTCTTATAGAATACAATCTTTCAACTCTTTTAATTTGCAGCAACTATCACCAACTGATGTGTTCATGGTAAAAAGCTGGAAATTGGAATAATGCACGAAGCAAGTGTGCTGAAATGTACTGGAAACAATCTCGAGCTTTTTCGAGCCAAACAGTTCGCAAACTCTCTCGAGCCGAGCCAAAGATTTTTTTTTCGAGCTCGAGCCGAGCTCGGACCCTCACATTCTCGAGCCGAGCCTAGCCATGTTCGATCTCAGCTCGGCTCGTTAACACGCTCCCGGGCGATGCCACGAGTTTTTACTTTTCGTAACTTTTTGTCAAGTGAGGAAAAATTGACATAATGACATGATAAATAATTGCATGATTTTGAAAAATAAACCCTTAAAAGTTTGGGCATGAAAGCAATAACTTAACTTTCCACAAGGAATCGGAGTAAGAGTGTATGTTTATAATAGTCTTTTGTTGTTATCATAAAAAGGTTAGGTATATAACTACTTGTGCAAATCTTTTAATGAGAAATAATTATAAGACCTTATGATATTTTATTTTGAAATACTAAACAATGGTGTTATGTTGGATTAATGGTTAAGCTTTCACTTTTCATTTCAAAGGTCACGTGTTCGATATCTTGTAACTACATAATATTATTTTTTAAATTGAGGGTTTGTCTTAAAGCATTTGCATTAGAGCCTTAGAGGAGAGTGTCACGTGGCACACAAACTTTCTTAGGAATGCCTTTTAATAGATTAGTATAGATATTATCTAATGTTGCATAACTTAGGCTATGTTCTTTTGGACTGGATTAATGAAAATTCCGTTCAGTTCCAGTTCAGTTCAGGTTTATTCAGTTCAGTTTCCTCTCACAGTTTTCATTCACTTCAATTCAGGTTTATTCAGTTCAATTCAGTTCAGACAAATTCAGTTCAATTCAGTCCAAAAGAACAGAGCCTTATTAGTTAGAACTTAAGTATATTAACTTGAGGTCACCGCTTTTTAATATATTAGTATAGATGATAATTAAGGCCCTGGTTAATTCTCTTAAAAAAAGTTATTAAATATAAGTCCAATTCAGCAAATTAAGTTTAATAATTGGTAAATTATGTAACTAATAACAGTAGTAATTTCGTAAAAACAAGTTCAAATAAGTAAAAATCAAGTGAAGTGAATATGGCATTGGTGAAATGTCCAATGATGGAACTCATTTACACTTATATAATCTCAAGAAAGGGCTATTAATCACAACGGCAACTAATGTACCTTTTTTTTTTTTTTTTTTGGAGGGAAAAGCAAGCTAGTATTAATTCGGGACAAATTGTCCATGAAGACATAAGGAGCCACTTCCAAAGGACAATGGTTCTCCCAAATTTGTTCGCACCAAAAGGAACTAGCTTAGCTAAATGATGAGCAACAAAGTTACCGTCACGCTTAACATGCGACCAACAAACAGAATGAAAGAAAGTACTAGCAGAGAGGATCTCATAGAGAACAAAATCTAGATCAGATAAATAAAACACATTCTTGGAGAGGCGATTAACGATAACTTGACAATCCGACTCAATGATAACATCACGAAGGCCAAAACGTTTACCCAATCGCAATCCCATAGAAATTGCCTTTGCCTCCGCAAGCTCGGGAGCCCAAAAGGCTCTAATGCGACGCGTAGCTGAGAATAAGATGCTGCCAGAATGGTTACGAGCCACAACACCAATGCCCACCCACCCTTCAACAGCTAACGAGGCATCCACATTGATCTTGGCGACACCAACAGTAGGCGCTGCCCATTTGCGAGGGCTAGGTATGCTGGGCTGCAACGAAGGCCGATAGATACGACCTGCATACGAGCCATACTCGTCAACAAGCCTCTGAATACGCGCAACCAACACATGATTTGGCGTGCATTTGTTGCTGAAGACTTGTTGATTTCTTTCACCCCAAATACACCAAGCAAGGAAGAGGCCCGTAAGTCTCACCTTACTCTCCACCTCACGCCATTTCACCACTAACTCGCACATGTTCAGAGATGCATCTCCAGCTCGCAGCACGTCACAACCACACTCACTCCAAACATCGAGTAACCGTGGACAATCAAAGATTGCGTGCCTTGCTGTCTCAACCTCCCCACAGCCCCAAGGGCAAGTGTCATCATCAATGAAATGACGATATTTAAGTAGAGAACGAGTGGGAAGAGAGTTAGTGCATAGTCTCCATAAAAAATGACGTACCTTTGGACTTGCATCAAAACTCCAAATATCAACCCAAGCTTGATGAAAGTTATCAAGATTGCAACCTTTCCCCAACATGTATGCGGTTTTGACAGTGTAGAGACCATTCTTAGAGAAAGCCCAAGTAAGTTCGTCTTTCAAGTCCACCTCACTAAGAGGAAGTGCAAGAATACATCGCTTGTCCCGCTCATTAAACATACCGTCAATGATATCAAAATTCCAACCCAAAGTGCGCTCATCAATCAATTCATGAACCATATTAACCGCATCATTCCTAGCAGATGAAATGGTGCGCCCTTCTTCATCAAGTAGCCACGGATCATCCCAAATATGAATACTTCGCCCATTACCCACACGCCACGGACCCCTTCCTTAAGTAAAGCTTTGGAACTCCAAATACTCTTCCAAGAGTAGCTACCGGAATAGCCAAGTGGAGCATCAAGAAACTCACAAAGTGACGGTAGTATTTTGCCTTCATAACACGGCCAAATAGAGAATGAGGCTCACGAATCAAACGCTGAAGCTTCGACGCCCCTAAAAGAGCATCATTAAACACATTGAGATCTTTGAATCCCATACCACCAAGACACTTCAAAGTGCACATTGACTCCCAGCTTTTCCAGTGAACTTTTCTGTTTGCATCACTATTCCCCCACCAAAAACGGGCCATGGCAGAATGAATCTTCTGAATTATCATAGAGGGGAATTTGTAAACACCCATCGATAGGTTGGAATTGCTCTGAATAACTGCCTTAAGAAGTATTTCCTTGCCTGCTCTAGAAAGTAGTTTCTCCTTCCATCCTTGGAGTTTCTTCCAAATCCTATCAAGGAGAGAATCAAAGATAGCTTTCTTTGATCTTCCCGTAATAGAAGGGATACCAAGATACTTCTCATGCTTATCAACTTGCCGCATGTTCAAGATACTCATCAAATCACCCCTTTGCTCAACAAGTAACACCTCCGCTAAAAGAGACCTCCGATTTTTCATAGTTAATTTTCCGCTCGATCTTTGCTTCATATTGGTTGAGAATATCAACTATAGTAACGCATTCCTGACGGGTGGCTCTAGTAAACAGTAAGCTATCATCAGCAAAAAGGAGATGAGAGATCTCAGGCCCACTACGACTAGCCTTAGCACCATGAATCTATTTTGCCTGCACCTTACTCTGGATCATTTTAGAGAAAGCATCAGCAATCAAAATAAAAAGATATGGAGATAGAGGATCCCCCTGACGGAGGCCTCGGGGCGGGAGTAACGAGCCACAAACTCCTCCATTGATGATGAAGGAGTATGAAACGAGAAGAAACACAGTTCATTACTAGATTCACCCAAAGACCATCAAAACCCATAGTAAGCAAAAGCTTCCTAAGAAAGCCCCATTCAACTCGATCATAAGCTTTGCTCATATCAAGCTTCATAGCCACTGTCCCTCGATGACTCCTCTGACGATGCTTCATTGAATGAAAAGCTTCCATAGCAATGAGGGCATTATCAGTAATTAAACGCCCCGACACAAAAGCACTTTGATTCTCAGAGACAATATCAGGCAAGAAAGCCTTTAAACGCATCACAATAGCTTTGGAGACCAGTTTATACAGCACATTACAAAGAGCTATAGGACGAAATTCAGCAGCTTGGGTTGGCTCTTTAACTTTCGGGATCAGAGCAATATTGGTATTATTAATGCAAGAAGGCAAAGAAATACCATGCAGAATATTACTCACAAATAAAGTCACATCATCACCAATAATATGCCAAAAGCGCTGATAAAATATAGCATGCATACCATCAGGGCCGGGGGCTTTACATGGGTGCATTTGTTGAAGGGCTGCAAAAATTTCGTCCTTTGTGAAAGGCTTCAAAAGCGCTTGATTACAATCTGCAGACACAATGGGGCTCACATATTGAAAAACTTGTTGCATAGCCGAATCACTAGGGCTTGTGGTCTCGAAAATAGAGCTAAAGTAAGCTTCAAAAATATTTTCAATATCATCCTCCTCCGTACACCAAACTCCACGAGAATCAAATAAACCGGTAACATAATTACGCTTTCGTCTTTGAGAAGCTTTATGATGGAAATATTTTGTATTTCTATCCCCATCTTTAACTTCCGTAACCCGAGAGCGGAGGTACCAGTAAGCCTCTTGCTTTTCATGGAGATCATCCAACTTTTTCTCCAGATCACTACAATCCTTGCACGAATCATCCGAGATTGGCTGCTGCTGGGCCAGACCCAGGTGACGCTCCACACGCACAATTTGCTCATCCAACTTCGCGAATGACACCTTGCTCCAGCCCGAAGGCCGGGCCATTTCTTCCAACCTAGGCCGAGATATTCACCCCAACAACCGTCCCAGGCCTGCCGCACAATGGACTCACATTGTTCATCAAGAAGCCATGAGGTTTCAAATCGAAACCCTCTCTTTTTTCTTCGGGGTCTGCTGCGCGTTTTGGGCCTCGTAATAATGGCAGTATGATCAGATTTGTAACGCATAAGATGTTCAACAATATGAGTAGGATACAAGTCAAGCCAAGCAGGAGTGCAAAGGAACCGATCAAGACGTTCCCGAATACAAGTAGCTTGGGCTTTACCCCTCTCCCAAGTATACCACGAACCCACATACCCAAGATCACGCAAAGACAAATCATCAATAGCAGAACGAAAATTATCCATCTCTCTGCGAACTCTATCCACCCCACCTTGCTTTTCACCATAACATAAAATTTCATTGAAATCACCTCCAAGAAGAATAGGCAATGGGGAGTCACTACAAAGATGTCTAATGAGAGTCCATGTCCTATACTTCTCTTCCTCTTGAGCCCAACCATACACCCCCACAAAGCGCCAGTTATTATCACCGTCAATCACATCCCCACAAATATGGTGCTGAGAGAAAGAGACCACAGTAAAAGAGATATTATCATTCCAGTAAACACAAAGTCCTCCAGCTCTACCAATGCTAGGAACACCAAAGGCATGTTGGTAGCCCAGACGAGTTTTCAAACCTTCCACCTCATTCTTTTTTATCATGGTTTCCGACAGAAAGAGAATGTCTCGGGGCATGAGCGATCATCTCCCGTCTCGGAGTTGACGAACCGACCAAGGTTGCCCATCCCTGCTAGCCCAAAGACAAAGTACTCATAATGAGAGGCGGGGTTGGTCATTACCAACCTCCGCCAAAAACAAGGATCCAGAACCAAAAGTAGAACTCAGCTTGAGACGCTTCGTAGCACTATCTCCCTTATCACAGTCCATCTCACCAAGATCACTGGGCCTTTTCAGATATGTTACATCAGTATCCATGTCCATTTGGATTGAACCACCTTTATCTTCCATGGGGCCACGTGCTATTCTTTTCCAAGTATGAGACTTGGTCACTGCTTTGTCTTTACTACTTGAAAAGACAAAATTTTCATAATTTTTAGTGGGGTCCAGCAGGGTGACAACATTTGATGAATTAATAGAGGAATCATCAATAATATTGTTCACCACTTGTTGCATTAAAGTAGCATTTAAAGAAGCAACTAATGTACCTAATGGCATACAAATGTGAATATTGTCCCTAAATAATGTCTACATAAATAAATCTCACTTTAAGTTTAAAATCATGCATCCAAGTGTGATGGGATTTGCGATTTTCTTTTGGCTCACATCAAAATCGCTAAATAAATTAGTGACTTTACTTTACTAGACTGCTAATTGAATTAGCAACTCAGTGAAGCAAAGTTGTTAATTCACAATGCTCGTCGAAATGCACGAGGATTTAGATGCTAAGAAAAATCCAATAAGAATTACAGTCACCGGGAGTTATAGAGTAATAACAACCCCAAGTGATAAGAAAACAAAAATAAAAATCATGAGATCCTCATGCACTCTTTGTATATATCACCTGATATTATATTATTCTTTGATTTTTTTTTTTAAATTGCACCATTTCATCTTTGGCACTATTCATCAACAACTTTATTAAGCTATTTCACATCATTATATAAGAAAAAAATATATAGTAAAGCAGGGTCTTGTTAGATTCATCTTAATGTCAGGATTCCAAATATCAAAATTTTATAATTTTTACTTATACGCAATTAGAGATATTGACGTTCGAAAAGGCGTCTCTCAAAAACACGGAAAAAGAATGGTGCAATTTTAAAAAAACAGAGGAAGTATAACTTCGTGTATAAAATAAAAAATTTCAAATATTATATTCAAAATTGTAATAGAACATTAACACTTATCAATATTAATTGATCAAAATACTTTAAACTAAGAATGTCCCAACTTTGGGTGGATGATGTTCCAACTAGAATATCCCAATTTTAAAATTATTTAGCAAGGTCTCAACTGTTGATTATGCTACAGCAGTCCTAAACTCCTTACGTTGGGGTTCTCTTTCCAAAACGATCATTCCGCTTATAATAACTTGTTAAATTGGTTAATTATGAGTATGACACATTAAACTCATTCACTATATTTTAGTTAAGTTAAAATAAAGGGTTATTTGATGAGTGTCACGTGTTTTAATTAACTTATTTGACAAATTGATTAAGTAGAAGGACCATTGTTGGAAAAGATTTCCAAAGCTGGAATTGTTATGAGATTATTAAAAGTCGGGACCTTTTCAAACAAACCGACCATACTTAGGAGTTGGTATGGATAATGACATAGTGTCAATATAAAAAAGCTAAAAATGACAATAATGTAATCCCTTTGAAGTTGTGGAATGCTAAATATCGGCCCAAAATTTCTTAAAATATCCTCGGGACCATAAAATATTTCCAACTTTACCTTTTTTTTTTCCAAACCACCACCTCCTGCCACCACCATCCCGATTGCCACCACCTCTAGCCCCACTGCCACCTCCATCCCGATCGCCACCACCTCTAGCCCCACTGCCACCTCCTCCAACCCACTGCCACCAATCACCTGATTTTTTTTTTAATATGGGGTTGAATGTTTGGCCAAGACGTTCCACCCATGGTCCAAACGTCTTTTTAAGAAATTTTGGTACGGTATTTAACAATCGCATTCAAGTTCGAGGCTTTGAATAAAGCCATAAAACATCTCACAAACAGAATTCGTAGATTCAATTGTTCTAACCATAAAAGTATCATTAGGTTTTCTAAAATCATTAAATCAATTCGAAAACGAGGTAATAGTATTCAACAAAAACAGTGGTGCTCGTGCTTCATCTGATATTGTATTTGTACCAGGTTTGTTAACCCAATTTTCTATCTCCTCTCATTCTAAAATTTCCTTGCTATAAATTTCTTTCTGCTGAACAAATTCCCAGTTCAATTACCATTGCATCATAACCTAGTGATAACTAATCGATTAAATTTGAAACAGAAAGAGAAGAGAAAAAGATGGTTGTGAGGCTTCGTTTGTCTAGATTTGGGTGTAAAAATAAGCCCTTTTACAGGGTTATGGCAGCTTCTAGTAGGTCTCCCAGAGATGGTAAACACATCGAAGTTCTGGGATATTATAACCCTCTTCCAGGTACTATTTTTCTTCTTTTAAAACATTAGAAATTGATGGGTTTTTTTTTGATGAATTTGAACTAAATGCGCTTTTTTTTTTTTTTTGATTGAATTATCTGATGTTTGTAGGTCAGGATGGACAAAAGCGAATGGGGCTTAATTTTGATAGAATGAAGTAAGTGGCTATGCATTTCTATTTGTTTTCTTTGCTTTGAAATAAAATTGTCTCACCAATTTTTGGTTCTTGTTGATGTATGTTGGGAACCTTGGAAAAATTATCTATATGTTTTGTAAGATGAACTTGGTAAATCAGGCTGCATTTGTATAAAGTGTCAACTTAACTTGCAAATGAGTGTGTAGCTATTAGACGGAATCTCTAATAAGTTACCTCTGTAAGACGTGGTTAAGGTAATGGTGCTATTGATGTGCTAAATGAAGTGAAGTTTTGAAGGGTATGAAGGTAGTGAGATCAGTTCGGAGGGGAGATTGTTTGCGTTCGTATGATCTTGTCCTGGTGGAGGTGCTTGGCTTTTTATGGGATGTTAATTTGAGCTAACTCATGAGAATTATTGACCTATCCTGTTAATAGTTGTACTGAGTGAGGGAGGTTTTTACGTTATCCTTTATGTTAGGTCTTTGAATAAATTCAATCTAGTGAAGGGGTATACTCTTTTTGGTGCCTGGTAGATGGATTGAGAACATGTCCCATGTAATGTCTCATCTTGTGTCCCATTCCCTTGTAATATTGACACCTCATCAATCTAAAATTAACTACCTTTTATAATTAATAAGAGAGTCGGAGCCTATTTTGACTCACGGTCTCTTGTATGACATCCTATTTGTGCTGGTATATCCCGATGGAAACAAAGAGGTAGGTTAAACTAACAATATATTTGCGATGTCAGTGGTATCTCAGAAGAAGTGCTTGATGGATTGGTTATTTATACCATATATGTTACATTTGTGCATTCAGGAGATATAACTCACATGTGTAGAACTTCTGTAAAATCTTAAAAGAACTTGGTGGGAAGCCTTCTTGGACCCAAGCGATTGGAAGTCTTGATAAAATTGAATATCGTGAAAACCTATCAAAGATCCAAAGTGTTGGCAGGGAGACTTTTTTGGCTTAGTCATGGAGAATCCGGGTAAATAAGAGAGATTCATGGGTCCTGGGGTAGTTTTAGAGTCCACTATTCTTGAAGCTCCTTGTTGTTATATGAACCTGGACCCAAATCGTTGGGCAAAAACCTAAATGTGAAGGTTATAACTCAAGCTTGTGAAACTCTTTTGGTGTTTATTCCTAAAAAGCAGAGCAAAACATCTTGGATGCCAAAAATCATGTTTGCAGCTCCACAGTCTTGATCATCCTACCAGTGACAACTATTGTAGCATTGGTCTCTCATACCAGGCTTAGCCTATTCAATATGGTCTGTAAATCCATGTTCAACATCAATCCCAATGCTCAAAGTCTTCCTATTACATGATATTGGATTTCTGCTCGTTCATTCGGAGTAGTCAGGGGCTCAGGGCTAAGTAGTGCAAGTGGGGGTACACAAATTCTCCTTTTTTCATCTTCGATACCCAATTTTATGTGTCTCATGCACGCGTTTCCTATATCTTTGCCTTTCTATATTCTCCTTACTTATTGTAGTTAACCATATATTGGCAAACTTCATGTTCGGCTCAATTACACTAAGGAAAAATTTGTTCAGAGATTTTGCTTACTATTCCTGAAACTTTGTGTTTTTTTCCTTTCTTTTTCAAGTTGATTCAGAAATCTCGTTTGCTAGATCTTTATTGCACATATGATCTGTGAATTGTGATTGCTGTTTTCTTGTTCTTCTATCTAGATTTTTGGCGTATGTTGCCTTCTGTCTAGTTGTTTGCAGGATGTGACAATGTGTAACACTTCTTTGTTTGTGTTTGTATCTTCGTGTGTATATGTGCTCAATGTACACTGGTTTATCTGTTTGTTTCATGGAGAAGTCACTAACTATCTGATGTCAAGTTAGGAAAAACCGAAAAAAACTACTAGATAGATTGTCTTTTACCTATCACTGTATCTTAATTGTCAAATATTGTTATTGTGTGAACTAGCTTCCTTCTTTTCTGATATTTCTTATGCTGCTGATTGCTGAAGCTACTGTATTCTTTTTTGGCACGCTTTTGCTTGAATATTCGAGAAAACCTTCCCCCACTTTAAGTTTACTCATTTTTTAGAATAGCTGATACGTTGTGTAGATAACTCATTCATGAATTATAAAAGACGGATTTTAATGGGAGTTTGAAAGTGCTTGAATATTCGAGAATACCTTCCCCCGTTTTAGGTCTACTCATTTATGAAAAAGCTGATATGTTGTGTAGATAACTCATACATGAACTATAGAAGACAAATATTTATGTATCGGCTCTACAAAATAAAGGATTAAGTCAGCCGTGATGATGTAGAAAAATCAGAGTGATGAGCTACTGTTACAACTTACAAGTTTGATTAGATTAGTTAACTGAAAATCAAGATTCGATTCATACAATGACAATTCAAATTAAACTCATCACATAATTGCTTTAATATAAAAGAGGAATATTGATAGAGGGGAGAGATATAGATCAAAATAATTGTTGAATGTTGATGGCTTTGGCTTGTGAGAGTTTTTGTTTCTATTTCTCTAGTTCTCATTACTCTGTTTTACCCAATGTGTACCTAACTTACCAACACGTGTATAACTTTTCGCGCTCTTTTTACATATAAAGCTCATAATTTTAAAATAATAGGGTTGCAGTTGTTAGTTGTAACCTCATCCCCCTGCTTAGATACTGCAATGAAACTCCTCAAAGAACATTCCTGGTGGTACCTCCACTTGTCATGAATTGGAGAATCAAATGTCGTTAGTTAATCGTAAAATGGAGGTCAAGTATTGCCTTTGGGGATCACCACTCTTGAAGATGGGAACGTTCCGCCTCGAAGAACCTCTTTTTTCAATCAATTTGTGAAATCTTAGTCCATACTTGTCTGGCTTTTTTGTTCATAAAATCTTTATTTTCTTCATTTGTGTCATAGTTCGAAAATACGGTTTCGGTCACGGTCGCGGTAACGGTCACGGTGATGCGGGAATGGGGATGATGCGGGAATGGGGATGATGCGGTTGTCGTACCGTCGAATATCGGCTTAAAACATGAAATATCCTAAAACCCGCCTAAAATGCGGTTTTTTTACACCTTTACGATGCGGGTAATATCGGTTCGGTAGAATTGAAAACCTTTACGACACGGGCGATACGATACGATGTGGCCTTGTTTTGACACCATTTGTGTACTTGTGCACACCAAAATTATTCCAATGCTTCCACAGAGACTGCTGTTCTAGGTTGAGTAAGGAGGTTAGGTTGCACGTACATTACTTACCCCACGATTAAAGAGTGGCTGTTTTCAGTCGTAAATTGTGGCAACTCCAGCAACCAGATGATAGGAGGAATGGAGGATAGTACTATGTGATAAAGTCTGGCAAATTATACCCTAGGCTGGCTTGCATCACTCAAATTGTGGCCAACTGTGTAGTGGATATTTAATGATGTAGAGTTGTTAACTGGATATTGGGGGTTGATTAATGGTTTTTGTCACTCCAGCATCTCCAGGAATTTCATGCGGGAACAGTTGTTAACAAGATATTGGGGGTTAATTGATGGTTTTCGTCACTCCAGCATCTCAGGAATTTCATGCAAGAGCAGTTGTTAGTAGGATATTGGGGGTTAATTGATGGCTTTTTTCACTCCACCATCTCAAAAGTTTCATGCAAGACATGTGTCTCGGTTCTGTCATGAGACTCTATGCCATGTGCTGCATAAACCCCTCTTCACATGAGTTTGAATTCTTGGTGTTGTAAAATGTTATTGTGAGAGTTATATGTAACTTCTCAGGCTTTTCACCCATTTTTTGTGCTTTGTGAATAGTGATTTTTCACTTTCCCTTTTATATATCTTCATTTGTCATGTTTCAATACAAGTTGATATATGTAGCTGTTTTTTTTAAAAAAAATTAATGAGCATTCTTGAATTTTATGATAACTGATTCTCTTATGCTGTTGTTCTTAATTGTGACGTATGCTTTATTGGGTCTCTTTTTTCTTTTTCTGTGGGGTGTGCTTTGTTTGATATAATGTAAGCTGTAGCTGTAATATTCACTATGTTGGTTTTGTGCTCTAGAATCGGATGGCTTGAACAACATATAGTGGGATAGGGGACGTAGCTGTATGCCTACTTATATAAAGCATTTTGTCTTGATTCTGTGATCTTGAAACAAATCCTAAAATGGGTAGTTTTTCTTATATGAGATGGGTGAACATTCAATTCTGATTTCTGAATCAATGGAGCAGCTGTTTTCTACTTTAATATCTGTAAAAATATTCAAAGGAGCAGCAGCAATTAATGTGGTTTGGCTTCAAAGAGAAGGGCAGTTCTGTTCTGATTGATTAGTGGTCTTTGTTATTGCTAGTTTCACTTACGAAACTTTACAAGTGTCATTTGTTTATTCTTTTGACCTTGTGATTCACAGGTATTGGCTCTCAGTTGGAGCTCAGCCATCAGATCCAGTTCAGCGAATTCTGTTTAGAGCCGGGTTGTTGCCTCCTCCACCAATGATGGCAATGGGACGTAAAGGTGGGGCACGTGATACCCGGCCTGTTGATCCCATGACTGGACGTGTTTTAACTCCAGGAAAACCTAGCAGTTCAGAGAGTTCTGACAATCCCAACATCGAGGATGTAGAAATAGTAGATACCGCAACATCGTCCTGATGCTGATGCACATTCTCATAGGTTTAGAGTTTGAAGCAAGCGCTTAGCGTCCTGCAGTTTCTTAGCGCAACTCTGTGTTTAATCACGACATGCTTGAATGAATATCGTACCATCTGCAATGCCTGCTCAATTTTGGTTGTAGACTTTTGAAAGTAGGTCGATGTTAGAATTAGCAATTCTATCAGAACATCACCTTGGCATTTCTGTCATAAATTGTTTGATTGCTCCCAGAATGTGTTTTAGGAGACATCTGATAAATTTGGATCAGTTATCTTGCCCATCCCCACACTGCTTGCTTTTTAAAATGAAGGGAAAAGAAAATAAAGCTCGACGATGTCCACAAAAAGTTAAAAATTATGCGGGGGAAGCACTAGGGGTGTAAGTGGATTGGACTGGATTGGACTTTGCCAAATCCAAATCCAAGTCCAAAGTTTTTGACTCGAGAAATTGAGTCAAGTCGATCCAAATATTTTTTGAGTCAGTCCGTCCAGGTCCGATAATTTTTCTTCAACAGAATCGTCCAGGTCAGATTATTATATTTTTTTTCCCCCGATTTAGTTTCAATGATTCACAACGTTTTCTCATAATTGAATTTGAAAAATTAAGCTCATTATATCCATTCCATAAAATAAGTCACATACATCTTTTATATTATACATATAAATATTAAATATATATACATTATATATATAAATATTAAATATATATTATATATAAAATATTTTTGATTGACGGGACTTATTGGACTCCAAAGGGGTGAGTCCAAATCCAGGTCGAAAAATATTTGGACTCGAAAATTTGAGTCAGTCAGGTCAAAAAAATTGATCCCGTCAGGTCAGACAAGTTTGGATTGGGTGATGGATCTTCTAGACTTTCAAGCATCACTTTACACCCCTAGGAAGCACAATGATTTCAGGAGCTAGCACCAAGATTTATTCAAGCTATTATTGATTTTCCTGCCTGGAACTTCAAGGAAGAAGCACAATGATTCATCTGCAAGCAGGAAATTCATGGGACAATAGTACATTATTTCCAGCTATTTCTTTTTGTTTGCCCCCCAAGTCAAGACTAAGAGGGGATCCACCTCCAGAAAAGAATAAAGGTCAGACTAAATAGGGGGGAAAAGTTTGAGTTTTTTTTAATTAATACTATGTATACAACAGGTTTACTATGACAAATTTGAGGCACCGAAGTTTTTTTTTGGTAAGTTGGGATTGACTAGAATGCTCACTTTTCGCAAATTATTCTACATGGTCCCAGACCACGATTTTAATCAAACTAGCATTTTTGTTTGAATGGATTAAACAACTAATACTTTTGAACCTACACTAAAAAAGAATAAATCATAATATATAAGCAAAACTTTTGAACATAGAAATGTTTAGCTGGCGAGGATCACAGACCTAAGGTTGAGAAAGTGGAATGTTTTGTTCGCTGGCAGTTCCCTCCTAATGACTGGTACGTGGTTAATAGCGATGGAGCTGCTAAGGGTGCTCCTGGACCGGCTGGTGGGGGAGTGATAATTCGTGACTGTGCAGGTAACTTTGTGTCGGGTGCTTCCCTAAACTTTGGCCACTGTGTTGCTCTAAAAGCTGAGGTGATGGCACTGTTGGAAGGACTGAAAATGGCTCGTGAACTCGGCATCCAGAAGATAGAAGTACAACTTGATAATGTAACTTGTGTTCAATTTTTGAAGAATAATACAAGAGTGCCTGGTGATTATATCCATGATGTGGTGCAATGTCGCATGATGCTAATGGAGCCGGATTGGGAGGTTAAAGTAATACATGTGTTTCGGGAAGGTAACCGCGCGGCAAATTGGCTTGCCAATAAGGGTGTCGCTCAGACTCATAGAATTTCCTTTGTCGATGTAGTTCCTTTAGAGCATGAGCAATGGGGTGGGTTTTTGTTGGTCTAGGAAAAAGTAAAACTAGCTTTACTTAGTTTTACCATTGGGGCAATTGACCCTTGGAGTTGGTTGGTCTAGACTTCCAGACCAGATGCACCTCGGATGGCGTGCATATGACAAATAGTAACTCGCCGCGTGGCGAAGAAAAGCTGGGCGAGTTAAAATTTTTATAAAAAAAAATTAGTTAAACGGTGAGTTTCAAAGAAAAGGGCGAAAGAGATAAGCAAACTGCAACTAAAACGCTGAACTTCCACCCGCATCAGAAACTTGGTGGCCCAAGATTACCATATGCTGTCAGTGTCCCTGACGCGCGTCAGAGGCCCACTGACCAGCATATGGTAAGCTGCCACGTGTGGAGAAAGTGCAGACTTCCATTTTCTTACAAAGTAATGCAGATTTCCATTTGAATGCACAAAAACTTGTAATGTTAATAAAAAAAATCAACTAATAATTTTAAAAAATAAATTACAGTAATTGGCTATAAAATAATTTTATCTATATATTGAGCCCAAATTTCATATATTTTACCATTTTTGCCAACCTATTTTTTTCTAATCACTCTCTTCTACCTAAAATTACATATACTAAGCCAATATTATGAATACAAATCATCTACTATAAGCATTAAGTAGGAGATAGAGTATATGGTGGGGTATTGTAAAAGTAGGAGAGAGAAATAGAAAAATCAAGTAAAACTAGCCCACCCATTGTGAGGGAAAATAGATGAGTTGGTGGGAGTTTAGTGGGATGTGAGGTGTAAGAAGGAGGAAAGGAGAGAGAATGACAAAAACTCTAAGACCAACAAAGACCCACCAACCCATTGCTCATGCTCTTAGAGCTTGGTAGAATCTTAGAGGGGTGGCTTGGCCACGCCAATCTCGTCTTGTTTAGTTTTCTTTTGTTATTGTTTTAGTGATTTTTCGTGTTCTTTCTTTGGCTTCTCGCCTCTTTTGAATCAAAAAAAACATTATTTACCCGGGTGTCATTGTTTTTTTTAATATGTTCAAGATGTTTTCCTATAAGTTTTGAATAATACATTGGACATTTTGAATGATGTACATGTATGTTTAAAAGAGCAAGGAAGGTGTCATAAAAAGAACTTGTAAATAAAAAGTTATGCTTAAAAAGTTAGCAAATAAAAAAAGAATATCTATATACTACCTTTGTTTTTTTAGTTGCAACATTTGCTTTTTGGCACTATTCATCAACCAACTTTGTTAAGTAATCTCGCACCCAACTTTGTTAAGTAATCTCGCACCATTACATAAGAAAAAACATAGTCAAGTGGGGTCTTGTTAGATTCGTCTCAATGCAATAATTTCAAATATCAAATTTTTATAATTTTTACTTACACCCAATATGAGATATTAACGTTCAAATAAGTGCCCCGGTAAATATGAAAAGCAAATGTTGCAACTAAAAAAACAGAGGAAGTATTACTATATGATGTCTGAAACTTATTTTGTACCATACATCCGCTGCATTACTTGTATATTAGACTTACTAGTTTATCTCTTTTTTTTTTTTACTTTCGCTAGTCTCTACATGTTCACTTATATGGTTGTAGGTTTAATTTTAAAGTCAAGTGGTAACCCTTTTTATTTTCATAACATTTTTTGTATTGTAGAAACCACTTCTAATTCGTGTGATTTAAATATTTCATAGTTGAGATCCACGTGCATTTTTATTTAGAATACATATTTAATTCTTGGCCCGAAATAAGAAAGAGAACGAGAAACAGGAAAACAAAATTATCTTTTTATCACTATCCTTGACCTTTCACACATGTTTCTTCGAATTGTCACCTCACTTAACCTATTATTCCTAAACAATGCTTATTTCTTTATTTAACTTGACTAATTTTTGCAAAACATCACTTAATTAATTTTACTAAACTTTTATCTACGAAACTCAACTTTCTTAATGAAATGAACTTCTTCCTACTAAATTTAATTTATTTATTATTAAAACTAACATATTTTTACTAAAACTCATTTTAATAAGTCGAGAATAACAAACACTAATGCCTTGTTTTGGGGCAAATCTAGAGGTTTCAACTCATATGAGAGGATTTGACAAGTCAATCTTCTAATTTTGAGTGTTTGATAAAGAGAGGTCAATTACATTTATGTCTTAAAGTTTTTTAAAATTACACTAATAAACAATAAAAAATACAACAATAGATTATGCACATGTCCTTATTGGCCATTTTACACAATTATGTATCAATCAACTATCATCTACTTACCAAACACCTTAATACAAACAACTAATACAATCATGGTCGAATCGGTATCGCCTAATACAATCGGTATCATCTAGTCGAAATCGGTATCGGTATCATTATCAATCGACTTACAACTAACAAGTAACAACTATCTGCTAATTGCCAAACAAGCCTAAATCATTGAAGATGCCAAACAGGCAAACACCTCCACTTTACAAGTGGAAAAACAAGGAAAAAAAGATCAAAGTGTGGATTCGGCGGGAAAAAAAAAAAAAGCCCAAAACCCCAGCCACGTAACAATAAAAATGTAGGAAATATGAACATTATAATTAAATTTCCCTACCCCACCTGGCCACCTCCACTCCCTTTTTTCTCTCTCTTCGATAAATACACAATCACTCTGTTTCAACCCTTTCTCTCTCTTCCGCTCAAAAATTAGGGTTTTTGTTATCTTCTTCACCTCTCTCACTCTTCACTATGACCAACACCAACGACATCAACTTGTCCACCATCGCCGCTGGTTTGTTTTTCCTTAAACCCTAAACCTTCATTTCTCCGTCTTTTTTCTTTTTCCTTTATTTTTATTTTTTATTTTTTTATTTTGTTGTGGCAGCTCTTAATACAGCGGATAAATCTGCAATTCTTAACGCTCTTAAGGTAATTAAGCTACTTTAATTTTTGTTGATTTTCTCGATTTTTTATTCCTTTTTTTATGTGTTGTAAGTTTGTAACTTTAATTTAAATTTTATTTATTTTAGGGTGCTAAGGCTGATATGTCTTCAAATCTTGATAAATTGCCACCTAAAGTTCTTAAGCGTGTTGAGGTTTTGAGGCAGATTCAGGTTAGCTATCTCTTTTTTTTATTTAATCTCCTATTTTTCAAAAAAAGAAATTATTTCTAGTTCTGGGTTTAAGTTTTGAATTGTTGTAGTTATTATATGATGTTTGATGAAAGTATACAGTTGGGTGAGGTTTTAATTTTTGAATAATTGTAGTTTTTTAGGCTTTTTTTTTTATTGTTATATGTCAAAGTAATGAAATTTACTTCTTGTAATTCTGGTTTTTAAATGATTATAGCTTAATTTATGCCTGCTTTAGATCTTTTTGGTTGGTGTTATACTTTCTGCTGATTTCTGTTCATTTGAGAGTTTGGCAACTTGGAATTTTGCTTTATAAGAGGATAGTTGTTTGTTGTCGTAACTCGTTGTAACTCTGCTTAATGCTAGAACTGGTTTTATTTTTGATATATATAGAGTGAGCATGATGAGCTTGAGGCGAAGTTCTTTGAGGAGAGAAGAGCACTTGAGGATAAATACCAGAAACTATATCAACCATTCTACACCAAGGTATGCTAATTTATGACAAGTTGCGCTCTCCAGTCGCCTATATTGTATTAGTAGCTGCTAGTACTATTTTTACGACTACTGTGTATCGTTTTCTGGCTGTTGTTTTTATTGAAATATATTCTTTGAGGATATAGAATCCTACTTTCCAAGTGGTTATGAATCTTGATCTTTGATAGGATTCCTCATGACCTCATCTAAGTGCTGCTTTTTTCTTTAATTTGCATATATATCCGCAAAAACTTGGCCATTAGTACTATTATGGCAGGCTCTTCTACAAGATGTTTAACAATCTTTATAAGTCAGCTCTATTTGAGTTTAGCATTTTAAGTGCAGTTGTATAATTCATTTATAAACATCTGTGTACTTTGCAGAGATTTGAAATTGTTAATGGTGTTGCTGAAGCTGAAGGAGTTGCTAAAGAACCAGCAACTGATGAAGGAGCAGATAAAGCTGCTGAAGGTACTTCATTGAATTATAGTGTGAGATTTTTATTTGTAGTTTACGGTTGTTTCATGTTTTGCTCTTATTCAACTCAGAGAAAGGAGTACCAAATTTCTGGCTTAATGCACTGAAGACTAATGAAGTGCTGGCTGAGTCGGTTCGTAATTTTTTTCCCTATAATATGTAATTGCAGGTTCATTTACTTGTTTTTTTATGTTGTTCCCCATGTTTATTCATTTTTTGCCTACAATTTTAGATTCAGGAGCATGACGAGGAAGCTCTCAAATATCTCAAAGATATAACATGGTCTAGGATTGAGGTGCCTAAGGATGATGCCCAAAAGGGTGATGCTTCCAAGGGTTTCAAGCTTGATTTCTTCTTTGATGCTAATCCTTATTTTAAAAATTCAATTCTGACAAAGACATATTACATGATTGATGAGGAGGAGCCTATTTTGGAGAAAGCCACTGGGTAATGTAGCTTCCTTTATGCTTGTGAAAATGCTTTTACATTTCTTCTTCAGCATAACTGATGGCAATTTGTAATCTCTAGGACCAAAATAGAGTGGTGTCCTGGTAAATGTTTGACCCAGAAGCTTCTGAAAAAGAAGCCAAAGAAGGGTTCTAAGAATGCCAAGCCAATTACAAAAACTGAAACTGTTGAGAGCTTCTTCAATTTCTTTAGCCCTCCTGAAGTCCCAGAGGATGAGGAGGAGATTGACGAGGATGCGGTGAGTTATGCATCATTGCTTTTGATGGTCTTGACTTGATGAAGCTCCTCTGTTGTATTGATTTGGATTTTTTTTTGTTTGATTAGGCGGAAGAGCTGCAAGCTCTTATGGAGCAGGATTATGATATTGGGTAAGTTCATGGGCCCCTACTATGCAATAGTTCACGTGTTATGCGTATTGGTGGCTTGTAGTACAGCTGATTGAGTGTTCCCTCATTCCCCAGTTCCCATTCCACACTGTCAGGCTGATTGTTTCTAGATTATTGCTCTGACTTCTGCCAGATGAGATTGGTTTATGTACTGTTGTATGACTTTCATCTCACTTGCTTTACAGATCAACAATCCGTGACAAAATTATTCCCCATGCTGTGTCATGGTTTACTGGTGAAGCTGCTCAGGATGATGAGGACTTTGAACTAGGTGATGAAGATGACATTGATGAGGACGACGAAGACGATGAGGATGACGATGAAGAGGATGAGGATGAAGATGAGGACGATGATGAAGATGAGGATGATGAGGAAGATGACAAAGTTAGCAAGCCCAAGAAGGTGAGGCAACTATAAAGATTAAAGATCTCTCCTTTGTTCCTCTTCTTCTTGTGCAAAGATAAATTGTTCTCACCGAAACATCCCCCTCTCCCCCTCCCTCCAAAAGGAAAGATAAAGAATGAAGATAGTCATGCATATATTATTGACACTTAAGTTTTCAACTGCATTGAGGTCATTTTGCTAGTTATGTTTCTCCAAATTTCCTTCTTATCTCACTCAAATGCATGTGTTTAACACTAAGTTTTGGTATGTAATTGCAGAAAGTTGTAAGGACACCAGCAGTGGATGGTCAGCAGTCAGCTGAAAGGCCTCCAGAGTGCAAACAACAGTGATGAATATCAGTGTGGTAGTGTGATTGGTTGGTGATGTTGATTGAGGAAGAGCAGCAAAATTTTGGATTTATCTTTTCTTTTTTCCTTCATTTGTTATTAAAAATATCGAAGGATGCCATTACAATTGTAGTTTTTTAGTCGTATTCGCTATTATTTGCCAGGATCAGACGATTGGGATCAATTAGCTTACATATGGTGTGTAACAGAGAACTTGTTGAAACAAATATCTATATATATTATATGGTGAAGCTTTGTTCTACGGAGGTTATGTTTTGAAACTCTACATTGTACAACTTCGATTATATGGTACCAAAATTGTTTGATATCGAGCAAGATTTGTTTTTAAAAACATAATTACGTAAACTTGTCGTTAAGAAAGTTCACTGAATAGAAATTTAATGTCCTTTTTATATAGACTTGTTGGAGAAGGTTAAGGGCGTGTTTGGTACAAGCTTTCTAAGTAGCGTTTAGTGTCTTGATTAGGTCAAAATACTAATTAAAAAAATAGTAGTGTTTGGTAAGTTAGTGGTGTAAGTAGCTTTTAGGAGTTCGGATCCTCTAGAGTTTAAATAGAACTCTACAAGGTAGAGTTGTATCTGAACCATACATTTTAAAATCAATGGCTCATATTAGTAGGAAGGAGGAAATAAGGGGGTAGATTTTGATGATAAAAAATAGGAGGATTTTGGAAAGAAAATATATGAGCCATTGATATTTTATTCAATGGTTGATATTGCTCAAACTCTATCTTGTAGAGTTATTTTAGAACTCTAGAGGATCCAAACACAGCTTTTAGTGGTATAAGTAGTGTTTTAGTAGTGTTTGTGGTGCATAAATTATATATTAAAGTTTTGTTTGAGTTTTTAATTAATTATTTGTAAACAGCTACTTTGACAACTTCTTTTACCGAACATCAATATCTTATACTGCTACTTGAACAGCTACACACCAACTACTAACAGTTACCAGCACAGCTAACAACTACTCTGACAGCTAAAGCTACTACCACAGCTATTGTTGCCGAACACGCCCTAAAGCTAAGGGTAATTTACTTGGTTAAGCTTTGATATTCGACTTGAATATATAAGTGGATGTCTTGGCCTCATTTGGATGCATATGCATACATAATAACATATGAGGAACTAATGAATTTGTTTTGGGATGTTCTCATTGGTAGCCCTATATTTTAACAATTTATATTTGTTAATAAAGAAATTTATTTATTTCATGAAATGACCCTATGAATTAATGATCAAATTGGTTCAAAATTTTCATTAATTATGCTCTTTTGAAGTTAAGGTTGATTTTTTTCATCAAGGCACAAAATTAGCAAAAGAAAAACACAAAATTATACAAAAGAATCACAAAATTGCACAAAAATGAATTCATATGGTTATGTATTATTAATTTTTTGTCTGTTTTTGCAGTATTCTTTGCAAATTTTGTGCTCTAATGATATCAAATAATCAATTAACCTCAAAAGAGTATAATTAACGAAAAAATTAACAAATTTCATCGTTAATGTCACGCTATAGAATGTACAATAGTACAAGCCATTTGGTAGAAAAAATTATTTTTCTAGTTACCATATATAAATACCCAAAACACAAGGTTACCAATGAGAATTTTCGAGTGACTAGGTCCGAACTCTCATAGATTTTTGTCTAATATTTGCAGGTCAAGAGATAGGGAGTAGGGGGAGTGTAAGCGGATCTCTATGCCTAACCATCTCCAATTGGCAAGATTCATACCCAATACCTCTAGAATAAGGCAAGAGCTTTGCCAAGTGAGCCAATCCTATTATTTGTATAAAAAAATGAGCTAAGTCTTGCTTGGATAATGAGAGAGCAGGCCCGGCCCTGGGGGTTGTTTTGAGGGGCAACCGCCCAAGGCCCAATATCATAAAAGGGCTTAGTTTTTATGAAGCATTAAATAAAAGGAAGTAACAACAACTAAATTCAGTAAAAGCAAGCTTGGCTTGCTAGTTTGTGCTTGCTGGAGTAATGTACAATCACCCGGGTTCAAATCCCTTAAGGGCCAAAAGTTTTTTTTTTCTTTTTACATTTTTCTTTTTATACTATCTATCTCACAACACTTTTTACACTTTATTTATATTTGTCCTACATTAGCCTTTGCAATTTTATTGTTGGTACTTTTCTTTGATTATAGAGTTATTTTGATCCATTTAGGGTAATCTTGATTTAAGTGTTAGTAAGTTGTAAGTGTCAAAAATAATGTATATTTTTTATAAAAATTATATACTTAAATAAAAAATATATTTCCTCCGTTCTTTTATTTGCCTACTTTGACTTTAATGCTATTCAGATATATACATGACTTTGACTATCTATTTTGATGTGTACTTAAGAAAAAACATAGTGTACTATTTTGTTGTGTAAGTGTCAAAAAGATCTTCTTAAGTGGCGAAAAATCTACTTTCGCCACCACATGTAAGAGCTTGATTTCGCCGCCGCCTATAAAATGTCAGGAACGGTCCTGTGAGAGAGAAATGAAATTGTTTGGTACGATACTGCAAATACTCGTCTAAATGATGTAAAAACCCATCATAGAGCTTTTTTTTTGTCAAACAAGTAGATGGGAAATCCTGACTCATGCAAACAAACCAATGTGAATTGCAACAAAGTACAAGAGGAATGAGAGAAAAAGGGATGCGTAGAACTGTAGAAGGTTAGTTGGAGTGAATGACATTAGATATTGCCAAAAAATAAAATGGTAGAACTATTTTAAAATAGTCAAAATAGAAGATAGTAAAACTAAAAGATAATGGAGAAAGTATATTCTTTAGCTTCACTCAATTATAGCACCTCTTATTATATGAGTTTCCTAAAATCTCGTACCTCTTACATATTATAACTATAAAATACAAGAATTTTTGTATTAAGTGTTTGATGCGAAACATGTTAGCTAATTAAAGAAATTCTCAATTCCTAACTGTTAGGAATGAAATGGAGATTTTCGAAACCAAATGAGAAATTATGGAGGGGTTCTGAAGAGAAAATGAAGATGGGGTAATAATAGTAATCTAGGATAGTTATATAACCCCCCATCCCATATTAGGAGCAACATTTTTCATATCTGGTTGTCCCATATTAATTGCAACACTATTATTTTAGGCATGGATCAACTATTTTTTTATATTAGTTCTTAATTTACAACTATACCCTTCACGTTTTATTGAAAATGGAATTATTATAAAATAATATTTCTCTTCAACATGACACACCTACCCCCAATTACTTTTTTAAAGATTCGTAAAGAGATATGCCCTACTAGATCAGAACCTTGCCCAGTTAATCCAGCCCAGATACACAGACAAGACCCTTTGGGAGTCGTAGGTGGTAAGGGAATCCCAGCCTCAAAGTGCATCTAGTGGGGTTTAATCCCATAACCTTAAGGTTGTGACTTGTGAGATACAAACCTTATCACTAGACCAAATACTACTTGGTCCTACCCCCAATTAAACGACCTACACAATTTACCCATAATATAAACATACTCAATATTTTCAATCTGTTCAACCTTAACGATAAAACAATAAAACAAAATTTACATTTCACTCTGTTTATTTTTAAGGATATGTTGCGATTAATATGAGATTGAATGATACTACTGCAAAGATAGTCCTATAGTCCTATGTTGCGATTAATGAGAGCTCCAAACCAAAGTCCAAGTCCAAACCCTTTCTCCAAACGAAAAGAAAAGGTGAAAGAAAAGGAAATGACGGAAAATGGAAAAATATAGAAAACCCCCCAAAAATTCAATGCGTGTTTGAGCAGCCTAAACCCTGCAAATCCAAGCTTCAAACTTTTATACACTCATAAACCCTAAATAACAACTCCAAACCCATTTTTTCAAGTAGCTCAGTTCTTTCAATTATTCAACTTCTTCATTTTCCCCTTATCAATAAATTGAACATAAAAATCAAGAAAAAATAACTTCCCCAAATATGTCATGCTATTACAATGGTGCTCACTGAATTTCATCTCACATATTGTCAGCAATGTTATATTTTCTTCGCAATTTTTGTGGCGTTGTTGCTCGCAGAAATTCCCTTTGCAGTCGCGTAGGTGCGTCTATTGTAGCCCCTTTACCTCCTAATAATATGCCCTTTTCTTTTCAGTGCAGTTTGATGATCTGGGTCACTGGTTTTTTGTTTATTTTTAGATACCCTTTTAGCAGTAAAGTAAACTCTGATTGTTTTAATGACATTTTGGATAGAGATTCCATGAAAAGATTAGTTCTTGAAGAGAGGTGGAATGATGCTAAGATTGAGAGTTTGTTTAATTCTTCTGTCTTAGCTCCAATTTTGGTGTCAAGGGTTTTACATGTATTGAAGGAGGAACCTAAACTAGTGCTGAAGTTTTTTAAGTGGGCGAAAATGCGTATCGGGTTTAGGCATTCTACTGAATCTTACTGTATAGTGATTCACATTTTGTTCTATAGTAGAATGTATTATGATGCTCACCAATTGTTTAAGGAAATGATTTTGTCGGCCACCCCGTGGCCTGGTTTGGATTTGTTTGATGCGTTGTGGCTGACGAGGAATGTCTGTGTGACGGGTTATGGAGTATTTGATGCATTTTTTAGTGTGTTGGTTGAATTAGGAATGCTTGAAGAGGCAAGCCAGTGTTTTGAGAGGATGAAGAAATGTAGGGTCCTCCCAAAGGTGCGTTCTTGTAATAACCTTCTACGAAGGCTTTGTGAGTCGGGGAGAGGTGAAATGTCAAGGAAGATCTTTAGTGATATGGTTGGGGTTGGGATGTCCCCGTCAGTGTTTTCCTATAACATTATCATATATGATAGATGCAAGGAAAGAGATATGGTTGGAGCAATGGCATTGTTCAATCAGATGAAAGGGTGTGGCTTATTTCCAGATATTGTTACATATAATACGCTGATAGATGGGCATGGAAAGCTTGGTTTGTTAAATGAAACGATAAATATATATGTGGAGATGAGGGAAGCGGGCTGTAGTCCTGATATTATAACATATAATACTCTGATTAATTGTTTTTGTAAATATGAAAAGTTGCCTCAAGCTTTTGAATTTCTTCGTCAAATGAAAAGCGATGATTTGAAGCCTAATGTTGTAACATATAGCACATTAATTGATTCTTTTTGCAAAGAAGGAATGATGCGAGAAGCTATGAAATTTTTTGTTGACATGAGACGTCTCGCGCTGTCTCCCAATGAATATACATATACTTCTTTGATTGATGCAAATTGTAAAAGTGGAAACCTTGGTGAAGCTTCAAAAATGGTAAAAGAGATGGTAGAAGTTGGGCTTGACCTAAATGTTGTAACTTGTACCGCTGTGATGGATGGCCTTTGTGAGAAAGGGAGGATAGAAGAAGCAGAGGAGCTGTTTAATAATATGCAGAAAGCTGGAGTAATCCCAAACCAGAAAACCTACACTACCTATATTCATGGCTGCATTAAAGTAGGTAAGATTGAAAGAGCAAAAGAGATCTTTGAATCAATGAAAAAGAAAGAGATAAAGATAGATGAGACTTTATATGGCACCCTTATCTGGGGACTTTGCAATGAAGGAAAACTTGAAGAAGCTAAAGTTGTAGTAACTGAAATGAAGCAAATTGGTATTGAGGCAAATGCCATTCTGTTGACAACTCTGATAGATGCTTATTTAAAAGCAGGGAATGCCACACAAGCTCTTAAATTGTTCCAGGAAATGCGAGAATTCAATATTACTCCTACATTAGTGACATTCATTGTATTAATTGATGGTCTCTGCAAATTGGGGCTGATCCAGGATGCAGTTGACCATTTTCACAGAATGGAAGCTATGGGTATACCACCTCATATTTCTGTCTATACGTCTCTAATTGATGCTCATTGTAAAAAAAATTGCATGGAAATGGCCAAAAACCTTTTGATGAAATGCAAGGAAAGGGGATAGTTCCGGATGCACCTGTTTTCACTGCTTTGATTGATGGTAACATGAAGCATGGAAACGTTGAGGAAGTCTTCAACTTAATCAGCAAAATGACCAGTTCTAGTTTGCAGCTGGATTTGTATACTTATACTTCTTTGTTACAGGCTTATTTTAGAGCAGGGAATGTCAAAGGAGCCCTTGATCTGTTCCATGAAATGCATAACTCAGGCATTGCTCCCACACTTGTTACTTACACCGTGTTGATTGACGGCATGTGTAAATCAGGATCGGTTCATGATGCACTGGACCATTTTCGTAGGATGGAGAGTACTGGTTTGTCTGCAAATGTCGTCATTTATACAGCTTTAATAGACGGTCTTTGCAAAAGCAGCTGCTTGGGGTTGGCTAGAGAGCTTTTTGATGAAATGGAAGCTAAGGGTTTGGTCCCAGATGTGGCTGCTCTTACAGCTTTGATCTCTGGCCATGTGAAGCTTGGTAGCATTGAGGAAGCATTTAAGTTAAAGAACAAGATGATTGATATGGGTTTGGAGCTTGATTTGCAGGCTTACACCTGTTTGATTCAGATGCTTGCTGACTTTGATCAACTTGAAGAAGCGAGAAAGTTATTTGATGAGATGATCATGAAGGGTATTCGCCCTGACAAAGTTATTTATGGTATAATAGTGAGAAGATATTGTGACCACGGAAAGGCTGATGAGGCTGTAAAATTGCAAAATGAAATGATCAAGAGTGGTTTATTGACTCGAGATGATAATCTTACTGCACATGGCGCACAATTACAGTAGTGACAATGTGGTCCTTGCTTCAACACTTTATGGGATGTACTTTCTTGATTGAGTATATCAAGAATTCTTAAATTTGCAGCAAAGAAGCTAGCATGAGTGATGTGTGTTCATCCTGCTGCTTCAGATGAACCCTGAATGCTGATAAGATCAGGTCTCTTGGTGTACATTGGAAAAATTTGATCATTGAGGTTAGTCCTACTATTGAAGCTATATCACTTTGAAAAAAAAAAATCTGGCAATCAAGTTTTTAGATGTTGACTTGCACAAAAAACGGACACATAGATTCGGATAGGATAAGGCAAGCAGATTTTAAGCATTAAATAGTATTACTATCATATCTGCATGCATGTGAGCATTAGCTCAAGTGGTATGTGGTCTGAGGTCTTTCTTTCTCACAGGTGCTATGGAGTTCGTCGCCTGACTCCTCCTTCCCATGTTTAGCCATATGGCTTGGCAGTTGGCACTATTCGTATCTCCAGATAACAAAGGTAGTGATGGCTGGTGAGTCAGTCGTAGAATTACCACTGTCTTTCTCCCTTTCCCTCTCCTTGATATTTGGCTAAGTCTAGGCAGCAACCATTTTATAGAAGTTCAAATTCCAAGCAGAGAGGAGATAGTAGACAGTTGCTCGTAATCTAATGACAAAAATAGCATCTATATCTGTTTTCCAGTATAATCCATACATGCTTTGATAATTTTAAGTTGGATTTTCTGTAATTATGATGAAACTGGATCTTTCAATCACAATGATGTAGTACATTTGAATTGTGTAAGGCATCCAATAATTAACTCCATAACACAACTTTTGAGTCCAGATTAAGTGATGATAAAGCAATTGTGCTGCACTGTTCTAAGTTCATGACAGAATTGGTATGTCCTGGGCAACCTATGAGGAACCTGATAACAAACAAGCCTTTTTAAGAGTATGCATTTGTAATTACAGATCTTCATGCTCAAGTAATTTGCTTTTACCCCATTGCCTTTTACAATATGAACTTGAATTTCTGGTGCTCATCCCATAGTTAAAGCTGCCATCAAATGTGGATATGGTCTACATCATCTCTTTTCTTTCTTGGCATTTTAAATTTCCATAATCTATTACAGAGTCTAAATTTTGTGGTTCTTTTGATTGTTTTATTAAAGAAATCCATTCCCTCTCATTGTAACTACATAACCGTTTGTCGTCCTTTCAATCCCTTAATATTGTTCCATCTTATTGCAGAAAATGTTGCCGGCCTTCTAACTTTCAAGATAGCTCTGGAAGGAGCTGTAGGAACTACCAGTTAATCACAAGGGAACTTCTAGACATAAGATGAGATCTCCCCATATTATTAAGAGCAGGTAAAGCTCATCATATGACTTGTGAGTTTTGTACTGAAACTTGACCCCTTTTGCTTTACTGACGTAACTTCCGTTGTATCAGTTGTACTGCTGAAAGGAGACGAGGGAAGAGGACCGAAACATGCCACTGAAAGACTACTGAGACAAAACAGGTAAAAAAATTCCGTTTCCCTTATGCTGCCAGTCTTTCCTTCCACATTTACTTTCCCGAGAATCTCTCTTTGTATTACTGAACAGGTCAAATAATAATTCCGTTCTCTGTTTTATACTGTGATTCCCGATTATTTTTGTCCCGCTTATAGTTTGGCTCAAGTTCTTCCAATTTTGTGACAGGCTGAATTTAGGTTAGTGTGTTCCTGCGAACATAAAGAACAGTGAGATTACCTGCCGAGGTACCCTTACTTCCTCCATGTTTAGATGAGTGCTTTCCGAGCTTGTAAATAACTTTCCACTTCATCTTTTGCCTAGTATGTTTTGTTTTTACTTTTGAGTGATCATCTTTTGCCTGGATAGGATTAATATTATCATACGGCTTCTTCCAATTATGCTGATTCTACTTGTAGAATTCTGAACTTGTTTGGTATCTGGTAATAAATTGTGTTAATGGTAATAATTTCTATATAATTTGTAAAGAAGCCTTGTGCTAGTGTTCATGGTAACGAAATTTCATTCTCAAACATGTGTTTTTCTTGATATCCTATAAAGCGACAAATTGACAACCATTACTGTGGACATTGAGACACGACTTTGTTTCACAAGTTTACCAAGGAATTCATTGCCATTGCCACTAGTCTCCCTCTACAAACAAAACATGGCAAATACCCTATGTTTGTTGAACACATTTTAAATTTTTACTTTTGGGTGATAAGTATCTAATATGTTAGGCATTAAATCTGTACTGATTTTACTTCACATGTATTCACAGCTCACGAAGCAGAGACTAGAACAGTAGTGTGATGGCTCACCTCTAGAAGACTGCCAAAATCAAGTATAAAGTTGATAGCATTCTAACTAGAACAAGATCAATCCTGAAATATTGCATTCCGCTAACCGATCTGAGGAGGATTCGATGTACATAGCATTGTTTATAACCATAGCCATGACCAATTACAAATAAGCTGGTAAAGAAACTACTTCCAGAAGAGCAATGGGCTACACTATGCCAAAAATTGTTATGCGAGTCATAGCTTTAAAGCATCGACCAGTTTTAAGCTCTAAAGTTACCACCTTTTAGATTAGGAATTAGAGTGATGGAAATATGATGCCGTTGTATTTTGAATCTAATGAAATTGTATTCATCCTTATATAATTTGCCAGAGAATATTTGCCTGTATGCATTTGGTAAAGTGCTTGTTTAAGTTCTAATATCGCACTTTGCAGCTCTTGGTTTTTCTCGATGATATACCTTCATGGATATTTCAAGCAATCATGATATATAATTTTTGACTTGTTCTCATGAAACGAAGAAAAATCTTGGCTAACTTTTTGTTGATATGTTTTAATAGCCAAGATGTAGTCACTGTTGAAAGAAAAACCGTAAGAGTTTATATTTGTGCAGTTTTTTTTATTTTTCTGTGTAAAACCGTAAGATAAGGAAAAAAAAAGAAGGTTACCAATGTGCGGGAATTTTTATCATACACCCTGTACTGTACACGTACACTGACACTCAAGACTTTTTTTTTTCATTCTTCATTTGAAACTTCCAAATGAGCATAGTCACATAATAGGTAGAGCTCCAAATAAGCAAATAAGCAAATGAGCAAAAAATTAGCATATCAACAAAAAGTTAGCATTGTATGATGAAGATGTATGATGAATGCACTCCCAATGTGCTAAATCTTTTTTTTTTTTGGTGTCAAATTTTGGTGATATCTTCAAAACAAAATTTAAAGAAGTACTTGAAAATTACGATGACTATTTATCACTCTAAATATTTCTTAATATTGCTCTAAATACATAGTTTTGTATATTCTATGCACCTTTCTTTTCCTTTTCCCTTTTTCTACCCATTTCCTCACTTCCCTTCTCCCTTCTTCTTCATCCCACCATGGAAACCAACCACTATTACCCTGAGTTCTCATCTTCGCCGGACTTTATACCTTCGCTCCGGAGGCCAACCTTTGATCGAAAAGTTTGACCATTTACCTAAATTCTCGCTCTCTCCTACGCCGATATTTCTTTTAACCAGACTAACAAGTCAGGCGCCTGTAACAGACACCTGAACATGTGGTCAGGCGCCTGGAACAGACGCTTGGACCTATAGTCAGGCGCCTGAAACATACGATGGACTTGTGGTTAGACGCCTGAAACAAACCCTCACCATTGGTTCAGGTGCCTGACCACAAGTCCATGCGTGTGTTTCAGGCGCCTAAACACAGATTCAGGCGACTGTTTTAGGCGCGTCCAGTTAGAAGTTCGGTGAAGGAGATGTGAAGAGAGAGATCGGGCGAGGAGGATGGGGAAGGAAGGGCCAGTTCCGGAGATGTGGTGCATTTCAGCGATGTCTGCAAGTTTGGGCAACAATGCTGGTTGGTTTCAATGGTGGGAAGCAGATGAAGGGAGAGGGGAAGTGAGGAAAATGGTAGAAAGAGGGTAAAAGTTATACAAATACTGTACATATATATGTATATAGGGCAATAGTAAGAAATTCTAGAACGGGTAATACTTAAGGCTTTTGATTGTTCGACAGTAGGGACTTCTCAGTCGGCCTGAGCTCATCATCAACTGCATTCCAATACGGTCAGAAGCATCTGAAATATATAATTGGAAGCCCTATTACTTTGCGTTGTGAGTTTGTAACAATCAATTAGCTCTCCACATTGTAAAGAAGTCAGAACCTTGGACAGTCTTTCCACCTAAGGTAATCTCCCCAGCCACTCTGTTTCCAACCCACTAAATTTACACTTCAGATGTAAGTCTGCCTTACAGTGTTATTAGTGTAAGACCACGTCACTGTTTGTCCAAATAGGATGATATTGTACATTATGAACTTAAGATGGGTCACTTTCTAAGTTAAAAGGGTCACTTTAATTGAAGGGGTCACCTTTTATTTTAAAAGATCACTTTTAGGAGAAGTGACCATTTTAATGTAAAAGGTTACCCTAATTTTGCAATAAATCATGCAAAAACGGTTTTATATGAGAATTTGTAAAGTTTGTTAGGGAAAATGGCAAACAAATGTATATTAAAGGAACTCAGGGGTATATTATGAATTTTGAAAACAATAAAGGGTATACGGTGAATAAAAAAAGAGGAACACATGGTGACAAATCCGTATTTTTTTACTATTTTGCTTTTAAGGATGTAGGTATGAAGTAGATAGAGTATAATCTGTGCATTGTGCTCCTAGGAGCGCAATGAGAACTGTGCTCCCACATTACAAAATAGAACATTTATGAAAACGAAAACGAACATTTTATTGTTGAAGTAGAAAATTTACTTAGAAAAACGAACATTTTACTCATCAAATATAGAACATATCTTCACGATAAATAGAACATAAACAAAAGTATAAAGAACAAACGAAAAAATATTTTTAAATTTAAACATTGAACTTATACTCTACATTTCTGTTTCTTCAATTCAAACAAGTATGATTGATATAGTTTTGTTTCATTATATTCAATTAAATGTTGAAACATATTAATGTAACATGTATTAAATTAGGTATAAAAAGTTCTAAATATAAGGCTTGAATAGAACATCTGTTCATTGAGAACATAACCCATTTTCATTGAAAATTAGGCATAAAAACGAACACTTGAATAAACATTTTTCTCATCAAATATAGAACATATCTTCACGACAAATATAACATATTTTTCGCTGACATATAAGTTTTAAACAAACATTTGTTGAAATAGAACATTTGCTTATTGAAAATAAAACAATTTTCATGAACATTTATTGAAATAGAACATTTGCTTATCGAAAATAGAACATATTTTTTGCTGAAAAATATGCTTAAAACGAACATTTGTTCATCGAAAATCAGTAAAATTTTCTGATAGAGTAGCTTGGTTTATTCTCAATCATTTAATTTATTATTTAGCAACACTGCTACAAAAAGCAGTGATCATCCAATGTTGACCCCTGTTATTAAGGGCACTAGCAATGCGCAAACATGTACGTTCCTTAATCCTTAC
The DNA here is from genome assembly GCA_947648045.1 of Beta corolliflora. Classification (NCBI taxonomy): domain Eukaryota; kingdom Viridiplantae; phylum Streptophyta; class Magnoliopsida; order Caryophyllales; family Amaranthaceae; genus Beta; species Beta corolliflora. The sequence goes on along the minus strand of CANSZD010003084.1, from coordinate 172,921 downwards.
TGCATCTCAATCCACATAATATTGTGTGTCTGGATTCCTTCGAATGTTGCTATTAGTTCTGAAAAAATAAAGTCGAATGCCTTTCTAATCAACCTTAACCTTATTTACTTTATCTCCAACATTTTTATATTTTATAAAGTAGTGATTCCAGCACATCATTTAACGCATCTTCCTATCTTTACTTAACTCTTCTCTTTGGGATGTTTCAATGATCACATGACTACCGAAATGACTGCATGCGCCTACTGCTGCTTAAATCAACTGTGCATCTCCTCCCTCTTCATTGCTTATGTATGCATTACTACAACAATCATCAGATTATACTTCCTCCGTTCCATAATAAGTGAAACATAGGGATTGGACACAATATTTAATAAACATCACTTTTAAAAGCCAAAAAGTCATAAAATACTCTTTTCATTATCAAAAGGAGGAGAGAGAAAAACAAACCACACAAGTTTGTAATGGGTAATCTTGTCATTTTGTCACTTTCTTTTTTCCATTCAAAGTATGTTTCACTTATTTTGAAACATTCTAAAATAGTAAGTGTTTCACTTATTATGGAACGGAAAAAGTATATACACGTTAACGAATTAAAGTACATCTGTTACATGAAGAAACATAAACATTTGTAATAATCATAATGATTCCCCTCTTTCTCGTCCTTTCTACCACGTATTTTTTTTGCAATTTTCGTTTGTTTTCTACTATTTCCTTGTCTTTTCGATTCTTTTGGCCTTTTTCTAAAATTTATTTTTTGCCTTTTTTTTCTTAGTTCTTTTTTCTGATTCTTTTTCCTGTTTTCACATAGCTGAGATCCCAGGTTCTGAACGCCGAGAAATTGACATTTGCTTTATATTATCCAATATCGAGGGGATGTCGTTGAATTTCGCCCTGCAGATGGATGAGCATCTTTGAACTTTAAATTGAAAGTTAAAAATTAACTTTCTTTAATGCTAATAATTAATTAGCTTGCACTCCATTTACTTATTATGTTAGCACCATCAATCTCATTTTCTGATTCAATCAACATTACACTTTCTCTCACATGTATTATTTCAATATGATAGAGTATAAAACTATTCCTAATTAACAAATATCTGAACATTTAGCAAAAACCAGAGGTGGTTTCTTTCCTCTTCCCATAATTGTTGGTAACTCTTAAACTCTTCCACCACCTTCAGTGGCGGATCCAGGATTTTAATATAGGGTGGGCCAAACTTAATGCGTTAATTTTCTTTAAAGATGTTATATAGATCATGCATAAATTTAAACACTTTTATATATCTTGGCTATTTTTTGATATAAATTATATCCCGCTATCAAAAGTAAATGTGATAGGAGATAGTGCAAATTTTTTTAATTGAATAAGTATATATGATACGAGATAGAAGTAGGGTATGTTTATAGAGGTAAGAGAGTATGTGAGACCTTAACTTTTTAGTAGTGAGAATAGATGTATTAAAATGATTATGTACTCGTTTCCAAAATTATACAATATTATGAAACAGATGAAAAAGAAAATTATAAAGAGTATGATAGGACATATAGTGTAATAAAATATTTTTATTCCAATTTTCTAAGGTTTGAATTTTACAATCAAAACCATAGACGTAAGAATATACAATACCGTACAAGGCCCCGGGCCCAGACGGGTTCCAACCGTTATTCTTCCAACATTACTGGGATTTAGTGGCTCCGAGTGTGATTAACTTGGTGCAAGATGTTTTGCAAGGTAAGGCGTTTCCAGAGGGCCTCAATGACGCGTTCTTAGTTCTGATTCCTAAATCTGATTCTCCGTCTTCTCCCAAGCAGTTTAGACCAATTGGCCTGTGCAACATCGTGTACAAGATAGTGACCAAGGTCATTGTGAACAGACTCAAACCTTTACTTCCAAGTTTAATTTCACCAACTCAGTGTAGTTTCGTGCCGAAAAGACAAATTACAGACAATATTATTATAGTCCAAGAGATGTTACACTCGATGCGCCACAAACAAGGCAAAAGGGGGTATATGGCTGTGAAAATAGATTTTGAAAAGGCCTATGACAGGCTTCGGTGGAGTTTTATTCGGGATTCTCTTTTAGAACTCAGATTACCCCATTACATGGTGGAGTTGGTGATGAATTGTATCTCGTCGGCAAAGTTGCAAATATTATGGAATGGTGAACCTTTACCTGCGTTTGCTCCAAGTCGCGGAATACGTCAAGGTGACCCACTATCTCCATATTTGTATGTTATTTGTATGGAAAGATTGGCTCATCTTATTGATCTCGAAGTGAGGGTGGGCAATTGGATCCCTGTGCAAGCGAGTAGAGGCGGTCCAAAGGTGTCAAATTTGGCATTTGCAGACGATCTTATATTATTTTGTGAAGCTACTGTTGAGCAGGCTCAAGTGATGAAAGAATGTCTTGATAAGTTTTGCAGGGCTTCAGGTAGTAAGGTTAGCCTTGATAAATCTCGTGTTTATTTCTCAGAAAATACAAATCTGGAAATAAGAGATTGCATATGTGCGGAACTGAGTATGGAAGCTACCTTTGATTTTGGCAAATATTTGGGTGTTCCTGCCATTCATAAGCGAACTTCGAAGGGTGATTATCAATACTTGGTGGAAAAGGTGAATGCCAAGCTGGCTGGGTGGAAGGCAAAAACTCTCTCTCTTGCTGGGAGAGCGACACTAATTCAATCTTGCCTATCCACTATCCCATATTATACGATGCAATCCGCAAAAATCCCTCGAGCTACATGCGATGATATTGACAGAAAGGTTCGAAAATTTTTATGGGGTGAAACAGAGAGTTCGAAGAAGGTCCATCTGGTGGCATGGGAGAACGTAACCAAACCCAAGAAACAAGGTGGGTTGGGTTTCCATTCTATGAGACAAGCCAACGCAGCCTTCCTAACTAAACTTGGGTGGCGGGTGTTAACGGAGCCTGACGCTTTATGGGCAAGAATTCTGCGAAGTAAATATTGTGCGGGGCGTTGCGACATTGATATGTTCAAAGCTAAACCAAATTCATCAAATGCTTGGAGGGGGATTACTGAAAACATTGATATTCTCCGCAAGGGTATTAGCATGGCTGTAGGTAATGGAGTTGGAACATCTTTCTGGCATCATCGTTGGGCGACGAAGGAACCCCTGGCAGCTTACAGCACGAGAGAAATACCACCTCATCTTCTTGATGACAAGGTGGAGTCAATGTGGGATAAAAATTGTGGCTGGAAATTTGAGGTTTTTGCTGATTTTCTCCCTGCAAATATATTGGCTGAAATTGCAGCACATGAGATTATTGATGATGATGATGCTGTAGACTCAGTATATTGGAATGGAGCCCCATCTGGTGGGTTTACAATACAATCGGCCGTGAATGTGATTAGAAATGCACCTGCTCATGATGTGGAGGCAGAGAAAGGTTGGAAACTGATATGGAGTGCTGCAGTGCCTCAAAGAGTGCGGATGTTCCTTTGGTTAGCTAGCCAAGATCGGTTGATGACGAATGCGAATCGGTTCATTAGAAAATTCACAAACGATCCTAGGTGCTTTGTGTGTGGAGTTGTTGAAGAAAATATAAACCACATATTGCGTGAATGTCCAGCGGCACGAGTAATTTGGCACAAATTAGGATGGGATAATAATGTTCTGATGCAAGAATCTAATGTTTCTGAGTGGCTTTGGAGGAATATCAAGGCTTCAGCCCACTGGCAGGTTGAAAATTGGTCCACGATTTTTGCTATGACTATTTGGTGGTTGTGGAGATGGCGTAATGAGCGCTGTTTTGCACGAGAGGCTAATATACCTATAGATCAGGTAGCGTTCATTTTTGCCCGTGTTGGAGAGTATCAAAGAGCTATGCAAGATGCAGATATGAAGAAAGATCAGCGCCTCCCACGTGTGGAAAGACTGATTAGATGGACCTACCCTCGAGATGGTTGGGTCAAGTTAAACACAGATGGTGCGTCGAAAGGAAACCCTGGCATAGCTGGAGCAGGAGGGGTTATTCGAGGATGTCGAGGTGAGTTACATGCAACTTTTGCTTTAAATTGTGGGGTTAGCTCCTGTACGAGAGCTGAATTACTTGGAGTTATGCGTGGTTTGGGAATGGCTTGGAATGGGGGACATCGGAAAGTTCAAGTGATGGTGGATTCGGAGGTGGTGGTTCAACTTCTTAGTAATCCAACACCGTTGAACTCGCCATTTGTTCACATTATAAGGAAATGTAAGGCCCTCTTAAGTAGAGAAGGTTGGGAGGTCAATATTTCACATTGTTATCGAGAAGCCAATCGAGCGGCGGATTGGCTAGCTAATTATGGAGCTACGAGCATTCAGCGGTTGACTATTTTTGAGGCGGTCCCTAAGGATCTTCATACCATTTTATTGGAGGACTTGGGAGGCTTGGCTCTTGCTCGTTTGGTTCCGGTGGAAGCTGGTTCTTAGTGTGGATGTTGGTGTGCTGTAGCGTAGTAGCTAGTAGTTTGTTGTTTCTGTTTTTTGGAGTTAGTTCGTTCTATTAGCTTCGTTTGTGTTTTGCGTTTGTTCTGTGTGGTTTTTTTAGTTAATTTTTTTTATTTTGATTATCTTAGGGCTGTATCCCTCTCTTTTCACCAAAAAAAAAAAAAAAAAAAGAATATACAATACCATAATCAAGTATATAAACGAAAAAGTTGTATCACAAAGAACATTGAGTGTTTTCAATTAATGTTTTAGGTGACAATGTTCAAGATTATATAATTTCAAAAATATCAGTTTTGGATACTTTTATTATATATCTAAGCAAAATATATATTATGTGCTTTCTATAGAAATTAGAGATGATAAAAAAAATATAAACATTAACCAAGAATAACTACATTCCTTACCTTACCTGCCTCACCTCTAGTTACCATAGAAAAGAGAATAAAAGAAAAACACAAAAGTTAACAGAAAATGAAAGGAAGCCAAAATCAGCAAAGACGGCAAAGATAATGTCTTGGTAGTCATCGAACCCGTAACTTCATATGGATTAGGTGAGCAATCATACCAACTGCTCTATGATAGACATTTGCTTTATTTTTTCAAAATTAATATTTGTACATTCTTTGGATCATGGGGTGGGTCGTGGCCTGGGTAGGCCACCCCTAGATCCGCCCCTGACCACCTTTGAAATCTCCTCCTTCTCTTCCTCCAACCTTTTGCACTCCTCTTTGAGTTTTTCTTTATCTTCTTCCTTCATAACATCCTTCATAAATTCTTCCCTCTCCTCCTCCAGCTTACTTGTTGCATCGATCTTCGAGCTTCGGCAGCTTCTTATGGTAGTTAATCTCACTAGTGTATTCGACAAGTAGTGCTCTTTCTTCATCAAGTTCTTCCATAAGTTTAGGTCTCTCCTCTTCCCACTTCTCCCTCTGATTCTCAAACTTATATTGTTCTTGCTGCAGTTGCATTGATAATAGAGACATGGAATCTTCCATTTGTTTTAGCTTCCTTATAAAGATAATAGCAGCAACAATAAGCATTAACTTGTGAACAAGTATGGAATAACTTTTCACAAACAACGCACACAACACCAGCATACATCCCCATATCTCAAAGTCCATCACGGAGAACAAGCGCGCAAGCTTAGCATAAAATCTGATGATCAATTATTTTCTCCCTCACTAAGATTGATTTAATTCAATGCAAAAGTTTTCTTCTTATTTTTAAGCTTTTTTGGTCTCTTTTTATATTCCAATCTACATTAGAAAAATTTATGATTACTATATCAAATAATTCATTTAAACTCTCAGACTTTTAGCTTGTTTTAAAATATCAACTAACCTCGACAGTCCTGCTTTCCTCAAAGTCCAAATCCAGTATGCACTTAAGAGAGTTTTTAAGGAATTTTAGGTCTTAAACCTCTATTTACGGCTTTCATTCTAATTTAGCTTGGTACTTAATCCAACCATTGGCAATAACATTATGATTTGAGTTTTTTCAAGAATGAGTTCATCTTATAGAGAAAGGTGAATGTAGAAAGAGGGAGGAGGTTGTTAGAAATAATGCTTGTATTGTTTGTGCAAAGACTTGCAAGATGTTTGGATGGGTTCTACATGTGAGTCTCATGCCTATTTATAGGGTTGCTCAGAATTCTAGAGTGTTAATTGACCTCCTCAATGGAGGGCTATGATTTAGCAATTTGACCTTATCCTATGTATGGCCTAAAATGTTAGTATATGAATTTTCTCTTTACACGAGAGTTTTAGAACCTTTTCTAGAATAATTCTGAAGAAGCTTCCAAAGATTTCTATAGAAACCTCCACGAAAGAATCTACAAAGGTTTCTATCCCCGAAAAAAAATCACAAAGGTAATTTATTTGAAGATCTCCACGTTTGCACTTTGCATCTCGTCCTGTAAACTCTAAAGTTGTACAATTTTAGGTCGTTTAGGATCAGTGGCATTTTTCAATTTTTGGTTTTATAAAGGCAATGTTATAACTTATAATCATATGATATAAGAGGTAACAGAATTACTCAAAATTAGTCATACTTATACTAAATATGTCAATTTTAAAAAGTGATAACTGAAAACTCTATTTTCTGATTTCCATAATTTTGTTTTTAATTTTCAGGAAAACTAAAATAGAAATAAAAAACGATAACCAACTAATTTAAATAGATTAGTCAACCTCTAGTGTTGCAACGCCGTCCTTGTAGAAATAAAAAGGTTGCAACCGTCCTGTAGCAAAAATAAAAATTGTAACTTATAAGCCTTAATCAAGTCATGTTCTTGAAATCTTAATATAAGCTAACATGGTTTCTAAAATTCTTTTTGTTTCCCATTCATTCATTCTAATGTACTCCATCGTTTTTTTAGGACATCTGGTTATACACATGGACCAAGAAAAAAAAAGTGCAATTTTTGTATAAGGGACATCTGGTTTTGCACATGGACCAAGAAAAAAGTACAAAAGATAAAAAGAATAAGGGTACAAGTAAGGAAAAAGTGAAAAAGGTAAAGAGAAGAAGCGTAAAAGTATGAAAGAGATGGTAGGTTAACCTAACATATAAGACAAAAAAAGGGTCAAATGGCCATATAAAATAAACACCCCCAATTAAGAAAAAAGTGGAGAGGAGTGTAAAAAAAAACCCACAAAGTGGCGGATCCATGTTTTTGCGGACACTGGGTTATCACCGTCCAGCGACAAGATATCAATCAATAATTTTAGGAGAAACATCCTAAATTCATAAATTTATATGACACGAAATTTAGAGCCTAGTTATAAATATGACATAGTTAGCTTCTTTGTCCAAGTCGATAAGATTTTACAACTGTGTGATTAGAATGTGAAATTATATTCCTATCGGAAAAATGGATAAATAAACTACTTTTAGTAAGGAGCTATAGCCTATATCATATGTTGCCAATAACTGAAAGTTTATAATATATAGTGTTGTAGCACGGAATGAAGAACAGATCGATATGAAACAAATGGTGAAGTGGGATCAAGCTACTAAAAATTCCCTTAATAACTCTAATGTTACAATGATGTGGTCTACAGAAAAAAGACGGAACTATTGAAGGTTCCATACGATAGAAAAATTTTCTTTTGGACCAGTATAATACAATTAGAAGAAAATACAAGGAACATAGAAAGATGAAACCTGAATTAACTTTTAACTAGAAACAACATAAATAATCAAGCTGGAAGTTTTATTTCAGAAAGAAACACCGAGTGTCTTTGCAAAATCATCTCCATCGTCCTCATCCATGGAGTCTACTTCTTGATCACCGGTTTCGTCTACATTCAAAGGATACCCTTCCCCGTCATCCTGTTCATATTCATATTCACCATCTCCTTGATCATACTCTTCATCAAATTCATGCTCTTCACCATCAGCAGCAACCAACGCCTCTTCTGCGTCAGGGAGTTTATTATCGTCGGGTAAGGAAGATTCACCCTCACCATTCAATTTTATTTTCTTATTTGAAATTTCACCCTCTTCCTCATCTGCCTCAACTACCAGAGGCTTATTCTCTTCTTCACCAAACTTTGCTTGCTCAGATGCAGAGGAATGAACAGCTTCTTTTCCTGTATCTGTAGCAGAGTTTGAGGTGCTGCTTGTCAAAGTCACATCAATTTCATTCTGCTTGATCTCTTCTTTATTGTCGGAATTTGTACCACCAGAGGAAGTTGTCCGTTTACGCTTTAAAATCTCACTTAATGGCTTGGGCCCTGCAAATGAGATGTTTCCCTCGGTTGCAAGAGAACTAGCTAGGACGGTGTCTCTCAGCTTCCCACCTGCAACTGATTGTTGAGTCTTCGACTGCTGGTGTTTACTATCAGTTTGTCTGGTGCCTTTAAGCTCCGATAAACGTTTAGGAGCGGCAAAGTTGACACCATCAGCTGGAACAGTGTCCATTCTCATCACTGGACCATTTATTTTTCTACCTTCACGGCTTTCATCTTGAATTCGTCCACTCAATCTATCTCGAAGACGACCTTGTTGACCAGAGCCTTGCTGCCTGGTAGGAGACGATCTTCCCCGGTTCCTACCCCTTTCATTTTCCCTCTCTGAATACAAATCATTACCACTCACTGGAGAAGATCTTCCTGGAAGCTTTATTCTACCCTGAAGGCGGTGGCCACGGGAACTCTCATGTATTGGTGATCGACGAGAGTCCCTCCGGGTACTCCTGTAGCCTCGGTCCTCACCATGATTATCAAGGCTGTAATCAGGGTTAACAACTGATTTCAAGCCATTTCCCCTCCTTTGTTTTGATAAACGGAGACGTAAATCAGAATTTTGATTCAAATCAGGACCCTCTGGCTTATATGGACCTTTCCTGTCATAATGAGCAGATTCACCAAGTGATCTCTCTGATGATGTTCTACGATGGTCCCAAGCGTACTTCTCAGGCACACGATCAAACGAATCATAGCCACGTCGATTGTGATGAATGTCAGGGTCCACATCAGCAACTGAGTTATAATCATCCTTATGACCCATGTCAAAATCGTTCAGATTTTTTCTGTCATGACCTCTCATCCTCACATATTGGTCTTCATTGCGATAATATTCATCCTCGCTGAGCTTATCATCCACAAGTACATCAAATCCAGGAGAGGATTCCCTCAATGAGTCTTCAGCAGCATCTCTACCGTTCTGAAAATTTGGGTCGTCAGATGAGCCACCATGATGCGTACGCCCAGGCCTACTTCTTAAGTTCCCATTGTCAATAGAAAAGGGTTTTATTTCTTTGTACTTGGGAACCTCTTCCCTCACAACACTAGAAGGCGTGTAGCCTTTTCTTACAGGCTCTCCATTCATTGCCCGAGCAAAATGTTTCGGAATTTCATTTGCTTGAGGTGGGGCTTCAACAACCCTGGGTGCATTCGTGTAATTGTTCACTTTTGGCTGTGTACACTTTTCAAGGCTACCATAAGCTTTCTTGAAAGCAGGAGCTTCAGGAGCAACAGTACTGGCTGGAACCTGTTGGATCTTCGTAGTAGGAGGATTTGGGCCATGCATGAAAGGGCATCTGTCACCTTTTAAGCAATATCCCTTCTGAAAGAAAATGCAGGGGACTCCTTGCTTAGTTGAATTTTGAGGAGCTGAAGGAACGGGTGGGACAGGCGACACAAGAGCAGGGGGCGCAGCAAAGTTCCCCACTTGAGGTCCCACCAAGCCATCCAGAGGCTGAATACATAGGAAAAGATGATTAGTACCGTCTCTTCACTAAAACAAGTAGACAAGTAAAAGTAACAATAGCATATACTAAAAACTTACAGGATGCCTATATGAGCATTTTGGATTCAAGCAGTTTCCATTCAACCAGTAGTAACAATCTCTTGGGTTCATACGAGCATATTCACTATGTCGATACTCACATTCACTTCCCTGTGGACAAGTCAAACAATAACAACATGTCAGTACTCAGTATCAAAGCTGACAAATAAACAGAGCAAAAAACCCACCGACTTCAACCAACCAAAAGTTCCATGAATTAATCTGACATTGGTTATGGTACCCTCGGCCTATGTTAATAAAATGCATCAACAGAGATCCATCTAATTAGGTCAGCAACAAACAGTAATCTCTCTTTTCTTTTGCTTCCTAATTCATATCATCTGGTCCAAGTTCATAGATCATCATCAGAACAGAACATAATACTATATGAAATTCAAAATAAATAAAATAACATAATCCTATAATCAAAACAAAAACTTTTCACCGTTATTCGAAGAAGGTAGACAAAAGAAAATCTACTTTTCCAACTACCCACATTCCAAACCCTAACATCAAACAACTTCAATTAAAAAAAAGCAAGTGATTCAAAATTAATCACAACAAACGCAATCTCTAATCATCTACAGTATAAACACAAGCGAAATCGGTAAAATCACAAGCACTCGTACCTTCAAATAAATAAAGCAAAATCAAACAAGCATAATCTACTCAAATCTTCAAGATTTACAGGGATAAAACAGCAATCAAGCAATTAAAGCTAGAGTTAAAAAAAAGAAAAGGTCCACAAATACAAAAAAGATATCAATTAAAGCATATCTTATCAAATCAAAGAAATTCGAGAAAATTAAAATACCTTTTTGCAGGTCAATGGAGAAGCGAGAAAATAGACGCAATCAGTGTTTCTCTTCAAAGATTCATCTTCAGGCGCAGCAGCAGAAGAAGGCCCTTGCTGTTGCTGCGGTTGCAACGGCTCCTTAGTGACGGTGGTAGCCATGGAATTTTCTGGTGAAATTTCAACTATTATAGCGATGATTTCAGCTATAGATCGAGAAATCAGACGTGAAAATTAGTGGCGCAGGAACCCTAAAAATGCATTAATTAGGTCTGATTCGCGATTTCCTCGCGCTTTTTACTTCAGATAGATTAAGATTAAGATTAAGATTAAGAGAGATTGATAGAGAGTAGAGAGAGAAAGAGAGGAGTGAGTTGAGTTTTGGATTAGAGAGAGAAGTGGAAGCTCGTTGAGATTGAGCTGAAGCGGCTTTTGGGTCTGGAGAAGGAGAGCCTTCACTTTCCTTTCTCTCTCTAAAAAGGCCAAACAACAGTGCCTTTGTGTTTGGTTGTTTTTCTTTCCTTTTTTGCCCATGCTTTATATACTTACATACATTATGCGATGTAAGGATTTTTTTTTGGTTAAAAACAACATTTCTTTTTACAAGTCATTGGAATTACTGCCTTTGTTAATTTTTTTTAAATTAAACTACCTTTTTTGTTTTAAAAATTAGAATATTGCTACCTTGTAACGGTTACCGTCAAATTTTCCATTTTGTAGGGCCCACTTATTGTTTTTTTTTCAATTTTCCCTCTTTTCCGTCTCGATTTATTCCTTAATTAACTGAACTAACAACAATTTGATAAGTTCCATTAAATATCACCCTCATTCTCTCTCCAATTCTCTATCAAAGATTCAATTGGGGTTAGGGTTTGTCAATTATAGGGTATTACGCTTCACTGCAATTAGTTAGCTAAGGGATTTAATTTGATTTGATTAGGATTATTGATGCTGCAAAGTGAAGGTAAGTTTTTCGAATTGCAAACTAGGGTTCATAGAATTAAGGGAAATTGATCTACTTTGTGTTTCAAAATTTTGGTCAAAACTCTACTTTAAGGATGGCAATGACAGGTTAAAGGATAATGTAGTCCCTCCCGCCTTTCTCTGTATAATGATGTGGTGATGAAGATGGTAGAGACAGGTCAGATAGAGAGAGAATGAGATGGATGTGGGTGAGAGAAATCAATGGGAGTAAAGATGAAGGTGAAGCGTGAAGACTGAAGAGTGAAAAGAAAGGAATGAGTGAATTTCAAGTTGTTGGTATGACTTGTAAATCAGTAAATAAGGAGTGGGCCCCATTGGATGAGAAATTAGACGTAATCCGTTATAAGGTATCAATAATCCCACTTTTAAAATAACAAAGGTAGTTAAATTTTAAAAAATTAACAAAGGTAGTAATTCCAATAACTTGTAAAAAGAAATGTAGTTTTTACCAAAAAGTCCCCTCTATAACTCTCTGCTCTTAAGTCCATTGAGGAATTGGGGTTGGCTCAAATGGTAAGCTTTCTCATCTTCTTTAGAGAAGTCTATATTTGAATAACAAAATATTAATTTAAGAAAAATATATATTAAAAAATTAAAAATTATTATAAATGTCTGTTCGAATCAATTTTTTTGCAACACTGATGAATAACTAATTGAGAAAAAAAAACGTTAATATGACACGCACGCATAGCGTGCAAAAAATGCTAGTGTAAATTGAAAAAAGGGGCAATAATCAATACAAAGGATTATATTAGTAACTTATCTCTTTAACTTTTGGCTGAAAAAATAGCTTTTTTAGCTACACTGTTAATCATTTAGCAGACATTGTATTTTTGGTTGTTCAACCACATAAAATATTCATAAGTCAATGAAAAGGTCGCCAAAAAGCTATTTACTAAGCACCTCATAAGTTTCACATGTGTCGTACACTAGTTTTTAATTGAAAGATAACTAGTTTTTGGGCATAGCTTATTAAATCAAAGAAATTCGAGACAATTAAAATACCTTTTGCAACATTTTTTTTGATAAGAACTTTTGCAACATTTCACAATTCAAACTGTAGTTGATAATATATTTTTCTATGTCCAAACACTAGTTTTTGTTTTCCAAAAAATTAGCGTTTCAATTCATTACAAAGACGTTTGTACATTTTTCCAAGTAAATATTAATATTAAAGGCAAAATACATATTTGATATAATAATGTAGATACGTGGTATTATGATGCACTGATGCCTCTCACCAACACCATGGTGAAAGTGAATTGTTTATCTAACAGTGGGTCTCAAATGTTAGTATGGAACTATATATATATATATATATATATATATATATATATATATATATATATATATATATATATATATATATATATATATATATATATATATATATATATATATATATATATATATATATATTATAATAATAATAATAATAATAAGTATGAAAGTATGACATTGCTTTTCTTGGTTAACTTTACTTGTTTAATGTTTAGTACAAGTTCCTCTTTCCCCTACCTTTTGTCAGTATTTAGTTCCTGGTTTCTATCTTAGTAGTTGTTTGATATACAGGAAATTATATAGGCAATAGAAATTCCCATGATTTTCTTATTTGGGTACTTGTTTGGTTGACAAAAAGTGGGGAAAATGGGGGCAATGAAAATTCATGGGAATTTGAATTCACACAAAATGTAGGAATTGATTTACCTACCCTCCCCTTGGTCACTCACAATTCCTACATAAATTCCCATGAATTACAATTTCCCTTATGACTACCAAACAACTGAGACTAATTCCTAGGAATTTCATAAGGGAATTAAATTTCCACAAATTGTAAATTCCTATGGGAAAATAATTCTCATTATTGCAACCAAACAAGCACTTTAGTTACGAACTTTGGGGTTGGGGGAAGTGTGATTTTATGGGAATTGCTTAATTGGGTTCTTGTAAGGGTGTGTTTATCCCTTAAACTCAACCCCAAACTTCGGACTGTGTGACATCAACTTTTTTCTACTAATTTTAACCTACTTTTTATTCTTCAGATTCACACAAGACTCATTATAGTTTTATACTTTATCCCTCAAAATCTCTCCAGACTCACTAACAAAAGTTTATCATTATTTTATATTTAATCATTTCATTTTTTAGCCTTAACATTAAGTATGTATTATATCATGAGATCGATTTATATATAATTTGTATATTTACTGATTATTTTATAATTCAAAATTTTATTTAAGATTTTAAACTTACATTAATTTTATAAAAATTAGGGACACTAATTGAGTATGTGTGAAATGATGACATTAATTTTATAAAAATGTTGGGACACTAATTTAGTTACTTGGAGGAATTTCATAATTTTTTTTTTGAAAAAAGGACAAATGTCACAACATCATTTGCCAACAAATTTTAGAGGTTGCAATTTTGCTTTGGTGGGATAGTGGCAATGTTGCCGAGACAAAGTGAGTCTTTGTCAGAGTTTTGGAAACCAAAACTCCATCAAAGACTCTGTCAACAATATACTCCCATTATCGCAAGTCTTGCAGCAAACTCACCAAAGTTTTTTCTTCAGATTTCAGTCCAAGACTCCCGTTTAACACACCCTTAGCACTAAAAATAAAAAGTGGGGGAAGTAGAACTTCCTTGCGAAATAGAACTTCCCATAAAACATGGGAAGTAGCTCACCCTTCCCCGTTGGTAACTACTCCCTCTGCTTTTTTTTATTTGCTACATTGTTGTTTTCACTAGTTTTTAGGAGATGTCCTTTTCCATCTTTTTTGGTGTACTTTTTGACCCCTTTAGCATTAAATGAGGTTGGAAAAAGGTGAAAAAGTAGTACTTTTGGGTGGAAAAAGAGAGAAACAAATATAATAGTATTACTTTTTGGTGGAAAAAGTGAGAAACAAATATAATAGTATTACTTTTTGGTGGGCCAAGTCTCCTAATAAGGAAAGTTGAAACAATATAGCAAATAAAAAAAAGCAACCATTTAAGGAAAATGTAGCAAATAAAAAAAAGCGGGGGTAGTATCTCTATATAGGTTGTAATTTAGGGCTTTAAGCCGATAATAGTTTTTTTTAGTTGTTTGTGTGGTAAAAAGGTTAACTTCCCTTGTTTAAATGTACCCCTTTCCAATTGCTTTTTTTATACTAAATTTATGAATTTTTTTTTCATTGAAAATATACCCTTTGCTTAATGTGATAATACGCCCTTGTATAATAGCCATCAGGTAGTGAAATAATTTCACAAGTAATATAGGCAATGGTTAATTAGATAGGATATATAGGTATGGTCAAGTTAAAAGGTTTCTTTTGTTGTACAAAGTCTTTAATAGACAACGTCTTTAAAGAACATGTTATAATCACTTAGAAGCATAGATAATCAAGTTTGATAGATTCACCCTATGAAACAAGAGAGGGTCATGGAGGGATAATATCAACCACTTCACGTCCATCTTAGGCATCCGCTATATTTATTTTATAGCCCTTTTATTTGTACATTTTTTTTGCTATACTTGCTGTTGTAATCTTGTTGAAGGGAAAACAATAAGTAAGATGACCCACATATGGTTTATTTCTTACATATGCTCATTATTGGCTCTTTCTTCTTTATTGCCTCACTCCCTCACCCACAATCGAACCACAACTTACTTAGATTTTGGGGGTATGGAGAGGCAGAGAGCAATTTAGGCCATATTCACCTTCGATTGTAAATAATAATATTTAATAAGATAGAGTACAATGTGCGAAATTCAGTTTTAATAAACAAAAACTAGTTTCAAATAGTAAAATTTAGTTTAAAACTAGACAATACAAAATAAAATAGAGATCAACAAGAAATATTTAATCCGTCCAAATGAGTCTTAATAAGCAAAAATCAATTTAATTTGTAAATATAGTTTGAACTTAGACAAAACAAGGAGTTTTTTTTTTTTGCAATTTTATAACTTTTTATAAGAGTTTTTTTTCCAAAAAACTCTCTTATACTTTTTTTACAAAACTACCTTTTATCACCAACATGTTTGTAAAAGGGTGCCAATGTCATTTTCCGGTGCGTTGGCTTAATTTTTTGAGGTCGACTATGAACATTAGGATCAAACGATTTTTTTTCCTTTTCCCTTTCTTCCTCCCTAAGTGTTTCAGATAATTGGCCAAAGGTCGTTTGAAAATAAAAAACAAGGCTGGAAGACGATTGAGGAAAAAGGAAAAAAAATCACGTCACCTGCACATGTAAAGTTAAAATCGAATATCTAAGTCAAATCATTAAAAATCTACATTGTACCCTATTATATCCTTTGATAAAATATAGCGAAATTTGTCAAAATGGACCTTTTACATATCACATTTTAGCGAGAAACAACCTTTTAAAAATTTCTACCAACTTAAGACCTTAAATGTAATTTTTTTTGTGAGAAACAACCTAGGTCTATTTTCCGACGTTGACCAGCCGGATTCCGGTATTGACTCACTTAAGTGAAGCACGTGACTTGCACATGACTCGTGTTTTGCTTAATTTAAGCCTTTTCCCTCCATTTCCCTCCTCCCCCACCCCTACCCATGAACCACCACGACCCCAGCCCCTCCCCCACCCCCACCCACCCGAACCACCCCACCCCTACCTATCCGAACCACCCCACCCCTACCTATCCGAACCACCTCATACACAATCTCTTTCTTTCTTCACCAAACCCCAATCCCACTAACATCAACCACATCATCACCACCAGACATCGAAACCCACCGACCACTATCTCTCTCTTCACCGGACCCCAAACCAACGACTTTCAACCATAGCACCACCACTAACATCGAAACCTAAACCCACTATCTCTCTCCCTCTTCATGATCATTTCACTTGGTGGTGGTGGTGCATCTTGGGTGGTTTTGGTTCGAATTTGATAGTGGTGACGATTTGAATTGGGTGTTCGAATTTGATGGTGGTTGTGGTTTGAATTTTGACGGTGGTGTGGTGGTATGTTTTGGGGTTCAAATGGTGTTGGCGGTGCTTTTTGTTGTGAAGGTGTTTTTTAGGGTTTGAATGGTGGTTGTGGTGTCAGTAGTTTTTTGTGTTTTGGTGTTTTCTAGGTGGAGTGGTAGTGGTTGTCGGTGGGTATGTCAAGGCATGACTAGCGGTTGGTTTCGCTGATGGTGCGATAGTCGAAGATGATGGAGGGTGGTGGTGATGGATAACAATTAGGGGAAAATGGAGGAAAAAGTCAAATTAAGCAAAACACGAGTAACGCCTGGAATCCAAATTTGGTCAACGTCGGAAAATAAACCAAAGTTGTTTCTCAAAAAAAAAATTACATTTAAAATCTTAAGTTGCCATAAATTTTTAAAAAACAATTTCTCACAAAATGTGATATATAAAGATCTGTTTTGGCAAATTTCGCTAAATATTATCCTTTTTTCACAACATAACCCTTATAAAATGTTGTTTTTTCGCAAAGAATTCCAACAAGGTGTATTGTCACGTAGAGGGCCTTTGCCTTAGCCAAATGGTCCAACTCTTCAAAATCAAAATCCGTTTTGCTATATAATAGAAAGCCCTAATAAAATACCCCATCACTCTTTTTTCTTTTCATACAAGTTTTTGACAAAAACTCCTTATTTATTTCACCCCTCAATTTTCTTTTCGAATTTCAATCGCCATTGACGAAAAAGCTCCAACTAATGGAGGACATTCTCTCACCTACCGATAAGCAGAGCATGGTCACTTCTTTCCTTGAGATCGCCGTCGGTCAGACCGCAGATACTGCCCACCAATTTTTGCAGGTCTTTTTTCTCAATTACTAAATTTTGTTCACTACTTTGATCATTTGTTAGAGATTTTTCTCACTTGAATTTTAAGTAGTAAGATGTGCGAAAGTGTACAATTGATTTAGAGTAACTTTAACTCAAAAAGTCGAACTGTTTACCACTATTCGAGTTAGTGCGATGAGTTATGGTTTTGTGATGAAGTAACAAATTCGATCTGAATTCTTTGCTGGATAAATTGTGTAGCGTAATTGCCAGAATGTGACCTTAATCTACTGGTACTTGAACTCAAGTTGATGGTTGATTATTGATTTTCTGTTTATGATATATTTCTTAGATGTGATCTTAATGTTTTTTTTATATCCGAAAGTGAAGTTATTAATTGGAGTTAGTGACTAGATCTAGAAAGTGTCATGCTAGAAGAAGCTTAAGACTATGAATTGCAAATCGTGACTTTTGTTGTCAAAAGGATTTTTTTTCTACCACTTGCTGTATAACTTGTCTAATATAAGCACCAGCTTAATAAGTGTCTAAAAAAGTGCATTTTATTAGTCTTTGTTTTGATACTCAATGATGATCCACGTCCGAGAAAGACTTGATGGAAATGATATATTGGGCATTGGTAAAGTTTAGGAATTCATAGGTCACTAGAAATATCTTTGTTGATTAAGTTGTATTCCCGGACACATGATAGGCTGTCGTCGTATTTGTAAGGCTTTATGGAAAAAGTACATTGTTGTGTGAAGGAAATTGTGCTATACTAGTTGATCAAAAGAGTGTCCAGGTTGGATGAAGGTTCACAAGTAGGATTAGTTTGATGGGTAATGTTTTCACGATTTCACTATCTACTCCCTTTGGTTTATATTAGTTTACCTTGGTTGTCACTTATTAATTTACCCACTTTTTTTTTTTTTTTTTTCCTGTTTTTGGAATGGTCTCACCAATTGTTTATTAGTATTTTTACCTTTTCACTCTACTTTTCTTGGCTCACAACATTAACTTCAATACAATATGCCAATAAATTAATATTTTCTCTTTCCTTGTATGATCCACATACCTATTTCTCCTAAAATTTTGTGCCCAAAGATTAATAAAAGCGGAGAGAGTATTAGTGATGGGGAGATGGTAATAACTTCAGTATTATGTGCAGAAGCCTAGGCCAGCTCGCCGATAGATATTGATGATACATGTGATTTAGGACTTAAAAGCTCCAATCATGTTTATAATTTGAAATTTTGTCGATCGATGCCAGTGGGGCCTGGTTGCCAAAGACGGGTGTTGACCGCTAAGTATTTATGCTCTTTTGTTAATCTTATGTGTAATGGTTTCTATGGTATTGGACAACTGTTCACTTTAGAGAGAATATTATATGAGTTTCTTCATGGGAAATCTAAAACAACTTGAAATCTAATCAACCAGAAATCTATTGAACTCTCTGTGAATCTCTAAGGCCCCATCACAATTAAGCATTATTTGGTACTTTGCTTTCACTTTAACTCTGCAAGTGGAAAGTTATTTTCTGCTTTGTTTTAGAGAGACATTACTGCATGTAGAGCTTGGTCTTTTTTGTCTTTGTATTTACTTTTTATGTTTTTATTACTATTCATATTAGTTCTCAGAATTCTGGATTACATCTGGTATGTACTCTGCACTGAATCTAACTTGATTTCACTTCAATTATGTTGGAATTATCATTTGTTGACCCAGGCAACCGGCTGGAAGTTTGAAGAAGCTATTCAGCTATTCTATGTGGGGCATGAAGGTGGGGAAATGGCATCTTCATCATATCTCCCCCCAGTAGAGAATGCTACTCCTTTAGCTGATAAGAGCTCAAGGTGTAATGGAAGAGTCAATATATGTTTTTGATTGATATATTAATATTAAGTTTTTTGGGCTTTGAATGTTTTCTTTTACGCTTTGGCACAGTGGATCTGACGAGGGGATAGCAAAGGAATTAAGCGAACTAAATGGTGGTGATGATGTCCGTCCACCTTTACCTGTGATAAGAGAGGCCCTCTATGATGATACTATGTTATACGGGTACTTTTCATTTCAGTTTTTCTTGTTGTTGAGAGATTTTCGCTGACCCAACCCCCCTTCTTTTTACTGCTTAAGGAGACACAGGGCCATAGATGTCGCAATTTCCATTATCTATGCTACTTGCATCATTGAATGAAGTAGTAATCTTAATTTGGTTTTGGCAATTATATTAACATCCTATCCCTTTATAAGGGAGAGGATTTACTGTGGGTACTCCCTAAAGTAATTGTCATTTAGCAGGTAACTGTAGAGCTAGTTGGTTTTGGGGGTCATTTTTTATTTCCTCGATGGAGGGGAGGGCTGTTCCTTCTGAATTGAACAGGAGGATTAATCATATAGTCGTCGAACCTAATCAAAGTAACTTCCTTCTCTGAGTCGTACATTTAATCTGGCATCATTTGCAAAGAATGACTATGGAGATGTCTCTGCATGATGACTTCTCCTTGATGTATTGCCGGGGTGTGAAGCAGCTTGATAGTATGTTGAGATAGCTTGGAATTTTGCAAGAAATAGAGATAGTATTATCTGGCTGTGATCTATTTGTACTTTATAAGGTCTATCATACCTTATGCGCAGCGTCTTAGTCTACTCTGGACGAGCATAGGAAGAGGGTATAGTGTGAGTACCTTTGTGAGGCCATCAATTTAAAATGGCTCCGATCTTTGAAGCATACTTCAAAGCTTGAACATGATTATGTGTCCTGAAAAAAAGATGGAAAACTTGCAATGTTTGGATAGCAATGTAGTTGTGTCTTCCACCATGGTCCTTGATACTTCTTTAAAGGGCTGAATTATGGACTCTTGCTTGTTGTCTACATCGGTAATGATTTGGAAGGAAGGGAGGGACTCTGATCATCTGATGTCATCTCAAATGATGGATATGTTATGGCATGTGACCTTTATAATTGATTGGTAGCTTCTGTGGAATTTGGTGGATTTTTATTCAAGAGGTAAGGGCCAATGAAGTGAGCAATGTTTTTATGTGAGCGCCTACTAGTGATTGGCAAGTTTGACACACCTGCTTGTGTCCTGGCTCATACTTGAATATAGCAATGATAACTTTTCAGCGTGATATTTGACCACTATGGAAGCAAAAAGCAAGAAAAGGACTTCTATAATCTATCTAAAGGTGGGTGTTGATTAGCATGCTTGTTGATGCGATCTTTTAAGATTTTAAGATGTAAGCGGTGAATAGCATATCTTGTAGTTTGTAGAATTGGTCTTTGGGTTACCATTCTGGGAGATCGGGATTTAGGGGGCTTTGTTGTTCTTTGTGACTCCTAGGAATTCGCTTGTTTGAAAAGGGCTTTATTTAGTTTGCTGCAACATAAAGTCTTTATCAGACAACTTTGTTTGGGTCTCACAACTCACAAGTATTTAGAGGGCGTTTTTGTTTCCATGGGGTAAATTGGTAAAGAGAATGGAATTAAAAAAGGGTAAAGAGGGAGAGGAAAGTGAATCCCTTAGATTTAAAGTGTTGTTTTGGAATATAGTCATTCCACCTTTCTTCCTCCTCTCACCATTGCACCAATATATTCTCCCTCTCTTTTGCTGTGCCTCCGCCGTCTCCTCCCCTTCCCAGTACGCTGCTGCCCCTCACCTTCCTGGTACGCCACCACTCCTCCCTTTCTCAGAATGTTGCCGTCCCTCCCCTTCTTGGAATGCCGCTGGCGCCGCTGCCCCTTCTCTCTATTGTGGGTTTTCTATGAAAGGCATTACATTGAAGAATGGTTGCAACTTGCATGTACTATTGATTTGATGGTCTCGCTCGCTACTCAAACTCAATTAGCGCCATGGATGCTATGGATTCGGAAACAACGCAGATTCGTACTACTATTATATTATTGAATTTGGAAGAGGTAGAGCACCAATTCTAGATGGCTTGAACATTGAATTCTTTCATCATCGGTTGCTGATTGTCTAGAGTGACATTTTAGTTTTCATCAATAAGTCTTTTGAAAACGAGTTTCTGAAACAAGATTGCTACTTTAATTAGGTTGATTCCAAAAGCAGCCAGAATTGATGAAGTAGCTTGAAGCTCATATGCCTTAGGTAAGTGTGTGTAGTCGGTAGTTGAGCATTAATCAACATGATTTTAGATGCTGTGCGTGAAAGCCTATGATCATGCCTCTCAGAATTATCTCATGTTTTTCTCTTGAGAAGATGGTTCTCCTAGCAAATTTAGGTAGTGTATTTTTGTCTTTAATGCTCATATTTTAAGGTCATAGTGAATTGAAGGTCCTTTTGCTAGTTCTAGAGTCGTACATCTAGGTGAACTTTCCTTGTAACATGGTCTTTCAGCAACTTGGTTAAATACGTAAACAACATTGTATTTTGGTTTTGCATTTGAAATGAACAGCTGGTGGTGTATACTTTGATCCTTCACAAGCTCGATGAAAGGAATTTAGGATGTTTGTGGTGCTTTATGTTGATCTTTGAAGCATTGACTGGGATGGGGATCAATATTGAGAACTGTGCTATGCATGCTTTGGATAGTTTTGGGTGGAAAACATATTCATTACTAGCAGAGATTTGTGCAATGTTTCTGATTGACTTGCGTGGACAGAAAATTTTGTTGGAGAAGGGGTTGGATCTCAATTGTTGACCCACCACATATCTGCATTGCTTCTTGGTTTTAGTGCCAATCCGTTTGTAACCAGATCATATGATCACTAAGACGAAAGGATGGTTTAATGGTGGATATCTAAAGCGTATGAGAAGGGTGAAGTGAACTTGTTGAAGAGTACTTTGTCAAGTCTCCTTGTTTACTTTATGTTCCTATTGGCCATCACAAATAGTGTTGAGAAAATTGAGAGATTTAGTTTACCCTTTTTGATGGAAAAAAATATGGCTTTCATTGTGAAATCTGGACAATGCTTTCAGTCCAAAGGGGCAAGAAGTTTGACATTACCCCTTTTTGTATTATGATTGATGCACACATGATGAAGCGACTATGGAGCATTGTTACAAGGAACGGAGAACGTTCCGGAACGTGGTACGAAAACGGGAACGCGGAACGCAGCTTCAGATGGACTCCTAGCCCAAGTCCCACGTACCACGTACCCGTTTCGCGTTCCGGGACGCGTCCCCTGGAACGTGAAACGTGGCCACGTACCACGTTTCCGGTATCAATGCTATGGAGGGTTGCCAAAACTGAAGAAAAATATGGAGAATAGCTCTCCTTTGGCATTTGATTTTTTCAATGTTTGGAGTCTTTGGGTTCAATTGGGATATGTAGGAAATGTATGGATACCATGAAAAAAAGGTCAATGACTGATTGAGCTAGTGAACCGTGGGAGCTGGTGTCCTTAAAGGTGGAACAATAAGAACCCAACAAATTTTAGAGGATTAGCTCAACGCATTTTGTAGGTAGAGGGTCTTTTTAACTTAGGGCTCTGATACCTGAATCTTATGATTCCTTAATGCTTAGTGCCTTTTTGAAATTTAGGGATCTTTGGTTTTTGTGCTTTTGCTATAAATTGTTTCCCACTGGCATTGTTCTAGTATACTTTGTTAGTTTCAAGAGTTTGGCTATTTACCTTAGCTGTTGAGAACGAAGGGTGTATTGTTCTTATTACTAGAAATAGTTACAAGAAGTAAGGGAAGTAGTGTCAATGATGCACTTTGTTCTCTGGTGAACGATTAGTTGTTTAGTGGTTTTCATTTTTTAAGCAGAATATGGGTAGTGATGCTGACCAAATAGCAAGGAAGAATACTATTAGGAAAATAGCGTTTATCTTATAAAAAAGTCTACCAACTATAGTCGTAAGTAATACTATTTTAGTCTGCTCTTTAGGTTTTATTTTGTTAGATCATGCAGCCATTCTGTATTTTCTAAAAGGATCTGAATTTGTATCTTTTGATTTCAGGTCTTATTGAGTTCATATTGCTTGTAAAGTGAAGCTACTGAGTGTTAAATATGCCTTCTGGCTTTGGAGAAAAATGTACCTGTGCTGCATAATATAGGAGTATATTAATTCAAAAAGCGATACTGATACACTCTTTTAGGGCTTACTAGGAGCAAGTTCTTTTGTAATTAATGATGGTTCAAGGGTAGTGAGAATCAGCTTTATTAGCTGATAGAGTTCCATCATTATGACAATTATTGGTAGCTGTCATCAATACCTAATGGCATTCTACCAATTGTACCGTAAATATCAGTATTGTTGCATTGTCAAACATGATGCATATATTATTATGTGGTTTCCTAAATATATTTGTCATATGGCTTGATTCAGAGCCACAAGAGTAGGGTATCCATCACATGGACCGAGTTCTGTGGTTGCCTTTCGCAACTTTGAGGAGGAAATGAAACACCCTGCTGTATGGGAGTCTGAGCAAGGTGGTAGTTCTACAACGGAGAGTTCTCGAGACAATCTTGCTGCTTTGTATCGTCCTCCTTTTGCTATAATGCATCAGGGTTCTTTTGAAAAGGTTGGTTTCTGTTGATCATTTACTGCTTTGTAGGACATCTACTTTCTTTTTTGCCTCTCAGAGTGTTTTTTAAGGGCAGCGGTTGTGTTGCTGACCTGTGTCAACTGTCATATTATTTCACTGGAATAGCTTTGAACTCTTTCTTCTGACCTCAAAATAGTCTGCAGCTTATTTCAGCTGAGTTCTTGCATCTTTCAGGGACCTTGATTCTTCCTAGATTGTTTCTTCAAGCATGAGATCTTTCTGATTTAAGGCTCTGGTAGGGGATTGCTCTCAATTAAAAATAAAAAAGAAGCATTGGATGAAACAGGGAATTGAGAGATCAAGGGCTTTGTGATTCTTCTGTGGCTCTGGATGCCACCCTGATTCTTGGTGTGTTGTACATGGGGTGGAGGGTTGTGTACAGTGTAGTAGAACTGTAGAAGAGAGAGCTGTGATTTCGTGGTAGCTGGTTGGTTCTGCTGCATCAAATTCTTAAATGTGGTTTTCAATATTGGTTGGCAATTCAATTTTAGGTTTTACCCCTTTTTGGGTGGTAAATGCAGTCTACCTTATCAGTTCCCGTTTCTTATTTATGTGGGCTTCTACATAGTTGCTATCTTTTGGGTGGGGAGCTGATATCTAAGGAACGCAATTTGAAAGTTGTTCGTTGATGCTTGGTTTTACATTTTGTGACTGCCTTTCCTCAAAGTTCTGTATTATTTTTTGACCTTCAGTAATCCTCCACCTCACAATCTCTGTAGATAACATTTAGCTTAGAGAGGCTGCTGCTCAATTGATCAATGTTGAATATGATAACAGAAGCTTGTCATTAATAGCTGAGCTTTGAATTATTGGACTTGGGATATTGATTGAATATTATAGGGCTGGAGATCCGTGGTCCTACACTCCTTCTCCCTTGTTCTTTATTCGATATACTAATTATTAAGTTTGTGGTATTATTCTGTGATAAGTAACTAGGTTGTACCTTAAACTTCTGTAAATTAAGCTCCTTGAATTGCTTGACATGCAATAAGTTATGTGTTTGGTTGGCTCAGAGTGATGCTTTAAATTTATTACATCTTTTGTTCCTTTATTTTCCTCACGAAGAGATTAAAGAATGGTTGAATTTGAAGTGGATAGAGAGGAAAAAGAAGGTTAATAGAATTTGTTAGATTTAAGAGAAAAAGGGCTTAATGTGATGGAGAGAGAAGAGCTGTCTGTAAATAAATTAGAAATATTAAGAAAATCTCGTGACAGTAGAAAAAGGAACATGTGAAGGAAACTGTGAGACAGAGGGAGTAAATTTGTTTTTGATTGGTTTTAGTTCTTTGCTATGGCATACCTTCATGTGTCATGACCATGAGTTTCTTTTGGATGATCTCCACCATATATGCTGTGCTGTCTAGATGAACGTCGTGAAATATTGCAGGCAAAACTTGCCGCTGCTGCTGAGGACAAGTGGCTCCTGGCAAATTTGCAATCTCCTACGGAATTTAGCTCACATATGGTTAGTGCCACTAGTCTCTCTTTCTTTCTTTCCCTTTCTCTCCCTGTATATCCTTTTAATTCCTCTTGCTGGTCTTTTAACTTCACATCATGAGTCTGCGTTTTTCTTGAATCTTCTCTCTCTCTATCCTTATCTCCCCCCCTTGTGCTTGCACAGATCATTCTTGCTTTATTCATATTAAACAGAAACTTATATACATTTTTGTGACACATGTGCTTTGCAATGCATATGAAGCTTAACAGAGATACCTGGGCAAATGAAGCTGTGGCCCAAACTATCAAAACCAATTTTATCTTTTGGCAGGTGACTGTTCTGTATCTTTTCTCTTGTCCTTTCTCTTCTCATATGTTCTTCTTGTATGGTGCAACATGCTTGGTAGTTTCCAGCTATGTAATTGGCGTAATTGCAACTTTGACATTCATTCTATTTCATCAATTTTACAGTGCAGGCAAGCCCTGAGGTGTCTAAAATATGTACTTTTCTTTGCAATGTGGTTCTTTTTCTATGTACTAGGCTAATATTGTTTTATCTTATGCAGGTTTATGATGATACAAGTGAGGGTAAGAAGGTTTGCACTTACTACAAAATCGAATCTGCTCCTGTTACCCTTGTCATTGACCCCATAACAGGACAAAAATGCGTTCATGGTCTGGCATGGTACATCCTGATCGATTACTGGAGGTATGTGCTTGACATTTGGCTATTCAATTATCATACTAACTCATTCTACCCACATGATAAAATATATGTTTGAAATCACTTGATGGAATTTTAATTGATCTTCTTTTGCAATGCTGGGGGGAATTATCATAAATTGCAGGATCTACTGCCTTTCATGGATGGCGGTCCAAAAAATCACCATACCTCACTCTCTCATAAGCGGCCAAGAGAAAGTTCTCATGCTGCTGCTCCAAAAGTCCAGGGTATCTTAGATTTTCTACTTTCTTTCTGATGTTCTCCTCTTACGTGATATACTCTGAATGAAGAATTGGCTATAGCTTCATTCGTTCTTGCCGGTTGCAGAATTGATTTCTGGGTATACTAATTCATGGGTTTCATGTGCCACCACTCTAAGAATTTGGTGTAGTATGATTATTAGTGTGTTGGAATTTATCCGACACGAGTTTCCATGATTCTGTTCTGCTTGGGTTACTTTTTTGTATCTGTAGTTCTGTAGATGATAATATGTGTCTTCCATTAGCTCTTCTTCATCAAGGAAGTTTGCTATGCGCAAGTATGTGCTTCATCTGACGTCCTTTTTTTTGGATGATCTAGCAGATCTGTCTTCCTCTTGCCTACTTTGACATTTGCTTTGTTGGAGGGCCTCTTTATGTGGTGGAATATATTTTTTTAGTTTAGGACATAGCAGATCTCTGTCATCCTCTTGAATTTTTTGACATTTGTTTTGTTGAAGGGGCTGTCTATATGAATTTTTTTTTTTCCAGTTTACCACCACGGCGTTCTAATTTTTGAGAACCAAGTGAACTTTTGATTCATCGGTATCTTAAACTTGATTGCAGACCAACTGTGTTGAGGTCTACCAATGTAAACATCCTTCTTTGAGACCTCTTATATGTTGGGTCAGGGATATGTCATGCTTGGACTCTCTTGATTGGGTGGACTAATCCAAGTGCCAACACGTAGGTTTCACATAGCAATGCAGTGTTAAACACGACAGGAGTGACTTCCTTTATAATTATATCACATCTGGTTATGCGGGAAAGGAACAAATTAGAATATTTGTGCAGGACAATTATTTTAAATACCCACTATTTGCTTTTATAACAGCCACATTCACCAAATCACCACCACCATTACTTATTTGCTTCTACAACTCAATAAGTAATTTTATTTGAAGAGGTCTTAAAAACTAAGAGGTTATATATCTTGTAGTTGAGACCAATGAAGAGGATGAGGAATTGCAACGAGCTCTTGCTGCATCGATGGAGAAACATCCAGATCAAGTAGCTTCTGAAGATAAAAATGCAGTTGCTGCCAACATGGAAAAAGAAACATGCTCTACAAAGAAGCTTGTGTATCTCCCCCTTCCAGAAGAACCCAAAGGAGACAGAAATATACTTTGCCGTGTTGGATTTCGTCTCCCTGACGGAAGAAGGGTTCAGCGGAACTTTTTGCGTACTGACCCAATACAGGTTAGGTTTGCCGTCTATTTATTCTCCCACTCCCGCTTTTCTCCGCTTGTATGGTTTTACCCTGTCTCAGCTTTATTTGCTGATTTCCCTTGTTCTGTAGTTGTTGTGGTCGTTCTGCAGCTCCCAGCTTGGAGAGGCTGAGACAAGGCCATTCCGCTTGACACATGCAATCCCTGGAGCTGCAAAATCTCTGGAATATGATAGCAAGTTGACCTTTGAAGAATCAGGGGTCTCAAACTCTATGATCTCAGTTACCTGGGAATAAAGATGAATGTGTTGCTCTCTTGTTTTAATTCATAGTATGGCTCATGGCTGAGAGCTCAAGCAGACTTGTATTGAATCAGTTCTCTTGCTGTTCTGCTCCGCCTTTTGTTGGTCGTAATTTGTTTGTAAAACACATTATAATAGGAAGAACTATGAAGCTAGCTTATTATTTTGTTACTTAGTGAATATGTATATACTTCTTGCCAAAAGATGATAGAAGGGTACTCTCTATGTGACTGCAGAGTGCAGACTGCTTCCCCCCCTTTTTTTTCCCACTTTGGCTCTTTTTTATTTATTTAATCTGAAGTCTTTAAATTCGAAAGTCTTATCTAGTCGGTTGTAGACTTGTAGTCGCGCTAATGGAAGTTACTTTCTACAAGAGCTTTGTGCAATTCCTTATCTATTGAGGTTTCTTCTTGCTAGATAACCAGTTTTCATAACCCCTTTTATGCTGGGTTGTATCCGGAAAAAATAATGTCAAGCAGCTAATTAATAATATACTTCAAATAATTTTGAAATAGTACAGCATTGTAACTTTATTATACAAAACTATTTCATCCTTTTCTTTTTATGATGACTTGAGAGTAGGTATACATATCATGATATCAAATTCATGTAAATCTTTGATAAATTTCAAAATTTGAATAATGTGGCATAGGATTTTATTCTTTCTACAATATTCAAAACGTAATGTCAAAATTGTAAGGAGATCTGGAGATGTATATGGTTTAGGATATGAAAAAGATTGACCAAATAAGTAGTTATCTTATAATTAAATATACAATATAGTTTTAGATTTAGCAAAATACAATTTGTTTATTAAATTTGATGCGGGACAAATGGAAAAAAGAAAGCATTCAAATTAATGTGGGACGAAGAAAGCATACAAAATACGACAATAGTCGTTTTTATACTCAAGGATTGACAATTTGTTGTCGGTTGTCGGATGATGTCTCCTTGGCCATTTTATTTTAGATGTTGATTCATGATTCATGAGAGTTGGATTGAGTGATGATGGTTCACTGAATGGATAAGAGGTGAATCACACTCTGCTAAACTTTTATCAGGGAAAAACAACATATTATGAGTTTTTGATATAGAATATGTGAATTTTAGACACACATAGTGCCTATTATAAAAACAATTTGTTTGGAGAAAACAATGTATAACTAAATTTTGATTGAGATATAATATTGATCGGTGCAAGTGGAATTCGAATACAAATGTCACATAGAAGGAAGGTGAGCTTACAACCAACTAGGCGAACTTTGATTCTTAATGTTATTATGGATTGGTTTCATACTTCCATGGCTGAGGTAATCCTTGGCAAAAGAATATAAATGCGCTCATCCTGACGGGCTCCAACCACAGGCTAAACGGGCCCAAAACTCTAGAACGCGAATCCAGGAACTCTCTCTCTTTTTGATTTTTCTCTCTCCTCCCAAACGGCCACACCACACCTTAACTTTAACTATTGTCTCTCAGACTCTGACTTATACATACTCCCAAAATTCTTTCCCTAATTTGGCGCTTCTTCTTCTTCGTCTTCTTTCTCCCACTCCTTCAAATTCCAACTCACTCTCCAAAAAAACAAACAAAGGCTCGATGAAGCGAGCATTCGACGAAATCTCCGACGAAGAATGGGAAAATCACTCCTCCTTCAAACCCTCGAAATTCCTCAACTCTTCTCCTTCTTCTTCCTCAAAACCTCCTCCTTCAATCGAATCCTTCGCTTTCACCTCTCGCTCAGCTCCGATCGACCTCACCGATGACGGCGACGAAGACTACGTTCCTCCACCGGACGACGTCGAAGATTTAGAGGATGACGACGAAGATTTAGAAGACCACGACGTCGACGTCGCCGCAATTTCTGGCCGCAGAAGAAGGTTTGTTGTCGACGACGACGATGACGACGACGAAGACGATATCGATAACAATAACGATAACGATAACGATGATGATGATTTGCAGGAAGTGGTTGAAGTGAAATCCGAGGTTGAGGAAGAAGAAGAGGAGGAAATGGAGTCGTTATCTGATACTGATGATGATGAAGATGATGATGATGAGAAATTGGAGAAAGAAGAGGAGGATGTGGTTGGGAGAGCGTTGCAGAAATGTGCTAAGATTTCTGCTGAGCTTCGGAAGGAGTTGAATGGACCTTCTGTTACTGTTGCTGATCGTTATGCCGAGTCTGTTTCTTCTTCTGTTAGGATTGTTACTCAGGTCAGTTGTTATTCAGCTTTTTTTTGTTTGTTGAATTTTCTGTATTTTTTTTTGGTTTATTGAACTTTTTGGAGTTGTAGTAATGTAGATTCTAGGAGCTATTTGCTAGTTTAGTTAATTCAGCTAGGTTATAGTCAATTCAGCTAGGTTATAGTTAATTCAGCTAGGTTATAGTTTGGAAGGTTGCATAATTTTGTTTATGTTGAGGAGAATGCTAATTGCGGAAGTAGTTTGGAAGGATGCATGGTTTAGTATAAGTTGAGGAGAATGATAATTTCTGCTGCTTTTAGCTAAATATTGTTGCATTCGGACTTTGCGTACGAGTTTTAGGTTTTTGTTAGACATTAGGAATGATAAGCTTGTTTCATTATCAGTGCTTTTCTGTAGCAACACTTTTGGTTTTATTTTTTTTTTTTTATAAATTTATTTTTTTTAAAAAAAATTTTTAAAAAAAAATAAAATTCCAAAATTATTTTTTTTTTTTTTTTTTTTTTTTAAAAAAAAAAAAAAAAAAAAGTTGAAAGAAGGGGGGGGGGGGGGGGGGGGGTGAAGAATAAAAGGAAGAAAAGGAAAAGGAAAGTATTTTTTTTTTTTTTTATTGAAAATGGTTTTTTTTTTTTAGGGAAGGGGGTTTTTTTATTTAAAATGGGTTTTTTTTTTTTTTTACTAATCCAAACCAAATAAAATTAAATAAAGAGGAAAAGAGTTTTCCATTTAAAATTTTTTACGCCCTACCAAGGCCTAAGTGTATATTGGACATGTGGTGAATTGTTGTTAGCTCTAATTAACGAGGGAATCACTGCCCTATGGGATTAGAATTTCCTGTTATGTCGAAGTTTACTTATATTAGTTGTGTTTTGATTGTGGCAGACTGTGCTTTGTTGATGGGAGAATGATATTGTTGAGAGAGAAGATAAAGTGATGTTGATGTAAAAGTAGAGCAAAAACACTGTTTTATCTTTCTGATTGAAGTAAGATTTGATGTTTTTTCGGAAATTCTTGGGTTTGCTTGGTATTCTCGAGGGAAGTTCTGGTATATCGTTTGAAAAGTGTTCATTGTACTAGGTCCTCTTTTGCCAACTTTTTTTTAAAAAAAGGATTTTAATTATGCTGGCTATTTTATATTGTATGAGAAATTATTCAATTTGAACCCCATTAGTTCAAATAGGGGTCTTAGGCCTTAGCTACAAGAGCACTGTTTGCAAATTTGAAATGTTGTGTGGGTGGTTGTGTGGTTGAGAGCCTGAGAGAGGATCTCTGGGGAGCACAGTTGTTATATGTACATCATGGGACTGATTAATATTTTCTAGTAATTGAAATGTTGAATACTAGATGATGGGCATTTGGAAGTAGTAAGGGTGGTTAGGTTGTAACGAAGTGTTTGATTTTTATTGTTAAGGTTTTTAATTTTATAGTTCAGGCCTTGAGAATAGAAGAATCATGTAGAAAACTTTGATAAGTATAGGTGTGAATCACAAAGATGATGAAGTCTAAATGAATATCTCAAATATAATAAGGAAGAACCGAAGAACAGAATTTGGTGGTCCATTTGGTAAGCGGTAATTAATGGTGGTAGTGGTAATGATTCTGTAGGTAATTTTTTTGAATAAAGTTCTAATTTCCATGCCAATGTTTATGGCAATGCTTGTCCATCCTAAATACCTTTTTTCACTATTTTATTACTCTATTACCACTTTAAAGGTGGTATCGAGTGGTAACGAAAATTTATAAAGAAAAACACATGCTTGGGGCTATTGTTCCATTACCATGGGATGATGTGATTGACATATACCAACTTTACAATCTTACCTATAAATTTTATTACCATTATCATCATTTACTGGTGGTTACCAAACAAGCCATGAGGGTAAAGTACATGGTTCACACATATTTCTCAATGCTACATGAAAGTATTCCCTATTTCACTTATCTATAGCATATAAATCCTGAGGATAATAGGAAATTAGAGGTGAAGTTTATTTTGACTAGAACACCCGTATTCTAACAAAAAATTTTACTTGTAGATCCGATTTTACATATATTCATGATCGAAGTTTGAAAACATAATGCTATCATGAGATGGATTTAATGAAAATTTCCTTTTACGATGAGCAAAGTAAAGTGGAATCCCTAAATCTTAGAAAACTATGTCTACAGACTTGCTCTTGAAGCTGAAATGTCTAGATGATAGTTCTTGTAAATAACTCAACCCTGTTCTGCGCATGCCAAGTCACTCAAAGGCTGCACCCTACTCATGTTATTGTGCTCTGGTGGTAATATCTGTCTTATTTTTTCATATTTAGGCTATATCTAAATGCTTTGTAGGCCTCTAAGCCATGACTGTTGTGTGGACCCTAGAGCATGATCTGGCTCTATCTTAGATCTAATATGATGTTTCTGCTATGAGCCTGTTGTGGGGTATTGAATAATAATCAAATTCAGTTTCAGGTCTAGTTGTCCCTTTCCATTATCACTTGATATTGTGAGGATTAATCCATCACATCAGGCTCTTATGTCAATCACATTTACTTCTTTCAAATTGTTGCTTAAAAAAAGCCTCGATTTCGGTGTGAACCTATTTCATATCTGCCCACGAAGCGTGTGTTAGGCTTGCATTCTTCTGTTTTTTTTTTTTTGCAATACATGTAAGTGCTATGTATGGATTGTGGGTCGTGATAAAAGTAAAATAGGGAAGCTGAAAAACATATGGCCTGTAGAGGGACGATGTGTTTCCTGCTATATGAGGCATTAGTGTGAGGATTATTTTCTCTTTGGATTTGGTGGGATATGAGGTTTTTTTTAGATGACTGCTTCTTGTTTGGGAAGCACTTCCAGTGATTTCTTTTATCTTTATTCCTTTTCGCTGATGGTGGTTATGCTTTGAAGATATAGTTACTGATATAGTTTTTAGTTTGCCTGTTTCCCTGTTCACATCTTTGATTAATTCCCACTCAGGATCATATTAATTCAGCTTGTGGAGCAGAGAATTCAGATTTTCAGCCACTTCTTAAGCCATACCAGCTTGTTGGGGTCAATTTTCTTTTGTTGCTGAAAAAAAAGAAGATAGGTGGAGGTGAGAAGTACTTCTGATGCATCAGATGTTACTTTTGAAGCTACATCATGTATATGGGTTACTTTTTGTTTCCCTTTTATCTGATGTTCCCTCTAAATGCTGTAAACTGTATTACTTAATTCACATAGTTTGTCTGCAAGGTGATTTATGTCAAGATATGATCTAAATTTTTTCCTTAGGTTTAAAGTTTTAAACTGTGTTGCAACTGGATAATGATGCTCTTTGAGTGGGATATCCTTTTGTATTTGGTTGGATGTTTGGTCTCAAAAAGTGCAGTTTAGGCAACCTAGGTACAGCATGGTAGGTTGCCTTAGTGCATCAAGACACGCCCCTAGCGACAAGGACAAGGATGTATTATGAGGCACCTCAAGGAACTGAGTGCTTTAATTGTCTTGTGGATGGAGGTTGTAGATGTGGATAAGACTGAGTCACTGACTGCTTTTATGGTGGGGGTCTGAGGGATAAGAAAAGAAAGTAAATGAGATACCAGCCTTGCAAATATTACGCCTAATTTGCTTAGGGAGATCCTGAATTGCGTGCCGCATTTCTAGATTTATCTTTTTTGTCTTTCTGCTCTCTTCTTCCAACTAAATTCTTGTCTTTGCTTAAAGTACAAAAGAAACTGAAGCTCTACAAACCACTCACCTCTGCAGTTAGTTGATTCAGAGTACAGTTAAGGACAAAGAACAGAAAGAGATAATAGAAGTGTTCCCTCCATCCCAGAGTAGTCACATACTAGCCTTTGCACAAAGTTGTAGGAGACCTAATCTGTGGGCTAGCCGCTAGCAACATTAAATTTTGCACAAAGTTTTTGGAGACCATATTTGTGGTTCAAGTTCTTTTGTTATTACATGGTGAAAGTAGATATGATAGTATATAGCTGGGTATTATTTTATGAAAGATAGGGGGAGTTGGGCCATTTATATTGTATTATACGTCCTCTGTTTTGATATTATTGCAACATACCCAATGGGCGCATGCCTTTTGTGACCTTTAACAAACACAGGTTAAATGTTTTAGTAAAAACCTTAAAGTAGTCTCATAGGCTCCTTGGCATTAGAATCGACTGAAGTCCTTTATGTGAATAAGACCATATATGAACTGGACTCGATATTGGCTGGTTTGACACCTTGCTTATCGGCTTTACATGTGCCCACTGACGGTAAGTCTCATTTTATTCTTAAGCCATGAATCATACTTTAGTTTTGTTTCTTGTGTTATCGAGTATATACTCTTTTTATTTTCCCCGATTAGTGCTCCCACTTCGAGTATGATGGCTACTTATCAAATATTTGCATTTTGTTGGTACGCAAAAAAGCGGCGTATTGCTCTCTTTCTGTAGTTGTTAAGTTACTTTGACATGACCTATTCTGAGGTGTATTTGTGTTGGCATGACCTAACATGGATCTGGTTACGAAATGTTATGTTACCTAGACTTGGCTACTAGTGTTGAACATAAGTAAGCGTTCAAGAGTCAGACTAAAGTAAGATTATGCCTTTTCTTTTGGTCCGAAAAAGTGTCTGTTCTTCACATGTTAAAGTGTTGAGTACCAATACGGGTACATGAAGACTGAGTTACATAGCTGAAATCCGTGTCAGACATTCTATCAGAATGGAACTTAGCTACCTTGTAAGGAAGAAAATGGGGAGGATAGAGAGAGAGACATGACACAAAATTCATGTTGTGTTCTTTCTAATATTCCAAACCATCCCCGAAAGGAGTGGCTTTCACAAATGGTCATCAAATTTAAGATATTTCATATCTATGGTTTGAGGGTAATCTCTACATCTGGCAATTGGAAGTAAAATTAACTGTAAACAGAACACTTCTGTTCAGCTGGGTGACTGAGGAGAGCCGATTTTGATGGGCGGAGGCTCCTGGTATTCTCTGGTGCAGACTTGCAGCTGATTAATGATTCTTTCTCTCTCTCTCTGGTTGCTGTATTTTGGTTGGCTTCTTTGTGTTGATCTCTAGTGCTAGGATTTGAGGTTATGTGATACTTATACTAGTATTAATCGACTTTGGGTCGGGCCAATAACAATAACTCTATTTGGGATATGGAACTTGCAGCTGACTAGCTGAGTATGAAGTATGAACCTGTACGGCTGTACGTAAGAATTAATGCATGCGACATACTCATATATGTGCATACATATAAATGGAGATATCAGGAAATTATATTATAAATGTCGGTTTCAATACCCATGTCCAAATTAGGAGTTCATACATAGGCTCCACGTCCTTTAGATTTGACCTTTCCGGTGTAAGACACTCAGATGTGCACCCATATCCGACACTTGTAGCAGAGTCTGTATAACACAGGGTATTTTAATAATTTACAGTGAAGAGGTCTTGTTGTCTACTTGTGTTGCTTTCTTTTTCCATATGTCATTGCCTTTAATCGTTTATTTTGACATGCAGCTATATTAGCTGATGAGATGGGTTTGGGGAAGACTGTTCAGGTACAGCTATTATCCAGCTCCAATCGTCCTATTGTATGCTCTACCATCTCTAAATTGTATACAACTTTTGTTCTCCTTTCTTTCAGGCTATAACTTATTTGATGTTGTTGAACCACTTGGAAAATGATCCGGGCCCACATTTGGTTGTATGTCCAGCTTCAGTCTTGGAGAATTGGGAAAGAGAGCTTACAAAGTGGTGTCCAACATTTTCAGTGTTACAATTCCATGGAGCTGGTAGAGCAGCATATGCTAAAGAGCTAAGCTCATTGGCCAAAGCTGGATTGCCACCTCCGTTTAATGTGCTCCTTGTTTGTTACTCGCTTTTTGAGCGACACAGGTTTGGGAATGACCTTTTTGTGCTATGTTTCATCTCTATACTGCATGTACCTATTCTGATTATGATGCTTGTTATGGCACTAGCGCACAACAGAAAGATGACCGAAAAATTCTGAAACGGTGGAGATGGAGCTGTGTGTTGATGGATGAGGCTCATGCATTGAAAGATAAAAACAGCTACAGATGGAAGAATTTGATGTCAGTTGCAAAAAATGCAAACCAGCGTTTGATGCTCACTGGAACTCCACTACAGAACGATCTACATGTATGCTACTGTTGGTAACTGTATTATATCTTTGTATATTTCTAACATAATTAGATCTCTGACATTAGGGACACTATCTAGGATCAGCTAGCTTTGGGGATCAGGATGTGCTATTATTTTGAAGTAGCTGCTCTACAATTGTCCTCTTGCTCCACTTGCCTTCTGTTGGTTTGCAGAGCTGCAGGGAAGATATGCTTAGATCTTTTAGAGTTAGGTATTTGCCAATTAGGGTTTCCTTGGATGGCTGCATCCAAGATGTCTTTTAGGGAAGAGTGAACAAAGGTAGTAAAGACTGTGACTATCCAGAGTTGCTACTATTTACTTATTAGTGACTGAATGCCAAATTAGGGTCCATAGACCAGAATAATGGACCAATATCAATCCACATAGGATCAAGAGCAAAACTAAAAAAGTTAATTGTTTGTGAACCAGTGTAATAGTTTCTTACGAAGAAATAGGTACAGTGGGTAATCAATTTCATAAGAAATGATTAACTTAAACTTTCTTAAGCTTTACGGGTAAATTCGATGAAAGAATGATGTTTTTCCATACCAATATGATAGTAAAATCATTTATTTGTATACCTAGCAATCTATGTTCTTTGAGAGTAAGCCATTTCTGCTGTTGTGTTTGTTCCATGCACTTGAACTTACCTTCTTTGTGGCAACCTCAAGGCTGTCAACCCAAAATTTTGAATTCTTCCTTTTCTAGGCCTTCTCTACTTTCTCTCCACTCATGCTTTCTTGAAATAGTTCTCTTGATTAAACATGTTCTTTTTTGTTGGTGTTCGACCTGGGTATTTGCTTATTACTCCGTCCATGTGAAAGCGTGCTCACACTTCTATTTTGGTTTGATGGATTTCACTGTTCTCTTTGGTTAACTAATGCATGTTCATATTAATTGATTTTCTTGATTCCCACTATTATACTGCACTCTTTTAATGTCCACTCATTTAATAAATTCTTAAGATCAATGAAACGTTGACATGGAGACAGACACTTTGGGGAAAAAGGACTATTATGTAGCGTGGTTGCACCAATCTTAGGAGAGAAGCAAATGTGTGATGTCCTTGTTAGGAAATTTGGAAATATGTTTTTGATGTCGATGGTGAAGGTTGCATTTGTCATATTTGAGGGATCTGCTTTACTGGTGCTAGTGGGTTTCAGGAGTAAGAGAGAACTTTTTGGAGGTGTTTGGTGTTACTGTTACCCAATATGCAGTTTGTTGTTAAGATAAGAGTGCAAATCTCATGCCTTTGAGAGTCGAAAAATTTTAATTTTTTTTTAATGATCTAATGGCCTTACGTGTCTGTTAACGTGCTTTCAGGGTGCCCTTTTAAGTATCCTAGCAGAGTTGAAACACTTTATATCTTAAATTGGTAGTTTATGTTGTGTTGCTGCCAGAATGCCTTAGCCCACTTCTACGCTCTTCTCCAGCCATAAAGTTTATGATTTCTTCATTGTTAAGAGAAGTTCAGCAAATGTAGTAATGGCAGTAGTCTTTCCCTAGGAATGTGCTTGGTGTTCATTTCTAGGAGGATTCATGGAAGTCGGATATTGTTTTTGTGTCTCGTGCCTATTGTGGTCCACGATATTTATAGAACTGCTTTCTATGCAAGGATGGATTATTTATATATTAGAATATTCACTCACCAATTTCCACATATGAATTCACAAAAATCACCGCTAGATAAATATTTCTGTCAGATTTCCACAATTAACCTTAAGCCTAAGAGTTTGCGATGGCTTACAAAAGAGTTTGTCGAACCTCATCCACAGTGCACCTGTGCTTAAGGAAACATTGAACCATTTCTGCCGTTTTTTCCTTTCTTTCTGTTTCTAAGTTGATTGGCTTGTGCTGCTGTACAGAAACTTTTTTTCAACTTTTTATTCAGTACTCTGTTGGAGTCGGTATTCTGTGTAATTTTCTAATTGAATTCATTAGCGGAGAATCTTATTCTTTAATAAATGACAATGGCTTCCTTTTGCGGCTTTATGGTGTTGCAGGAGTTGTGGTCGTTGTTGGAGTTCATGCTGCCTGATCTGTTTGTTACAGAGGACGTGGATTTGAAAAAGCTACTGAAAGCCGATGATTATGATCTAATTGCTCGTATGAAGTCCATTTTAGGCCCATTTATTTTGAGGCGCTTGAAATCTGATGTAATGCAGCAGCTTGTACCCAAAGAACAGCGCGTAAGTTATGAGCTAGTCTGCTTCACTACTTTATACTAAAGCTGAGGTTCTTGGCTGTGGATTTTCTCAAAGTTTCTCTTACGCCCTTTGTTCTATAATGTAGTGCATATTTGGGAATTTTGACTAATAATTTCTCAAAATGTGCACCGATAACAAAATATTTCTAATGCGAATTCATAGTAGAGTTTTTTTGTTGTTTGTCGTCATACTTTGAGAGAATCAAACAGTCCAAGTTTGATCTCAAAAGCATGGTTGTCGTATGTTATGATATGGGGGGGGATCATTTTTTAAGATCACCTTTTTGTCATTAATTATTTCTTACATATTTGGGAATTTTCAATTTTGCTTCAATTATAATGCAGGTTGAGTTTGTATACATGGAAAAAGAACATGAAGATGCTTATAACGAAGCCATTCAAGAGTATCGTGCAGTGTCACAAGCTCGTATGCCGAAGAGCTCTGACCACAATTCAAATAATGTTGTACAAGTTCTACCTCGCCGTCAGATTTCAAATTACTTTGTTCAGTTTCGTAAGGTGCATTTTGTGGCTGGTCATGCCTTAAATTACTACTATGATTATCGTAAGTGCATGATGCATACTGGTCTTGTAGACTAATCTTTTCCTTACGGCTTGTTTGATACATGGGACCAAGAGTTATAGAAATGAGGGGCTGATTCCCCACAAAATAAGGGAATCAAGGAGTCAATGGGCTTTTTTACTCTTACAGTTTATCTTCACGAGATAAGCTGAGTGCTATCAACGAGTAAGAATGGGGGAATACTTTTCATTAAAAATTGCTGGTAACCATAAATATTACTTCCTCCGTTCCAAAATGTTTCACAATAGGGTTTTACACGATTATTAAGGGTAGGGGGACATAGAATATTAAGATGTGGTAGGTGTTTTATCGAAGTACGAGAGAGTGGTAATGAAATCAGAATTAGAAGTTGTGAAGAGGTAGAGAGAGAAAAGAGAAAGTAAGAGAATGTACAGGGTTGGAAAAAGAGCAAAAAGATTGATTTGATGGAGAAACTATATTTTGCAACTCAAAAGAGAAAAGTGAATAACAATATGGGATATCTATTTAACGGAAGTCTGGAAAACATTGTGGGGGCGGAGGGAGTACATACTTTAGTTACATTTATTCTCTCTCCATTTCTGTTTCTGGTAGCTCAAGCATGTTCATGGAAATTACAAATTATACCACTCTTAAAGAACTTATTCCACTTCCTCATTTCTACTCCCACAAATTGATGCCCATATACCTAATCAGCTGTTGGTTGTAACTTATTTTGGTTTGCAGATCGCAAATCATCCTTTGCTAGTAAGACGTATCTACAATGATGAGGATATTGTTCGGTATGCCAAGAAGTTGTATCCAAAGGGTGTTTTTGGTCATGAATGTAAACTGGACAGAGTAATAGATGAAATGAAGGGTTATAGTGACTTCTCTATTCATCGGGTAATTTTTTTTAATTTTTTTTTGTTGCTGGTTCTTTTAGGCAGAAGAGTTTATAACGTCTCTCTGTTGGAGTAATTAGAAGAAATCGACGAGACTTAAGTTTGGAAAATGTAAAGTTCCCTTTTCTTGGAATGATTTAAGAAAGTTGTCTTTTACTCTTTTCGTCCCTAATATTTTGTTTAAATAGGGGTATTTGGAGGAAATGTGAGAGAAAGGAAAGAGAGAGATTCATTTTTCTTTGTTTAGATACAACTTTGGGGGAAGGGAGGGAAGGGAATTGGAAGGATTCATTTTACTTCCCCTATACTTATTCAAGAACCAAATTCTTCCAAAAGATTTGGAAGGTAATGCAAGCTCACTCTTCCCTCCATTTCCTTTTGTCCCCCTTCCATCTGTTTCCCTCCCTTTTCTTTTCCTCCATTTCTATCAAGAAAATTGTAAATGATACACCTCATTTGGTTGAAGTTCATCTTTGAAGTATTGAGTTAAAAAAAACCATAATTAGTTATCATGGTAAATTATTTAAGTAGATATCAGTGTAATTTGGCATTGTAATTTAATCAAGCTAATTGTTGCTTGTCTTTTACACTTTGTTTGGACAACAATCATGGACGGAAAGGTAGGGGATGGAAGAGTGCGCTTGCAATTCCCTTCCAAATCTTCCCAACACTGTAAAGATTTGGTTATTAAGAGGGGACGAA
Source organism: Beta corolliflora (assembly GCA_947648045.1). Classification (NCBI taxonomy): domain Eukaryota; kingdom Viridiplantae; phylum Streptophyta; class Magnoliopsida; order Caryophyllales; family Amaranthaceae; genus Beta; species Beta corolliflora. Next base: position 132,545 of record CANSZD010003084.1, on the reverse strand, counting down.
AAATGAATCCTTCCAATTTCCTTCCCTTCTCCCATGTTATATCTAAACAAGAGATAATGAATCCCTCCCTTTCCCTTTCCTCCCTTTCTCTCCAAATTTCCCTATCCAAACACATTCTGCTACTAAATGCCTGTATTAGGAATTTTATACTTCATATGTTTTTTCTAATTTCTATATGAGTATGTAATAGCTGCAGCCTGCAAGCCTGCAACACCACCTGGTGTAGCTAATAAGTATTGAAATGCTAATTTTTGTTAAAGCTTAGAAGTTAGCTTTACTTCATTTTGTATGTTTTGCTTCATGTAATGAAGAACATTGTATAAATCGGCTATGCTTGAGATTTTATCACCTTCTATATTTTGGTGATCGGTGAATGGAATAAATTTGCTCGGTTGGTGAGACTGAGAAAATTGTTTCTTATTTCATTGAAGTGTATCAACTTCTCTTTTGCAGCTATTATATAATTATGGTATCGAGGATGCAAAGGGTATCCTTCCAGAGGAACAGGTTATAAAGTCTGCAAAATGCCAGGTAAATCCAGAACACCCCTCCCATGCACGAAGAAATCGACTTCATATCTTATGGTCAAATCTCACGAAAAACTCCGACCTTAATATCTTACCAATATATAAGAAAAAGTGTTTTCAGATTCATCTCAAAATGTATTATTAAATTTTCATAAAATTTACTAGTACGTACTTCAAGATGTTAATTGTCAACATAATGCCTTGGAGACTGTAAAAGAGTAGTGTTGCAATCTTTTTTAATTGATGGGAATAACTGTGAAAAGCACACCTCAAAACACTAAATCATAATAGAGTGGACATGCTACTTGATGATTTACAAAGTTACCAATAACAGCCATGGGAACCATCAAACTTCAACCCTTGTATCAAAATTCATTGCACTTTGCTAACTTACAAGTCAACGGAAGCCTCATTAACAAACTCTTGGAAAGTTGGAATGCTTGTCTTTTTTTTTGTTGAGCAAGTATATTGATCAATGAAAAAAAAAATCACATCCTAATTCCTATAAGCTTGAACAAACCTTCTAGGAAGGACTCTCCATGAGTTTATAAGGAATTCGAAAAACTAAGACGCCACAGGTGGCCTATACAAACCAGAGAAACCTTACAGTCTAGCTATCTAATTCATATCAGTCTTTTACTGAACTCACAGTCAAAGAAGAGATAAGCATGAGTCTCTTTTGCGCCTCCACATATCAAGCAGCTGCTATCAGGGCTTATTTCCATCTTCTGCAGTTTCTCTTTTATTTGTAGCCTTCCAGAAACGCTAGCTATATTCTGAATTTTTGTTTAGCAACAGATATTCTGTTTTAAACTCCTATTACACCATTGATTCATTATTCCATTCAAGCAGTGGCCTTGCTTGTACAGCTTATGAAGAGAATAGTAGTGTGAGTAAGTCTCTTCTACCCATGTGTGCATTTCAAAGTGCTGTAGTTCTTCCTTCACCTTACAGATATACCTAACTAGCATTTGTATGAGCTTTTTACCCTTAGTATAAACTGAGTGGATCTGTTAAACCCATAGGTCATCTTTTTATGATCCAATATGCCATATAAAATCACTTCCAACAAGTTTATTCCTAAGAACAATATAACTGACACCTGATCCTCCTTGCTTCTTTGGAGAGCCCACAACATACAATTTCACATAGGTTTTATACCCATTAGCATTACCTTTCCATAAGATTTTTCTACAGAGTTACTTCTCCCTAGTACTGACTTGGGCAAAATAAAGATTTTAATTAGAACTGAGTTTATCAGGTGAGTTCAACTTAGGGATGGCAATGGGTTGGACTTAGACCGGATTATGCATAGTCCGACTCCGAGCCTCCAAGAAATCGGATTATAAATTTGACTCCGACATCCGACTCCGAAAATCCGAATATGATTCGACTGAAAATCCTAACATCCGACTCCGACTTCTTTTTTCTCCCCATTTTTTTTAATAGAAAGCTCTTATATAATACAAATAATCTAACCATTGCTATTTTTTTCAACAATCATATGGAAATCTTATATAATACAAATAATCTAATCATTACTATTTTTTTAAACAATCTTTTTTTTAATAGAATTTAATCTTTTAATTCATTATTATTTTAAAAAGTAGAGTAGTTAGTAGGAAAGTAGTAATATTTATTTTAAGGAGAGAATGTGGCGGTTAATGTTATATGAATATTTTATTTGGAGGAGAGAGTGTGGGCCAATGTTTAAAAAGAATTAAAATAATATTCCAAAATAAAAGTGTAAATTTTCTACAAGATAAGAAAAAATTAAAAAAGGAAAAAAGTCAGGAGGGAGGAGTATATTACAATGCCTTAAAGTCATAGTCAAAATAAAAAAAATAAAACTAATTGCCTCAAAGTCGGAGTCGGATCGGATGAGTCGGATATTTTATGGGATCCGACTCCGACCCTCCTCCGGCCCGGAGTCGGATTTTTTTTTCTGGAGTCGGCTTGGTTTTTTCCTTCGGATTGGAGCGGACGAGGATTGGATCTGGACTGGATTGCCATCTCTAGTTCTCTACACTTCTACCTATAAATGACAGGTCCCTAGAGCTCCAGGTTTGATATCTAGGTATCATCTTTTCAGTGCAGCTTTGATTTTATTCTGGCACTTAATGGGACCTCCAAGTAGAACTATATAAGGTAGACTTCTTACTATTTGCTTACAACCCAGAGGTCTCTAAAAATAACTGCAGACCCTGCAGAAATGGGTAAGCTAAATCTGCAAAAGCACAGATGATTGAGCTCCAAAGAAGAGCATCTTGAATGGAATCTGAAATCATCCAATCACCAACATAACTCAGGTTCTTGGTGAGATAACCCTTGCATAGGACAAAGATAAGAGGAGACATGGAATCCCCTTGTCTAAGACCCTTTTTTGCTGGAAAATAACCTTCTGTGCTTCCATGGATAATGAGAGGGATATCTGGTTTTTTTAATGCAAGTCATGAGGACATAGATAATATGGTCAGGAAAATTGAGATCAATCAGAAGATCTTCAGTGCTCCAGTGAATCATAAGCCAGAATGCTTGTCTTTTTGCTAATTGGTAGAGGAAATATATATGTTGCATGCAGGCATTGGCTAGGCTTCTTCCTTCCCTGAAGCGAGATGGCCATCGTGTTCTGATATTTAGCCAGTGGACGTCAATGCTTGATATCTTGGAGTGGGCATTGGATGTGATCGGGGTAACATACAGACGTCTGGATGGAAGGTAAATCAGCCAGTCTTCCTGTTGTGTATGTTTGATTTATGAACTACTCTGTTCTGGGATATTCTGCAACAAGCTGCTCTCTTTCTGTGTACACATGTTGATTTTAATGCAAATAGCATGATTAGTTTTGTGCTAACTAGTCGTGTACTTACAGTACGCAGGTGACCGAGAGACAAAGTATAGTGGATACTTTTAATAATGATACTTCAATCTCTGCATGCTTGCTGTCCACCAGAGCTGGAGGTCAGGGTTTGAACCTCATAGGAGCAGATACTGTCATAATACACGATATGGATTTCAACCCTCAAATTGACCGACAGGCAGAAGATCGCTGTCATCGTATTGGCCAAACAAAACCCGTTACTATATACAGGTTACTTTTGCTTTTTTATTGGTCAGATTTATGTAATTGTCTTGATGAGAAGCTAAGTAGATTTTGCTTCCTTGGCAGATTGGTGACAAAAGGGACTGTAGACGAAGACGTTTATGAGATTGCAAAACGGAAGTTAGTTTTAGATGCTGCTATTTTGGAATCTGGGACAGTGGTCGTGGATAATGGTGATATGATACCTGAGAAGACTATGGGTGAGATATTGTCAGCGATTTTGTTGCGGTAATATTTTTTCCCCATTATCTTAAGATTCTTAACCCAGCTCTTGGTATGTGTAGATGACATTGGGTAGTATTGGCGGTTAATTTATTCATATCGTGTTTCTGGAATTTGTATATGTTCTATTGTATAAATCAGGCTTGTTTCAGTGAAGTCCATTTGTACTGCTTGTAAAAGCACATGTTACCTTTGCAAAAAGGGTGTTCTAATTTTGTGTAACCTCGTCATAAGAAAAAGAAATAGAAGAAAAAAAGGAATCCTATATGATTAATCTGGTTCTCAAAGAAGTAGATGGAACTAATTTTCATGTGGATCGTGGCACTAAATTTGTGTATCTATCTAGCAATCTCCGAGAAGTATTACCAACTTCGAATAGTGGAGTCTTAGAGAGTCCAATTTGATGCTCTAGTTTCCCAATTAATCCACTACACATGAGTAAAAAGTTTTTTTTAAAAAAAAACAATTAGGTTGGCAATTTATGTTGATAAAATAATTCATAACATTAGATAGTAATAACAATAATATGATGATGATGATGGTAGTATCAATAAGTAGTAGTAACCTGTATAAAATATTCATTGGATTTAGTAAATACACTTGTAGCTAATTGCAAAAACTGGATTACTCAGATTTGAGACATGAATTTGACCAAAAATGAAATTTATATTTTATCGAAATTGGTCAAGCTTTTTTTAAAGGTAAGAAGAAATCCTCATTACAAGCTATTTTGACTGTGTTGGCCATTTTTCCACTAATATACCCGTTAAATTCATCTACAATACATAGATGTCTTCAGCATCATGTATCATCAACCCAAAATGTGTTGCAACTAATTCCGGTTACATTGCTTAATAGTTCCAAATCCATCCACCAGGGGAAATGCCAAATAGACTAATGCATGTACCATCAAGGGAATAAGGAATATACTTCTACAAAATCATCCAAGGGGGTGTACCGAAGGGTGCTTATCGCACGAGCCGAGCCCTCACCGTGCCGGGCTCGGCTTGTTTGTCGTCTCGTTTGACTTGTGAGCTTCTCTCAAGGCTCGAGCTTGGCTTTGGCTCTGCTCGAGTTGAGAAAATTTTAAAACAAACCAACACAACATTAAACCAAACAAAAAATTCATATTCGACATTTAAAAAAAAGTATTGGTAGATCTTGTGGAATTACAAACTAAATCCAAAAAGTAATATGAATAAAAATATTTTACTTTATTTTTACATGCTAACCAAATGAATTACTTACGAATATACATAAAGAATCGACAAACCAGATCTAAAAGCATACAAAAAGAAAAGCCATGAATTGTTCAATGTAAAAAATTATATAAAAGGATACATATACTAACTTTTTTAAGTGTTTTAGCCTTTAATAACTTCTTTAAGTGCTTTAGGTTATAATAATCGGGCTGTTTAAGAGTTTCGAGCCGAGCTTGGCCTAGTTCGGCTCGGCTCGTTAAGTTCTTGTGCCCTAATTTGAGCGAACTACCACATGTCGAGCTTTGACCGAGCCGAGCTCAAAAGTTGTCAACACGCCTATCTCATTATCGCCACTAGGTGTACCGCCAATGGATATGAACGAGTGAGACAAAGGATAATTTAGTTAGTACATGTTAATAGGGTAATATATTGTGTTTTAAATTGTACATTCCTGGAATATAATTCATGAATTGAATAAATTATGTTCTTGGGAACTAAATCATGGAAACTATATTTTTGTAAATTTCTATTTTCGCAAAAATCAACTTCCACAGTTCCACCTATTAACAAATTTTTTAAAAAGTTGTCACTGTTTAATGAGATAAGGAGAGCTACGTTTATGTGAAGAAAGTCACAGCCTGTCTCTTGTTTATAAGTACGACCCAATGATGGATGGAATTAATTATGTTTGTGTAGTCCAAATTAGTCTAAAAATGATCAATTGATGAAAATATGTATGTCAAATCAAAATTAGTCACAAGACTAATCTTTCTTGTTAGGCAGCCATTTTCAAAATTAATATGTGTGCTTATGTTAACGGTGAGCTTAGCCTTCCTATATTGAGCTACTTTGTTGTCATTTCATAGTTTATTAAAATACTAATGAACCATAAGTCAGTTTTCCTTGCCAATTTTGAACGTATAATTACTTATTTTTTGAGGAAGAAAATGGGAAAGCAAAATCGTGTTCTTTTTTCTTTTTTAAAGACTTTTTTAAGAAAACTTTCCAACAAAAAAATTACTTCTTGGAGAGAGACAGTTTTTGTGATCATCAAGTTACATAAATGAAGCTGCATCCGGTCAGAAAATTAATTATGAAAAATCTGAGGTGTCTTTTAGCAGAGGAGTTACTATTGAGCAAAAAGCAGAATTGATGGGGATCCTGAACATGAGACAAGTTAATAAGCACGAGAAATACCTTGGTATCCCTTCTATCTCTGGAAAATCAAAAAAGGCTATTTTTGATTCGCTTTTAGATAGAATTTGGAAGAAACTCCAAGGTTGGAAGGAAAAGTTCTTATCTAGAGCGGGGAAGGAAACTCTTCGAAGGACGTTATCCGGGGCCATTCCTACCTATCTTATGGGGGTTTACAAGTTCCCGAAACTCATTATCCAAAAGATTCACTCAGCAATGGCAAGATTTTGGTGGGGTAGCAGTGACTCTCATCGAAAGACTCATTGGAAAAATTGGGATTCTATGTGCACTCTCAAGTGTCTTGGTGGTATGGGTTTTAAGGACCTTGAAGTCTTTAATGATGCTTTGCTTGGCCGTCAAGCTTGGAGATTAATTCGCGAGCCCAACTCTCTTTTTGGGCGAGTTATGAAAGCCAAGTATTACCACCACGGTGACTTCCTCAATGCTCCTCTTGGTTATTCTTGTAGCTATTCATGGAAGAGCATCCGGAGTTCTAAGGCTCTTATAAAAGAGGGCATGATGTGGCGCATAGGCGGTGGGAAGACAATGCGAATGCCGGGAGGACCCGTGGGTCCTTGATGAGGATGGCAAAACCATCACCACCGCAAGAAATGCTTCTGTTTCTATGGTGCACGAGCTTATTGATGATCAATGTAGGGAGTGGAGATTAGATGTAATTGAAGATATGTTCAACGAGAGAGACCAACAATGTATTCTTGCTCTCCCTGTTTAGTTGTGAGAACATTGAAGATGAAGTCACGTGGGGCCTTACAAAAGATGGTCTTTACTCTGTCAAACCGCCTACATGCTTGGTAAGGGGTGCAACTTGGATGCCTTCCATCATGCTTGGGTAGATTTATGGAGCTTTGAAGTGAGCCCAAAAGCTCGCCATTTCTTGTGGAGGTTGTGTTCTAACTCTCTACCCGTGCGTGCTCTCTCGAAGTTTCGCCACCTCATTGAGGATGACTCTTGCCCTTGGGGTGTGGAGAGGTGGAAACGAGCAACCATGCGCTTTTGGCTGCCCCCGTGTCCTTGATTTATGGAGTGCGTGTAATTGTGAGGCTATGAGAGACCGGGCTGCTTTTCGACAATGTGTGACCCGATTGTTCACCGGGCGAAGTATTGATAAAGAGGTGAGGACGAGAGGCATCTTCCTAGCCTGGTGTATTTGGGGCGAAAGAAATCAACGTGTTTTCAACAACAAAACCACTCCAAATCCGGTACTAGTCGATCGTGTCCGAAGAATGGTGGAAGAACATGGCAAATATGCTACACGAATTTACCCTAAGCCGCACTCGTGTATCATTCCAAGCCCTCGAAGCCGGATAGCACCTCCTGCTGATTGGACAAAAATAAACGTGGATGCCTCGCTAGCCACGGTAGGTTGGGTAGGTGGGTGTTGTAGCCCGGAAACTCAGCTGGGCACGTTCTTTTACTCTGCAGAAGAGTCAGCATATCTTGGGCTCCGGAGCGGCCGAAGCTAAAGCTATTGCCATGGCTTTGCGGTTGGGGAAGAAGTATGGCCTACAGAATATTGTGCTCGAGTCGGACTGTCAAGTGGTCATTAATCGCCTATCCAAACATGTTGTTTTCCTCTCTGATCTAGATACTATCTTGTATGACATTTTATCTGCTTGTTTGTCTTTCCCTTCCATTGTATGGTCTCATGTTAAGCGTGATGGGAACTTTGTGGCTCATCACTTAGCTAAGCTAATACCTTTTGGTATCGAACAAATTTGGGAGAACCACTATCCTTCGGAAGTGGCTCCTTATGTACTCATGGACAATTTGTCCTTGGATTAATATAGCTTGGCTTTTCCCCTCAAAAAAAAAAAGTTACATAAATGAAAAAGTATATTGATTTTTTCTTTGACTAGGTATCAATAAATCCTTACCCAATTCTATTATAAGACTGGGTATTAATAAATCGTCACCGATTTCTATTACAATATATTTTAAAAAGGAAAATTGGACGGGTATTAATTTCTTTTTGTTAACACGTATTATTATTAAGGGATTAAATAGTATGATAAATAATGTTGGTATAGGTGAGATTTAGTTGGTAAATTCTTACAAAATGATTTTTATAGCATATAACAGATTTAACGATATTGATAATCGAATGTGTTTTTGGCAAAGGATACCAATACCATGTGACTTTTAATCCATTCGGATCAGACATACAAAAATGGGTTACCATTGACTTTGGCCTAAAAATCTCACATTGTTTATTACATGTATAACTATTTTTACTTACTTCTTCCTCATAGCCATTATTTTTTATTTATGTATTTATTTATTTATTTTATTATTATTATTATTATTATTATTATTATTATTATTATTATTATTATTATTATTATTTATTGTTATCATTTATGTTATTCTTACTTTTATTGCTGTTGTTGTTATAGGCAATTAGTCACACTAATTGTTTATTTTTTTTTAACATTTTTTCAAATCAAATGCCTTTAAAATTATTGTAAGCTCGCCGAGTTTCTCTAAAAGTCTGTCCCGATTTCCTTGTGATTTTGCTTACCTGGAGGCAAAGGATCGGGATCGACGGAAATTATCGAAATTTTTTTTGACCTCTAACACTACTACACCATTTCATTACATCAATTGTATTCTTACACATTAATCTATACTAAAAAAAAATTATATTATATTTTTTTATAAGTAATTATATATTTTTATATATGTTCTCTCTTGAAGCTGAGGTTATATTGATAAATGATTCATATTATAATTTACTATGTATAAAATTTAAAGGAACCGAAATATCATTTCCTAAGCACAATCCAATTCATGTAACTCTTTTTTCCACTTTTCTCAAGTGTTTGACTTAAGACTTTAAATTCACATTGATAAATGATTAGGAGCATCAACTGAGCCAATAACTAGTTGTTACTTTAAACTTTATATGCATTTGAAATATAGAAAATTTTCTCTTGGTGAATGATAATGATAACATTATTCAATTTTGTTTAGGTTTATGTACTGTAATTAGTTTATATAAAGTAATAACTAGACATACATTTTTATCTAACAAATTGACATTAGAAATTATACAGGATTATTAAAGGTAACTAATTCTAAGAGGTTATGAGAATCATAGATCATTCTAACTCATGATGAAGCTGATTGGATAATTCCAAGTTCCAACCGTCGGACAATATAATTCAAGAACTCATACAGTATGCAAATTAATAGGTGCACACGTTCGTATGGTGAGGAAGGTGCGCACGATGAACATCAAGCACTGGGTTATGAACATAAAAACCAATACCAATGAACATATACTAACAGAGATGTACATATGTTCATTTGACTTGTTATTCATGTACATTTGGCTTGTTAGCCACGTAGATGTGCGCATCTTCCTCACCGTACGGATGTGTGCACCATCTACGGATTGCATACAGTCCAATCTATATATATATTTAAAACCCAAAGCAACCAAATGCCATGCTGCCACATGTACTCCCCCCCTCCCAAACAAATGATACAAATTGTAATCAACAAAAATGTATGTGTGAAGACTCGAACACGCAAACTCTCATTTGAAATACGAAGACACTAACCAACTATTCTACAATAGTTTTTTGGTTTATATGGGAAAAACAAATCTATATACATCTAAGATTAGGAATAGACCACGAGCAACGATGAGACCAAGGAGCCAAAATACTGGGCCGACACCCATGCCCAATCAACAAAACAGCCATGTCCAAAATGTTGGCCAGCTTCCATCACCCCCTATGAATTGGATTAATAGACCAGAGGCAGGAAATAACATGCATTTTTGGTAGCAAAGATACGTCATTCTGCGGCTCGGTAGTGCATGCTATTAAGACACCACCTCCACTTTTCATTATTTAGTATCTGCTGCACAATTAAAAGCCCCACAATTACAACTTTTCAAACTTTTCAAAAAAAAAGCTTTTCAAATTTTTATAACATCTCGTAATTAACACTCACTACACCGTTTCATCAGCGGTTGTATTCTTACACATCAACCTACGTTAAAAAAAAAGATTGTATTATATTTTTTATAAGTAATTATATATTTATATATATGTACTTTCTCTTGACACCGAAGAGGTTATACTCGATGAATAATTCGTATTATAATTTATTATGTAGAAAATTTAAAAAGAACTCGAAGATCATCCAATTTCCAAGTACAATTCAATGCCTATAACTCTCTTTTTTTCACTTTTCTCGAGTGTTTGATTTAACACTTTAAATTCACATTGATAAATGATTAAGGATATCGCCCGAGCCAACAACTAGTTTATTCTAAAAGGAGTATCTTTAAAGAAAATAAATAATTTAATAAACTAGCTTTGAAAAGTATGGTGACCTTGATATGAACATCAACGTCAAGAATAGATTATCAGTAATTCAGTATGTAGTACAAAAATATATGTTTAAAAAATAAAAAAGTCCCATCCAAAATAATTTATCGTGAAAAAAGTTGGAAGAATTAATAAAAGGATTGTTTAATCTATTACATTGATGAGGGTGAAATTTTTATATATCTAGTGGTTGGATTAGGTCTTTCGTGGGTCCGAGAGATTCCACCTTTTGGTGATTAGAAGGATATTTTAAGGGAAATGACAATGACATAAATTATTCCAACACCCGACCAACTTAAGGAGGAATTGATCGAATAAAATCACAACTTCATCATTCAAACAAGGTTTGGGAAAGGAAATTTTAACCAGATGAAAAGGTGGTGTCTTTGGCTCTTTGCATCCAAAAGCTGAAACACTTGTGTACCTTCAGGTGCTCGATCACTTGATTAGAAATAAAGAAGATTGCACCTTTGCCAAAAAATTTATTTATGCCACCACTGTAAGAATATATAGATGCATATAGCGGAATTTCAGGAAACAATTTCCTAACATCTATCATAGGATCGCAGACATAATCAAACATATGAATCATTCAATAGGGATTAAATATCAAACCTTTGTAGCGTGATTTCCGGTTGTAGATGCAGCTTTGAAGATCCGAGGCCTGTTCTTTCCTCTAATCGCTCCACGGCACCAAGGTTGAACACCAACGTCTGCTAGAACGGAAGAGAAAAGATCCCTTGCTTTTGGTGGTATAGGCGCCTGTTAGAGGGAATAGATTTGGGTTTCAATTATCTCTCTCTTGTGAAAAGAAACTGATTAATGAATTAATCACCTAAACTCTAATATTATATCCTATATATAATAGAAGAGTCATAGGTTAGTTAGGAGAACTAATTCTCCTCCTATTCCCCTTTAGACCGGCCCAACCCTAATCCTAAATGGATTCGGATTGCTTTGTCCAACTTGTCTTCTACAATGTGTGACCTCATAGGATTAATATATTTTAGTTATAGGCCCAATCAATATTGTCCTATTAATCATATTTATTCTCTAGCAAGAAAATAAGATTACTAAAATAATTAACTTTATTATCTTCATAATATTATTCCTATTTATATTTAGTAATTGCCGGGGATGTCTAAGGACATATTCCTTCAATCTCCCACTTGTCCGAAGACAAGAGCGCAATGTTAAATTCCTTAAGTCACTTAATGTCAAATTTGATAACACAATGTTATTCTCAAATTTTGTTCCTTGATCGCTGAGTTCGAACTGCTCAAATAAGGATTAACTCTTTAATCCTATTCCGCATGGCCATGCAATTTTCCGATTCTCGCTCATCAAGAGGCCCGAGACACCATTCCTATTTAATAGGAGGACTTATCCACTCTTGTATGACCATAACTCCCACTCAATTCTTAGCCCACCCGATCACCGCCTTTATAACCTCCTTTTACGGCGCGGCGTTTAACAGTGTCAAAGTTAAACTAATTATGTTGTAGTTATTAAGACATACTCATGTCTAAGGAATCCACTAAATATAGTAGTTCGATTCTACTTTTAGAATCTAATTAGGTCAAGTCTCAATGTATCAACTATACATCCATATAATCAATTAGACATCTCTATGTCTCCATAGCCCATGGAACTGCGCTATCAATTAATTATATACTAGTCTTTTAAATAAATCACTTATGTCCAATTAGTGATTTAGACTAGGGACTTTAAATAAATTGTGATTTCAGTTCACTTTATAGGATTCCATTATCAAAACGTTTTCGATAATCCTATTTGAAAACACAAATTATTTGGACATTTTATTTAATACTAAACCAAGCAATTAAATAAGAAACAAATTTTTATTGATAAACATTCAAAGCATAATAAATGTCTTTACAATTGTAAACATGAAGTAAACAACCTAAAGCCATTCTCCCATATGCTTAAGCCCCATAGACCTAGTATGACACTCATGCTTAGGTTGAGCAAGCGGTTTAGTCAGAGGATCTGCTGTATTATCCTCAGTATGAACCTTGCTTACATCTGTGTATCCAGTAACAACTAACTCCTCATCTCCACCATATACCAAAAATTATCCTTAGTCCTTCGCAAGTACTTAAGGATGTTTTTCGCTGCAATCCAGTGCGCATCTCCTGGATTTGACTGGTATCTGCTGCATATACTCAAAGCATATGCAACATCCGGTCGAGTGCATATCATGGCATACATAATGGATCCTACTGCAGAAGCATAGGGAACATTACTCATACGCTTGACCTCATCAGGACTCGAAGGACACTGAGTCTTGCCAAGTGTTATGCCATGTTGCATGGGAATGAAACCTCTCTTGGAGTTTTCCAGCTTGAACCTTGCAAGAACCTTATCAATATAAGTCTCTTGACTAAGTCCAATCAGCCTTTTCGACCTATCTCTATAGATCTTTATTCCCAATATGTACTCAGCCTCTCCTAGGTCTTTCATAGAGAAACAATTTTTTAAGCCATTCCTTGACTGACTCAAGCATGGTTTTATCATTTCCTATGAGAAGTATGTCATCCACATACAAGACCAGAAAAGTAATACTACTCCCACTTAACTTCTTGTATACACAAGATTCCTCTTCATTTATGAGAAAGCCAAATTTCTTGACTGCCTCATCAAATCTGAGGTTCCAACTCCTTGATGCTTGCTTTAGTCCATAAATGGACTTCTTAAGCTTGCATACCCTCCCTGGATTTTCTAGATCTTCAAAACCTTGAGGTTGTGTCATGTACACATCCTCTTTCAAGAACCCATTCAAGAAAGCGGTTTTGACATCCATCTCGCCATATTTCATAGTCATGAAAGGCAAGCAATCGCAAGGATTATCCTAATGGACTTCAAGATGGCTACTTGGTGAGAAGGCTTCATCATAGTCAATACCATGAATTTGTTTGAAACCTTTTGCCACCAACCTTGCTTTGAAAACACTAATGTTCCCATCCTTGTCTGTTTTCAACTTGAAAATCCATTTGCATCCAATGGGTTTTACCCCATCAGGCAAATCAACCAAGTCCCATACTTGATTTTCAGACATGGAATCCATTTCAGATTTCATGGCCTCAAGCCATCTTTCGGAGTCTTGACTATCCAAAGCATCTTTGTAGCTAGTAGGCTCTTCTGATTCTAAAATCGTTATTTCAGAACTTTCAGTCAAAAGGAAATCAATATATCTCTTTGACGGAATGATGGTCCTACTTAGACCTACGTTGGGGAACAACGAGGAAGAAGTTTCTACCTCACTAGGTTGAGTGACTTCGCATGGAGTATCTCCAAGTGGGACGGTAGGAGGTACGTGAATTGAATGCACCACCTCCTGAGCATTTTCATGCCGGGCCGCCTCTGATGAGGTGTTAACCTCATCCATTTATTGCTCATCTCGAACTTCTTCGAGATATACATTTCTCCCACTTGTTTTTCCCGGAAATAAACTCCTTTTCCGAAAAGACACCATTACGAGCAACAAACACTTTGTTTTCGCTTTGGTTGTAGAAGTAGTATCCCTTAGTCTCTTTTGGGTAACCCACAAAAAGACATTTATCGGATTTGGGTGAAAGCTTATCAGAAAGTAAACGTTTTACATAAGCTTCACAACCCCATATCCTTAGAAAAGACAATTTTGGAACGTTTCCAGTCCACATTTCATATGGTGTCTTTTCCACTGCTTTGGATGGTGCTCTGTTGAGTGTGAATGCCGCTGTTTCAAGCGCAAATCCCCGAATGAAATAGGAAGATCGAAGAAGACTCATCATGGATCGAACCATATCAAGTAGAGTTCGATTCCTTCTTTCGAAACGCCATTTAACCGTGGTGTTCTCGGTGGAGTCCATTGTGAAAGTATTCCACAATCCTTCAAATGATCACCAAATTCTTGAGATAAATATTCACCACCACGATCGGATCGTAATGCCTTAATTTTCTTCCCAAGTTGGTTCTGTACTTCATTCTGGAATTCCTTAAATTTTTCAAAGGATTCCGACTTATGCCGCATGAGGTAAACATATCCAAATCTCGCTCACATCATCGGTAAAAGTAATGAAGTAATCGTACCCTCCCCTAGCCAACGTACTCATAGGTCCACACACATCCGTATGTATGAGGGCTAAAAGGTCATTGGCCCTTTCACTTGAACTCGTGAAAGGAGACTTTGTCATTTTCCCCATCAAGCAAAACTCACAAGTATCAAATGATTCGAAATCAAATGATTTGAGAATTCCATCTTTATGAAGTTTCTCAATGCGCTTTGAACTTATGTGGCCTAATCGACAATGCCATAGGTATGTAGGGTTTGAATCATTTGCTTTATGTTTCTTCTTTGTCTATGTTATAGATGTGGGTTTCTAAGTCTAGCACATATAAACCATTTGATAACTTAGCGGAGACATAGAACATATCATTCAAATAAGCGTAACAACAATTGTTCTTTATTGTAAATGAATAACCTTCGGAATCCAAAACAGGAATCGAAATAATGTTCTTTGTGATAGCGGGAACATAATAACAATTATTAAGTTCTAAAACTAATCCCGAAGGTAAAAGTAGACTATATACTCCCACGCCCAATGTAGCAACTCGTGCTCCATTGCCAACGCGAAGATCTACTTCTCCCTTGCCCAATGTTCTACTTCTTTTGAGGCCTTGCATATTACAAATAATGTGCGAACCACAAGCGGTATCAAATACCCAAGAAGCGTAGGTTGCTAAGTTAACTTCTATAACATACATATCCGAACTAGAAACTCCTTTCTTTTGATGATTTCGAGAACGATTCCCATATCCCTTTCATTTGCAATGAAACGTTCAAGATTCAATTTGTCCTTCGAAAGGACGGAGCGCAAATTACAAGTAGAATTGTTGGTGTTGATATTGTTGTTACTAGACATAATTACTACAACAAATAATAAAGCAAGATTCAATCAATGTTTATCAAGAAAACAATAATTAAACAAATTTTAATTATTATTACCCTTTATTCAAAATGAAAGTCCCCTATTGAATAAAGAAATAACCAAGATCCCCTCCCACTACAATCAAACGGACTTTGGCCCTGCCTTCAATTTATAGTAGTTGAGGTAAGTAAACACTTTACTAATTATAACTAATTATAATTCTTGGTAGACAGGTTAACA
The DNA here is from genome assembly GCA_947648045.1 of Beta corolliflora. Taxonomy (NCBI): domain Eukaryota; kingdom Viridiplantae; phylum Streptophyta; class Magnoliopsida; order Caryophyllales; family Amaranthaceae; genus Beta; species Beta corolliflora. Next base: position 116,765 of record CANSZD010003084.1, on the reverse strand, counting down.
ACTCCTTGTTTACTCCTATCTCTTAGCTTCAAAACCCAAAACTTTGTCTTTTGATGATTTTGTTGAGTTAAACCAAACATTAACATGTAAGTTTCAAAAACCTACCCTACTATCCCCGGAACTATGAGCAACACCCTGCTTTGGCAGACCTATTACTCATGATCTAAGGCTTTATAGGTGTTGTTTGGAAAAGCAGTTAAACTCAATATTACTTTTGGGGACCTAAGTTTACTAATATGGTCAATTAATAGTGAACACATGAATCAATTAACCACAAAACAAACTTAGAAGCAAGCATTTAAACAAAATAAATGCAAGAACATTATAAAAGCAATAATTAAATGATCTAGTATGGCCCCTATACCTAGGAAAATAACTAATCTTCATGAATCCTCCCTTGAATCTCCATGGATCACCATCCTTGAAACTCCTTGGATACTCATGCTTGATTACATAATTTGAATTAAATAATAACGAAAATTTAAAGTTACAAAAATACAAACGATTCGCAGATCGTATTTAATTTACATTCAAATATAACGATTCGCAGATCGTATTTACTATCCTAATTTGGGCCATACTAGTCATAACATGCAAAATATAATATCATACATATTACATTAAACATCCACGCATTTATAATATCAATTAAAATAAACACAAACTATTTACTTATTAACAATTAATAAGCAAATCAACTTTTCCATAATAATTATAAAACTTAACAAATTTAAGCTAGAAATTATTTAGGAAACTTTATTATTTTCATTCAATTACTTATTTAGATATGGCAATAATCTTTATTATTCACAAATTTGCAAAATAGGAAACTTTTAGATTTATGCTCAACATTAGAAAATCAGAATTTTCTTAAAAAAAAAAAATTATTAATTATTAATTTTTTTTTTATAGTACAGTTGACTGTTGACCAGCAGCAAGGCTGCCAGTCAACAGCCAAGCAAGAATTCATTTTCTGCTGGACTTCGACGCACAAGAAAACTGCTGGAATAACAACCAGCCTCGCCACGCCATGCCAGCACACCACCCACTACACGAACGCCGGTGGTCACGACAACAAATTACCGACCAGACCACCGCCACCAGCACACGACGGCAGGAGCTTGCCAGCGCCCGCCAGCAGCCACGCACGTCAAACGTGCGCTGCTGGTGGCGTCTTCTCCACCTGCGCGCGTTGCGCCCTCGCCGGCGACCATTGCCCGTCCAGATTCCGGTTCCTCCCCGGTCAACCACCGTGGCACCACCCTCCCCGGTGGTCCACCCAGTCATGGTTGCCTTCCTCTTTAATTTTTGTAACAATTACAATTTAAAGTAAAGTAATCTTTATTTAACAATTAATTAAAGATTTAGGAGATAATTAGGTTATAAAATCCGAAAAAATTATGGCAGAAATTTTGAATCAAACAACAAATCTTAAACAAATTTTTAGAATTGTTGAGATTAGATTTGAATGAATAATCTCCATTAAACATTAAATCTAACAAGAATTCAAAATTAGGGCAAAAACTCCAATTATATCCAAAAAATTCAGAAAATTAACAATTAAATTCCGAAAAATTCGAAAATAACTCTTATGGTGATCTACTGAATTATCTTAACAAATAAAATCAAATATTTTAATTGTTATCCTTAAATTCTATGAATAATCAAATTAAACATAAAATTTAACCAAAATTCATAAATAATATGATAAAAATCCGAAAATTAGTGGGAAAAATAATCAAATTATTTTCAGCCATCATATTATTCAAGATCTGGGTGATGAACATTAGATTTATTTAACAAGTAAAAATCAAATCTTTTAATTGTTAACAAATTATTTCAATGATTAATCAAATTAAACATTAAATAATTTTAAATCTAACAAATATACTTATAAAAATTCGAAAATTTTGGAGTGAATTAACCAATTTATTTCGTCCATAATATAAAAAAATCGGAACTTTATAAAATTATTTGAGCATAAATCACAATTAAATCAAATATTTACAATTTCCAATTAATTAATATCAAATATCAATTTTGCAAATTCAAGCCATAAATAAATCCTCCCTTAATTGAATAAAAAAGAATATCTTTGCATACAATTACATGATCATATGAATATTATGAATAAGGCAAAACTGATACCACTGTAAGAATATATAGATGCATATAGCGGAATTTCAGGAAACAATTTCCTAACATCTATCATAGGATCGCAGACATAATCAAACATATGAATCATTCAATAGGGATTAAATATCAAACCTTTGTAGCGTGATTTCCCAGTTGTATGCAAGCTTTGAAGATCCGAGAGCCCCAAGTGTTGCTCCTCTAATCAGTCCACGAGCACCAGTTGAACACCAACGTCTGCTAGAACGGAAGAGAAAAGATCCCTTGCTTTTGGTGGTATAGGCGCCGGTTAGAGGGAATAGATTTGGGTTTCAATTATCTCTCTCTTGTGAAAAGAAACTGATTAATGAATTAATCACCTAAACTCTAATATTATATCCTATATATAATAGAAGAGTCATAGGTTAGTTAGGAGAACTAATTCTCCTCCTATTCCCCTTTAGACCGGCCCAACCCTAATCCTAAATGGATTCGGATTGCTTTGTCCAACTTGTGCTACAATGTGTGACCTCATAGGATTAATATATTTTAGTTATAGGCCCAATCAATATTGTCCTATTAATCATATTTATTCTCTAGCAAGAAAATAAGATTACTAAAATAATTAACTTTATTATCTTCATAATATTATTCCTATTTATATTTAGTAATTGCCGGGATGTCTAAGGACATATTCCTTCAACCACATACTTAGGTTTAGTTTATAAGAGGTCGTCACTTCAATTCAATCATAGATTTAAGTTCGGATCTTGAACATACAACAATACTAATGAGAATATATTATATATAGCATAATTTATTTAGCATGACTCGGTATACATGATGGATTGAAATTTAGCAGATTATATATATTGTGTTATATAATAATTGTAAAAATTCTTTAGATGAAAATGATACTAGCTAGACTTTTTCTCCACTATCACATGTCTCTTATACTTTTTCAATAAATACAATGTAAATTGACCTCTTGGGGATTAGAGAAACAAGGAGGTCAATAATAAAAAAGTTGTTAATTAATCAAATATCTAACTGATCACCATGTTTATATTGTAAATATGCAATTACAAATAATCCAACAACTCCTTTTCTTCAATAGAATAAAATAATACTATCTCTGAATACATTTAGTTTATAGTATACAATAAATAAGCCAAGCCACAAATCTACTATTCTTAAACTAAAAGCAAACTCAAGTAGTCAAGAGTTGTAATCATTCTAGGTGAAAGTAAATTACCTAAGACAAGTGTATAATGTAAGTAAACAATTTTGATTCCCCTTTTCCTTTAATTTTTTATTTTTTTTCATTGTTGAGGTTAATTTGAGATTATGTGAGCCATACTTTGATGTTAGAACATCTTAACATTGATGAGCTTTGAATTGAATATGAGTATACTAGAAGTATATCATGCATTGTTTATATTATCTATATCCTTAAAAAGGTTCTTTAAACCTAATACTAGCCATGGGGGATCCAAGCAACTTAAACCATATTTTAAAATTTATTGCAACACATTAAATGAACAATAAACTTTTAAATTGAATTATATGTTCAATCTATTGTTTCAGATACTCAAAAATATATGCACCATTTTATAATTAACATATTAAAAAAATAATGAGAAAATAAAACAAGAGTTGTATTTGATGAGGTTTTTTTCTCAATACTACTTTTATCATCTATAGGAAATTTTCAAAGAAATGAAGATCCAATGACTCAAATCATGATAAGCTAGTTCAACTTTCTTCTTATTTGGTGAAAATAAGCTAGTTCGACTATGACAGATGCATTGTGTAACTTATCTTTGATGATTCTTTTTTTCAGGATCTTTGATGATTTATTAAAAGTATAAGGATTAATTTGTTACAAGTCACCCTAAATGTAAAATGGCTGAAAGCCTGAAACCCTTGCTTTCGCCGACATGACGATTGACGAGGAGTCAAATAATGAATGAATGAGTAGGTTGCTTTTGCCACACATTCTAATAGTTTCTCTAGTAAACCACCTTTGACTTGCATGTTTTCCATGAATAAGAATATGTTAATTGTAGATGCTAGCTAGTTTATTTAATAAAATATTATGATGGTATTTATAATTAAAATTAATTTTGTTTATTTCACTACATTTAGGGTATGATTTCCTCAAACTATCTTTGTTAAATTTAACTTATCTTTGTTGAAATTGATTACTTTTGTTAAACTTAACTTGTTCTCGAAGAAAATTATTTTTGCTAAACCTATAACTCCTCCATTTTTTTTTACGTGCAATATTTTCAATTTAAGGAAGTTACATATTACTTGTAACATTGACATTTCTCACAATATATTATCTTTCTGTCTCTCTCAGAAAATCACGGGAATTTTCGTTGTCTACATAATTTCCTGTATACGAAACAATTATTACATTTTGATGGTGTCATTGACTCATTATTGCAACAAATATTAAAACTTCATATGGTGTAACTATTACACCACAAATTATGATGTAATTAAAAACCCTCTTTGCACCACCACCATCATCTTTGATCACAATCCCCTCCTCTCAATCCACCACGTCCTCCGCCGTTGTCCTCCTCCTTTCTCTCTCCTCCGACATCTTCTACGTAATTTCTCTTGTTCGATCTTCTACCTGATTTCTCTTGTTCGATCTTCTACCTGATTTCTCAGATCAGTTTCTTTTGATTGTTTCTTTTCTTTGATTTCGATCTTGATTGTTGAGTCTAGCTAGATCAAATCTTGCAGTTTTGAATTTTTTTGTTGTTGTGATTTCATCCATTTCAGCCGCGTTTCTTCTGAGGTTCTTCACTAATTTCAGTCGGAATCTTGAATTTCATCCGAATTTCAGTCGGAACTTCTACCAAACTTCATTTCCTATTGTCTTTGAAATTCTGTCGGAATTTTACGATTCTTCTTCGCGATTTCCCTTGGGTTCTTGAACTTTTTTTATTTGATTTGTTTCACAAACAACAAGAAAAATGGCGATTGAATCTTTAGAACTCACTTTTTTGAAGCTTGGACGATGATTGTTATTGAAATTCTCCACAAATTTGATATGGAGGTTGTGAGGAGGTCTTGTTTATGGTTTGGTTGGATATCTTGATGTTGGCTTGAAATTATGGATGAAAATAAAGAAATAATGATATGATGTTGGAACACAAGGTGACACTCAAGAAGGGGGTTGAATTGAGTGGCTAAATCTAATCGATTTTCTACAGTGCCGTGCACTGTGTTATTCACTCGTAAAATCTTCGATTTATGTTTTTGCTCAACCGAAAATGAATCAAACAATAAAACAATGAAATCAAATAATAAAACACTGGAATTTAACGTGGTTCAATCTCACCTCTGAGATCTACGTCCACACAAACTACTCTTTTATTATTTGAATCGTAAAATACCAAACCCTTGATACAATTCGATTCCCCCACTACTAACTAGTGCTCCCCAACACTTAACCCTAAGTGTTGCTACTCTCTATAATATGAAAGATTACAGAAAGAATGATTCCTCAAAAGCGTGCTTCTTATTCAAGCAAATAGAGGATCGTTACAAACTTTGTTTAGAGACCTTAACTTACTGTAACTCGCGCCGTCACACGTGCTTCCTAGGAGATCGTTTTCGCCTCTCAAAATCTTTATCTCTCCAAATCTGAAAACGTGTTTTGCTATAATGATTTCTATCCCTTATATAATTCAATCAACTGAATAAGAATCCTTCTCCAAAATGTATTATCTTTTTGAAAAAAATTTATTCCTAAAATAAAGGGATATAATTCTTTTCCTATTCAAAATCCAATTTTATCTTTTGTAAAAACTGATTTTTTCTTTTCCTTATAAGATAAGGGTTCCTCCATATCTTATGCCAACTATTAATCAGATTTTAAATCAATTTTTATCCAAAAATCATTATCAAAATCGTTTTCTTTAAAAATCAGTTTTTCTTTTTATAAAACTTTTTATCCGAAAATCTTTACAATAAATATTTTCCTTTCAAAACTAATTTTCGAAATTAAAAACTCCCCTTTTTATATTCTTTAAATATAGACACATGAAATTAATATAATTACCTATTTTCTTAACTCTAAGAAAATAGTTAACCATCCTAATTTCATATTTCTAATTTAGCACAAAGTTCCAATACGTTAATTACATTGCATAAACATGACTAAGAACATAACTAGACCTAAGCTTCTATATCTTCAAGTTCTTGATCTTTCATGAACATCCAATCTTGATAGCTTTCTTAGATCACTGTTACATACATACATGTTATAGCATAAAACGTTTATCATCATCAAAATAACATTGACTTAGAGTCACAACACATGAACTATACAAATGATAATATGTAACATTAGAATAATGACATGGAACATATTTTAAAATGACATGAAATATAAGAATAATGACATGAAAGAGTTTTATAAATGACATGAAACAAATCAGAATTGACATGGAACGACATAACTCTAAATTATATTTAACATGCCAATAATGACATGAAATAAATTTAAAAATGAAATAAATCAGTTCCAAAATGATACCAATAATGACGTGAAAGAGTCATATATATGGCATTATATTTTTTTCGGTTTTTTCACCATATACCCCTGACAAATTTTTTTTTGCACCATATACCCTTTCAACTTTTGAAATTCACCATATACCCCTCACCTTTAAAAAAATACATCCACATACCCTTTTTGTTAACAGACGTCAAGTTGCAGTTAGTGTTTTATTACAAGTTTGCCATTAAGTTTGGGCGCCATTATGGTTGGAGTAAATGATCAGTTTGCAAAAAAAACAACGCCATTCATTTTCACCTTCTCTAACCCTCTGTACTAGAGCTTAGGCATCCATGGAATCCAAAAATCTGTAACCCATTTTGAGAAATCTAGACACTGGTTTGTGCGCAATTGTAAGAGCTTCATTACTGGTGCAAAATTTGCTCTGGGGTCTTCTTCAGGAGGGGAAAAACGCGGAGTTCGTGAGTTGCGAAAGTTGGTTTGAAGTTCAAAAATTTCAAGGGTCCTTTTCGTTCCAAGTAAGTTCTTTATCCCTTTATTTGTGTTGTTGATAATTTATGTTTTTGGAATTTTTATGGTTAGGGTTTTCTGCGTTTTAGGGTTTCGTTTCTTTCGGTTTTTATGGTAGTTTTTGTATAGTTAATCATAGCAAAATTTTGAATTTTTTTCCTTGCATTCAAATGTAGTATGCTTATTTGTGTTGGAAATTTGTTGTTCTTTGTTGATTTGGTTAGGATGGTCAGCTTGTTTGGTTACTTTTGCACTATGACGATAAGGATTTTGATGTGAGGGTTGAGGACACCGACATGTGTCACTTAATGGGTTTGTATGAGGATGTAATGGAGGAGGCGCTTAAACAAGATGTGTTTCTCCCTAAGGCATTTAGGCTATTTGTCCATAATCCTAGGACTAATAGGAAAATGGAGATTGAGAGTGACAAGAACTTGGGCAGGGTTTGGTCTTTTGGAAGGGGCACAAACACCATTAACATGTGGGTGGAGGAAACAAACAACCCTGGGATAGTATTTAGGTCATATGTTCAGTTAAGGGAACAAACTGAGAAGGAAAAACTGGAGAATATAAGGAGAGTGCAAGAGATTTTAAGGAAGGAGCAGGAGGAAGAGGAGAGAATAATGAAAGAAGAAGAGGAGAGAAGAATGAAAGAAGAAGAGGAGGAGAGGGAAGCCGAATTGGCAAGGAGTTCTTGTGTTGCCATTGAGGTGCCTGTCCTATCTGTGGATGATGTGCGGATAGTTGAGTACATGAGGGTGTACTCAAGTCGGGGGCCGATGAGTCTTGTCGGGCCTTCTCAACCCACTCGCCTCACCTAGCAAACAACACACACCACCACCTCCTCCTTCACCTCCTAGAGAGCCTACACCACCACCTTCACCTACCAAACAACACACACCACCACCTCCTTCACCTCCTACAGAGCCTACACCACCACCTTCACCTCCCAAACAACACACACCACCACCTCCTTCACCTCCTACAGAGCCTACACCACCACCTCCTCCTTCACCTCCTAGAGAGCCTACACCACCACCTCGGTCCCGAAAAGAAAAGGGTTAAAACCACCCCGGTTAGGAGACCTTCAACAAGAAACCAAACACAAACACCTTCCTCCCGAGTTTCTAGGCAAGGCACACAACCTACACCTTCCTTCCCCGAAACTAACATTCCAACTTCTTTAAAACCAAACAAAGCACCAAGGACTAGACCTAAGGGATTTAGGGTGCCTAAGAGCACAGCCAAGAAATTTGGAACTTATGTACCCAAAAAGAGAGGCACTGGAAGGGAGGGTACAGGGAGGAAGAAGGTCACAGTTCCTGTATGTTTGGATGAGGAGTATGGTGATTTGGAGGGTGATGCCTCATCTGATGGTATCTATTGTAATTCAGGTGAGGGAGAGACTGATGATGATGACATTTTGATGACTGATTTTGTAGTTCGGGAGGATGAGATTGCGCTTGAGGACCTGTTACCTTGAGAAGACCTTTGAGGATTGCCTTGATGGTAGTTTTAGCTTGGACGAGTGTACAACAATGGGAGGGTTTGGGATGAAACTCCTTTTGGGTCTATCAAGCTTGAAGAGTGGTTGATTTTTCCAACCAAGGCAAGTGTTTTGGAAGTTCTCGGGGATTATTGCATCCGGGGAGGGGTTTGCAATAAGCGTTGAAAAGGCCGACACTAAGAGGTTCACCGCCTCTTGTTCAATGGATGGATGCAGCTTGGAGGATACATGCCTCTATGATTGCTGATAAAATCAGTTGGGTAATCAAGACATTGAAGGGGGAGCACAAAGCATGTGGGAGATTAGAGGATAATCCTATGGTGAGCTATGTGTGGCTCTGCAAACACCTTGTTGACTATATTTCGCAAACCCCGATGTACCAGTTGAGGGGCCGCAGAAATTGGCTTTGGAGAGGTTTAGGGTGAGGGTCAAAAGCAGGCTTCCGTACAAGGTTAAAGTCATGTCAAAAGAGTTTTTATATGGGGGTTTGGGGAGTCTTATGGATCACTGCCAAGGTATGCGAGAGATGATCAAAGAGACCAACCCCGGCTCTTATGCCCTTGTCACTTGGTGCGGGAACACTGCAAGTGTTGCCCCTAAGTTTGTGGCATGTTTCTTCTCTTTTGCGATGCGGTTTAGGGGCTTTATAAAAGGGTGTAGGCCTATTATAGGCATAGATGGGGCTCACCTAAGTGGGTATTACAAGGGTATTCTGCTGTCAGCCTTAGGGATTGATGGAAATAATGAGATCTTGTTGATTGCCTATGGCATTGTGGACACTGAGAGCATTGAAAGCTGGACTTACTTCTTCGAAACCTCCAGCTTGTATTTCAACAAGAAGGTTGTGCCGAGAGATGATTGGACCTTCATCGGTGACGGGATGAGGGTGAGTATTTTTTTGTTTAGCTTTTGTGTGTATTTCAATCATTGCATTTTTACTAATTTGCTAATTAGTTACCGATTTCATTGGGTCGTGGTGTTGAAGCCTCTTTTGCATTATGTGTTCCCTAGGGCAACAAGAAGAGTGTGTTGCCAACATTTATACATGAATTGCAAGAATGTCGGCTACGGTGGCACAAGCATTCCACAAGCTCTTTTGGATCGCAAAGAAATGCATACAACAAGTATGTTTTTAACAAGGCCATGAAGGAAATACAAGCCTATGATGCCAAAGCAGAAGAGTATTTGGATTCCACCACAGAACAATGGAGTAGGCATGTGTTTGACCCACAAGTTTGTTGTGACCATAATACAACAAACTTTGTGGAGAGCTTCAATGCATGCACCAAGCCTTATAGAGATCTTCCTATGGTTACATCACTTGAAGGTTTGTGTTTTGTCCTCTTGTTTCTTCATTGTCTTTTCATTCATGAACCACATAACTAATCACAGTTTTCTGTTTCATTGTAGCTATAAGGCATTGGTCAATGAAGAGACTTGGGGCTAGATTTGCTAAGGCTGTTGATATGGAAGCAACACAGTTGACTGATTATGCAGAAATTTTTTTAGCAACTAGGGCCGATGAATCCAAGTTCCGTTATGCAACAAGTCGGGGGGTGGTGAGTTTGAGGTGAGAGATGGTCATGTTTACTTTCCTTGCAAGCTCACGGACATGACATGTCGAGTGTGGTAAATGGCAAGGGTGTGGCATTCCTTGCAAACATGCATTGAGGGTTATGTTCAATGAGAGGCTTGAGCCCTCTCGATTTTGTGTCCCCTTACTTCAAGGGTGAGGCTTACAAGCATACATATGGGGAGCACATTCACCCTATGTCCGACCCAAGCCATTGGCCGAATACACCGCCAGTCATTGACCCCCCCTTCTATCAAGAGAGGTCTTTGGGAGGCCCGCCAAACAGGAGGAAGAGAGGGCCAAATGAAGCTAAGAAGGGTCGAGGAACAATGTGTTAAGTGCGGCAAGTGCAAAGAGGTGGGCCATAATGCTAGGACTTGTGGAGGTGGTGCCACTAAAAAAGCAAAGAAGGACAAAACCTCTACTTCAACTGCCCAAGCATCTCAGAAGAAGCAAGGATCTCAGAAGAAGGACAAAGCCTCTACTTCAACTGCCCAAGGATCTCAGCGTACACAGAAGAAAAAAAAGGCAACTCGAGGCTACCACTACCTCAAAGCAAAGAACCGAAGGGAAGAAGAGTAAGAAGAAGTGAAGATTGAAGGGTTCCAAGATGCTCCTTGCATGCCTTTTTTGTGAATTGGGGCACTATTTTTTGTAAGGCTACTTTGTGATCTAAAAGCCACTGTTTTTGTCAAACACAGTTATATGATCATTAAGAGGATAGTTTTTGTAAAGCTACATTAGTAGATAAGCTACATTAGTAGTTAAATATTACAAACATTAGGATCACAAACATGAGTACTCCTACTTTTATTGCTGCATTAACTAATTTTTGTTGCCGCTTCAATTTTTTCTTCAATTGCTTGAGTTCTTCCTTCATTTTGTTGTTGTCAGAGCTTTCCCCCTCTTCCCTACTGCCTTCATTGTGCTTGAATCCCCTTCCATGGCTGCTGCTACCTTGGTCATAACTTCCTTTGCACCATCTGAAACTATTGCATGAATCACATTTGTAGTACAGCCTCTGAGGATTTGTTGCAGTTTCAGAACTTCTTATTGCATATTTTCTCCCACAAATGCAACAAGAGTTAGGGACCCTAATATATGAAGAATCGTAGTGTGAAGAGCATGTATTTGAATGAGAACTCATACTTCATGTTAAGGGATTCAGTTTGCATATGAATGACTTTATAAAGAACCCTGGCTGGCCTTTAATCTTCCTAACGGCTAGTTTTTTAAACTGGAAAAGTAGCCGTTATAACTGAAACATAATTTAGGGGTATATGGTGCATTAAGTTCCATATTAGGGGTACATCATGAAATAAGTTTGCCACTAACGGGGGCCTAACGTCCGTCGACAAAAAGGGTATGTGGATGTATTTTTTTAAAGGTGAGGGGTATATGGTGAATTTCAAAAGTTGAAAGGGTATATGGTGCAAAAAAAAATTTGTCAGGGGTATATGGTGAAAAAACCGTATTTTTTTTATAAATGACATCAAATCAAACTCAAATGATATGAAATAAATGACAAAATTGCACCAAATTCATGTCATTATTTGTATAGTGATAGTCTATGTCATTTTTGTTAGATTCTAGGTCATTATGTGTCATTATGTGTCATCGTGTACGTGTGAGATTTTGTTACATAATAAGTTATGGTGTAACATGTTGCACCCAACTAGACACACCCTTAGCTTGAAAGTTTGTGCGTACTATATGGCGCTACAATGAATGTATCTTTACTTCTCTGATAGATACTTATATGGTACTCCCTCGGTTTCTTTTAATAGTTATACTTTACTTTTTCATGCTTGTCAATGTAATTGTTTGAACATTAATATCTCCAAATTTGCATTTGTAAAAATTATAAAAAGCCAATATTCTAAAAGTACTTATCGAGACAAATCAAACAAGATCGATCTCACATGACTATATTTTTCTTTACCCATTAATCACAAATGATAGTCAAACATAAATTTGTGCGTGGATAATGTCAAAACTCAAAGTGTAACCATTAAAAAGAAATGGAGGGAGTAGCAATTTGCAATTAGATCCCAACTAACTTGAATCTCAAGAATCTCATAGCTAAGCTAATATTTTCTGACAAATCTAGTTGTCACCATCTTTCACCTGCATACACTAATTAATGACTAATCCTTCGTAAAATGCCGATCGAGCTTAAGGCCTTAAGCTAAATAAGGAGGGCTGACTTAGTTAGTATAGTCAAAGAAAAAGAAGAAATCCACAAAACATTATATTAAAATTGATACTTTTGTTTCTTTAATCATACTCTTCTTTATAATTTTTTTTGGATTACCTAATAAAATAACAATTTTCTGAAAACGAATTAACATCGTATTATTTATCCACCTGCAATTCACAGTTCTAAAGTAAATCTTAATTTAAGACCGACCAGAAAACGATACAAACTCGACACTTCAACATTCAACATGGTGTACCCTACAAGTTGTATTTCATATAACTCTTAAAATACGAATCCTAATTCCTAACATTCTACCCTCGCAGTTTTATGTACTTTTGTAGTCTTGTTGTTGTCACATTATTATTATAAGTATAAATTTAATTTTATTATTTCTTTGGGTCTAGTCGCATATGGAGTAGTTTTGCTAGCAGGGTTGTTATACCTTGGGCCCCGTATATAATACCATATTATTATTATCTAAATTAATCAGTGCTAGACTTCACATTTAGGTCTTCAATAGTGAACTTGTACCTGAAAATTCTCTGTCAATTCTATTCCCAATTACCAAACTATTATCAAATTTATATATAATTACTTGGGTGATTGCGGACAAGATATTTGCCTACGTTTAGTAAGGATTTTTCCTTCCCATCCCTAACAATAACATGCATCCCTTCATAGTACATTTGAGAAAATTATATTCTTTTCCAAGTTCCATGCACGTAAATACTTTTTATTTCTAATGAGAACTAAAAGATACTAATTGTACGTATATCTCTCATTCACAATCCTAACCTACCAATGGTACAACGAAAGTTAAGTTAAAGAAGATAACAAATAGATTACAAGAATAATTTAGGTATACAAAGAAGTATAGCTGAAAATGGGATCTAATGGATCGACTATAGCCTAAATAAGAAGGTTAGGTAAAAGCTAATTTGACATCTGCTATAATAATACCATATCACAAGAAGAGGAAATGCTTATTATAAGAGTGATAAATTGAATCCTTTGTACGATTTTATCAAGAATTAACCCTCTCTCAGCTCAGGTTAATTGGTTATACGTGTATCGGTATGTATATATCTCGACATGTATCATGCATGGTATAGACTTGGGGGATATTCAAGTGCGAGTTGAGACTTTCTCGATTCCACATAAATACGATTTGAGTCGAACGTAACTCAACTCATTGTTTATCGAGCTTAAAATTATCTTGTTTGACTTGAATCATTAAGGTATAGATTCAAGCATAACCAAATCTTAATCGAGTCAAGTTCAAGTTTGGGTAAGTGACACAATTATTTAGAATAAGGAGAGCTAGAGAGAGGAGTGTGAACTTGAAGGAAATATCTGCATATGGAAATTATGGGACCCAGTCTGGCAGTATTGCTTAGTTTTCAATATATGGCTTTAAGATTTTTAAAGTCATGTGATACAGGATGTATAATGAAATTATAATTAGTCATCTTTATACTAATTATTTTTAATTTGACAAATGACGACAAACTTCATTTTTTTCTTACTTTTCTCTCAATTATGTTAGTTAGGTCTTTCCTAGTTTTTCTAATATTTTATTTAAGAGGTCACCTCACTCTTCTAGACTTTAATAATTACTTTCAAAAGTATTAAATCTGTTTTTATTTAGTTGTTCCACTTTGAATTTTTCACTATACACATAACCCACTTTGACATATTAAAAATAATAATATCATGTAAAAGGTTGGGTTTGTCTTATGGTCCGTTCTGTTCAACTTATTTTAACTTATATAAGATAAGATAAGATCAGATAAGATAAGATAAGATCAGATCAGATGTTAGACACACACAATAAACTATCTTATAAGATAAGATAAGATAAGATAAGATAAGATAAGATAAGATCAGATAAGATAAGATAAGATAAGATAAGATCAGATCAGATCAGATAAGATTTTATAAGATCTTATAAGATAAGATAAGATAAGATAAGATAAGACAAAATAAGTTGAACAGAACGGACCCTTAATGTATATTTTCATAATATTGACTTTATATATATTGTATTTATAGGTTATTAAGGATATTAAAAGTTTTGCATCAGAAGATCAAAAGTGGAACAACTAAATAAAAAAGGAATATAATTAAGAGTATCAGCTACTATGTAATCGCCATGTCATTTAATTTGTTCATTATTCATATTTACTATTCATGTGAGTATAATAGATATTGACCTTCTTTGGTGCTTTAGATGCAAAACAAAACATATTAATTCATTTTCAATCTTGTTTGATTTGTTTCGCTTGTATTTCAAAATATTACCCCTTTTTATAATTTTTACTACTGTTATACATTATTATTGATATTGCTATTTGAAAATGTACTGGAGATCGTCCTAAATAATAAAGAAACAATAATAAGTTACATAGGGCGTACCAACTTGTTTTTAATATAATATCTTCAGAAAAACAAACCTACGTAAATTGAATTGAGTTGCTACGTGCTAGCAAACAAACACGCTCAATTCACTTCCCTTTGTTTGTAAATGACCAAAACCGTTTTCTTCAGTAGATATCTCAAAAGAATAATGGTGTTCTATTTTTCACACATTCTATTAATTTAAGTGAAGAATCAAGGTTGGCCTAGTGGTTGTGATGAGAGACATTTATGTCACTCATAGGGTAGTAATTTGTGCTTAATTAGAGTCATTTTAGTTTAATTTTCGTAAGTATTCTTCTAATTTTATTTCCTTTTTAGTTACTATTGTTTTCTTTATTTATTTTTATTTTATTATTTTATATGTATAGTTTCTCCCCTTGTGTTTGGTTTTCTATGTAGGTAAGATTTTTGGAGCTACGCGTTCGAGTTTCAAAGTTAGAGGGGTGGCTTGATTTAGTGCTATAATATAGAGCTTATCCTACACCACACTTCCCACCTATCCATACAACACAACCAAGCATAGAGTGGAGCAATTTTGCCAAAATAAGAGCTTTTGGAAGGATTTGTGCACAAGGGTCATATTATAACGGTCATAACTTTCACCACAAACAATATTTTTCAGTGATTCAAGTTGGAGATGAAAGCTTAGCTCAATAGCCTTCCAACGAGTGGTCACAATCCTGATTCCGATGAAAACTGAAAGAGATAAGGCTCTTTGAAGTCAGGCGCGTCTGCTGACCCGTCCGAGCTATGCCCAGCCCGCCCGGGCTCCTCAGCCCGCCCGAGCAAGTGTCCTGCCCGCCCGGGCTGCTGAAGAGTGGAGCTTCTGCCTCGCCGAAGAAGGATAGCATGCCCCGCCCGGTGAATCAGCATGGGCCCGACCACCCTGCACCGCCCGGGCCTTGACCCAGACCGCCCGGGGTGCCTTGGTCAGACCGCCCGGGCCATGTGGAGCCCGTCCGGGCTGCTGTTATTCGCACGTTTTTCTTCGGCCCATTTTGTTTACAACGATGTAATTGACGGGGAGTATAAATACCCCCCTTAGCCCATTTTGAGAAAAAGAAGTTTTATTTTATTCCCTACTTTTAGTTTTAGAATATTTTTAGGGTTTTAGGGAGGATTAGCCTCCACAACTTAGTTTAGGGGAAAAGTGAGAAAACTCAAAGAAAGATTGAAGATTTGGAGATTCAAGGGTGACAACTTGTATTTGAAGATTCAACAATTTATCAATGAGCATTTCTTACTCTCTCTCTCTCTTCTTTTATTGCTTTATTTTAATTGTTTTCATTGTTTAATCTTCATGTTTAATAGTTAATCTAGATTAAAGTTTTCATCTTTTCCTAGTTTCTTCTTGTTTGTTCACTAGATTTTGTTTTGTTTTTGCTTTAAAGTCTTGATTTTTGGTTTTTGCTATTTTTAGATTGGTGATTTATTGCTAGTTTTTCCATGTTTAGGATATTTGGTAGTATAATGGATAGTGAGTAGTTCATTAACTAGGATTGAGAGTAGCCCAATCATTGTTTCCATCCTATTTTCATGAGTAGAGTTTATTGGGTTGATTATGTTTGGGATTTGTGCAATTTCAATCTTTGATGTCGATTGGTGATTTAGTTGATGTGAGCTCCATCATCTTTTGATCCTTTTTGTTGTCCATTAAATGGTTTTCTTTTATGTGGTTGACCTTCATGATTGATTGATTAGTTGATATACATCACTTGTTGATTATTATTAACTTGGGTTTGATTTCAATTCCTAACTTGACCTAGTTAGGTGATAACACCTCGAAATATAGGTTTTGTTGCCATAATTAGGACTTTAAACTCCCTAACAACGATTTTAGAGGTGTTTAGGTTTGTTTGTTCCCTTTGCATATCCCCAATACATGTCAATCCCTATATCTCTACTCGGTTGTTGGATGTGAACTATGATTGTGGTGTTTTCCCACTCCTAGTGCTTTTCCTAGTTTGATTTCAATAGTTTATACCCTTAGTTTAACCAAAACTTGATGATTTCTTCGGCCTAGCTTATTGTTAAATTAACACATATTGGTGCTCCTTAGTCCTTGTGGAAGAATGACCCTTGCTTGTCACTTTACTTAGTTTAGTGGTCTAGTTAGGTTTTGTTTGACTTTAGGAGACTAGTAACGACCTAGTTTTCCCTATGTCAGGTTGTGATGCCCTCCTTCCACCCCTGTGACAGGGGTTCGATTCTCACCCCTTGCAAGAAGGATCCTCAATTTCCCCCCTTCTTGCAAGGGAATTCTCCTTACCAAAAAAAAAAAAATTTAATTTAAGTTGATTATACACGGGGTACGTTATGCATAAGTGTAGAGCTGTTAAAAAATAACCTGATCGGAGAAGGCGACATGAAAATTTAATGACCTGTAACTGACTTGCACCTGAAATTTTAGTAAAACAGGTCACCTGTAACCTGACCTGATAATAACTGATACCTGATCTTGACCCAATACTTTATGACCAGAACCGACACCCGTCCAAAAAAGACCGATAGCTGAAGTGATCTGACCTGACAACAATCCGAACCCGATTCGACACCTGACCTGATTAGGACCTAAAATCGATTATAACTCGATGCAACCTGTTATTGGCCTGACCTGTTGCGACCTGTTACCTGATTTACCAGACATGTTGCGACCTGATACATGGCTTTACCCAACTTGTTGCTACATGTTACCCGATTTTTACCCGACTTTTTGATTGTTGATAACTCGACTTGTCATTGACTTCACCACATAGTAACATAAATCATAGAATAACACTACTACAAAAAGGCATATAACTAGATGAACTATTCAAGCATTGATTTTCAATGAAATCTTAGATAATGATACAAATTTGAAGCAGCGCCCACACAAGTTTCATGACCCGTTCCGTACTCGAAGCGACTCGAAAGTGACCCGAAACCAAGTATGGCACAACCTAATTATAACAACCCGATAACTACCGACCTGAACTTGACTCAAACCTTACCAAAACCGCTATTGTCCTGACCTGATAAGTATCCGACTCACGCATGACCTGAACCTGAAAGCACCCGCTACAAACCTGCAATAAACCCGATGCGACACCACATGACCACGAAAGATGACCTGTTCCGAAATTGACCACGCCGAACCCGACCGAACCTGAAAGAAGAAACAAACTGAGGCAGACCTGACCGAACTACGACCGTTCCCGACCTGCACCCAATCTGTTTGATTAATGATCTGACACGACCTGACCGAATTAACATGACCTGAAACTTGAGATGTCCCAACCTGAACCCGAGTCTAGTAACTTAATTGACAGCTCTATGCATAACTCACCGGTTTATATATATTCACTATAATAAAGCTAAAAATTCATATATATATATATACAATCATTGTTGATAAATTTTTTGGGGAACAGTCTAAACGTTTTCTTGAATTTGAGTTCACATGGAACCACCAAATCAGAACAAAAAAAGTACTCTTATTCTACAGTCGTATTGTTTATCTTATTTAACTTCACAAAAACGTTAAATCTATACTAATATATTAAAAGGCGTGCGTGACAACGTATACACGCCACATGACACCTCTGTTACTCTACTAGAATTGTCGAATGTGTTCATATGTCATGTCAATTAACAAAAGTAAAATTGGCTTGCAACAAGATTTGAACATGTGACATCTTGCTATTATACATAGCACAATTACCATCTCAACCAACTTTTAATGATCATGCTTTAAATGTCCATAGTATTATATTTGTAACTTTTAATGTTGAGTTTTCTTTAATGTATTTTAATGCGAATGGAAAAAAATGCATATCAAGTTCGGAAAACAATACCACCCGGGGCAATGTCCGGGCCCAAATACTAGTTTAGAATAAAAACCATTTAGAAATTGAAATATAAAGAGTAGTATATTACTCCATGCCTACTTAAGGAGAAAAAACCAGGACAACTAACTTAATATATAAGTGTCCTAAGCAAAAGGAACTACAAGGTATGATGCAAATAGGTTGATTACATGTAACATATCGAATGGAGCAATGAGCATACCCCACATCCATCAGCTTCATTTGATCCATTCGACATTCGTCTTCACCTCCATTCAGTAAAAAAGGATCCGACATTAATATTTCAATTTTATTAGTAAATATTTAATATGTATATAAAGATTTAGGCGATGGATGGATCAGATGGAGCATCGTCCTATTAGATCTTTGATGGGCTGCCAAGGCGCCAACATAAATCCGCACCGGATGAGAGTCATACAATATACAAAATACAGATGACTGCAAACAAAGCTCCTTGTTGTTGGAAGATTGCTTCAAATTAGTGGTTGATAGTTATTATTGTTTAGAAGCATGTGTTAGTTGCTTAAGATTCTTGTGTTAGTGTATTTAGGGCCCGTTCGACAAAAGTAGTTGTTGCGATAGCTATTAGCTAGGGGTGAAAGTTATTCGGATAAAATCCAAAATCCAATCCAATCCAATCCGAATTAGTAATTCGGATCGGATTCAAACGGTGTTCGGATTGGATTCGGATTGAGATTTTTTGAAAAATTGGATTTTCGGATCGGATTGGATTGAGGGTAATTGGATCCAAAAATCCAATATAACCGAATAGTAATATGCCTTGTATTATGTATATGGATTGGGCTTAAGTGCTTAACTGATTTTTTTTTAAATGCCTAGTCCATAGCCCAATAGGCGTAGCACTTCAACCGGCGTAGCACTTCAACCCTTTCCCTAAAACCCTAACATCACTTAATTCCTCATTTCCTAAATCTGCTAGGCTGCTGTTGTGCTTAATTTATTTCATCGAAAAACTAGAGTTTTAAAAAATTGGATTTTCGGATCAGATCCAATCTAGAGTATGAAAATTCGGATTGGATTGGATTGGATTCAAACTCTAATTGGTTTGGATTCGGATTGGAAAATTAAAATCCAAATTTTATTCGGATCGGATTGGATTAGGCCCTAATCCAAACCGTACACCGAACTTTCACCCCTACTATTAGCTGTACGTAGAATTAGCTATTAGTGTTTGACTGTGAAAATAAGTATTATGATAATTAGTGTTCGGTAAAACTAGCTGCTAGTGTAAAAAATAACAAAACTAAACTATATTCAATTTTCAAAAGCGACCTCTACCCCAAAAGATAATATATATTTGTAGCTTTTCTAAAACAATAGTTCAAACACCAAAAGCTACTCCAAACACTACTTCACCAAACACAACTTTTCACCATTATTAGAGTTCTGACTTTAGTCAAAACACTAAAAGCTTCCTCAAAAGCTATTCCCGAACACGCCCTAAATGAGTCAATATGGTTGCCCACTAAATATGATCATGGGATTGTTTTTCCTATTTTGTAGTAAGTAGTTAGTTTGTCTAGTTATATATAGCTTCTTCTTATGTACGTTCTAAGTGGAATGAATAATAGTTTTCTTCTCCTTATCTTCTCGTCATGTCTCTTATAAATTTCAACATGGTATCAAGAGCATCAAGTTAGATCCCGAAAAAAAAAACGTAGAGAGAAATGAAGAAGAAAAAGAAGAAGAAAAGAAAGGAGAGAAATAGTGTTCCAAAAAAAATTTAAAACAAAAATTAGGAGAGAAAATTATAAAAACAAAAAAATTATGAGTTTGTGTGATCAACCATGGTAAGTAATGATTTTTTTTAGATGTGTGGAATAGTTCCCTTTAAACCCATGAAAATATCATTTTTGGTTACTATGAAAAAAGAGGGAGACAAGTCATTTGAGGAGAAGGGGCAGCCTTAACAAGCAAATCAGATAACCGGCAATCTGAAGATAGTGGAAGTCGTAGTCAACGCAGAGACGGTTTCCGAAGTTGAAGTAGTGGACGTAGTCAATTTGCAAGACAACGTCAAAATGAGTTTATGGAGAGAAGTGCTCCATTGAGTCAAGGTACGTTGATGATAATGCACATCAACAAAATTGTGTTAATGATGAAATGAGACGATGACCATCACAATATAGAAGAATATTAAAGAGACTTGCTTCAAAAAATATCTTAAAAATTTAAAGCAAGGGGGTGTGTTGGAATATTGCTTCAAATTAGTGGTTGATTAGTTACTATTGTTTAGGAGCATGTGTTAGTTGCTTAAAATTCTTGTGTTAGTACTTAGTGAGTCAATATGGTTGCCCACTAAATATGATCATGGGATTGTTTTTCCTATATTGTAGTAAGTAGTTAGTTTGTCTAGTTATATATAGCTTCTTCTTATGTACGTTCTAAGTAGAATGAATATTAGTTTTCTTCCCCTTCTATTCTCTTCATTTCTCTTATAAATTTCAACACTTGTAAATAGTTTGGATTCAAATTAAATCGGTTAAAAGCTCTATTGGAATGCCTTGAATATGTAAATTTGGCACTTCGAATAACCCATCACGTTGTTTGCTTTCCAATTTCTGTTTTGGGTGCTATTTCGTTTACCTTAATTAGAAGGGTACTATATAAACCTTTTAATTAAATTTTGCTCACCCCCATTAATACATTTTCTGTACTTTCTCCCATCAAATTAAAAAGATAATAAAAATGGTTTATCCTCTCCCCGTTGACGTAGCTAACACATTGTTAGTGAATCACGTTAAATTCATGTGTCGATCGTTTTTTAATTGTTCATTGCTTCATTACTTTCGTTATAACAAGCTTGGTTCAACTCAGCTCACTTGTAAATGAGTTGAGTTAGAAATGGATCAAACTCGAAAACAATATTGATTCAGCACGCAAGCTTGGTGCGCTCATTAATTTAAGAAATATATAATGGTTTTTTCACCAAGTACCCATGAGGTTTCACAATATTCACCTGGTACCCTCGCGTTTTCAACAATTCACCTGGTGCCCCTGAGGTTTGGAAAATACTCAGAATATCATTAATGACTAATGGTCGTCAACTCCGTTAGTCATTAAGGCTAAATTAACCAAATTAGCCCCCTAACTAACCTAACTAATACTAATTAATCTTAATTAACTCTAATTAAACCTAATTAATAACTTTAAACCCTAATTAACCTATCAATCTCCCTAACCCCTAACCCCACCACCCTCCCACCACCAACTCCCCCACCCTCCCACCACCCCACCACCCACTCCCCCACCCCTCCCACCGCCCCACCACCCCCGGCCCCTCTTCCCCACCCTCCCCCCACCCCCCCCCCAAGAGCCCCTCCCCTACCCCCCACCTCCGTGCAGCCCCTCCCCCACCCCCACCCCCCGCGCAGCCCCCCCCACCCCCCTTGCAGCCCTCGAGTCGATTTCCCCTCCCCTCCGCCCACCCCTTGCGCGGGGTTGGGCGTGGGGGCCAGGGGTGGTGGGAGGGTGGGGGAGGGGCAGGGGGTGGAGGAGGGGCAGGGGGTGGAGGAGGGAGGGCTGCTGGGGTGGGGGAGGGGCAGGGGTGGTGGGAGGGTTAGGGTTTAGGGTTAGTGTAGGGTTAGAAGTTAGGGTTAAGTTAGGTTAATTAAGTTTTTTTAGGGTCATAGTTTACGGAAAGTTGACGGTAGGGTCACGTCAGGTATTTTTCAAAACCTCAGGGGCACCAGGTGAATTGTTGAAAACGCGAGGGTATCAGGTGAATATTGTGAAACCTCAGGAGTACGTGGTGAAAAAACCGTTTAACGGGTCTTGCCTTAGTTAAATACTACTATAGAGTCGAGACATAGTTATATATCCTTTATCCTAAACAACGCAAATACTGAACTTTCAATTTCATTGCAAAGTATAGGTGATTCTCAGCGTATTGCCTTAGCTAGTTAAAATACTACTATAGGGGTCGAGCAATATCAACTTCTATAATTTATGATTCTCTTTGATAAAACATTATTTATTGAGCCAAGCTCAAACAAGGAAATTCTTATCAATTTGAACTCAAACTAACTTTATGAGTTCGAGATGAGTTTGCAAGTTGAATTTCGAACTAATTAGTAAGACGAAATCAAACCAAGCCAAATTATATTAGAGCTCGGCTCAACTTGCTAGACTTGTAACCAACCTAAATATAATTGTACTAGTCCAGTAACTTATACGCTATTATATTTCATTCTCCCTCTCATTTCTTCATGGGGAATATGAATTATTCGTTATTAACACACTATAACCAACCCGAGACGTCACATGCTTTTCATACAATTTTTTCAAAAACTATTGTCACTCATAATATAATTTTTAAAGTTGGATGATTGAAATATTGATAGTGAAGTCATCTGTAGTACTCCCTTCGTCTTTTTTTAGTTGCTACATTTTGCCATTTTCAGGTGTCTCAATTTACTTGCTACATTTGCTAAATATTTCTACATTTAATACGTGGTACCCACATATTATTTACCTTTATACCCTTATTTTTTGTTTTCATTACACTAAAAGACAGTAACTTTATGTTTTATTCCTCTACTTTTCAATGGTCCCAACATATTTCCTTAGCAATTGTGCAAAAGTAAATGTAGCAACTAAAAAAAGACGGAGGGAGTAATATTATTATGGGATACTATTCTAAGACAAAATTCTAGTAAGTTACTCTAATAATAAGCAAAAGCAAAAGTATTTAGAAAGCAGTAATATTCACCCTGAGAGGAAGGGAGTACTGATGTAAGGGGAATTTGTCGGGAAGTGTTTGGGGGGGTCTGAACTCTGAAGCTGCCTCTCAGTCCAGTGGACCCCACCAACCTCCTCAGCCGCGTAACGACACTGTATGGTGCGTGAACAAGGAGAGCATCCAACACTCTCATCTCATCTCATCTCATTCTCTCTTACTTTCTCTCTCTTAATTACACTTCTTTCTTTTTTTTTCATTTCCGTTTTTTCTAGTCCTAACTCCTATTTAATGCAACTCATCAACTAGTTGTCTGACATTTTAGGAAATAAATCTGCGATTGTGTGTTTATACTGCTCATCAAACAACTTCAGTAATCAGGGAGTAGTTGTTTTTGGATTAACTTAACGGACATGAATAACTATTGTAAATTATAAGAAATTGGATGATTTTGATATTACAATAAGGAGATTTTCATTTTGTATGAGTATGTATTATATGTTCATATAGCTATTAGAATCTTCTTATTTAACAACAACGACAGAGTAGCAGTAGGACCTCTTGGATCGAGTCTCACCCCTTGTAAAAGGAATCTCCATATTCCTCTCTACTTACAAGGGGTTTTAACTTACCTTAATAAAAATAATTTCGAAACAAAATTAACAACAGCGAAAAGTACTTCCTCCGTCTCAAATATACAATCACATGTACTATTATATAATATGCGTTACTTAAACTATAAGTCGAGTGGCTCATTTGAGAGCAAATTGTTTGATTAAGTTTGATTTTATTAATTAATAGTGGGAATAAACATATTTGTAATTATGATAGGTTGAGATCACATGAGAACTATTTTCAACTAGAAGATCGTATACTTCCTCCGTTCTGTTTTAAATGAAACGTTTGTTTTTTCACGCAACCCAACGCGCTTCTTTAATCATTAATATCTTTAGTTGTGCACAGGTAAAAAATATAAAAAAGTTATAATTTGATAGTATGCATCGAGACGAATCTAACAAGATCTCACTTGACTATGTTTTTCTTTATATAATGGCGATAAATTGGAGTCAAAATTGATCAATGAATAGTGTCATTTCACCCAATGTTTCATTTAAAACAGAACGGAGGAAGTATAATAAATCAAACAATAAAAAATTATATTGATCTTTATATAAGTGTAGTATGTGAACAAAGCCGACCCACAACATAAATGGATGATGAATAAGGTATATAATTAAGTTCATTTTTGCTAATAAATTGGCATACTAGATCTCATAATAGTTTTCTAATTCTGAACATTCAAATTTATATACTCTCCATTAAATATCACTAAAAGAAGTCCATCAAAAAAAATTGTGACTAGCTCACAAAACTTTATGTTACAAATTCTTATCAATTCAAAGAAGATATAGTACTCCTCCTAACAGTGACAATTTATTATTTCCAACCCATAAACCAATTTCCAGCATTTTAATTCATGACAGGAAATTTCCAGCATTTTAAAGCAAGTGGAATTTGTTAGCTAAGTGAGGAAAAAGCAAAGCAATCATATAGATATAAATAAAAATGATTTTATTTTTGTGAAAAATAATAAAAATTAAATTAAAAAGTTTCATGGGTTGATTTGATTCTATCTCTTTCTTTCTGCATCTTATTCTGGCTCCTTTTTTTTCATAAAATTTCACACTCTTATCTGTCTCTCTCTTTCTCCTTTCCTACTTCTCTTTGTCACTAAAAATCTCTCTCTTTCTTTCTCTCTCTATTCATACACACCCACATATCTTCCCCCATTTCCTTTTCTAGGGTTCCTCATTAATCAAGCTCCATTAAAGCTCAAATCGCGTATTTTAGGGGCTGTTTGGATTGTTAGATATCTAAAAAGGGTGAATTTTGCATGTGGGGTTGATAGATTTAATTCACCTTCTCACACCTTCACCCACCAAGATTATATATTAGATTCTCCTCAAGAAGTACCTACATAAGAGCAAGTCCATAAACAAAAGCACAACAAAGCTAAGAGAGAATAAATAACCAAACCAAAAATAATAAAAAAAAAATTCAGCTTCTTCTCTTATTTTCTTTCACTCTAATACAAGAACAAAAAAACACATCATATACATAAAAAAATGGCGGCATCTTCATCTTCTTCAGCCTTCTTTGGAGGTAGAGAAGGCGATGCGATGAAGCACACGCATCATCAGCATCAACAACAACAACCACCACAACAACCACCACAGCTACAGCCACAACAACCACAGCTACAGCTACAGCAACAGCATTCATCGGCGGTGCCGCCACCGTCTTCCTCAGCACCGCCAACAAATCCTCAACAAAAGAAGAAGAGAAGCCTTCCAGGAACACCAAGCAAGTGTTAGCTCCTGAAACCCCCAAAAATCAATTAAATGAATTATTGTTATTGTTATTGTTATTGTTTCTTCCCTCTCCCCTCTTTCTCCCTCTTTAAATTCTTTTTCCTCTATCTCTTTGTCTCTCTCTTTTACATATATGTCTTCAAGTGATTTTTTGTCTATTCCTTTTTTTATTATTTTATGAGAAAAAGAATTTTTTCGGAAAGAAAACCCTAATTTGTGGAAGCTTCATGACAAAGAAGATGATAGTAAAAAAAAAATTGAACATGGATTTTTCTTCTCTCTTTTGTTCATTTCTGCAAAGTCTTTATGTGTGACTATACACAAACATACATATACATATATACATACAATATATCTTGTTGTACTTACTATATGGGTTGACAATGGATTGAACACTCATTGAAATGGATGATGTGTATATAATTTTGGATGTTATCTCCTCTTTTATCTTGGTTCATTACAACACCAAAAAAAAAAACTTTTTTTTTTGAAAAGCAATGTTCTATATTAGTATCTCATTAATTCCTTAAGTGTTTAATTAATTTTTTTATTTCTGGTTGATTAAACTTGTGATTATTAACATTATATTATTAATAATATTGTTATTGTTATTGTTATTATTATTAATTGACGACAATCATCATGATGATGATCATCAGATCCAGACGCGGAGGTGATAGCATTATCACCCAAGACATTAATGGCAACAAATCGTTTCATATGCGAAGTTTGCAACAAAGGATTTCAAAGAGAACAAAATCTTCAGCTTCATAGGAGAGGGCACAACTTGCCTTGGAAGCTGAGACAAAAGACAAAGAATGAAATAGTGAAGAAGAAAGTGTACTTATGCCCCGAACCCACTTGTGTACACCATGACCCGGCTCGAGCCCTTGGGGACCTTACTGGCATCAAGAAACACTACTCTCGCAAGCACGGAGAAAAGAAGTTCAAGTGTGAAAAATGTAGCAAGCGTTACGCTGTTCAGTCTGATTGGAAGGCTCATTCTAAGACTTGTGGTACTCGCGAGTACCGATGTGATTGTGGCACCCTTTTCTCCCGGTAAGCATTTTTACTACTCCCTCCTCGTCAAAATAATAGACCACATTTGACTTTGATGATCAAACTATGCATCTGTCTTTAAAAAAAAACATGTCACATTTGACTCCAATGATCTAATTGAAACGGGTTGATTTATCTTTGACCTTTTAAATTTTATTCTCAAAGTTGACTAGGTTTGACTTCAGAAGTAAAATGTGGCTTATATATATTGCTAATTGATACACATTTTGGATTGATGTTTTAGGCTATATATATGTCAGTATGCTATGATATGATTTACAATTTTGATTGTTTGTTGTGCTTTTTTTTTTTTTTTGTATTTGAGTGCGTTGTTGTGTATAAGCTGTGGAATTCTGTGCTTAGCTTGTTTGTTGGTGTAGTTATTTTTGTTTTTGGGTTAAAATTAGAAGTCCTAAGAATTATAAGTGAAGAAAGAAAGAAATGCAGGTACTCCTTTGACAATATATGAGTTTGTTGTAGTTTTCTTGAGAAAATAAAAATGGCTGCTGATGATGTAGTAGTTCATGCTGCTTTCTTTCTTTCTATCTAACTTTTATAACTCACTTTCTCTTTCCTCTTTTTTCGCACTGAAATTCTGGGTCAGGCTGTTTGAAAGTAAATTTACTAGTAGTACTAACAGCTAGAATTAAAACAGAAACGAAAAAGAGGAAGAAGAAGCTAAGAAACAAGAAAACGCCACCACGTGAATCCATCCACGAGTCATTTTTCTGAAACTGCCATGGCATATAGATAGTCATCATGACTACCTTTTATTCTTTTTTATTATTTTATTTGTTAGTCCTATTAAAATACTTTTACTAAAACAAAATAGGAATGAATCTCAGCGGATCATGTCAACAAACTACGGTTACAAAATTCTTTGGTAATAAATTAGGTTTATACAAGTTTTTTATCGTATAAACAAACTTTTTCAAAATTCTGATCTCTCGAATCTTAAATAAATGTCCTTTAAAGAAAATCTCTTTCACTCAAAAAAGAGTTATAACATTCACCGTTGAATTAACTAATTACTGCCTCTATTTCTTGTCTTTGTACGATATACTTCCTCCGTTCCTATATATTTCTCAGTGTTACATTGAGTGAATTGACACTATCACGTGGGATCTTGTTAGATTCGTCTCAATATATACTTTCAAAATATCAACTTTTTATAATAATTTTCACTTGTACCCAATTAAAAGTGCTAATGATCAAAGAAGCGAATATTGGTTACGTAAAAAGTGAATGTAACACTTATTTAAGAACAGATGAAGTATATGTATAGTTAAATATCGATGTTATAAAAATATATTATTAGACTAATATGACAAACTACCACAGCAAGTAAAAATAGATGAATAGAGTATATATATCTTTGAACTTTTCATAATTTGTAGGCAAAAGGTTAAAACCATACATATATTAAGATAGAAAAGAGTATATACTATACTGACGCCGCCTAGAAAACTACGCCACTGCCCTAGTCCTTCGGGTTTATAATTTTGCTCCCTATTCACGTGTTGCAAAGTCATGTAGAAGAGAGAGAGAGAGAAGAGGGTGGTTACTGAGTTTGTTGCGTTATGGGTTGGCTAGATGTGATCAGGGCTGGGTGTTTTGCAGGTACCCTTTTTTATGATAACGTTAGCATCTTCCCACTTCTCATCTTCTCTCTCCTCAAAATGTTGCTACGTTAATAAGGGTACTTCAAATTGGGAAAATTTTGAGTCACTGTGTATTGGGTAGTCTTTAAAGGGTAAGAATGACGCCTATTGTGGTAATATAGAAAGTTCACGAGTTTCTTTTTGATGATCTATGCATGTACATAGAGGAATCAATATTCAATCTAAATATCAAAATACTGTAAATAGTATTTATCCAAGTGGTAGGAAATATTCTTCACAATTCAAATTCTACTCGCGTCTTTTTGGAAGCATGGATTTCGTTATCTCTTCACCGCCCTAAAGAGTTTAACCTGTTAACTTGTGCAAAGTGTCGGTCCTGTTTAAATAAATATAATTTATGCATATGACTTATGAGCATGTATTTTCTCCATAATTATTTTCATAATCACTATATTGAGGTGGCATTACGTTTACTTGTATCCAACATCCATTCACGTGCAATATAGGATTCAATATAATGTTAACTCAATTTCACTAGTTATAAGTATTTATTTAATTTTAATGTTGGGGTCTTACAAGCTATAGTAGCATTACACTTCAGGGAAAGTGGACTGCTGAAAACTATATTTTGGGTCTTTGATTGATTTCTTTTCACCATATTGAAAATATTCTCTACTTGCATTTATTGAAGAGACAGTCCATAATTTGGTAATCTTTTGTTGATTGATTATGAGCACTGTTGCTAGTTCTTCTTACTTGAATTTATTGCACTGAATCTTCCCCTCTCTCCTTGATCTGAAGTACTCTGAAGCAATCTGTGTTGTGAGGTCATGGCATGTCCTCCATTGTGTACTTGATGTTTTTTTGGTAAATAAAATTTTATTCATTTTTATTTTTTTATAATGTCTTATTGTAAAATTGGTGACTTTTTTTGGCAAATAAAGGAATTTTACCTGTATCTATATTTTTTTCCTTTTATGGTTAGCAGTCAAATCTTTATTAACAATAAATAATTAGCTTGATTAAGTTTTTTCTTGTGATCATCTTTAATCAATTGTCATTCTTTAAGCGTGTCCCTTCTTAATTACTAATACTAAGCAAATTTACTTCCTTTTTAGGTTGACAAAGAATTAATTACAAAAAGAAGCTATACCCTTTCTTAAATGTTTTCTCTATTTTTTCTAGTATAAATTATGTTAGAGAATCTCAATGTTTTAAACCATTCACACTAGTACTAATTATTTTAGTTTTTTTTTATTTTCAAGCTATTTATAAAATTTTCAAAAGTTTCGCCAACTGATAATCATCACATAAATTGTAGAAACGTATAATAGAATTGTAGTTTTGCTCATCATTAAGATTAAAAAAATGAGAATACATTTAAATACTTGATTACCTGTTCTTATTTATACCATTTATTGTCTTTCCTAAGGCTTAGTTAAATTTTTGAAAAATATTTAATACTACATAAAATATGTATCACCCAAAAAATGTTAGTTTTAAACGGTTTGAATTCATAATTAAGCATAAAATATAATGACAGTCCAGATAGCCTTTGTTGCATGATTGCATATGGATCAAAATAATAATACTAATTGCATGACTGCATATGTAGTTTACATTGTTAGATTCCCCTAAATTTCGCTGAACTTATCCGATTTTATTGGAACTAATTTGAACTTATTAGAACTAATTGCTAGCTAACACTTATTTCCTAACTTATTAGAGCTTATTGCAACTTTTTTGAATTTCTTTTTTGTCAAAACCTATCTTTTAAAAGGTGAAGATAACATAATTATGCCCTAACATGAATATTCAGTATATTCTGTGTAATAACTTGTTTTAATTTGTTCTTCACTAGTTTAGCCAATGTCAGAGAAAGATATACGGGACATTTCCTACAAAACTAACCAACAAGATATGCTTTTTCTTTCAATAATATTATCTTCACAATAAATTATAATCCAAGTAACTAATAGTAGGATACTTATTTTTTAAACCTAGATTATGTAACTAATAAATTATAATCCAAGTAAATAATTGTCTTCGTGAAATATCCAACTCACACTTACATTATGTATCCTGTTATGCCATTTCATAAAAAAAAATTTTGGAAAGAATCCCCGTCAAAAAGAAGAAGAAAAAGAGAATCATTCAATGCTAAATTTTTTTGGTTATTCAACTTGACTATAGCCCAATTCTGTTACCCTTGGTGTCTCTTCCTAAAAGCTAAGATTTGGAATCTGAAAATAAGCTAGCGGTCACAGCTAAGTCAAATCTATAGAGAACCTAGGTACTCACATACGATGACACATTCATATATGAGTATATGACACACATGCATGTACTATGTATGTCACATGTGTTGATAAGTGATACTCCACGAAATTAGCTATACTACTACTAGTGTGGTACTTGTACTCCTAAATATGATAGTTACCTATAATATTTTCACTTATATTTAGATGAAGCTATAATTACGCACTCGTAACTAGATTACTCCCTTTATTCCATAATTGAGTCAATATTACGTAAGTGCAATGATTGGCGATTAAAAAGAGAGAAAATGTTGATAGAGAAAAGTATAATGTTGATCCTAATTTTAGACGAAAGGTAGATACATAAAACTAACCGAAAGTCATACTATATGAAGTTAGTTTTAGAACATCTCAAAATATATATATTTACTTAAACTTTGCAACAGAAGGAGACATAGCTAATATTATTGTTTTGTTGTATATTTCATTGCCTAAATCTTTTACTATAGCAACAATATTGAATTATTGATTTTCTTGGTTGCGTAATATCTTCTTAATTAATTATGTACAAGTTTTCCTCCTATATTTTATGGTGATGTGAGAGAGTAATTGTCATGTATGCAATTAAATTTGGTTATTTTCCTAATAATTAAATTTGTAAAAATTGCAGGAGGGATAGCTTTATAACTCACAGAGCATTTTGTGATGCACTAGCACAAGAGAGTGCAAGACATCCAACTAGCTTAGCCACCTTAGGAAGCCACTTATTTGGACCTTCTGGTGGTAATGTTGGTGGTAATAGTAATACTAGTAACAATAACATGGGATTAGGAGTTGGACTTTCTCATCAAATGGCCAACCATCTTCCAACTTCCCTTTCCGACCAAATGACGTCGGACATCCTCCGCCTCGGCGGTGGAGCCCGAGGCATGGGAACCGGGCAGTTCGACCACCTCCTCGGCCCGAACTCCTACCGGCAACAGCCCAACATGCAGCAATCTCAGGCCAACTTTTACTTGTCGTCTGACCAAAGTGGTGGGCCCAACCATTATGCTAATACTACTACTACTAATAATGATCAAGAAACTCAATCCCAAAATGCTGGTGGTGGAATCTTCTCCAACAAGCTATTCCCCGGGCAGCTGCCCGTGCATGACCTAGGGTTTTTCTCCAATAATAATAACAATGAAAATACAAACACAATCAACACCAGCAACAACACCAATGGAAGTGGGGACCACAGTGGTCTTTTTTCCCCTAATACAGGTAGTGGTAGCCTCTTTGGTGGACCCCCTTCTGGTGGCTTGTCATCCCTTTATACCACCGGGCCCACCCTCCAAGCTAGCCCTCATATGTCCGCCACCGCCCTCCTCCAGAAGGCGGCTCAGATGGGGTCCACAACCTCTACCAACAACGCTAGTGCGACCGCCCTACTAAAAGCAGGGCTAGACACTAAGCCAACACCACAACAACAATCAGCACCAAACCCGCCCCCAACAAGTGGTGGGGGCGGGTACGGAGGATTATTTGGAGAAAATGACCAAAATAACCTTCATGAATTACTCATGAGGGATAACCTAATGAATAACCCTTTCTTTGGACAAGATCATCAAAGTGGTGCAACAGGAGATCACAATAGTAATTATGGAGGATATAACCCGAATAAAACCGGGCTTGGAGTCGGGTCATCGGATGGACTGACAAGGGATTTTCTTGGTGTAGGAGAGATCGTTAGAAGCATGAGTGGTGGAGGGTTTACTGCAAATTCACAAAGCATGGCATCATTAGATAATGTTGCTGATCATCAAAGAAATAATAATAGTACAGCAGCAAATAATAGCAGTACTTTGAATAATTCTGCACCTTCAAGTAGCCAAACTTTTGGTGGCGGAAATAATTTTTAGCGACTTTGGCAAATCAAGGGTAAAAAACAAGTTTTTTTACAGCAGAAATCAAGTACAGGTACGTAAAATTATCCTTTTGTAGTTTTAGCAACTTTTATCTGATATGTCTGTGCTTAATCAGTTAAAGAAGTTTGCATGTGAGTCAACTTTACATAAAAAAAAACAAATTTAAATCACTTAATTACATGCGTACGTACCCAAAAAAAATGAGAATTTTCTTCATCATTTTGTTGATTTTGGGGAGTGAAAAAAATATAGTATATACATATAAGGTGCTGTTGAGTTTTAACGATCAATAATAATGATCTGATCATGACTGTCCAAGGGGTGGTCACTACCTTTTTTGGGGGGGAAAGAGGGAGAGGTGTGGGCTATAGATTTCTTTGTTTTTTCTCTTGTTTTTTGTCTCTTGGTTTTGTTGGTTTGTTTGATTTCCTTTATATTTATTCTCTTTGTTTTTTATTTTTAAAATTTTCTGGTGTGAGTATTTGGGGGTAGAGTCACGGGTGATGGAATATTGATCATCAAACAAAGATTTTTAAGTTGCTTTTTTTAATTTTCTTTCATTTTTTCTTGGTGGGGTGCTACGCATGTGAATGTATTTTGTACCATTGATCGCATTTCCGTCCTTTTTTCTATGAAAAATATCTATGAACCATTAGCATGCAGTCTCAAATTCAAGAAAATATCTATATATATACTAATTACTAATATATATACCAACCTTAATTATTATTAAAAGGGGTGGGAATTATGTAGCCCATCCCCTTGCAAGTTGCGAAGGTAGTGCCGTTTGGTTACAAGCAATGTTGGGTGAATCATTGTCCCAATGTTGTCTCTCCTTATGTACCCATGGACGTTTTGTCCCTTGATTAATTAATGCGCTACTCTTTTCCCCTAAAAAAAAAAAAGAAGATGTAGATATCAACATTTAGCTAAGCAAAAAGTCTTAGGTGGACCGGGTCAATAATAGTTTATTGTGCACCAAACTGACTTTATCACACAAAAATTGACTTATATCATACGAATACTTCCTGTATCAGAAAATTGAATATCAATAACTGGATATATAATGGTGATTATATCATACAAAAATTGACTATATCAAAGGAAAACTGACTATATCAAATAAAAATTGACTATATCATATGGTTTTCGGTGCACAATAAGTTATTGTGAACTCGGTCCTCCATTCAAATTTTTTTTTTAGCTGAGATATAAAACATGTTTTTCTCCTTACTTAGCTTTTTTTAAAAATAATTTAGCTAAGATATAAACATGTATTTATACATCTACTTGGAGCTCCCCACGAGTCATATAATCCCCTGTCTTTAATTAATAGGTCACATTTAATTTCTTGGTTATTATTAACTAACCAAGTAAAAAACAACAAGTATTCTTAACGATTTTACATTTATTTTTAAATTATTTTTTCATATTAAATAATCCCTTATATTTCTAATTGATTGGTCACAATAAATTGTAGGGTTATTTATGAGTAAATTGAGTGAAAATACAACATAAATTCTTTGTTATCTAAAGATTTACATTTATTTAGTTTTCAATATTTTGTCCAAATTATTATTGAGGGTAATATGAGAAATTTTGAATTTCAACTTCTTAAATTAATCTAGAATGTGACATATATTTTATGTGACGACCTAAGATAAAAATGTAGCATATCAGATGAAAACAGAGTGGATATTTGATAATTTCAGCTCTTCTTTCAATTTTCATTTTTACCCTCATAGTTAAACTAAATATATTAGTCACTAGCTTTGAAGCCCGTGCGTTGCACGGGTTGTTGTTTATTTTATTTTTTGTTAACATTGTTGATTTTTTGTTGCTGTGAAATGAGATTTTTCAACACCATTGTATTTATATACTTCCTCCATTCTTTTTCTATTGCAACATTTACTACTTTGGAAAGTTTCATCTATTGGAACCATTCCACTTTTGGTAAAAAAAGCAACTATAGTTGGCAACATTGACTTTACTTTATGTTAATAAAACCATGTAAAATGGACCTATGATAAAATGCTATAGTCACATATAGTACACTATAGTTATAGCTATTATTATATTTATCTAAAATAAAGACTAAATAATGCCTTACCATTCATCTAGTTAAATATATTTTCATGTGTTATAAAACTATATTGTCAATGAATCTTATTTTAGCATATTTCAAGCACTCTCAAATGGTAAAAAATTATAATGTTTTGAATTAGGTAGAAAAAGTTATATTCAATTTACCTAATATAATTATTTAGGTTGTTTATTCAAAACTAAACTCTATTTCTCGTTATCCAAAACTCCTTTTATGTATTTACTTAGAACTCTATTTTTTAAAAATATTTAAAATAGAAATTAATGATATGACAATCCTACATGGCGCTCACTATTTCATAAGTTGTAGAATTATATTGTAAATGGATCTTATTTCGGGACATATTTCGAGCAATATCCAATGGAACAAAAATTATAATATTCGGAATTACATAGCAAATGTTATACACAATTTACATAATATAATAATTTAGGTTGTTCATTCAAAACCAAACTCTAATTTTAGCTTATCTAGAACTCCTTATATGTATTTAAATCTATGTAGAACTCTATTTTTATAAAAAATAAAAATAAAATTTAATGACATGGCAATCCTACGTGGCGCGCTATATGACCACGAAATCTTGAGGAGCTCCCTATGCTCCCGAAAAGTTCCTCCTTTATATATATATATATTGATTGATTGATTGATTGATTGATTGATTAGATGATCAAATTCTACTAGTTTACCTAGAAACCGAAAGAGAAAAAGAGAAGGCCTCTAGATAGATTAATACATTCCTTAAATACAACTTTGCATATGAACTTCTAGAGTTCATATATTAAGAAATTAAAGTTTGTTCAATGCTTGCATTCAACTTTCTTGGCATATTACACAAGTAACTGATGTACTCTAAACTTAGGGTTTTTCCTCAATATAATTCTGAATCATACAATATTCCCAAACAACCTTATAGTGTACATCAAAATCTCCCCAAAAATTCCTTATTTGTGTCGAAATAATAATTTAATTAATAAGTTTTGTTTAAAGTTAATGAGACTTATCATGAAAGTTCTCCATCTATGATGTTTCTTATTCTTCTCCAATACACGACAAAACTATATTCTTTAAGGAAATTGGGTTACTTTGGGATAAGTTTTGACATTTTTTAGGTTAGTTTTGGGAATTTCCAGAAAGTCAAGCTTAATTTGGGAGAACATTTAGATTAGTTTGGGGTGACCATGTTTACTTTTCTTTTTTTCAGAAATCTTTCTAAAAACCTTGTTAATTATTTAATGTTATATCTAAATTTCACTATTACTCCAATGTTTATTCTTGGATAATATTTTAGAAGATGGATTACTTAATGTATAGTATTAATTAGATTAAGAACGAAATAGCTTCTTATATAAAAGCACAGTTAACTGATCCTTTTCTACATGCAATGCTTCAAAAAGAAATTTAGGTCTTATGTTGGTGAAAGACTAACAAGAATCATCCCTAGTATAAACTACACGAATGACCAAAGAGATGCTTTGTTCTCTTATCTCATGGGAACATGTAACATCTCTATGGTCCCACTGAATAGGATTTGAACATCACTTTTCCATAATGCATTATAGGGAGGCATGACATATCGATACTATTGTTTATGAGTGTTTTTGTCCTCATAGATATTATATGATCAATTTTTTTTTTTTTGGTGAAATTATATGATCAATTATGAGCATATAGTTTTTACCTTTTTAAGAAAAGTTTTTTATCAAATTAATTAGGGAAATCCATTTGGTACCATTGTACTTTGGGCTTTTCCATTTGGTACCCAAAATTTACTTGGATTCTTATGGTAACACTGTAGTTTGGACTTATTATCTACTATAACATTTCATTAAATACAATATTATTTTTGGGTTAAATATGGTTAGTAGTTTCCCTCGTCTACGTGCCTTGTGCATCGAGAATAGTCCAGCTAAGGTTTGGAATCATTTTGGCTCTTATGGGTCAAAATTCAAGTCGAAATTGGAGAAAAACAACTAGAACCTCATTTTAATGTGTCAGGAAATGCCTACTTATTTTTTTACCAAATTGGACCTTAAATTTAGTCGTTAAGGACAAAAATGACTCCCAAAACCTTAATTATGCAAAATTAGACAAACCCCTAACCTTATTTAACCCTTAAACTAATGTTTAGTTTAAAATAATGTTACGGTAGAGAATAAGTCCAAACTACAGTGGTACCATACAGAATCTAAAAAAAATTGGATACTAAATGGAATAGCCCTAAGTACATTGGTACCAAGTGGAATTTTCCAATTAATTATGTAGCTAAATTTTGGCCATACACTGTTACTGTAGGCAAGAGAAGCCGAAAATTTTCCTTAAAAACAATTTCACATTCCTTTATTGTGACATTAAAAATTACAAATATTGCGTTGATGGTCGATTTTGCAACCCTAAATTAGCAATTGATTTATTACGTACTTATAGCTAGCACTCTAAAACTAAAATTTTAGATCCACATGGCGTATATTTGTAATATCACATGTGGGACAAACCTTTCAGTTCACGCTATTGCCTTTTAACTTGATCACCCCTTCTTTAAGTTGGAGTGTTCCAAAACTTTCAGTTTACTAGCTAAAGCAACAAGTCTAAACTAAACTTAGTTTTATGTTTCCAAGAGGACGGGGATTGAATGTAATTGTAGGATTTCAATTTGCCTTGTTTGTTAATTATGCTAACAATGTCATCATCAAATTGATTTGTTTGCCATGATATTCTAATTAAATATGTGTTCTAGAAAATATAATTAGCCATTTCAATGGAAATTGTATGTAAATTTACCCCTTCTTTTTATTAGCACCTTTTCACTCTTTACAATTGTACTGCAGGTTTTAGGTTTTGTATGACATCTTTGCCTCCTATCTTAAAGAACTAAAAGCTAACTCGTAGCTTTGAGTTCAGATTGGTTTTGTTTGCTGACCACCAGAAATAATTCACAATTTCATCAGTAGATAGGCTACCGAAGTTGATGCTGAGGCTGTTTGGTGATGCCATAAAAGAGGCTGATTAATCGATTTTCAAATCAAGTAGTTC
Organism: Beta corolliflora; assembly: GCA_947648045.1. Lineage (NCBI taxonomy): Eukaryota > Viridiplantae > Streptophyta > Magnoliopsida > Caryophyllales > Amaranthaceae > Beta > Beta corolliflora. The sequence continues at coordinate 79,000 of CANSZD010003084.1, read as the reverse complement.
ATAGATTTTTGGTTTGATTAATTTTATAAACTTTATGTTACTTAGCTACCTCATGTTTATGGTAAATGTGAATGAAAAATCTCAAATGTTTATTAGTATAAGTAGAAGAGTACAACTTCTAGTTCAAGAGAGAATTTTGCTTTCAAATCAAGTCTTTGGAGTATAGTTTGATGTGATTAGTTTGGTATAGATAGTTTCATTTCATTAATATGTTTGGTTCATTTTAGTTATTATGAGACATAAATGGAATTTTAAGTGAGACTTACCGAGAGGATCGATGGCAAACATTTAAATCGCGATTGGTAGGGTCATATTTAGGTGATAAGTTACGCTTTCTTTTCAGATCTAACCAAGTAGCCAAGTAGGCACATACTACCTCCGCTTTTTTTTATTTGCTACATTTTCCTTAAATGGTTGTTTTTTTTTATTCGTACATTGTTTCAACTTTCCTTATTAGGAGACTTGGCCCACCAAAAAGAATACTTATTATATTTGTTTCACTTTTTCCACCAAAAATTAATACTATTATATTTGTTTCTCTCTTTTCCACCCAAAAGATTTCCTTTTTTCACCTTTTTCCAACCTCATTTAATGCTAAAGGGTCCAAAAAGATACCAAAAAGATAGAAAGGACATCTCCTAAAAACTAAAGAAAATAACAACGTAGCAGAAATAAAAAAAAGCAGAGGGAAAGATATCAGCAAAATAAAGCTCACAGTCAAGTACATACATGCAGTCTATTTCCTAAGTCAATTGAAGGCAGACTAATCAGTACCTATTTCTGTTGATGTGTTATTCATGCATGTTTTAAATCTTACAAGTTACAGAACTATAGATGATCACTAAATAATTTTTTCATGATGACTAGACATGACTCGTGAATGAGTTCCTGAGTCCTGACTAGTCATGGAGGCTGCTACTATCCACAATACCACATGGGACCGCCCAATGTTTTGTGACATGCATACACTCCTCAAATCATTTTAAGTGATATTTCCTTAACTTTTAACCATCAGAATTTTTCCTTTACACTAATGATTATATTAAAGACAGACATGTTTTCCCAGATCCCCAAAAAATTATTTGGTATAAAGGTCATGATGCAATCTTATCTCAATTGAAACTTATGCGAGCTTTTTTTTAATTTTTTTTTGGAATTGATATATTCGACACAAGGTCAGATCAAATAGTAATTAATAAGTTAATATATCTAGGTTTTAATTATTATATTTCTCAACAACCAAATTACTTAATCAACTTTCTAAATTCATATCTAAAAAAGGCTACTCTAACTAGTTAAACTATGACCTCTTTATGGAAAAATTTATAGGTGGAAAGACTATATTATGCTTGCTTCCTAGAAGATCTCTATAGATGTTTGAAGTGGTAGCCAAATCATGAATTAACATGTTAAACAACTAAACATTATGCTTGTTCTTGGATTAATTTATGAATAATTATAATAATGATAATAGAGGATGAAGAGAAGATTGAGAGGGGTTTATTGCTTCTATGTTCCCCCTCACTCACCTCTAAGGGGGGCAACGGGACCTCACATTTAGAAGAAATAATAAGTTTTTTGGGCCACTCCATATTCTTTCTAAATCTTAAACAAGTGGGAGAAAATTTAATCCTCTTAACTGTAAGGACAAGCTAAGTGTCCATATGTATAATCAATAAAAGTAAAAAGCTTATATGGACCTGGTCCACACTAAATTAGTATGGACCTAATGCTAATTTATGTGATTTATGGAAAAAAAAGTTACTATATAAAAAAATAGATATAAAGATGAGTAAATATAGATTGTAAAGTTTGACTATGTGAAAAAAAAGTTACTAAATCACAAAGTGAAAATTTTATTATGATAAACTAATGTGAGAAAGAGTGACTATATTAAAAAAAAGGTCACTATGGTAGATAGTAACTGTGTAGTGTAACTTAAGATTTTAAAAGGTTACTATATGGAAAAAAGGTCCACGCAAGACTAACTCATTATAAAATAGATTTCAAACTAAAAATATATGGTTTTGTAATATAGTTTACTTCGATATATATATGATGGACCAAATAGTTATAATTAATGAAAATAGTAAGTTCAAATATTTACATGGTTAAAATATCTTCGAAGTTTTCGTCAAGTAGCGATTAGCCCTCTAGCCAATCATCTTACTTAGTGGTTGTTTGGTATACATGAAATTGTATAGGCAATAGAAATTCCCATGATTATCTGATTTTTTGGGTAGTTGTTTGGTTGACAGGAAATGGGGAAAATGTGGAAATGAAAATTCATAGGAATTTGAAATTCCCACAATATGTAGGAATTGATTTACCTACCCTCCCCTTGGTCACTCACAATTCCTACAATCTACATAAATTCCTATGAATTACAGTACAACTTCCCATATGACTACCAAACAACTTATTAGCCTAATTCCTAGGAATTTCATAAGGAAGTTAAATTCCCACAAATTGTAAATTACTATGGAAAAATAATTCCCATTGCAACCAAACAAGCACTTAATTGATAATATCCAAATAATATATTCCTTTTTAATATTACTTTGATTATTTTTTATATTCTAGATATTATGGCTATTTGGTTGTTGTAGTTTTCATATTGAATATATTCCCAACTTTTAGTGAACTCATCACAGTTAAACATAAATAGTTTTGCATTTACACATGTACACTTATTAATAGGACTTGATCATAACTTCATCCTTTTTTAATTTGACACTGTCTAGATTTTCTAATGTGACTTTCTTATATCATGTATAAGAAGAAAAAAAATAGTTTTATGGGACTTTATTAGATTTGTCTCAATGTGTATTTTTATAATATCAACTTTTTATAATTTTTAATACATAATTAAATATATTATCATTTTAAGTTGTGCATGGGCAAACATGTCAAATCCTTTAGGTACAATAAAAAAGACTAAGGAAATATACATGTAACTATATACTCCTTGGGAACACTTTTTTTTTTTGTAAGTAAGTAAGTATTATTTTCAAAAAAACAATTACAATCTTCCCAAAAAAGGGAAAGAACCCAGCCACAAACGGCAAAACATAACCCAATTACAAACTTTCTACCCAATTACAATCTCTAACACTCCATTTAACATATTTACAAACCGAAACTCTATGCTTTACAGTAAATTTTATATCTCTAATTGTATTGTCTATTCTATTTATTTTCTGTAACCAGTATGCTTCATTCCTTGACTTCCATATCTGGTAACTAACAGCTGCTAATGTTGTGTACAAAATCTGCTTTCTCATTTTTGTGCCCTTATATCTGCATCTAATTCAGTTGAACCATTGATTCAAGTTTCTGGGGACCATTTTGATTCCTAACCAGTTAAGCATAGCTAGGATGATTTGTTTGCTGTATGAACAAGCAAAAAACAAATGTTCATGTGTTTCTGTAGCAGTGCCACATAAACAACATATATTATCCAAGCTGATATTGTGCTGAAACAGCTTATCTTTGGTTCTCAACTTATGTTGAATGCCTAACCATGTAATGAATTTATGTTTGGGCATGGACATTCTATTCCACACTCCTGTTACCCAAGGTTTAAGGGACTCCTCCTCTGTTAACTGTGAGTTAACTTTGCTGATAGAATAGGACGTGTTAACAGACCAGTTTTGCATCCCAATTTGCTGAAGATATTGCTTCACCTTGCATAGGTATTTTAAGACCCAGCTTGCTCCTGGTGGAGCTTGTAAGTTCCACCAATTCCCCTCCTAATCGATGCGTTCTCATCGGTTGAATATATGCACCCGAATGAGTATTCATTGTAAATTCACTTATTTATACTTTACATTAGATCAATGGAACACTCATATAATGACATGTACAAGACACACACTACATTACAATGTGATCTGTATATATTTTTCAATCCTCATTAGGAAGGCTATGTACAAAGCTATACAGTTCATAAGACAACAACCCCAAAAGCTCACTGCCACGCCAATACAAGTGGAGGGAGAATCCGCCAACAACTTATATGTTAAGGTTGATAAGAGTTGAACATGGGACCTCCATCCGTGTCTCGGGGTAGGATACTCAACCACTGAGCACCATCAATGCCTTATTAATAATTATTTGGAGTATATGAGCATCTAGGTGTTTAATTGAGATTTCATGTCTGAAAAAGCATGTAGTCGGGTTTGCGACTAAACTAAAAGTAGCAAATGGCCTTATTCTAAGACGAAATTTTGTTAATTTGAAGTTCACCATATGAGGATTGTGTATACCAAAAGAAGGGACTGGACTGACTATATAGTTCTCTCGGATTCTCTGGTGGCAGTGGACAACATTAATGGGAATGTAAAAATCAAGGATAAACATACTCATGTTACCAATGTTTGCAAGGAGTTATTGCAAGAGGAACGAGTAAAGCTGGTGTAAAAAGCTGATAGGGAGCAAACAAAAGAAGCTGGCATTTTGGCAAAAGTTGTTAGAAGGGAGAGTATGGAAGTCATTTTCCGTCAATTTTCCAAACCACCTTGGGAGGAACTCAATATTGGATTAGAGGAAATTAATTTTGAACATTTGTGTCTATGTTGTAATATAAGGACTCATAATCCCTCTACTACTTATTTCAAACTTGTAATTTCGGATTGTTAAGTTTTAATATATTACTCCCTTTAACCAAAAAAATATCATGAATTTCAGAGACATTAAATGCTACAGCTCTTGTCTTGTGTGTTCACTACTGGTCCGAAAATGGTACCAATATTTGACACGTTTTATTAGCTCATAGTATGATATATATTAAGGTATGTATTTTTGGGTGGATAACTAATAACGCCAAGAAGTTGAGCAAATGGGGAGGCAAAATCTGATTATATATGTATGGCCTTTATGCAAAGCCATGCGCAAACCCCTTAAAATTTAAATGAAGACTCATATGTACTCCTCATATTCTTGCAAGGTTTTTAACGAGCTTTGTCTTTGGGCCGGTGATCAAGAAAATAGTTTAGAAGAAGAAATTGAAACAAACTCGAGATTTGTGTGCATGGATGTGTGTTGCGAATTGCGATACATTTTTAAGAGAGAAGGGGTCTTTTTAGAACCCAACCTTGATGATTCATTGATTCTTAAAGCTGATATATGCTTAAGAGGTGGGGGATTTGTATATAAATCATCCAATATAAATATGCTAAGTAGCTCACAGAAAGTGTTTGAGCTTGTTTATTATAATGTGGATATTTTCATATGCATATTTATGTGTAATAAATGAATGCTTGTACGTATGAATCCATTGGTTGAATGTGACGCATAAGTGCTCGAATATGGCATGTTACATGCGTTTTATTCTTAGTGATTTTGTGATAAAAAAAAATGAAGTGTGATTTATGTATGAGAATTGTGAATAAGTTCTTGCATTGTATGAAATTGCTTAAAATCTCTTGAAATATTGAACTTATAATCGTGAGAGACTAAATCACTCTAAATTGTTGATTGAGGTAAAATTTTGCCAGGTTGGGTTAATATACCAAACTATACCTTGTTTTATCTTGTATTACGAAAAATAAACTTAAACAAAATATTAATTAGAGTGGAGTAACTTATTCTTATGAGTTCTGCAAGAAAAAATGATTTGGGCCTCTTCTAAAAAAGTTTGATTTGGGCCTTAGGGAATTGTTTTGGACAATTTGGCACATTATGGCATTTTGGTAAAGTGAGGGCATTTTGGTAAAGTTGGGTTCATGGAACATATAATTGGGTGGAAGAGAACATAAGGTATTCTCTTTACCTTTTGAAAAAACAAATATATTACGTTATGATAAAAAGTTCTACAAATTTTAAAGTGAAGATAACGCACCATAGTTTTTGGGAGGATAAGGTACAAAATAAGAGTAATATAGTGACTAACAAGGTAGTCTAACCATTTTGGAAGAAAGTATTATGGATGATTATTCAGTGGCTACAATAAGATTGTAGCCACTATAAGTCTATAACTATTGAAATGTTAGCCCTTTCATTTATAGAGTAATCTTACCCATTGATTTAATTGGACCTTAAAACATGGAAGAATGGTGAGAACGCTAGTTTTAATAAAAAAAATTGAATTCCTTTTGAAATATTGTTCCTTTCTTTCTTTAGATTTTTTGTTATCACCATTAACAAAGATTTGTGAAATATATACAAATTTTTTAATGTATAAATTTTGATTATAGTTAGCCATTTTGGGAGAAAGTATTATTATCATAAATAAATGGATACATAATGTGTATCATAAAAAATGAGGTGGAAAAAGGAATGAAGAAACGATGAAATTGAATAGGGAGGTCATCCTGGGAGCCCAATGGTTGGAGCTCCCACCTCCCAACCACATGTACGATGTTCGACTCTCATCAGTTCCAATTTGGGGAGTTTGTGTGTAAATATTTGTTTGTGGGTATAAATCCCCAGTTTTCTGTCTCTGAAAGTTTCCTTATGGGTTGGGATTCCCTCTCTTACCCCCCACTTATAAGGCTGACCTTGTTTGAGCCCGTTAATTACAGAATAAAAATTTGAAATTGAATAGGATGAGATACTCTACTTGCTTAATTATCTATGGTGTAATTTTGGGAGAGACTAATCATTTATTAATAGTAATTCCTAACACTCATCCTAAGGACAAAAATCTAACAAATATACCTCTCTAATCTGATATTCTGATTTCATAATACCAAAATTAAGGCCAAAAAACACATAATTTGGTCGTCAAACTCAAAACGATTTAACCTTAATCTCTCACACCGTCGGTTGCCAGTTTGCCACTAACAATGAACATCACTCAGTCTCTCTCCTCCCTTACCATCGCCATTGATGACTCTCACTCTCTTTCTCTCTCCTCCAAAACAATCAGACCTCCTTTACTCCACTTTTCGTCGCCGACGATTTTCTCTCTCCTACTCCGAACACATGCTTCGCTCTCTCTTCCCTTCCGCCGGTAACGGCTTCCTCGATTCTTCAACTTCCGACGATATGCCGTCGGAAAATTCCGTATTTATCCGCCGAACTCTCGCAGTTTTTTTCTTCTTCGCCGCCATTTTCTTCGTATATAACTGCGCTTACTCCTTGCGTTTCCTCGCCGACAGCTCTTTCATTTCTTCAGCTACTCCTTCTTCCGGCAGTTTTCTCGCTTTTCCAGACGATGTTTCCTCTCAGGTGAATTGCGTTTTAGCTTTTTGCTTTTTGAAGCTGATGATTTGATTGAGTTTTCCGATTTTTTGTGAACTTGTAACTATAGCGTAATTTTGACGCGTTTTGGTAATTTTATTGTAATTTGGTTGATATTTAGTTGAAATTGAAGTGTTTATGCGTTTTTTCGGCCCTTACATTGCTGTTTGGCATTAATGTAGTTGAATTTGTGTGTGATCTGAATTCAGATTTTTCTTTATTATTGCAATTGAAGTGGAATTCGTATGAATTTAGTAAAATTAGTGCTGGATTTGAGTGTACTTAGTTGAGTTCATCGATTGCGTTTGATGTGAAGATAAACGATAGCAATGTAATTAGTTACTCTTAGTATAAGTAGTTAATAATTGATGAATGATTTCAATTCTCCTGAATTCGTATTTAGGTTGTTTATTTGGCACTTTTTTTTCTTAATTAGTTATTTTTTGTGTAAGTAGTTATTAATTATTAGAAGTACATTGCAATTCAGTGCAAATGTTATAGAATTGTATTGTACTTTTGTGATGTTGAGATTGCAGTTTGGTCAGATTATGGTGATTTTAATTTGCTTAATTGTGAGATCTGAAACTCTAAATCGAGGATCCTGTCATTGTTGTTTTACTGAATTTAGTAGTAGTTATTGCTGTAGTTGTTGGAACCTCTTGATTTTACTTTCGAAATTCCTTTTTTGTTACCACAGGTATTAGTTTGCTTATTCTTCTCTGTCCTTGTTTATGCCATTGAAGTGCCAAGCTGTAATATTACTTTCTGATCCGTAACTTTCTCTATACGTGTACTGCTAGTGTTTTAATACGTTCAACTCCATACAAAATAACCGTCACAGGATTCATCTATGATTCGGAGATGTCAACTTGTCATTGAATAATGTTTGTACTACATAGTTACTTGTATTCATTAACTAATCTAAGCTCTATGTACTCCATAGGATAGTGAGGAGTACAGGCTTGAGAAAGTCTTGAATGCTGCTGCCACTGAAGATAAAACTGTTATTATAACAACTCTGAATGAAGCCTGGGCAATGCCTAATTCTATTATTGATCTCTTCCTTGAGAGCTTTAGGATTGGGCATCATACACGAAGACTTCTGAACAATCTAGTGATTGTTGCATTGGATGACAAAGCATTTAAACGATGCTTAAGTTTACATCGCCATTGCTATGCTCTTTCGACTGAAGGCATCGATTTTTCTAAAGAGGCATACTTTATGACACCTGATTACCTGAAAATGATGTGGAGAAGGATCGATTTCTTGCGAAGTGTCCTTGAGATGGGATACAATTTTATATTCACTGTAAGCTTCTCCTTTCTATTTCACTTTCCTAAACCTCCATGTGTTCATTTTAATATATTGATTGAGGTCATTCTTCTTGAGTAACTTTCCAGTTATATTTGCAGTAAAGATTCGAGTACATGATTCATTTAGCTGCTGCATTTATATTGTTACTGTCAGCTTTACAAGTTCATCTTAGTATATGAAGAGAACTCCTGTTTTATATTATTTTTTGTAATATCATTTTATTCAAGTTACTTAAGTTGTCAAGAGTGAGCTTTATTGTTGATTATACTGTAATCTGTAGATCTTGTAGATATTTTTTTTTTTGGGATGCATAATACTGTTGATTACCTATAAACCAATTCTGCTGCTATATTATGTAACTAATTTCACCGTCAAAAAAAAAAATGCTACATAACTAATTTACATTTGTCACAATGCTGAAACCATTCCTTCTAAAAGAGTGAGCGTCAGAAGGTTCTTCAGAATTACAGTTTTACCTGTTGAAATGGGTGCTTTGAAGAAATTAAGAGTGCCAAGTCGGTAATAGAAACAGCCTACTAATGGGTCCCCTTTCTCTTCTAGGGCTGAACCTATATGGTGGACTTGTTAATCTATTCAACCTTAATTTTCATTATCTGACAGCCCATAAGTGCACTCTAATCAGGAATACGATCTGTTGAGCTGAGTACAAGTGAATTTTTCTTCACCTCTTATGAAAAACTGCCTGTCTTGATGACATCCTAATGTTTACCGGCACCTGCTTAACATTAAAAGCCTTTTTTTCCTATCAACAATTGCTGACTCCCTGTTACTCTTCCAACGCACCCTCAAAGGCTGTCTTGGAACTGTATTTTTCTTTGTTTATTCAACCCAAAGTTGAGTTGCTCATACACTTAATGCTCTTTCAGCCAATACTCTCCATTCTCTCTCCTAAAATTAGTTGTTTCCGTGTAACATTAATTGTTTATCATTTTATGTTCCACTTACCTTAATTCCTGTGCAAAATAAGAAGCGGCAACTATATTATGGGTCGGAGGGAGTACTTGGAAAAACATAAACCATCAACTTACAAGAAATATCAGGTTTACACGATCACAAAAATCTTCCAATTTCAGAAGGGGTTGTAGAGCTATCAAGTTAGTAATTTGAAGTTTTTTTGCCAAATTAGTTACTAGATACAAAATTATCCAACGCTACCCAATTGTAAGACACTCAATAGCCCGAAACATCTTATGAGCCTCTAAATAGTGTTATAACAAAATACTCCCTCCGTCCCATAATATAGTGCTCGCATTCCTTTTTTGGTGTCCCAAAATGTTGTGCCTATTTTCTTATTTATCAATTTGTTTGGACTAAAATATACTTAATTTCTACACAAACTTTCCAAAATACCCCTACTTTTCTCTCAAAACATGTGACCCCATTTATTGCTTTACAGCATTCCAAGGTACATTTATTGCTTTTTGATTTTGTTTAAAGGAAAAAGAAAATAAAGAACTAATTTCAATACAAAAGTATCAAAAAAGCACTTCATTAAATACATTTTTTGGAAGTCCTACTACTCATTCCATTTTCCTTAATTCCCGTGAAAAATGAGAAGTGAGCACTATATTATGGGACGGAGGGAGTAGTATATTTGATCTTGTACCGTACCCCCATTCCGAAATTTTCTATATCCGCCAGTGTGTTTGGTCCATATGGAATTGGATGACACAATTGTCTAACCATATATTTCAGTTAAATAGAAACTGACCAAGATTTTCTTGGAATCACTTGAAGATTTAGTGTTTTATTCGTAACTAATACCACATTTTTCTTCAATCTATCAACCCAATTGACAACGGAATTCATTAACTTCTGAAGAAGTGAAGAGTCCGAGTTTTTATACTTTTTACAATTTTTCTGAAGATTCACGCCTCTGCCATATCCGTTGTATTTGTATAATTCTTTTGTTGCAATTGAGTCGGCCAAACTCATAGGTAATTGACTTCATTAAGGAAGATATCTCCTTTTCCATAATCACTCAATTTTTGTCTAGCCAATTAGCCACAGAATGAAGCAATTGCAATGGTTGTTGTTCCTGCTTGTGCTTCTATATGATAGTAGGCTTTGAACTAATTCACATGCTATTCGGTTTATGAGACTTCAAATATTCTACTTTGTATATGGGTAGCCGCAGAATCATCTTTCCTTCTGCAGTGCTCTATCAGAATGCCCTGAACTGCCTAAGTAGTTGGCTCCCAGCTTTGTTGAGGCTTTAGTTGTCTATTTCCTCTCTTAGCTTTACCAAACTAAATCATTTTGTGATTAAGGTTTTGTTGTTGTTGTTTGTTTGGTGAAGCCCTTAACATCTTTGCTGGAATTCACATGATTACTCTGCCAATAGAAAATGGTTTCACAATTCCTGTTCTTTCCTATAAGTTTTGGTAATTAAATGCAGTTATGTTATGTAGATATGCTTGCTGACCAAATTGTGAGGACTGAAGAGGCTTGCTTCTTTCATCTAGAGCTTCCTGGCTTTAGATTTTTCTTCATTAATTTCAATTAAATATCCTCTGGAACAATAAAAAAAAATATGTGAACCTGGCTGAAACCTTCTATTGTCTCTCTGCGTGTGCCTCATTTGTTGATGATGCATAGCTGGTATGCTTACCCTTGCTATAGAAGAGGACCTCTTTGTTTATGTAAAACATTGCGTTGGAGGTAATTGACAACTCAACTTTCACCGAAAGATTCCAGTACTCGGATCCGCATTAGCTGTTGATGCATCTATATTATCTAGACTTTTGAAACTCTTTCTTTTCTTCTTTCAGATATTATGGTTATCTTTGATTTAGCATCGCTCTTAGCGTGAACACATTATTTAAGGTTGCAGATTTACTGTGACTCAGTGCTCTGACCATTTGAGAGCAAGACCTTATAAATGTATCTGCAAGGAGAAATGATTAGACATAAAATGCTCAATCTAGAACGGATGCAATGTCCTTTCCCCACAAGTCTATGTAGTTTTTGTTGCTCATGCCACTTACCAGAGAATGCCTCCTATATATGATCTCCAGTTGTGTGCGTACACTTCTGTGTCTGCTCCTTTTGTTTTTAATTTTTTTTGGGGGGAGATGGTGGTCAATTTTCTGGATTCACATCTTCCCTTGATATTTCTTATACTCAATAAGTTCTTTCATCTTATTCTCCAGGATGCTGATATCATGTGGTTCAGAGATCCATTTCCACGCTTCTTTCCTGATGCTGATTTTCAGATTGCATGTGACCATTTCTCAGGTGACTCATTTACTGTACACAATAGGCCTAATGGAGGCTTTAATTATGTCAAATCAAACAACCGGTCCATTGAGTTCTACAAGTTTTGGTACTCATCACAAGAACAATATCCTGGATACCATGATCAGGATGTCTTAAACCGTATTAAAAATAATTCATTTATCTCGGAGATCGGGCTGGAGATGAGATTTTTAGATACTGCTTACTTCGGCGGATTCTGTGAACCTAGCAAAGATTTGAATGTTGTTTGTACGATGCATGCCAATTGTTGTTATGGTATTAATAGCAAACTACATGACCTTAAAATTTTGCTTCAAGACTGGAGAAGATTTATGTCTTTGCCACCGAGTTTGAAGCAGTCGCAAGGGTATTCCTGGAGGGTTCCCGACAACTGCAGGTATAACATGCCATATATGCTCATCTTAAGACCATACTATATATTGATACTGCCTCCTTTATTTCAGTTGCAACATTTTTTTATCTTGGATGTTTCGAATTAGCTCTCTATCTCTCTCCTTATCACATGGGTCTCCTAAACCCCCTTGCCTCCCCCCATGTTGCAATTCTGAAAATAAAGAGGGCATCTTTTTTCTTTTCTTTTTTGTTTCGACCATCCATAATTAGACTTTGTGATACTTCTTTGCAGCCTAAGTGCATATCACCCTGCCCAAACTCCAATGGAGAGTGATGAAGAAGATGAAAGTTGATTTGTAATCAACATTTGGGTTTTACTCAAGATTGACTATTTATGGTTGGCAAAATTGGCCTGTGGTTCCAAGGTAATTTCTGTCAATTAATAAACTGTATGTATCCTCATAGGCACATGCCTATGTGGGTGATGTAGCTAGATCACCAAGCTCTGATATAGGAAAATTGTACAGTGTAAGGTCATTGCAATGTAGAAAAAAAGTGTTTGTAAGATGCAGGATTAAACAGTTGGACTGCCTATTTTTTGCCTTGACTACTCTCTCAATGATGCATTATTATCTCTGATTGCACAAGTTGCTCACTATTTACCAGTTTTTCTGGTCAGTCACGAAGTATCAGATGCCAAACTCTGGACAAGTCCTTGTTCATGTGTGCTGAAGGATTCTGAAATTTGCCAGTTTTACTGGTACTCTCCTACCTCCAAGAACCAAGTCCTAGGTTTCATGAGTTGGTTAGCCATCTTATTCTGTTTCGGAGGAGATAAGGCAATGTTCAACATACCAAGACGACAGAACAACTCAAATATTGGCGAAATTAGTAACGGGTAAGGAAATGGGATTCCCTCTGTTTTATTTATTAGTCCTAGCTTATGTATAAGCGTGAATATCTTTCCCAAAGTGACATTAAGTTGGGAATTTATAATAAAATCATATTGGTTTATGTTCAGTGTTTCTGTTAGTAAATCCTCTTGCTACATTAGATAATATTGAGTATGAAACCGAGCCTTTTCTTCCTCAGAGAAGATATAAAGGTAAGTTTAAGGTGAGCGCCGCGATATCCACTATGCTGCTCTTATTGCATTCCTTTTTTCTGTCTTTTACATTGAAAAATTAAATTGTAAATATTTGTCTGAGATATTTGCTTGACTTGCATTGATAAAATTAATGGTATTTTAATGTAGTTTTGCTGAAAGTCAATATGCAAACTTTAACGATATTTAAGGTAAAAGAGCTATAGGTTTGTGAAAATTAAAAATGAAACACATAAAAGTGGACAAATGGTGGACCACGGTATTGCTACTTCACCCTAAAACATTACTTTTTTTATAAAACTTGATTACTATTTCATTACTACCTGAAAAGTTGACACTAGGTGGTAATTATAAATAAATATGGACATAAATATGAGAATTTTCATACAAAATTATACTATTACTTTCAATTCGGACAAATCACGAAAACCTTCTCTAGACAGAAAAGGTGCACATGAGGCAACAGTAACAATAACAAAGCCTCTGTCCCAAAATGATTTGGAGTTGGCTAATATTAATTACTATAAGAAATCACTTCCATGACAAATAAAAGAATAAAGTGAAGGAATAAGAGTTTCAACGCACATGAGGCATAACTGCTCTTAGAAAAACATATACAGAAAGTAACTAGCAAGCTCTATACATTAGGTTGTACAGGGGGAAGATAAAATGATGGCTTTTCTATGACCATATGAATGGTACTCTATACTTCACATTTTTCTTTTGCCGCTAAACCCAATAAACTTAAACATGTCAGATATATATACATCATAGACAAGGACATTAGGCTTACAATATATGACCACTCAACCGAAATGCAACCACTTATGGAGTTATGGGTGAGATGAAAGAAGACCGCTGTGAAGCATGATTAGAACTTAGCTTCTGCCTCCTATGACATGCTAAGTGTCCAACTCTTCAGAGCTCATAAGAACGCCATCATCCCATATCTCAACAAACCTAGAAGTATGTCGGCATGACAGGCAAAGCATCAGATCATCCACAAGGTATATCATAGTTTTATGATAAATAAGAATATAGATAGATTAAAATACAAAAAATTAAAGTGTAAAAGCAAACAATGTTTTGAATCTCATTTCCCGGGAACGTGAAGCTTTTCGGATGATGCTAAGATACTAGTCAAACAGACCAATAAGACATTTTGATTAATGCCAAACCCAATTTCTCTTTTTCAAGCTCTCCCATGAGTTGTTGACATTTACAAGCACAGACACATAAAGAGAACAGACGGGAACAATATAGCCCAACTGTCGATACAAGAATAGCAGATAGCTGGTGTCAAGTGTCAGTACTAGAGGTAAGATGATGCTATAATATGATGGAAAAAGGGCATGCAAGACTTTCCAACATAAGAAGTCAGCGTTCTTCACGTAGATAACCAAATTACATTCAGTGAGACGACAAGCATTTGGACACAATGGTCAAACAATTTAGCTCAGAGTTCAGCAGTCCTTTATAATTTGACATAGAAGATTTCGTAGTATCTTTCATAGATCTAGTGAATACAAAAGATGAAAGGACAAAACATAAATGCATCTTTCATTGATCTAGTGACTACTATGTATTTTTTAGCATAACTTAAATAAATGCTACAAACTTGTCCAGGCATCATCTCATTCTGCAATGCAGAAAACATATAGTTAGAAACACAAACCTTGTGCCATCAACTTTGACACAAAAAAATTGGCCATGTCGCCAACCATCTCGAAAATGGCCAAATAAGACCTCTCCAGACTTGGAATAGAATCTCCCTTCACCATTGGCTCTCCCCTTCCAAAAATTGGCAAACCATCTTTCTCCAGTACGGAAGTAGAGCCAACCCTACATCAAACAAAATCCTATTTATATGATAGGGGAATTGCACTTTTAGACGTCAGAAGAGATATATCTGTTCACAAAGAGTTATAGTGGGAAGATTGGGAACTGGTTCCTTGCGCATAAATAGGAAGCATTTCTTCTAAACTAAAATATTTTGAGTTTAACAAAAAGCTCCTCTGGAAAAAAGAAATTTCCTACAAAATCCCTAGAAAAGAGGCTGAGGAAAAAAGACAAAGAAACACAAACATAAGCTTCCTGTAAGAAAAGCATAATTGCCTACAACTCTACAAGTTGTAGCTAATGCAACAAGTAACTCAAAATGCAATAGTAAACCAAACAACCAATGGGCATAAGCTTCTTATAAAGATAATGTAAATGCAAAAAAGAAATGAACCTTGCCGTGCATAACATCATCCCTCCATGATCCATGGAAAACATCTCCATTACTGAAGAACAAGCTGCCCATTCCTGATCTCTTCCCAAATCGCCACATTCCATCATACACAGTACCATCCAGAAAGGTAAGACGACCCTGCAGGATACAACTTCAAATTTCAATTGTACTTGTAGATAGGCTCAGAATGAGCATCCATGACAGTTAGTCAGCATTTAAGTACCCTGCCTTCAGGAAGACCACCCTGACAACGTCCCTTGTACGCTCCTCCTCTGTACCGAATTTCCATCACTGGGCTCCATCTCGTTTTAGTATCCCGTTCCGATTCCTGTTGCACTACATAAAAGTCAAGAGCAAGGATATTTGTGATAATCTTAAGATATCCTACGGAGTTTATAAACTCATACAGGACATACACACACGTAATGGATGGTGATCTAGTTTCATACATCCAAGCAATTGTCAACTCTTGGTAGTATGACAAGATAAACGTTAAATGTCACAGATCCCTTTTAAGAAATAAGACGAGCTATTTCTAGAACTATTATTTCTAATTTCATCATGTAATCAGCTATGTTTGTGGCCTTTCATAACTATTACCTATACCTATTATTTAACAACACAGACATGCCCCCTCTCCGGCGTTCTCCCTTTTATTTTAACACAATCATTTGTATGGCTGGACTTGGCTATTAAAGATTATATTTTACTACATTGTTGGCACTCAAAAAATGAAAAAAGATAAAGACGCCTTAAGATCCCTTGACCATCGGGTCAACCTAAGCAATATAGGTGAACCCCAAAGTGATGGACCTTAAATCATCTTTAATCGAACCTGACCCAGCTGACTCATAGGTCAAATTCCAAATTTCTTCTCCCTTCTTAAAACTCAAGTTCAAATGTGAAATTACTAGAATCAAAGTCGTTGGAAAACAAATGCATGTCATGGAAATGTAGTTTTTAATATGAGTGGAGCTCTAACACGCTTTTTCCATAACATTATGGGTATTTTATTAGGTTAATACAGTAAACAATATTACCTTCTATAATCGAAAACAGTATAAGTTGAAAATGCATTATTTGATTCTACAAGTAACTACTAATCCAACAAATATCTTCCATGCTTTTTATTAAACTCAATTGAATGTAAGTTTTAATATAACTTCCCCTTAAGTTTAAAAGGTTCTCCACCACTATTTCACTAAAATCTCACATTAATGCTTTTAAAAAAAACAAGCAATTTGATCAAATGCACAAATGAAATTTTCATGTATTAACTTGACTTTTGGCACAATTCATATACTAACCTTGACTGAAAGCTAGCTTTAAGGATGTTGAATTTATCTTATCTCAATTTATTATTCTCAACAGATTGATTTCTATAATTATTATTTATTACTTATAGAGAATTAAGGATATCAATGGTCAGAGTTGTGTTTTGGCAAACATGCAAGTCAAAATGTTGCAACTAAAAAAATTAAAGTATAAATATAAGAGAATGATTGTTAAAACAAAAGAGCAGGTAGAGGATGTAAGTTTACGTTGATCCATCAAGCATGCGTATCTGTATAAAATAGATGAGCTTTATAAAATCCAAATGAAACAAGAAGCATGAAGCAGATACCAGATAGTGATGTGAGATTACCAGCATTGATGCCGCGCGTGCAGAAAGAACTCCTTGCTTTTTAGAAACAATAGGTTGTTTTCGTTTCAATAGAACTGATGCACTATTCCAAAGGCCACTTACTGCATCAAGACCCCCATCGGAAGTACCATTTAGAGGTGGAACACTTGAAACAGCTGATGCTTGCTTTTGAACAGCTTCATCATAATTATTTTCTGCTGGCCAACTAATATTTGATTTATCACAAGTGTCTTGTAAGTCACTAGAAAGTCTAACACCAACTGGAAGATGAAAAATTCTTGGGTTATCAGCCAGAGCATCGGCTCCAGAGATATTTATCTCTTCGTCATGCCAATCTTGAGATATTCTATATCCAGGCCTAAGATTCCGATTGATGAGCTTCCTTCCAAAAGTTTGGGCTGTTAAAGAAATGTAAAAAGCATATTTAACTTTACTGTATACTGTGGACAGCATATATGTATGTGTTTTCAACAAATTAAATGCTGGAAAAGATTATGTCACCTTCATCATCTTGTTCTATAGATTTGGATGAATCACCATCAGAATCTAGGTACTGAACCTTGTCTGCTTCATCATCTACAAACTCCCTAAAGTTATAATTACAGCAAGTTGCATCAATTGACAAATTTATTTGCAGATTTTTGATTCAATATTTTCATATGACTCAATAATTCTATGGCCACTAAACATACTTTTCACTAAAATTTTCATCCAGAAGCATCTCATTCATGAAGTTTGCCAGCATGGGAGGAAATACATTCTCTCTGAGGTTGTTTTTCTCAGATTTTCCTGATTGCATATCATGCCTCCGCAAAAGGTTGAAAACAAAGGGGACACTATCTGCCAGTCGAGAAAGGATACTGCTGTTCTTGACGGACTTACTTTCAGAAACACTGGCAATGCATCAAGAAACATTGTAGATAAGCACCAAGTATTTATTACCAAAGAACAAATATGAAAAGGATTAAACTCTGAAATATATAGTTTCAGGAAACATAATTAGAAAACAAAACAGAAAGAAAGGTCAATTGTAATTTTAGTATCTTGTAGTTTTTTAAATCAGTCACAAGTTCTTGTATCAGTTTTAACAGGCAACCCTGGTACATCTCCAACTGCATTAAAAGCTAACTGGATTTGACACTAACACAATAATAGATCTACTTCCATATATGCTTGCCAAGAGAGAGAGAGCGAGAGAGAGAAAGAGAGAGCTGAAGAAGAGAAAACATGTGGCACCTAATTAGACTGATAATATGATATTTTACTACTTGTTATCATGTCCATAATTTACTTCCATCAGTTATTGCTAAGAAAAGAAAAAAAAAGAACAAGACAAAAAAACAGCAGCACCTAATGTGATCCGCTAAAGAAATGATATTTTATATGTTTGATTTGTTTGCCATGTACATGTAATCTCCATTAACATCAATGCTTGTTGTATCCTGTGTATGTCCTATTTTCGTAATTTTCAGGTGCACAATTTATTGCAAAACTTATTACCTGTTAATATAGTTAGTAAAAGGGGCCACTATGATAAAACATGTTGTATGAAGATTGACACAGATTCCCGTTATTTTTTTTATTTCCTCAATTCACCAAAAACAATATTCACCAAATTCAACCTCTAATACAAGTTAGAGGACATGAACTACCTCACCAAGAGATCAAGAAAAGCAAGGAATACAGTCATACAGAGATGAGTGTATGTGTGTGAATGTCTCTTTGTTAGACAGAAATACAGAATAAATCAAGTTTCAGCGCAAGCATATTCCCCCACCCCCCTGAAAAAAAAAGGAAAGAACAAACAAGAAAGAACACTAAAGAAGGTTCAATGCAGAAATGTTCACTGACAGCTTGGACAAGAAGGATCAAGTGGTAGAGAATCGCATTTTACTAATTTGCAACTTCAAGACAGACTAAGAAGATACTACGCCTGGCCTCACTTCAGAACTAACATTTTACATAGTTCCCTGCAGCGAATCATCTCAAGCCTCCCATACTTTTTAACTTGTGCTAGGAAGGGTTGAATATTAGACATGTAATTGATCCTTCGTCAGTTACAAATTCTGTAAGCTACATAGGGATGAATAATCACAAAGAAGACAGTTAGAGAGTGGAATGTGATGTGACAAAAGGGGGACAAAGATGTCAGTGGAATTTGTTCAGAAAAGTCGAGCAAAAAGTTTTTCAAGGGAGAGCTTCAATCTCTCGACAGTTGGCTAGGCTGTAAGCCTGTAGTTGGTGATCTTTACTTTCATTTGATTACAACTTCCTTGGTTTCTGCTAAAATTATCAACACTCTTCTTAATGTTCTAACTTGCAACCTCTTGATCTCTGTGAACTGTGAGTAACGGTCACGGAATCACCGATTCTTAGCATTCACCTCCTACCATCAATTGTATTTCAGAACATAAAAAGCCTTGGTTGATAAGGAAGTGTGTCCAAGAACATGACAAGTACCACTCAAACACACAAAAAGGGAAGGAAAGTGCAGCTCCATTTCCATTTCTCAGAAAAAATCATAAACATTTTATGTTAGACTGACATGTAAGCATAGAACAATTGACAGCCAAAGCATGCCAGTACTATGTCATTTTCCTTAACTTTAAAGGTCATTACCTTAATATCTAAATAATAGCTGAAAATCAGAATGACATAGGTAGTGCAAAAAGGCATTTTTTTAACACAAAAAGGGTACAGATCTACCCATAGCTACCAAAGACTCCATTACCTTCAACACCCTTAATAGAATAGTTTAGTTTCATCTGTTAATAATGTGAGGCTTTTAATAGTGTAGTAATTGCTATGAACTCTAAGCTTGTTTGACGTGATGAATGTCATGCACAGATGAAAAATGAATCCCAGACAGCAAAACCTGACTAATGACACTCTTTCACATGGTTGCAACTAAAAAAACAAGAGGACACACGTAAGCGTTCTGACAATCTGAATGACAAGACAGCCAAAGCAAAATTTGTATTTTATAGCAAGCGCTTCTCCTTACCCCACCCTTACAACAGTTGTCGCTATCAAGTTAGGCTTCAAATCAGGATTTTGAACAGTCGAAAGTATGACTTCTTTGGTGCACTCTGTTGCTTCACGAAAAGTACGTATAACAGTACAGACATCAGCATCTCCAATGGCTGAGGAACTTGAAAGAATGCATATAACGACCCCGTCAAGCTCCTGCATTCATTGAAAAGAGGAAAACGTCACAACAGCATGGAAAAGATGCATCAGTATAAGACAGTGGAGTGCTCTTATTTACAGGAAGTAACAGCCAAACTTCATCACTAGATACAGTATTATTGTTGATTTCTGATGGAGTCAAAGATTCATTATTCTCTGATTTTTGGACTATCACGCCTCAGATTAAACAGCTCATTAAACTGCCTGCACTTCTTGTTGTAGGCAGTCATTTTGCATTGGAACAAGGGTCCATTGGGAACTGCCTCTGTTATTGCAAGGGGAAAGGTTGTGTACATCCGACCTTAATTCTACTCTGCTCAGTGAGGGAGTCTCTTTAGAGGCATGGGTGGAGTATTGACGTTGATATTTATGTGCAATAAAATATTAGAATCAGTGGAGATGAGCAAAAGTAATAAACTTCACTGGAGTGTGGACTGCCAAGAAGAAACTCCTTCCCCTCAAACTAGAGCAACTTACACTCGATCTCAAACTGCCGGGATAAAGCTCATAGAATGAACAAATCAACTTTCCGAGCATATTAAGGTAATGACACATAAGTGAACTAGTCAGCTGATATAAGGGGGACTATAGTTTGGGACCCATACAAATCTCAACGAGGAATCTTAGATTTGGATAGAACAATTAATGATAAATGTGAATCATGAAGCAGACTGAAACCAGGAAAGTGCATCCAAGAAACAATAAGAGTAATCAAAAGTGGATGCATCCTCACAGGCACAAGAAATATAATATAAATTTAGACTGCTACCTTTAGTCCAACGGAGAGGAAAGGACAGTCATAGACAGCTTGTACGATTGAAGCCTTGATGTTATGGCCAACACCATATCCAACTCTTCCTTCCTTATAGCTCTCCAAGACCTACAGGTTGAAGGAGAAGAGTCACTAGGAGTTTTAACTTCTAAGCCACAAGGCCCACAACACTTGGAGGGACAGGGGGAACAGGGGATTAAAGAAAGAAAGAGAGATTGTAGCAGGGTAACAGTACATACACCTCAGGAAGTATTATGAGCATGCGAAAGAAGAGAATGTAACGTCAAAACTGCAATAACTAAATTACACAAAACTGACATACTCAAGCTATTCAGGCCAAGTGGCCAACACAATGCTAAAGGAACCTCACTTTTATAACTTCACCAACGGTAATGTCTGTCACATTATCATGCAAAGAGTACATGCGTTTTTTGTACGTATCCTGCAAATATGAGAACAATGTCAGACTGGCATTAAGATGAACAAAAGAAAAATTAACTCAAACATGAAATCCAAAATCTACTTACAGATACAAGAATGGAAACCGCACTAATAGCCGACAGAACAGCTTGATACGCAGTCTTCAGAGCTTCATCTAGAGTGACCAAATCCATCTTCAGCAAGGTGTCAATGTCAATATCTGAGCGGACAACAAAAGAGGTCTCTTTAGGTGAAGTTTATAGAAAACACTCGTCTACTTTGAAGAAATTACAAACATTGCTCTGCTTGCTTATATGTTAACCGTCTTTGTACCAAAGAAAATAATGATTTGTGTTCAAAGGGAGACATCAGTCGTAATAAAAGCAAGCTCTTTGTTTCACTTCCAGAGATACAAGCACAAATTTATGCTATACTTGATACGGGAGCAGAGGTGTTAAAATTTAAAAGTCTACTCACACAAGTAGCATTATGAAGTAGCAAAAGTGCTGAATAATCAGAGGGGTGGAGGGTACAAAGAAAAGACATCCTCTAAGGAGTAGGAAAAATTTTTACAACTAATAAAGAAAACACATTATTCACCCCAAATAAAATTTGTGTCTATCTCCAATTCTCCATTATGAGGCCAAGAGTATATCCTTTCCAAACAAAGAAAAATGTAGCCATGCAATAAAACACATTACTTTGAGTCATTGGAATCTTGTTGAATCTTCTAGAAAGACTAAAAGTGACTTCTGTCAATCTTGGACCATAAGGTAGCAAGTAGAGGCCTAGCCGCATGAAAAAAATCGCAGCCATTTAACTGTCGATATTTTATTATATCAAAGGGGTCACATACTGACATTTTATCATGGTTACTAAGGATACCAAATTCAAAAATCAGAACAGGAATTAAGATGACAAGCCACCAACAAGGTAGCACCTACTGGACCTGGAGTTGGTCAAGGTACTGCCGCGGATGAGCTGTTTTCTTGAAATGGACCCTTCATAACTAGACTACTCCATCTTTCATGATAGACCTCAATTTGCAAAAAATACGAGCCCCTTTCCGGCCCTAATTTTCGAAGTGAAAGAAAGGCACTCTGTTGCTCTGTCGAACCTGTGTGCTTCCAGGAGAAGATGGGATGAATTGTTCCATAGGCGCAGGGGGAGCCTTGTCGGAGGTATGAGACTCGAGCAAGGCAATCCCTGGGGAAGTCCTATCAATTTTTCGATGGACAACAGGTTTCTTCAGGACTCAAGAGGGACAAATACAGATATGCTTTCTGAAAGTCTTCTTTTCTTAAGGATCTCTGTAGATAAATTCCCTAACCTTAGCTCATCTAGCTGTAGCTCTTATATTACAGAGCAGCGTCAAGAATATACAGCTTACTATAATATTATTATGAAAGTTTTCACTTATTACATAGTGGTTTATGGAATCATGTGGTTTGCTGGTGGTTGCAAATTGTTACATTATCGTATCAGTCCGTAAACTCCTTACATTCCATAATAAAAGCCATTGTACTTTTGCAATAATATTGGATTTCTCATATAAGAAAAAATAGGATGCATAGTCTTTGCAAATGCTTATAACCTTTAGTACTTCAAAAATTAAACACAGTGCTGGCAGATAATCTGTGAAGCAACACAGCAAAATGATACTCTAATACACACTGAGCTACAGAAAACGAAGTTAGAAATTTTTAAATTGTGATTTACACCTTGAATTCAACAATTGATACAACTCCTGAAGCCTCTTCGAGGACATTACTAAGTACTGATATTAAATTGATACTACCATGGCTGTAAGTTTGCTCTGGATCTCAGTTTAATAATGATTGTCATCTAGTTAGTGACTAAGAAAAGTTTAGCAGACGAAAAATATTGGCTGGTGGAAATTACTTCTCTTCTAAAAATGGAGACACAAAAAGTTGATCACTTGCCCAGTGAAGCAAAGCTACTTTAATACCAGTGTATATCAACTAAAAGGCCAAGTGTATAAATATGTTACAGTAGATGTAATAGACTGTGGGCAGACTTTTGTCTCATGAGTCGCGACAAATATGGCAAGTGTATGGAAGCTCCTCTAAGCCCCTGGTAAATTCACAAATGTTATAATAGGGTCTTTCTATGTAAATGCCTTTGATCCCCGAGTGTACCTAGCAGTAGGTGATATCTGGTTTCTTCAGCAACAAATGGGAAAAGAGTATAGCCTAGAAAGCCATCACAATATTAGCAAAATCCCTTTCTTAATATGAGTGAAAGAGATACAGCTAGGCGGAAATCTGAATAACCTAATTCAATGGAAGAAGCTAGTGTAGAGAAGAAGAATATTGGCTCTCATACAGTTCCAAAAGGTAATGCAGCTGACACAGAGGCCATTGGATTCGTCATTACTGAAAGGAAAATTCCAATAGCAGATTTACCAGTACCATGACTGTCTTCCCTCCAACCGCAATGGAATCCCACCCAGCATTCTAGTGCTTCTCCACAGTACTCCTTTGCTTGACTTTTAGTTATGTCTATCTTAGTCATCTGTGCTCAAGAGAGTTCCACCTGGCAGTAATATACATTGCTGGCTCTGTTTAAAGCCTTAAAAAGAGACGCACTGCTCTATCATTCAACTCTGACAGAGTGTGGCAGAGCCAGAACAACATATAATCCGTTTAGTACTTTCTTTTTTTATACTTGGAATCTGGTGGCTAAAGTTTCAAAATTTTGACCGTTATGTGCAAGAGCATACTTCCTCCATTCTCTTTTAGTTGTAACAATTCCTATTTTTGGGTGTTCCAATTTAGTGCTTAAATTATTTAAGCACTATAACAGGGTATACTTCCTCCATTAAATTGTTTCATATCGTTTCAAGAGCTATTTATCGAAGTCATCTTTAGCGGTTTGGCCTACCCCAACTT
The DNA here is from genome assembly GCA_947648045.1 of Beta corolliflora. Lineage (NCBI taxonomy): Eukaryota > Viridiplantae > Streptophyta > Magnoliopsida > Caryophyllales > Amaranthaceae > Beta > Beta corolliflora. The sequence goes on along the minus strand of CANSZD010003084.1, from coordinate 54,612 downwards.
CTTCTAAGACCTCCAATATACCAACTTTCCACTACTCTAACTAATTGGTGCATCATTTAGTCAGCGTCTCACATGCCCAAACCACTATGATTGGATCTCTCTTATTTGACTTCAATATCTGCAACTTCAACCCTTCTTCGTATATCTTCTTCTGAATTCTATCTCTTAATATATTTCTGCACGTCCATCTCAACATGTGCATCTCAGCTACCCTCATCTTCCTAATATGATCTTTCCTGCATGCCCAACACTCAGACTCATATAATAACGCTGTCTAATAGGTTCCAAGTCGAATTTTCCTTTTCATCTTAAAAGTACACTAAGGTTGGATAAATTTCGAGTGTCCCACTCCATTCTAGCGACCCTGTATCCCTCTCCATTATACTGACCCTGTATCCTATAAGTCACGTCTTGATCAATATCTTCATTCCTGGGTAAGAATGACCAAATATACTTAAAACACTCACTAATGGGTAACTCTCTTTCATCCAATGCGACCACATCCTCGATTGACTCCCTCTTATTACTAAATGTGTACTCCATATACTTCATATGCTCTAACTCTAGCCTATACCCTTAGATTCTAATGTTTGCTTCCATTGCTTCAACTTAGTATAGACCACATCTTTAGTCTCGTCCATCAACACAATATCATCTACAAATAACATACACAATGGTATCTCATCCTGGATAAGTCGTATTATTTTACCTATCACTGCCTCAAAGAGGAAATGCCTTAATGTCTTATTGTTAATCCTCCACACGTCTTTGGTTTCCTTTCCCAGTACATTAACTTAACTAAAGCAATATATTGCTTATCAAAAAAAATGAAAAAAAAACTAAAGCAATATATTTAAATGGTATACCCTTCTTCGACATTGCCCAGTAATGCCCACTAAAGCACGTCTCTCGAAACTTTATCATAAGTCTTTTCTAGGTGAATAACATGTGCACGTCCTTCATCCTTTCCTTCATCACCCTAAAATACCCTACTTCCTTCGTTCCAAAATAAGTGAAACACTTCTCTCATTTATGTGAGAGCTTTTTGAGACAAGTGTTTCACTTATTTTGGAACGGAGGAAGTATAACCTATCTCTCAAGATGAATAACCTTTATAGTAGACAGTCCACCATAAACCCAATATGGTTCTTCGAGATGTTCGTACATTTCCTCAATCAGTACTCTATTACTCTCTTGCACATCATGGTATGACTCATTAAGCATTATCTACTTATCCGCTGATAATTTGAGCAATCTTGGGGTACTCATTTGTTTTTGAATTGTTACCGAGGTATTTTTTTTCTTCCCTCTTCCATTATATTGTGCAAAATTTTCTTCAATCCTACATTTTCCCAAGGCTAAGTAGCTTTCTACTATGTTGTGTTCCCTATGCTTTGATATTTTCCCTTCAATTCTCTTAGGAAATTTGTCCACTCAATAAAAACAGATTTTCATCTTTACCCAAGTTTAGTTGGGAACCTCCATTGAGATCCAATCAACTTCTTGAGCCACTCACTCTATTGGTGAAAAGTGAAGACTTTAGCATTCCCTTCTTTTAGACTCCACCATGTTATTCTTGGCGCACTGGACATTTATTTCAACTTAAACTTATCTTTATGTGAACTAGTAGTCTATATTGAGTAGCTAGTAGCAACACTCTCCCCTAGGCCCTAGGATAACTTTACAAATTTTGCTTTATAAAAACACTAAGAATAATTAAAGTCCTCTGTTGATGGGGCAGGCCAAAGCACCCTCGCCATCCCTAAATCTTCCCATGCTCATAGATACCATCTCCACAAAGATCACGATTCTTAACCCAAAGAAAGTAGAAAAATGGAGCTAACTCCAGTATTTGTTAGGGAAGGAAAATGCAACGTGCAGGAAGACCTGCATCATCTTACTTTTTGTCTAGCATAACTGCGTAAGATAAGCAATTGCCAGCTAGAAGACCAACTGGCAAACAGTGTTTTAAATTTTTTTAAGAGTACGCAGATAATTAAAGAGAGCAGAGATTTTGATCTGAAAGGATCTTGGAAATATCAAAAGTATGTCAAGAAACCTCGCAAATTTCAGCAACAGCAATGAACAGGAAAAGAAGAAAAAAGAGAACAAAATAATAATAAAAGACCAATAAGCAAAACACTCACCTATACAGAAGTTCACAGAACCCTGCAGTCTATCCACCAAATTCTTGACCTGTCAGTCCAACCAAAATAAATAATTGGTGATGCATATGACATATATAGTAGAAAGTTTCAAACACAGGAATTCAGAGAAAAACCTTTCAGCTAGTCTAGTACGTGGTAAAAATAATACTGAATCTATAGCCAATTTGTGAAAGAAGTCTTATGCCAATGTTCACAATAATGCTTGCCCATCCTAAATTCCTCTTTTTCTTTATAATTTTACATTATGATCCATTATCCCTTTACGCCTTGTATTGGATGGTAATGAAAATCTATAAAGAAAAACACATGTTTGGAGATAAAAAAATTTTTGATAAGTAATAAAGAATTAGATAATAAAGATACCAAGGAAGATCGCGTCAGGGTTCGAGCGTCTTGACGCCCGGAGGTGTGGTGCACGCTTGCCTATTTGGCGGCAATGGTGCAAGCCTTGTGCGGAAAGGAGCTTGTGTGTGCGTAGCAGGCACAAGGGATATGCTCTCCGAAGAAAGGGACGACTCTTGCCTATTGGTGACAAAAATGTCAACCAGATGTCGACTGACGAAGACGGGACTTTAGTGGGGAAGGGGCACTCTAATGTAATTTGCAAGACCAAATGCAAGTAACGGAAAACAACGGCAACTTAGTTAAAACTTGGTCGGAAGCTTGATTTCAATCATCCAATGATGCTTTCCAAAGAGGCTTAACTGTGAGAAAGCTATTCTACCCATTAAATACATTAATTACAATAATATAATAGCGGAAGAAAACCTTATAGTCTTATACCTAAAAGCTGGAAACGTAAAGTAAAGTACTGGAAAACATAGAATATAACTAATACAAGATGGATTCTAACACATCGCCCATGTAAAAAAGGTGGATAAGGAGAAAGATGTTGAAAGATGGAGTTCCATTACCACATGCATTGGTCGGGGACTTTTTTCTAATAAAATTACACATTAAATTCTTTACAATTACCATCATATATTATCGGGGCCTAAGGAGCCATGAATGGTTATTACATTCACAAAAAATGACATCTACTTCCTAGGTTGTTTTGAAGAGTCAATATTGACTAAGCAAACTAAGAAAAAATATTTTTCTTATGGATCTTTGATAGACCTCATGCGGGATAGTAACTAGACAGATCAGAATGGGGAAGGTCAATGGTGGGACAAGTCCGAGTCAAGTCTAATTCCAAGTCCAATCTAGATGCAAGTCATTAAAGGGTCGGGCACTATCGAATTATTATATTTTGGCCTTGCTTGGTAAAGAGAGGTTTGGGACAAAATTAGAGGTTTGAGCTCATATTAGAGGATTTGACTAGTCAATCCTCTAATTTGAGTGTTTGGTAAAAAGAGGTTTCAATTAGCTTATTGAGCCCAAAAAGCTCTTTTTGAAAAAGTTGGGGGGAGGAGCTTTTTGACATTAGAGGTTTGGGAATGAGTGAACCAATTACATTTATATCCTAAACTTGTTAAAAATTACATTAATAAATAATAAAAGGGACAACAATAGATTATGCACATGTCCTTATTGGTCATTTTACACAATAATGTAGCAATCAGCTATCAGCTACTTACCAAACACGTTTATACAAACAGCTAATACAATCAGCTAGTCAAATCAGCTAATAAAATCAACTAACAGCTATCAGCTAATACAATCAGCTAACAGCTATCCGCTAATTGTCAAACAGAGCCTTTATGAGCTATTACAACTTCACAAGCAAGCAGCATCTATTTGTAGAGAAAAGCAGATATTTTGTTCTTTTAGCAAAGTACTATGAAGATGGTAACCCCAAAGAAAATTCCCCTAATCCTTGAAAAAGAGACAGCATCAGATTTGAAGCCACTAAGAATTGAAATAAGTTCCTTCTTCAACACAGACTATTTAGATTCTTTCAAAGTTCAACCAAGAAATTAAGTATAATCCTAGCTTAATTCAAATTATTTGATCTTAACCCCACAAAATTACTATAAATTGTAAAAAGGGCTACAGAGAGCAGGAGCACTTAAACAATATCAATGGCGGCACTTGCAATTCTTGGCAAGAGATTCTCACATTCTTCTCCATTGGTACCGTGGTAGCAGATCCTTACATCTCTCTTTTTAATTGCTTCGTTGGCAAAATTTACAGCTGCAATTAAGAGAGATAGGGGAGAGAGAGATAGGGGAAGATATGAGAGAGAGGGAGTGAAAGAGAGAATGGAGAGAGAAAGACATAAACTGAACTAATGACCTAAACTGATTTAGACCTTGGTTTCTTTTTCACAAACATTTTCGGGATAATCCCCATATTCGCCCTATAACTAAAGGCCCTATATAACCCTGTCCAACCATAACTTTTGTGAACTTACGAGCCATGAAATAACTTTAAGCTAATTTGAGCTTATTTTTCCAGTAATTGTTTAATTGTGAGGAGAATAGAGCATAAGCTGAACTTGATCTCAGTTGTCAATGGATTAAAATATCTCAGCAAACAGTCTCCACGTTTGCATTGATAAAAAAAAATTAATAGATAATCATAGAACACGTGTATCTAGAACTGATTGGTATGGTTTCCAGGTGCAATTAAACTCTTGGAGGTCAAATATAATTCTGATAATCCAAGAAGATGCCTAAGTAACTATCTGGGCTTGCGTAAATTTTTCCTCATCGCAATTAACTATTATAGCAATTATTCACATTTGATGATGAAAAATCATTATACATTTTCTTGATTTTTGTTACTGTGTCATACATTAGAAAATGCAGGCTACATATTAGTGGTCACTCCTTCTAATTAGAATTCCTTGCTTGAGATAAGGATTACATGTTATTTCCAACTCATCAGCATTCGTTGTTACATTCTGCTTTTCTAAGAATGAGGGTGAGCAAGTACTTCACTATGAGAGGGACGCCACACGAGTTGCGTCCCAAATCCGTTTCCAGATCAAGAGAACCACGTTGGGATGGAACTCTCAAGACAATAAACTAGTTTTAAGAAGTTCTAAGTTTGGTGTAAGGTCTAAGATCTCTAGCTTGCAAGAGCTAAAAGAAACTTCTATATCAAGACAAATAATATAATCTACCTCGTCTTGGCGTCTCTGCCCTTCAAAACTAAAAGGCTTCACTATAACAGCAACAACCAGCCCACCACTGGATCTAATTGTCCTAAGGATATCAGTAGCCGTAACATAATCATCACCGTAGCCTGCACTTGCCACCTGTACAAGACAAAAAAATTGTAAAATACATCAGATGAAAATCCACATCAACATTTTTGAAAGAGACTAAAATATGAGTAAGAAACAGTTTTCTCTCTATTCTACAACTGTGCACACGAAAAACATATGTACTCAAAACTCACATGCATGATAAAGAATAAGCAGTATATCCTTCAGCAAAAGCAACACTTCTGACGGAAATTCTCTCTCTGAATTACTCTCTTACGTGTATTTCATTTTATGGTTGAGAAAGATAAAAGAGTCGACAGTGGGAAAGCGCCTTCCCCTTCGGAATTTCGAGGTTAAATAGCTCAACAAGCTTACATATCTAAAAGGCTGATTTTACAAAGTTGCTTCTTTTGTCATTTATACTTTCCACTCCTATGGTGCCAAGGCATATTAGTAAATAACCTTACGTTTTTTTAACCTTCTAGGCTCCTTCTGACTTTAAAACCAGACAGATTCTAGATTTCTAAACATAAAGTTCTGAGTAACATTACATAATACTAGGAAGTGAAATCATGTAGCAAGAACTCAAGAAGCAACCGCAAGAAATCTCAGCTAAAGTTCTCAGAGAATTTGTATATCTGTTGATTTTCTTTAAATTAGCAGAGAATGCAATGGAAAGAACTGAACGAAGAAAGGAGAAAGGACAAGAATGTACAAACAAGAACAACAGCCTTCGAATGTAATTGCTGATTTAGTGGCACCTCCGCAATGCTTGAATAGTCATCTGCAGGGAGGATAATTAACTATAAGAGAAGTAAAGTACTACAAAATGGAGGAAAAGGCATCTTCCAAAGATACCGATAGAAGAAAATCGAGCACCAACCATTCAAAAGATCACCCAAGAGACAATTAAGGTAGAACAATAAACAAAGTTAAGTGTTTCGGAACAAGTCAAACTTTCCACAATTAACTAATGTAATCAGCATCACAATAAAAGAGACCAGAGCCTATTTACAACCAGAAGAAAGTTCACAAAGCAGTAACAACAGAAGAGTTTACGATAGTGCCACATGCATCACATCCAATCAACAATTCAACTCATTCGCAAAGAGGTAACAGAAATTAGACGCTTCAACCGAAAAAATAAAAAGAACAACAAGCCATGCCAAATAAACAACTTGTAATAGATTATAGAAGCTATTAGCAATGTCTAAACCTTTCTCAAGAACTCTTTGACGTAATTGTCCTTGCGGCGATTCTCTCTTGATAACATTCCTGCATAATCATACAACAGGATTGTTAGCTCTCGGCGCTATATGAGTAGTAATAACCAGAATTACACCGAACGCGCACACACACAGACGAAAAAGGAAACGCGGCTTTGTGAAGTAGCAACAATTGAGAACCATATCAAAAACCAAAAAAACTCAACATGTTACTGAAATTAAACCGAACAATAAGTAGGTATAAATAACTCGTAATCTGAATTTTCTGAAACAGACAAGCCGAACAACAAGTAGAATCTACAGAAACAAATTAATGATCACTTGCAAATTCAAACAATAAAAAAAACTGTTGAATAACAAGTAATTAGCGCATAAAATGGATAGAACGTACCAAAATCTCAAAGATTGCGGAGTTGAAGAGGAGTTAAGGCAAAAATCAAGAACAGAATCAACTCTACTACCAATGCCGATAACTTCAACAAAGTGAGAATCAGTCCATATGTCGGTGATATCGTCATTACTATTAGCGCCAGAATTACTGCAATCCTTCAATGAAGATGAGCTAGAGCAGATGATTCTGAAGGTTTTTCGTTTGAAATTTGTTGATGATTTCAAAAACCTAATATGATTATGGAGGAAGGAGGAGCAATTGAAGGGGTAATTCGAGGGTTTTAGGGAGTATAATGAAGCTTTTCTGTAGGTTGGAGAGTAGAGTGTCGATAAATTCGCCATTAGTGTAGATATAGGAGGTGAAATTGAAGAATTAGGGTTGGAAATTAGGGTTGGTGAAAGTGTTCGAGAGAATGTGGTTGTGAAGATTGTTCGCGAATGGAGATTAATTTGCAGTAGAAATGTAGAATAGAGGGAGAAAAAAGCATGGCGTTTTAGGGGGGAAGAAAGGCAAGTTAGAATGCCTCGTGGAATTTTGTGAACGATTTCGTAGATAATGCAATAAAAAAAATGATCCCGCTATATGTAATATGTTGGCGTTAAATTTGCTAGATTTTTTTTTTTTTTAAACAAGGTAAGATGAAGTCTCTTGTAAGTAGGGGAAAAATTTGGGGATCCCTCTTTGCAAGGGGTGAGACTCAATCCCATGATTTCTGGGATCGGAGGTGATGTCAACACCACTAGGCTAAGTTTCAATCAGGTCCAATAAGGTCTAAGAGCAACTCCAATGGTTGTAATTTTGGGCACTGCTTGATATTTGAAAGTAGTGAGCAAGTTCTTTCAACCATTGGAAGCAAGATAATTGATCATAACTTGAGAGCAACACCCTCCTCCACCAAGCTACTTGCTTGACTTCAAAAAGGCAATATGGCTTGAAATAGGGAAAAAGGGAAGGTGATCTTCTCACTCCATATGATTGGTGAGTGCATCTCCAATCAACAATAAAGCGCAATTTTTTTTTTTGTTTTCCTACCTAATTATAATTGAATAAAAAATTAAAGTTGAAAATATTGATTGAAATGTGGGGCCGAATTCAAGCAACAATGTATTGTAGACTACCATTGGAAGACTTTGTAGTAGAAAGCGATATTGCTTAAAAGGCGATGTGGCGAACTCGCTTCCAATGTGTTGTAATTCACCATTGGAGTTCTTCTAATAAGGTCCAATCAGGTCAAATAAGTTCCAATCAGGTCAACAAGTTCCAATCAGGTACAATAAATTCTAATCAGGTTCAATCAGGTCCAATAAATTGAATCAAGTCCAATCAGTTCAGTTCAGGGTTTTTAAAGTGAAGAGAACGCACTCTAAAAACACAAAATAACACGGGCTAACCTAGCAACTTATGCCGAACCCAGCAGGCTCCCAGACAAGCGCAATATGTAGTGGGGCAGGGTTGAGCCCGTCTTTGCCATCTTCACCTGAACTGAACAAGGTTGTGCAGTTAAAAGCACAAAAAGTAAGAAACACAAAGCTTGTTGCAGGAACAACAACTGAAGAATAATGGCGGAAGAAGAAGACTTGAAGCAAGTAGGAGGGCAAAACCAGCACCAGCAACAGCAACAGCAACAGCAACTAGCAGAAGAAGAAAATGGACAAGTTAAAGAAGCAATGAAACCTTGGGAACAACACTCTGCTATCATAAGCATTCCTCGCTTTGATTACAACGCTCCTTCTTCTCTTCTCCAACATTCTCATTCTGGCTTCCTTATTACTTGCCCTATCAGTGAGTACTTCACCCTACTTTAACTAGTGTTACATGCTTTCTACCAATCTTTTTTCTTTACCTGAATTGGGTTCTTGGACCGTCATTTATTTGATTCCTCAATTGATTATTTACAGCTGTTGTTATTCAACTTTGGCTTTTAATGTTTTGACTGAGAGATAGGGTTTGATTAAAGAGGTAAAAGTTTATTGCTAGGGTTGATTTTTTTTTTGTTGGGTTATGAAATGTCCAAGTTACAATGATGGAAATTGGAAAGTTTGTTTCTTTTCTGTAAGAGTGTGTACATTTATGGAGGCTCTCTTAGGTTAACCATAATGTTGCTACTTGCTAGTTGAAAGAATAACATGATTGAAGTATTATGCATCAAAAGCTCAAATTTTCTTGATTGTCAGAACTCAGAATGTGCAGTTTTATGAATGTGAAAGGATTTTGAGATATTTCGGACCCTATGTCGCGGTTGTAGAACCTTTGAATGTTGAGGGAATCCATTCTAAGAGCCACTATGTGAGATTAATCTGGTGTTCTTAGCATCCAGCAGGACAGTTGGAAATGTGGTGAAATTTGTTCTATGAGAATAGAAGCATAATTGCAGTCTATTAGTTTGTATCTCTTATACTTAGAGTCCGTACATGGAAGAAGCACGGCTCCTCTATCATGGATGTCTCCTTTTATCATGTGATTGTAGGTGTACTTGTCACTTTTAATTCATCTATTATAGTGAACTAGTATCTGCTTCATTCTTCTATATGTGTAAACCATGAAGTGTGAAAGCTTTGAAAGATGGCATGGGCTAACTCTTCAGTGATTGGTGCTATAATTTACTTTCTCCGTTCCATAATAATTGCAACATACCCCATTGGCACGTTGTTTAAGAAACCCATGTGATGAGGAGAGAGATAGAGATAAATAAAAGGTGGGAGCAATGTGATAGGAAAGAGATAGAGAGAAAATATTACCAAATAAGTAAACGTTGCAATTAATATGAAACGTAAGGGTAACATTGCAATTAAAAAAGAACGAAGGAAGTATTTGTTTATTACCATTTTTTAAAGCACTTTGCCTCTGTGACAACTAACGATCTGTCAATCTCAAGTATTCGCTTGCCTCCATAGCATGGAAAGTTTGCTGTTATGTCTTGTGTGCAACTGTGCATGCATAGGAAAGAAAATGATAATTGGATTCATTCTTCCACTCATCAACTTATAATGACAATTAGCACGTATAATGGACTATTCCATTGCTTTATAATACTTTCATTAAAAATCTTATATACATTGTTACTATTATATGTTGTTTCCTCATTGGAGATGAACTTTGCTTTAGGAAATCTTCTTTCTTTACAGAGAGGGAGAAGAGTGCAACAAAAGAAGCGATATCCATTCTCGGAAAGGTATTTTCTTGAGAACCCTTTACTTAGGTCAATGTCATCTTCTTTGCTAATTGGACTTAGCATATGTTGCAATGTCGTATATGATTCTGCCTTTCAACCGAGGGTGTCTATGTCTAAAAAGAACTTCTTCGAGGATATCGGGCTTATACCAAAAGAGCCTCCATTGAATACATAATCTGGTGTAGTGTAGATGTTGACCTCCACCCTGTATTAGGTGAGAAGTTGGTTGGAGGTGTTGGCTGGTATGTCTAGAGTTTTTCTTTCTCATACTAGGTCAGCAAATTCTATGACACTGGAAACGCAGCATTTTTTTTGGCCTGACAAACTTTGATATATGGGACATATCACCTAAATAAATCTTATATAGTACTATTGAGTAGCTCGTATTAAGTTGGTGAGGTTGATTTTAAAAGTTTTGAAATGTGTTAATGCGACTCTTGTACGTGGTCTCAAGAATACTTCACATGTGCTATTCAACGTTAATTGTCTCCTTTGATCTTTACTCAAGCCTGGTTGTTTAAATCCATTCCATTGTGAAGTGAGACAATATGTTGATATAGTGGTAGTATTAGTGAGATAATAATTTAAGTTAGTGGTTGCAATATTCATCAGTAGTTTGGAACTTATGGGAGGCAGTTAGATGGCCTTCAAGAAGTTGTAAGGAATCAGGGGTCTGCATTTCTCAGAATTCCTGAAAAGCACTTCCTAAGGACCTAAAGTATTCACAATTCATTATATTTTCACAATGCTAAGGGAGCAAAGGGATCAAGTGTTGCTTTATCTCCCTCAAAGACCAATAGTCTGCTCCATTGGTGGCTTTCACAGTTGTACTGGTTTATATAGGCATTTACATGATCAACGCCCTTTCCCGAGTGCTATAGAAAATGAAAAACAATGTCTGTTGGATCATGAGTAGGTCTGCCTCCTTAAGGGTGATCATAACTGCTTACTAGTATAGATGCAAATTAAAATTTTATGTCATTAGTTATGTCTATGAAGATTATATATTGTTTCCCCTAGCCCGTTTCACTTCTTAGTAATTTTATATTCCGTTGGAAGACTAACGGTCAAAGTTATCTGAAATGATTTTGCAGTATATTGATTTCAGTGGTAGTGACTCCTTGGGAGGGTCTGGTTCCAGTGAAAATGCTAAAAGAAGAAAATTAGGCCAGACGGAGGGAGACTCTGCTGTAACTATCAAAAGTAAGATTTGGCTTCTCAATCCTCAGGACCAAATACGAAATCAAATTGAGCCTTGGTTGAAATTTTTGGGAAATTAAGTTCAATATCTCTGTGCAGGTGAGCTTGTAAAAGATGACTCTCAATCTTTTGGAGCAACGGACGATTTTGGCAAACAAACTCCTAATCTTTTATTGGTAAAGGTGACAAGAAGTGGCTTGGTTCTCTTTACCTTTCCCAAAGGCAGTTCTACTGATCCAGTCAGCATAGTCTCCCATGTAAATCAATCCCTAGAATCGGGAGAGTTGAAACGACCACTGTAAGTATTTGGGCTGAACTCTGAAGTCGTCTGAACCATCATTTGAAATTCTGATGTTTGGTGTTCTGTTCTCATAAGGGTCATTCTAGACATGTTTTCCCTGTTAGTTTATTTATTTATTTATTTTTTCTTTGTTTAGCCCCCATCTAATCATTGCAGTATCTGCATCTTATATATAAAAAAAGGGTTAATTGGCTAGAACCTGGGAAAAAAAATGCGGTCGCGGTCGCGTTCGCGGGAACGGTCGCGTTGTCGCGGGAACGGCTTGTAACGGGGGAATAGAACGTTTCGCGGCCAACGCAGCGTGAATTTTTAAAAAAAATTCACATTAATACGTTCTAACCTTATTTGCATTGTTTTAGTTATTAAGCATTATTACAACATAATATAACCAAATCTATCAGAATATCATGTTTCATCAACTATATAATTAAATCATCAAATATTTTTGGCCAATGTTTGAAAAGAACGGATGTAACGGGAATAAAAACGTTCTAACGCGGGCGAGTTCGCGTTACGGAACGGACAACGCGGCGAGAAGTATGTGATTTTTATTATGGCGTTCCGTAACGGGATTTCGCGGAACGGCAAATCCAAAATCCGTTACGAACGGCCGTTACGTCAGCGGAACGGAGAGTTTTAATTCCATGGCTAGAACGGCCACGAACTATAGCTCAAGTGCAGCGGCGGCCTGACCTTTGACGGTTGCAGTCCGTAGCACGAACTTTAACTCGAGGTGCAATGCATAGCATAAATGTGATCGGAGGTCGGAGATTCCGCGGAGTTCTAGAATCTTGAATATTTTATATTCACTCATCTCGATCTCGAAAAGTAGCTAGTATGGAAACGACAAGATCAAATTTCCTACCTTCTTGCCTCCCCCACAATTTCCTCCCCCAATTTTGCGGCCCCCTCCTACAATCCCCAATTTGATTTTGACACTGTTGGGTGTGATTGCGGTGAGATTTGCAATAAGGATGATTGCTCTTCTTTCGCGTTGAGAGATTTGTGAAATATTACACCACTGCACCAGTCTGGAGGAGGAGAGAGGGTGCGGGGTTTGAAGCAAGGGGGGAGATACGGTAAGGGTTTGAAGTAGCTAGGGGGAGGAGAGAGAACCGAAAGAGGAGGGAATAAAAGGGAAAAAAAGAAAAGAACAAAAATTCTAGATTCTAGATTTCCGGCGGAATCTCCGACCTCCGATCACATTTATGATATGCATTGCACCTCGAGTTAAAGTTCGTGCTACGGACTGCACCCGTGAAAGGTTGTGCTGTTCAGTGCACTTGAGCTATAGGTCGTGTTGTTCTAGCCAATTAACCCATAAAAAAAAGCAGTCTTTAGGGCTAGTTGCATACCTGTGCATTTATCATCGTTAAGGCAATGGTCAACAAGAATAAGGAGAAAATCAGATCTTACATGTACTACATGGGTGCTTTCGAGGTGATAAGGAGCTCACTGTGATCAGTTAATTATAAGGCTGAAAATAATTGCTTTCAGTAACCATTTAAGCACTTGAGATAAAACAAATTGATGCTGATGGAGAAGTTGGTGGTTGATTGTGCTGTAAGAGGTAGGGGGAAACAATTTTGTGGAGAGGAGTTGTATGGTGTCTTGTAAAATCTTCAAGGTACTGAAGAAGTAATAGTTTTGTAACTAATTCAAAATCTACTTGTGAACTGTGAGCCTCTCAAACTCTCCTCTCTCCAAAATTGCAAAATGACAATCTCAAGATCATGCCAATAGTGAAGAGTTGAAATGTTTCATCCCAGACATCAGATGCTGGATTTTACAAATTCTGCAGCAAAAAACAAATACTCACACAACTGATGCTTTCTAGTTCATTCTGGCGTACTTTGAAGCACAATACCTTGAATTAAATCCTAATCTTTTTACATCCTCGACCAACGCCAAGGCCGAGAACTTGTGTCTGGTCTTCGACAAAAGTAGGCAAGCTAAGTGCCAATAACCTATGCCTTATGCCCTTATTTCAACAAGTTTGGGCGAAGCTTAAGGATTATAAAGAGCACCAGGAAAAGACTGTGTCTTCGCCAACCATGTATGAGGTAAACCTAACACTAATGCAAACTCATGGACTCATGGTAGCCCAAGGTCATCCATATACAGCTTCAAAGGCCTCTGGATGCCATTTGAAAGTATTAGTATGAACCAAATGCCATAGTTTTGTATATCATAAAGTTTTCTAGTACCAACTTGTTCTTGATTTGATATATGACAGTAGACCCAAAATGCCCCGTAAGACCTAAGCCATGTTCTTGGGTTCTTTTTGAAGTTTGGTAGAAAACACTGAATAATTTTTGAGAAGTCTCATTGAATCTCCTAATAGCCAAGTGTTTTACCCTTTGTATCTGAGGTCAGATCTTTGGTTGATCACACAAATCAGATAAGATTTTGCGTCCATGAATGATGTCTAAGTGTCAATTGTGCAGAATTAGTTTTCAAAACTCTGAGATTGGGTGATTGAACTGCACCATGTCTCACTCTGTGCACGAGAAACAGTTCATTATTTCTGCTAATGATTTGAACTAAATGAAATCTTGTACTTGCACATGTACTGTCGACGAGAGAAGTATTTGTTAGTCATTGAAAACATTCCATTTTTCTACTATTTATGTCATCAATCTAAACCACCGCATCAAGCACTACACTCAGTTTCAAGTACAGGCCATTCATTTCCTTTAAGAAAACATATCTCCTTTCTGCAGCTGGTGCCATCGAATTTTCCCTATTCAAGCTACTTGTAGGTTGAATGAAAAAGAAGTCAGTACCACTGTATCAAGTCTTGTTCTCAAGTATGTTGATGACAAAAGCAACAAATTTTCTAGACCTCTAAAGGTGAGCATACTTTGAATTTTTTTTCTTTTTTTGGTTAGTATATTCAGTTGAAGCACTCCTATAAGAGTCAATCCATGTTTTTTTAACTCAATTGCAAAGTTCCAATGATATAAGGCCAAAAGTGGAATGGTTTGTTATGAACTGACATAGTTTAGACTGAATGTAAGAAACAAGTTATGGAAATAAGATGAACTTTGATTGATAATTTCTTGAAAACAGTATGTAATATAAAGTGATATCTACAAGATCTCGAGAGGCTTGTTCTCTCCCAAATATCAAACTAAACTCAACAATTTTCAACCCGTTTTCTCTCTCCTTAATCTCCTATATTTATAGAATTTCTTTCCTCACCAACTCCCTAACTTATTCCGCAAGCTACTATTAAATCTAACTACTTATGCAATACCAAGAGTGCTCCCTCTCCTTAGGTTGATTCGTTACCGATTTCTCATTAATCTTGTTGCATGTTGATTTAGTTTGCAGTTGGCTATAATAGAAGAGGAATCGAGGAGACGGAGATGAAAAGTGGAAAAGATAATATCAGTGATCCTAATCTGTGCACGTTGCTAGATCGGAACAAGTGCTTCTCCGTTGTTGCTGCTGCTGTAAAAGAGGTTGTATCAGATTCGACCGTGGACCTCAAATCCCCAGAGGTAGTGATTAGTGAACTCTCGCTTAATATGTTCAATGTATTTATGTTAATACCCTAGTGTCACGTCGTTTAAATTTCATGTGCAGCTATGTATTCTCATTGAGCTTCTTCCGCTGTCCCGGGTGCCAAATGGCTCACTAGTAACTGCAATTTCCGTCCTTTCCCAAGAACTTGTCAGCACCAAACCACGGCTCTGTGTTAAGGCTTTGGTCTCTGACCCCAAAGCTAAAAAAGAAGAGTCCTAAGCTAGTAGCTTGAGCAACCTCATCTTTAGTGAACAACATATATGGTCGCACCACAAATGGTTTGTCTTTGTTTGTTTGTTTCTGATCAAAAGATAATTTTTATATTAACCAAATTAGCAGTTAGAATACTTTTTTTCCTTTTTCAGAACAGTTCGACCCTTTAACTTTTAAACTATTCATATATTACTAACTTTGACCATATATATGATAAAGAACTTTGTAAGGTGAAATGATGTTTGATTAATTTCAATATATATTTTATAAAAATATATTACTTATAGTAGTAATTACTGATAGCTAATTAGAGATATTAATGGTCAAATTTATGCGTTGACTAGTGATAAAGTTAAATTGTTGTAACTATTTACGACTATTGAGACACAGAGGAAGTATGAGAGCGAGAGGCTGAGTGCGACTACCCTACTCTTTCAAGTTGCAACCTTGTGATCGGATTGATGCATGGATCACACACCAGCAACAACCTCATGGTCTGACTGATGCATGGAGCACACACCAGGTCCTACCTCATGGAGTTATGGTCTGACTGATGCATGGAGCACACACCAGGTCCTACCTCATGGAGTTATGGTCTGACTGATGCATGGAGCAGACACCAGTCACCTAAACGCAAGTACCTCATGCAACGTCTGAACTCTGAAGCACCTACATCCAGAAACAACCTATATAGACCAAATTGGCGAAGCTTCTTGAGTTCTTAGCTTACATTCTAATGATTTCAAGTATCTTGTCATTTTGGAATGAACCCTCTTATGGTTTTTCCTTGGGTCAAAATATGGTTTTATAATAGGTCATCTATCCATACTAACGCCTTGGACTAGTTCTTTTTTATGGTGGGGGGTTGGGGGTTGTATAAAAGAGCCTGCAAAGGATCATAATATACCTGTAATTCAAGCTCAATATCTTAAATGTTACACACGTTATATGTCCCTTGTTACTTGTTAGTTATTACTCGTGAAGATTTAATAGCCATCTAAATTTAAAAAAAAAAAATAACATGAGTATGTGAAAAAATATTTGTGACTTTATAATTTCTTATTTAGTTTACTAGAATTAGGCCCTGTTCTTTTGGACCAAACTGTACTGAAACTGTGAGAGTCTGAGAGGAATTTGTCTGAACTGAACTGAATTGTTTAAACTAAACTGAATTTCAATTAATTCAGTCTAAAAGAACCTCGCCTTAGTTTCAATTAACAAAATTTTGAATATGGGTAGCTATCGGATTCCACAAAGTTTTGTTTGGAAGATATGAAACCCTGAAGTTATCCTTTTGGTGTTATTCGTTACTCAAACAAACACAAAGACAAACAAATGTTTAAAAAGTTAGAACCGAAAAAAGACGGCACTATAATCAATACTTTCGAAGTTGCGTCTTCAAGGAATTTGCGTGCCTAACCTCCTAAACTCCCCTCAATTCTACAGTTTCTACTAGAGTAGTATTCTACAGTCTAGTGATGTCTAGACATTTGACTATTACAATCACTAATTACCGTTGGGACATAACGACCATTAAAGATTTAAAGTTCATCCTACAATTCCTATTACGTAGAAGTTTTTAAAGAAACGTTAAATTAATTTAATACATTTGATATGGCAGTCTAGCACTAAGTAGTATTTATCCTATTGATAAGGGATGTTCCTTATTATCATGAAGTTATGAGATTAAATCTCGCTAAAATATTTTTAAGAGTAGGGATTTTCTTATCCATTCCTCCTACTTTTAATATTTACATGTTGGGCTAAATTGGTTGACGTACGAAAGGTGCTAATCTAGTAGAGATTTCTTCAAAAAAATGGAAATTTTAATTTTTTACTAAAGCTGACAAGATAAATTATACTAGAAGTATATTATTTTGTTATCTTAAGTGATACTCCGTCCGTTTCAATTTATAGTGTTTGTTTCACATTTCGCACGGAAATTAAGGAACTGTCATCTGCTTTAAATATTTATAGTACTTGTATTCGAAAGATAAGTGTTTGCATCGGAAACTACAAACGTTAAATGTGGCTACAACTTTCCATGTAAAAATGATGACAAACATTAAATGTGGATTATGTGGCTACAACTTTTCCTGTAGAAATAAGGACAAAACATGAATATAAATTGTTTGATGAGGGTATTTTATTTAAAATACCATTTCAAAAATAGAAATAAGAAGAATGTTTTGGACACCGAAAATAGAATACAAGCACTATAAATTGAAACGGATGGAGTGGTAGATAATTAGATCATATTAAATGAAAAACTAATATAGTCAAATAGTACAGAGTGTTGGTAGTAGAATTTGGAATTCTAGGTTGGTGTGTTTGGCTTGGAGAAAGTGAAGAAAATTAGAGGTAACTAAATAAAGATGAGATGCTACTGAATGCAAGTTTTAGAGTTGCAGTAGTATTGTTAATTTGTTATTGTTGAATATTGATACAGTATTGCTGGATATAGCTGTAAGCCTGTAAGGAAGAAAGTTGTTCTATTTTGAATTCACTACCTACTAATGGCTACTATATCTACTTTATCAAGTAACGGGATTCAAAGGAGAAACTATTTATTAGGCCCGGGCTATACCCCGGGTAAAGAAAATTTTCATTTATTAATATTGTACTTTAAAATGATATCACTAAATATCATTTGGTCTAATGGTTAAGTCTTTAGTATATGCATATGAGGTCACGGGATCAAAGCTTATACTATGCAATTTCTAATTTTTTTTATTGTACATGGATTACATGAAGTAAAAGGCCCTTAGGGAGAGTGCCACGTGGCACCGTTCCTTGTTTAGGAACGCCTTTTAATATATTTATATAGATTTCTTTTCGATAGTATAAGATACACCTTAGAATATACCCCCTCCGGCCCTCCGTATAAGAAATATATGAATACTTATCGGGACATATAGTTTAAGGAGATAAGTTATACTGTGATTTTTATTTTATTTTTTAAAAAGATAAATTTTATTAATTGGAGGTCAAACGACATCTACAAATATAGGTATTAGAAAAAACAAAATACAATCAGATAAGATTAAATCAAACTTGTGTTCGATGAAACTATAATGAACCACATCGACAAAGTAGCGCATGCCCCTTGTATTTGCTCAATCTTGCAGCTATTAAGGGACTCGTCTATCATTTTGACATAGGTTGGAGAAGAACATTATTGATCTAATAATGTTGACCGCGTCCGAGTTTTCAATACCTTCGTGTTGACAATCTTGAACTTCAACCAATGAGAACAATTTCTCACACCTACAAACAAATAAACAAGACTCGCAACTCCCATAAAGGAGAAGGAGACCTCTACAATAGGGACAATTAGTAGGGCTCGGGAAACTCTCATAAAGAGAGACTAATTTATTTAACAAAACAAGCAAATAAACTAAAAATTGAAAACGAGGGCGGAAAAGGGGCTTACTATGGATGAGAATATCCTGACAGCCCCTCACAGATGCAGAGGGGAAAAAAAGGAAAAGAGGGGGCGGCAGGAGAGAAAAGGGGAGATTGGTTTTTATTTTCTTTTATTGAAAAATAGATATGACAGGAGTTGGTGGAACTTTTTTTTTATAATTGAAACGGAGACGTGATGGGAGTTAAGTAGTTAACTGAGATGTAATAGGAGTTGGCGGTTTTTTTAATTGAAAAGTAGATGTCGTGGGAATTAGTGGGTCAAAAAGAGTATTAGACAACTAATTTTTTTGAGGGGATAGACAACTAATATAATAATGGTGGTCCATTCTAAAAATGGAAGGGTTCAAACTAATTTACAATAAATAACAAAAGAAAGTAATTCAAACTATCTATACAAATAATTAAAAGGCGTTCCTATCAAAGGAACGGTGCCGCGTGTCACTCTTCTCAAGCTTCCAATACATATGTTTATAATTTCATTTAAAAATATTAACAATGTGTACTAGGGTTAGAAGACATGACCTTTGAAATGAAATGTGAGAGTTTAACCATTAATCCACTATAATTTCAATACTTAATGTTTCAAAGTAAAACATAATAAAGTCTTATAATTATATGTAATTATAAAAACATAGACAAGCTTTTTGATCTCTAACAATTTTATTAAGTAATAACATTTTTTTACCCCAATTTCATTAAAATTGTTATTTTTCTCCTCAATTCCTTAGATTTTTTTTAAACAACTTGTCGTGTCATAACGTTCATTTTTGAATTTCACACTAAACAGAATATTATGAAAAACTAATAAAATCGATTATGAAATTTATGAATAATAATATATTTGATAACTGTAACTGACTCGTGGCGTCGCCCGAACCAAAATACTAGTTATGGATTAGAATGAGGTATATCTCTATGTACTAGGAAGACACAATTTCGATATTTAATTAATTTCCATTTAGTGGAGCCCAATTAAATTAAATGAATTGATTAATTAGATTGTGACTTGGAACTTGGAAGTATATAATTCCATTTACTCCAAGAAGTATCATATCATTTTCCTAACCTATCTAGTATCCAAAAGAGATTACTTATCCAAAACTATATCATCTATCATTTGAAAATCCTCACGTGTTGGCATTTTATGGCCCATACTGGTTAAAAAAGGGATCAACCCATCTGTCTTTCAGTTCCAGAGAGTTCGTAGATGAGGGTCAGTGTAATAGCCTTATAGGGTATTCGAGGAAAAAATATCTTTCTTGCCAAATAAGACAAGGATGTCATTTCTAAGCTCAAACACGATTTATGTTACAACCAGCAGGCACCAAGAACTTTTATACTAAAAGATCCTTGTATGAATCCCGAGGGCACTTTAGGGGAGGGATTCCACTTACCATTCCCCAATCTCAAAGTGTTGCCCACAAACTTAGGCCGGTTAACCTGCGATAAGTTCCGATTTGAAAGGACCTTTCAACTTACCATGGGACTTAATTAAGGATAATTAGATATTCTTCAAATATTCAAATTCTCTAAAGTTGTTAGAGTTGTTCTTATCCTCCTAGTAATTCTGTAAACCAGTAGCTTAGCCTTATCTTCTGTTTTCAATACTTCAGCATAATAATATCTATAGTTTAGCTAAGTTAGTTTAGTTATTTACTATTACTGTTACTCCTAGTTATAAGCTTATTCTTCTCTATATAAGCTACACTTGTTTATTCAATAATTATCAAGAATTACATTTCTTATATGGTATCAGAGCTTAGAGATCCTCTCCAACATAATTTTTCTCTTTTCAAAATGGTGAATGATGCGATGATCCCAAACACCAGTGATCCCTCCAAACCCTTCACTCTTATCCAAATTCCAAACTCCATCAAACTCACCTCTGTGAATTACGTAGCATGGAAAACCCAACTCCAAGCTACGCTCCTAGGATATGACCTGTGGAAGTTTGTTGACGGCAGCCTACCCATCTCCTTCCGCCTCTATTACGGTTGATGGTACTTCCCTCCCCAATCCTGCAGTCCTTACTTGGTTTCGCCAAGATCGACCGGTTTTTGGTGCCATTGTTGGTACTCTTTCCCAAGATCTCGTTCCTCTCGTGTCTCAAACAGGTACCGCTGAAGAGGCTTGGAAAATTCTCACTTCCACATTTGCTAACCCCTCACGAGGTCATTTCAAGTAAATTAGAAGCAATCTTAGCAAGATCACTCACTCAACTCAATCCATTACTGAGTATATGCAGGCTATCAAGCAATGCACCGATCGTCTTGCCTCTATGGGCAAACCAATGGACCATGAGGACATCATTGATAAGGTATTACTTGGCCTTGATTATGAACAATACAAATCTGTTATTGATGCTGTAAATGCTCGTGATACACCCATTTCTTTTGAAGAACTCCATGAGAAACCATAACCAAGGAGCTCACGCTTGGTCAAAAAACAAGCACCACTACCTTTCCCCGCTACTCGTTAACGTTGCTCAACACCGCAACCGTGCTTCTTATCCACCACCTCACAACCGG
This sequence comes from Beta corolliflora, assembly GCA_947648045.1. Lineage (NCBI taxonomy): Eukaryota > Viridiplantae > Streptophyta > Magnoliopsida > Caryophyllales > Amaranthaceae > Beta > Beta corolliflora. Next base: position 33,302 of record CANSZD010003084.1, on the reverse strand, counting down.
CCAGTCCCTTGGCACCTCCAAACACTCGGTCCCCTCGCCAACCTCGCCCCTACTTGGGTAAGTGCCAATGGTGCCGTGAGCGGGGCCATTTTCTCGATCAATGCCATGCTTTCAAAGGTCAATTTCCTACTATTCAAGTCCCCGTTGCTACTCCAGTTCCTTACGTGCGAGAAGCACTTTTCCCCTCATGCACCACAAGCTCATGTTGCCATAACCGATGCATCTCCCTCCAATGCATGGTTACTCGACAGTGGTGCTTCTCACCATGTCACCAACGATCTTGCCAACCTATCCCTCCATGCTCCTTACGACAGCACCGAAGAACTTGTGATTGGTGATGGTTCAACTCTCCCCATTCAGAATTCGGGTTATTTCTCCCTCTCTACATCTTCTACTACTTTTCATTTTTCTAATGTCTTGCATGTTCCTTCCATTTCACGCAATATCTTGTCCATTTCTCAATTTTGTCGAGAGAATAACACTAGTATTGAGTTCTTACCCTCTCTTTTTCGTGTTAAGGAGCTTTCTCAGGGAACCATTCTCCTACAGGGACCAACTAGAGCCGGAGTTTATGAGTGGAGTCCGACCTCGCCGCAAGCATTCACCTCTCTCAAATTATCTAAGCATGATTGGCACCATCGTTTAGGCCATCCCTCTTTATCTGTTCTTAGGACTTTAAATTCCCATTTTCATTTGTCCATTCCAGTTTTTAGCATGTCTCATTGTAATGCTTGCAATATGAATAAAAGTCATAAGTTACCATTTTCTCTCTCCTCACTTTCTTCACAAAATGCTTTAGAGCTCATATTCTCTGACGTTTGGACTTCCCCAATTCTATCTCATGACAACTTCAAATATTACATTATTTTTGTGGATCATCACACTAAGTATACATGGCTATATCCACTTAAAAAGAAATCAGACACTTATGATGTTTTTGTGCGGTTTAAGGCTCTAGTTGAAACCTTTTTTAATCGGAAAATAATTAAATTTTTTTCTGATAATGGTGGTGAATTTGAAAAATTAACACCTTTCCTCACATCTCATGGCATCTCTCACCTTACCTCTCCCCCTCACACTCCAGAGCATAATGGCTATGCGGAACGTCGTCATCGCCATATTGTTGAAACTGGTCTTTCCCTATTAACTCATGCTAAACTACCACTCTCTTTTTGGCCAAATGCTCTCGCCACTGCCACCTACCTCATAAATCGCCTCCCCACACCTACTCTTGATAACAAATCACCCTACCTTAAGCTTTTTGGTACTCCACCTAATTATCACAAGCTTCGGAGTTTCGGGCGTCTTTGTTATCCTTGGTTACGACCCTACTCTTCTCACAAATTAGACCCTCGGTCCCTTCCATGTGTCTTCATTGGGTATTCTTCGAGTCAAAGTGCCTATTATTGTTTGCATCCACCACTGCTGAGCTGTTATGGCTTCAATCTTTACTCTCTGAGCTCCACATCCCACTGCCTCATACTCCAAGTATTTACTGTGATAATCTCAGTGCCACCAATTACTCAAAAAATCCAGTATTTCACTCACGGATGAAGCATCTCGCCCTTGCTTTCCATTTTGTTCGTGAGCAAGTACAACTTGGCCGCCTTAGGGTCCATCATATTCCGGGTGATGATCAGCTTGCAGATGCGTTAACAAAACCTCTTCCGGTGGCTCGCTTCACTACGTTGTTCTCCAAGATTGGCCTCGTCGACAGACCGTCCAACTTGCGGGGGAATATTAAGGATAATTAGATATTCTTCAAATATTCAAATTCTCTAAAGTTGTTAGAGTTGTTCTTATCCTCCTAGTAATTCTGTAAACCAGTAGCTTAGCCTTATCTTCTGTTTTCAATACTTCAGCATAATAATAGCTATAGTTTAGCTAAGTTAGTTTAGTTATTTACGGCTGCTGTTACTCCTAGTTATAAGCTTATTCTTCTCTATATAAGCTACACTTGTTTATTCAATAATTATCAAGAATTACATTTCTTATAAATAGTGTCTAGGTCCGCCATTCTAATGAACTATGATCTAATCATGCATTGCATGGTAATAAAGAATGAATATATCTATACTTAACCGCTACGTGGTTCATATACTAACATGTAATATACAGTCAATGAAGGTACATCACAAGTTCACACGAATAAATTTGGATAATGTGAGCTAACAGTTAGTAAACATGTACTGAAACTGAGTAAATTAAAGGCAAGGTTATAAATTAACTAACTGAAACGCATAATTTTTTTCTACAAATTAATAATAATAATACCTAATTTTGCCTTGATAAAGAAAAGAAAACTTAATTAACTACCACAAAGAGAAATTGATAGATCGAGATTAAGAGTATGATGGTGATCCTCCCAAGCAGAAGACGACGAAGAGTATGAACTAATTGCCTGATCACTAATCTCACTAACATTAGTGGAAGAATTGTTGCTACTTCTTTGGTTTAACAATGGTGAGGTTGTTTGTGGTAAGGAGAGAGATAAGGATAGCCCACACTTATTATCTCTTCTTCCAGCTGCTAATTCTTCGTCGTCGGCCTTGATTTCATTGCCTTCATCTTTGCTTAGCTTCTGAGAAGCCATGAATGTCTCTGGGAGGTGATTGTAATGCGCTTGATTTTGGTCAGATTGTTCGTACGACATGGCTTCCTGTACATACAGAAGGTAACTTGAAATGAGAATTACGGCTTTGTATGCTAGAATGTGTAATACTCTAATATACTATCATGATTCATGAAGTATATAGTAGTAGTATATCATAAAGGTACCAAGGACCCTTGGGTCCAATGGTATGGCTTCCTATCTCCCACATGGGAGACCAAGGTTCAAATCTTAGTGGAAGCAAAATTTCAATACTGTTGGGGGGGAGGGTGGGTGAGTGGCCCTGTACGAGGGCAGCCCAGAGAAAATTCATCTTACCACGGGTTCCCGAAAGGGGCCCCAAAAAAAAAAAAAAATATCATAAAGGTCAATGACGGAGCTATATCTCATGCATATGATTCCCAATAAGCTGCCCCTTCAGATATATAGGTCTTGTTCGTGTTGATCACGCGTGTCATGTCGGTTTTGAATGTCAAACTAGTATTTGGGCCCGGGCGTTGCCTCGGGTGGTATTTTTTCCGAACTTGATATGCATCTTTTTCCATTCGCATTAAAATATAATAAAGAAAACTCAACATTTGAAAGGTACAAATATAATAATGTGGACATTTAAAGTATGATTAAAAGTTGGTCGAAATGGTAATTGTGCTTTGTGTAATAGCAAGATGTCATGGGTTCAAATCTTGTTACAAGACAATTTAGTTTTGTTAGTTGACACGGCATATGTACACATTTGACAATTCTAGTGGAGTAAGAGAGGTGTCACGTGACGTGTAAACGTTGTCAGTCACGCCTTTTAATATATTTGTATAGATATTGTGAGCTCTAATTTCAAAGCATTCATTAATATGTAAGATAACCTTACTCGTGATTCAAGAAATTAAATATCTCAAGTTTTGAGAATTTATTCTCTTGATATCGCAAAGTCATCAAATATTCAAGTGAGTGATATATTTTCCTAGAGGAAGAAACATTTTCCAAGCTTCAATATTCAAAGTGCTTGATTTACAAAAGACATCAAATCAAACCTAATTGAATTGGGTGTGTGAGAGGTGCCGAACCAAAGGTTTTAATCTAAAACCAAAAAAAACTTAGAACTTCTTAAAGAATCCCATATAAGCATTAATAACACTAAAATGCGGATAGCTTTTGTTAATTTTAAGATTTGAGTATATTTACAATTTAAGAGAACATCAACTAGTTGCATGCTTTAATTTGTACAAAATTCACCCTTAATTATTGAGCTACTCAACCACTTGAAAAAAAAAATTAACACCAAATTTGGTATCACGTAACTCACATAACCTAAATATAAACATATACTTAGGGTGAAATTGTTATGTGTTTATTAACCCTAAACGTATAATTAACCCTAAACGTATTAAATTATAAGAAAAAATTAGATTAATCACAAGCACGTAGCATGAAGATAGCCACCTACCAATTTAAGTAGATTGTTGTCCTTTACTCATAATTAAGTAGATTGTTGTCCTTCACTTCTAAAAGTCTAAGACAAGTTAATCAAGTACTAAGCTTTCAAACACATTTTTAAAGAGTGACTGCCAATTTCAGCATGGTATATAAATAAAATGGACCACAAGTGGAAATAATAGAAATTATTCTCTCACAGAAAATCTGTACCAAAAAACTAGAATATGTTGATTATCTTTATATTTTATAACTAATGGCTAAACATATCTGTCAATAATAAATGCTTTCTGCTTCCAAGTTCGTTCTTTAATTGAGTCAGATATTATACCCACACAAATCACAATGCCTCCAATCTAGACACATAGGAAATTAATCATGTTCCATATTTCATATACATGCATTCTAGCACATATATTTGTAATATGGCATGTATCACATTCTAGTCCTCAAATTAATTTTTTACCACTATTGTTTATGCTTACACAGTTACACTCCATGCTCATCCAACTATCAAAAACTTAATTTATATGCTACTTTTTAATATATATTACAAATTATTATTCTTATTATACTTAACTAATTGTTACATCTAGCAAATTCTAATATAATCCCCGTAGTAGTGACTCAAACAAAGGGATTATTAATTATTTGGATGATACGAATAAATGGAAATTAGAAAGTAGAGGAGTTGTTTGACTCACATAAACATGGAAAAAATCATGCTTCTCACATAAGGCACGACATAACATACCAAGCTGAAAGTCGAACTACCTAATCTATGTAATACATACGTTCAACCAAACGACCACTTTTATGTTATGCAACGTGACATATACTTCATAATAACCTTTTTGACGAAAACGTTAGTTTTGTTATCATAACATAACGAGGGAGGTCTAGATGCACGCAACTTTTACGTATAAACAATCTCGAAAAGAATTTAAAAAAGAATGTACCTGAATCTTGAGAAAATGACATGGATGAGCATGGAGTGCAAGAAGATGATGGAATTTGTAAAGATGATCCTGGTCAGGCTGAGGAGGCAGTGAAGCTGCATGCTGCCATCTGATAATATTCAGACCTCTTTCTTCCAATAATCCACCTTCTTCTTCTTCAACTTCCTGCACCTTAGTATTATCACCTTTTAGAGATATTCCTACTACTCCTCCTCCTTTTGTCTTACTCTTTGAATTATTAAGTATTGACTCCAGCTGACTTTTGTAATCATCAACCTGGCAGTACAATTTTGTATTTTTTCTCACTCCTTCCTCCTCCTCACTCATTATTCCCATCCTCTGCTGCTTTTCTCTTTGGCTGCATTCCATTTTCTCTCTCATCATCATCATATTACTACTACTAGTACACCTTTCCTCCAATCTTGCCCTTTTTTTTTCAAATATATCATCATCAAAATAAATAAATAAATTAGATGAGAAAAAGATATAAAAAAGAATTTTAACATTTTATATATACTATACTTCATTAAATAAGTAAAAAAAAACACACAATTAATTAGGTATTGATTTTGGCACTCCTAGAATCATAAGCACACTACTTCAAAATTTACAGATATTAGGAATTAGGAATTAGGACTTAGGAGTGCATTCTATTCAACCGTATTGTCTTGACTTAGGCCCCGTTCTTTTGGACTGAGAGAAATTGAATTGAACTGAAATTAACTGAACTGAAAATAAGTCCAAAAGAACAGGTCCTTATTACAATATATTAGAGCTTACTTTAATATACAGATATTAAGAGCGCGTTCTATTCAAACTGATTGTCTTGACTTATCTCAATATATATTAATTAGAGTTTACTTTTATTATCCGCTAAAACTTATCTGAATTTATTTCTTAATGAAATTAGTCAAAATAAGTCGAGACAATATGACAACTAAATCAAGACAATGTTAAGCATGAGGGGTGCTACAACAAATTCTTATTGTTTTAGGAGCAGAATTTATTTGTACAAAGAAAATGAAGAAACAGCTATGATAGCAATCAATTAGTAGTACCTTTTAGAAGGGGGGAAGGCAGCAGCAATGGTTGGTTGATAATCTTGAAGAAGATGATTAGTAGTATTTGGGGAAGAGATAAGATGTAACCCCACATCTTTCTTTTCTTCTTCAATAATATAATTAGTAGTACTTGCATTATTGTTATTATTATGATTCTCAAAAGCTTGTTTCCTTTGCTGGGTGAAGCTCTTGTCTCCTAAAAGCAACATATACACCAAAAGATGTTAAGACAACATAAAAGCAAAGTTATCAACTACTAACAAAAAGTACTTAGTAAATTTGGCAATTATTGTAGTTATTAATTCATTAGAAAACATGAATTATATATTGTGTATATAAATATTTAATTCTGCCAGCTACAAGTCTATAGCTAGAGTAGGGGAGAATTGGGAAATTTGTTTATGTACTTTTTTTTTTTGAGGGGAAATTTGTTTATGTACTTATTTCCTACAATATGTTAAAAATCAAGATATTATATTTGGGAGTTAATGTGAAAAATATTTTTGTGGGTATAATATCCCTTTTAGTCAATTAACATTAAATGAAGTGAAACATCAAAACTCTTTAAAAAAGATATGATATGGTAACCCATAATCTTTGATTTCCAGCTGAGGTATACACCATTTGAGGGAACCAACCTAGAAATTAAAGCTATTGCCTTTATTACTATCACAAGAAATTTAACCGTAGCTTCTTTAAGAAATTAAACCCAGAAAAAAAAATGTCATGATAGTAAGTGAAAATTGATAGAAAGATTTTTTTTTCTTTTTTCATTTTTTTATACTTCCTCCGTCTAAAATAAGTGAAACACATCTCTAATTTATGTGAGAGCTTTTTGAGACAAGTGTTTCACTTATTTTGGAACGGAGGAAGTATGAAGAAAGAAACATGAGGATCATCATCAATCATGGTAGTTGAACAAGAATCTAAAAAAGTTAGAGAAAGAGATAATATAAATACCTTGTCTAGTATGATCGATCTTCATGCTTCTATACATCTGATGACATTAAATAACAACATTATACCAAAACCCAATAATTAGCACATATAATATAGTTTTTATATGAATAAATTACTCATAATGATGACTGATGAGTGTGAAACCTTAGACCACAAGTCATCAAAAAAGAAAACAATTATTCCAATATTCAACCCAAAGAAAATGAAGAGAGAAACAAACCTGGAGATGACTTTTCACATGAGAAATTGTTAACCCTCTTACATCCATTAGCTGAAGAACAAGCTTAGGTGTAGCCTCTGAAAAATTACAAGTAGTTCAATAAAAGATTAAATTACTTCCTCCGTTTTTTAAAGTTCTTCCTACTCTGCCCAATTTTTTTTCGACTATGATTTTTCGAAGAGGTTCAGATGTACGCAACCTTATCTTATCGCGATGAAAAATAATGATTAGATTAAAAGAAAATACTTACTTTCTTGGCCACCAAGGCGTTCAATGGCATGAACAAAACAACGATGAAGATCAGGAGTCCATCTTAAACGAGGAACTTTGGATCTAACATATTGTCTTACTCCATTATTATTACTACTACTATTTTTACCAACTTCCATAATAGTAGCTACAAAGTTAATTTTTTGAGGAATATTGAATGTTTTTAAGGTATAAAGAACTACTGAAATAGTAATATTTTTGAGATTTTTGAGAGTATGTAGTAGTAGTAGTACAAAAAAAGAGAATGATAGAAGGGTTGACTGGTTGAATATAAAGTGTGTATTTTTATAAGAGTGAGGGAGAGGGAGAGGGAGGTGAAAGAAGATGAAGATCACGAGAAAATAAGGAGAGAGAGAGAGAGGGAGAAATAGTAAAAGGTTGGATAGAGAGAGAATGATGAGAGAGGGGGAAATTCCTTTGGTTGGGCTGATCTGCCGCTGTTAGGAACACCTGCAAAGAGGGAAAATTCTCATCACGAGCTTCTGATCCTCTATGAAATCATTATTACACATTCTCTTTCTCTCTCCTCATCACCTTTTTACTAGTTGGACTACTTTATTTTTATTTTTACTCCCTATTTATATACTATTATTAATATCTACTTAAATTTTTAGCTAGTTAATATTGAATTTAAGTATTTAACAATTTGTTTTGTTTTGCCACTCTTCTATTTTACTACTTCCATTTCACAATACATGCCGCACCTGTTTATCATTTGTGTACTATTCATCAACCAATTTTGACAATATATATTTCACTCACCATTATGTAAGAAAAAGTATAGTCAAGTGGGATCTTGTTAAATTCGTATCAATGAGAGGATTCCAAATATCAACTTTTTATAATTTTTATTTATACGCAATTAGAGATATTAATGTTCAGAAGGAATGGGTTGGAATGCATGAAAAAACTAAAATGGTGCATGTATTGTGAAACTTTTAGCTAATAAGTATTTACTCCCTCCGCTTTTTTTTATTTGCAACATTTGTTTCCTTGGGAATGAAGCCACTACTTTGACCGATTATTTTGATTATTTTATAAGTAAAAATATAGTCATGTGTGATCTTGTTAGATTCGTCTCGACGTGTAGATTCATAATATCAAATTTTTATAATTTTTACTTAATCGAAATAAGAGATATTAAGAGTTAAATAATGCTTTGAAAACCGTGCACAACAAATGTAGCAAATAAAAAAAAACAGAGGGAGTATATCTCTTGTTTAACAGGATAGAGATGTTCTGATCTTCTATTTATTTATTATTACTTCTATTCTTCATTTATTTCTCTTGCTTGGTAAGTGTTCATTATACACTCGGGTGTATCAAGTACCATGTACATGTTATAGCGTATTTAAGGCTATTTTTTGCTCATTTATTCATTTGGAGCTTTCCCGACCCTATTGTGAAAATTTTGTACATTTAGAAGTTTCTAATGAGCAATGAGCAAAAAATACCCTTGACTATACTATACTTGCGGTATTAGGCCCCGTTCTTTTGTACTGAGAGAATTTAAACTGAACTGAGAGAAGCTGAAATGCAGAGAATAACTGAACTGAAAATAAGTACAAAAGAACAAGGTCTTACTTTACACTCATTAATGTAATTTTGGACCGGGGTCCAGACAATACAAATTGTAATATGATTTATAACGTCTCCATATAGCAAGTAGATAATAAGATTATCAATTGAGCTCAACTCATGCCTTCGTGTGATATCTACTATGCAAGAGTAGGTTAGTGTTTATTTAGTTTAACTTATTTTTATTTACTTCAGACAATATAAGTTGAGATAAGTGAATAGAGGCTTATTTGTTAAATTGAACAGACGAATTAAGTTTAAATAATTTCAAACAAAATCAGTTAAATTGAACAGAGGCTTATTTGTTCTTGAGAGATTATCTTGATTGATAACCGATAGGGGACCAATTTTAAAATATCAGTTTTTATATAGAAAGTAGTATATATTTTTTTAATAAGAGTTTTTATAACGTACAAGGTTTTTCTTTTTATGAATCTTCTAGGAAAGACCTTAACAAAACAAAAGTAGAAATCATCCGTGTAAGACAATATTAAACGGAGCATAACAATCAAATAGAATGTTTCTAAAAAGTTATTAAATGACTAATATAGTACAACATGGAATATTTATTTATTTAAGAGTTTCAAATACAAAAAATTCTTCCTGAATGAATATTCTCAATTAGAAAGAAAAAATATTTTAAAAAAATCTTGTCAAAAATACTACTGCTAAATGCTGATAGCATTGCATTGCATTGCATTGCATTGCATTGCATAGACCCCTGCCCTACAACTTTGACCTGTATAAATTCTATACCACCCTCTTTTAATTTTATTATATGGTATTTTATTTTATTCGGAGTATGCTAGTTATCTCTCTCCTGTTTTGATCTCTTTCTCTGTCTCTCGCTGTCTGTCATTCTGAGCGCGTTCGAGTGTTAGTAGTAATTAGTATTACAATACGCCAACGTCGTCATGATCACAAAAAGACCCTATTCATTTCGTCTTTTTGGTAAACAATATAATTTTTATGTGATATAGTACATGCATATATTATTACTAGATATTTGAAAAACTTTTTTTTTTCGGATTAGTAAGATGAAGCACCATATTGAACTGGCACCTCGTACAGGTACAACCAGTCAGGTTTGCAGATCAGACTCCTTGGAGGGAGGGGGATGGTAAGGGAAATGTCACCCTCAAAGAGTCCCTAGTGAGGTTTGATCATATGACATTGAATTCATAAGGCCAAACTTTTACCACTAGCCCAAGCTTTGATTGGTAGATATTGAAAAACTTACTTCATAATTTGTTACTACTATTTGTCCATTGCATTTATATCTCGAGAGACTAAAGATTTGGGAGTGCAGTGGAAGAACTTGGTTATTTGCCCCCATCTATCCTGCCCGAATTTTTCCTACACGGCTACACCTTTCTTGTTCTTGATTCTTGAGTAGTGTTCTACTGTTTTTTCCCCTCATTTTTGGTGGTACAACCTAAATAACTTAGAGCATCCTTAATGGTGAAAAAAAAACACAGATTATGTGCAAAATCTTAAAAGGGGTTTCTTAATGGTGAAAAAAAAATAAGATTGTGTGTTGATTGGGGAAAAAATTTGGCATGGGACGAGTGAGTTGAGGATCAGGCGTGGGAGTGGGACCCACTTGCACGATCCGGAGTTTTTTAAATTTTTTTTTGCCTCCTCCTCAAACGCGCTTGCGTTTTGGCTAGAGCTGTGAGAGAGCTCCAGCCAAAACGCAGCATTTTGGCTGGAGGAGAGGCAAAAAAAAATTAAAGTGTCAGCGCTGACGCGCTGACACACACACCCACTCAGCGCGTGACATTTGTCGCTGCTTTCCACGCGGCAGGTTGTGATTGGCGAGTAAAATATAACCGTTGTAAATTTTGCAACGGTTATATTTTAAAAAATACAAATCAAAAAAAAAAAAAATTTACCAACGGCTTTATTTTTTCGAGCTCTATAAATAGAGACCCATTTTCCTATATTTTGGACACACTTAATTTTCTCTCTCCATCTTCCTTCACTAATTTCTTCTACTTGTTCTAAATTATTTCATTAACTCTTCTTCTATTGCTCTTTTATTTTAAAATTCTTATAATTATGGAGCCTAATAATCCTAATTATATGAGAAACCTACCCCAAAATCGCTCAAAAAACCAAATGCCTAGGCAACAAAATCGCTCAAATACCTCTCAAAATAACTCAAATTATCGTCAACCCTCTCAAAATCAGTCAAATTATCGTCAACCCTCTCAAATAAATATGAATCAAAGGGGTGAAAATTCTCAATATTATTCTCCTCAATATGATAACCTTTACCATGAATCTCCATCTGAAAATGCCAACCTTTCATATCATCAACTTGATCCTAATTATGGGTTTTCTCAATATCAAGAAGATTCATCTCCATACAATGATGTTGATGAGGATGGTGGTCATTACCAACAAGGTGACAATGATGTTGGTCAATACCAAGAAGGTGATGATTCGATGATTATGATGAGTTTGTTCAACCAAATCAATCTTTTCGCAATTACTATCACAAAATCTATCTGAGCAACCACAACCACAACCACAACCACAACCACAACCACAACCACAACACAATGCAGAAACAAGTTGTAATGGTAAGAGGGCTTGGGATCAAGTTGAAGATGAGAATCTCATCTCAGCATTTATGAACACTTCTCTTGATAAGGTGATTGGGACGAGTCAAAAGAAAGGCGTCTTACGGGGAAAAGTTTGGGAAGCTTTTGAGGCGAGGCGGATTGTCAATCCAACGAAATTGCTCCAAGGAATGCGGATATGGTGAAAGGTCGTTGGAGTAGACTTGCTCCCACGGGTTTTAAGGTTCGCCGCATTTTATGACGAAGCTCTTGCAAGGAAAAAGAGTGGTCAAAACGATGCGGATGTTACGAAAGAAGCTCATTTATTGCATAATAGGAAACATGGTAGGTTCATCCTCGAACATGCATGGAAATTGATGAGGAGGTTTCGTAAATGGAGGGCCATAGTTAATAAATCAATGGAAACTCCACGTGGTCGCCCCAAAAATCCACAAGAAAATGTTGATTCACCCAGTGGAAGTAGCGGTAAAAGGCCGAGAGTTGATGGAAGTGACTCAATGCCCGAGACACCTACCGGTGGTGATGGAGGTGACGTCGAGCCACGAGGAGATGGTGTGAAGAAAGCGAAGTCTAAACCGAAAGGGGTGGCTGGTCAGACAATTGAGTGTTTCAATAATTTTAATGAAAGACTTCGGATCCATTCAGAGGTGGATGATCGTGACTTATGGATATGGCATTCTTTCTTTGGGATACCAGGTTCGTGCAATGACCTTAATGTTCTTCACCGATCTCCTGTGTTTAGGGATGTTTTAGAAGGTCGAGCACCACCCGTGCGGTTTACGGTGAATGGTAACCAATACGATAAGGGTTATTATCTCACTTGATGGCATATATCCGAATTGGGCAACATTCATTCAATCGATTACATGTCCTCAAACTCGCAAGGACAAGTTATTTGCTCAACACCAAGAAGGAGCTCGAAAAGATGTTGAAAGAGCATTTGGGGTCTTTGCAATCTCGCTTTGCTATAGTTCGTAAACCATCCCTCGCATGGGATGAGGAAATTCTCAATGATATCATGATGTCTTGCATTATCATGCATAACATGATTGTGGAAGATGAACGGGATACATATGCACACTACGCAGATACTCACGAGTTCACTTCAAACACAAGTAATGATGGCGACGAATTTGAATATTATAATGATCGGATCGTAGATATCAACCGTTACATGGCGAATAGAGATGCAATTGAAGATCAACATGTGCATCAATCCTTGAAACGTGATTTGGTTGCCAATATATGGCAGAAGTTTGGCCGTAATGCTAATTAAGAGCATTTCATTATGTATTTTATGTATTTCGTTCCTAATTAAGTTTATAATTCGTTCGTGTATTTCATTATGTGTCTCGAAATTAAAAATATATTAAAAATGCTTAATTGTGTCTCATAATATAATTATTAGCTCGCTAATTACTGAGCATATATTAAAAACGCTAATTGCGTATGCTACGTATTAATAATAGCTAATTATGTTGATAACTTAATTATTAAAATGATAATTATAATATTAAAATTATTAATTACATTAATTAATAATATAATAGCAATTAATAATGAATATTTCATGTCATTAAAAATTAAATAATAAAAATATTGTGTAATGGTGGTTGGGTGATGAGAGAGAAAAAGTAGTTGGGTGGGGTCAAAAAGTAAGAGAGAGGAAAAAGTAGTTGGGATGATCTTTTTTTTGGTTCACCATTAAGAAGAAAGTGGGAAAAAATTGTGGGATGTAATTTTTTAGAGAGAGAAAGTTAGAAAGAGAGTGGGATGATCTTTTTTTTCATTCACCATTAATGGTGCTCTTAGCAACACTATTTACCCCGAAAACAAAGCATAGGGATTTGAAATTCGTTTACTAGTTGAAACTAGCCCAAAATTTTTAGATCCATTGCTAGATTAGTAACACTAACACAATAATATTGTTATTGTGTCTAGCATGAGACATATTACATCTTTGTTATGGCATGCATATATGTTATAATTATAGAGCTAGTTGCATGATTGCATAGAGTGTACATGTGAATCTGCAATCCTAGTTAAAGTTGGACATTGGTTAAAACTTAAAACTCAAAACTCAAGGTGTAACCTCTTCAGTTTAGAAAAGTAAGTTTTTGAGCTAATCAGGTCCAAATAGGTCTGATTAGGTCTAATTGCATTCAGATGTAAAGATAATATTAGATCAAGATTATTTAGGTCCAATTACTTAGAATTAATAAGTTCAGGTGACGAGAATGCATCTTTAGAAAAAATGACAAAATTTGTTGTTGAGAAATGAAATTAGTCATCATTAATTACTTAACAATATGAGTAAAATGGTACCTTAGCTTGAAAGTTCTAATTTGCATATAATGACCAATTAACTTGGTTACAATAGGCCTTTTTTTTTTTGAAGGAAAGTTACACTAGGCCTTTGAATAAAAGTGGAATACTTAGTAGTAGGAGTTCAATTCATTACTATCAACTAAACAAATAATAAAGGGAAGAACTTAGATAAATTGAGGGTCTAACATAGAATATTTTTCATATCTAGATTTTAATTTTGGACCCAAAAAATATAAAGGATGATGTAATAGTACATAACAGTAACTATCTAATTACTTATTTTTCCCTGTCCTGCAATTTAGGAAGAGTAATTCTTCATACGTTCATTCAAATAGACAATCAACATGGAACATTGGGCTGATTTTGCCTGTTACGTTAAATTATTCATATTAAAGTTAGTATTCTTTTTACTGTAGTTTTTCACCCTTTCGTGTAGATGCTAATTGCAGAATAAACAGGTAGCCTACTTCCTTACAAAATGCTCTCCCTGCCTCGTAGATTTGTAGCTGGTATAGTGTTTATACTACTTTACACTAGCTGCTGCGCTGCAAGATCAACAATATTACCACTATATAAGTATTAATTGCTACTACTCCCTAGTACCTACATAGTTAAAATTTGCTTCATTATCTGTCTGTCACTTAAAATGTCTGTCTGAAAACACCCTCTATATTGATAATTAGGTGCTTTAACTAGTAATTAAGTTAAGCCATTACAACAGATCTGATTTTTCCTAACAATGTGAAGTTTTCAAAAGTTTTGTAATGTTAGAAAATAATATTTTGTTCAATTATTAACTTAAAACTAATAGTCCTTGGAGTGAGGAGGCGATCTTGGTGCTCTCGAAAATTTCTTCCTACACAAAAAACCGGGGATAACAAACTAAAGAATTATGTAACATTAATATTCTTCTTTAATGTATTTTTAAATTTAAGTTGTATATGCATCTTGTTATAAAGCATAATTCAACATATATAGTTTATAATATAATTCAATTATACGCAATGATCATATAAGCCTTTCAATAGTATTAGTGAATTTATGTTATATGCAACTCTAAAAAAGTTAAACATCAAATATGTTTTATAAGATTTCATGAATTCATGAAAATATCACAAATCAATCAATATCATTAATGTGTATCAAATGCTTAATATTTTAACATTTTACTTTTCTATTGCGTACTTCCCTTGATCCTTTGGATTGCGTATTTCCATTGATTTAGATATACTTCTTCCGTATATTTTTTATATGCTACGCTTGCATAGTAATTACTATTCACCAACTAATTTTGTTCGATTTGTTATTCCTTATGTATAAGAAATAACATAGTCAAGTTTGATCTTGTTTTTTTCATCTTAATGCATATTTTCATAGTATCAAATTTTTATATTTTTTCACTATGCGTAATTAAAGATATTATTGAACAAAGTAATGCATTAGATGGAGTGAAAACCAAGAAGTGTAGCAACTAAAAAGATAGAGTATTTATATGTCAAAACGTCAATCCTGAAATTTGTTTTGCGACATTTTGATATATCAGTTTTAAAAAAAATCTTATACTTCCTCCGTTTTGAAATAAGTGAAATAATTCTCTCAAAAAGCTCTCACATAAATGAGAGGTGGTGGAGTAGTGGTATCGCTTCCCACCTCATATCCCTGAAGTCTAGGGATCAAACCTCATGGGGCTCATTTGAGGATTTTCCCTTATCCCCCTCAAGTGAGTCCCCTTCATCTTATCATAAAAAAAAAATTAAGAGAAGTATTTCACTTATTTCATAATGGATGAAGGTATTAGTATTGTCACAGCTTTACTGTGAATATTCTAAAAGAAAATTCGGTCAATATTGACACAAAGAAATGAAGTATTTCTTCAAACTCTCCTATAGGAGGGCGGTGGAAAGGTGACTAAGGAGAGTAGTAAATGTGTTTGGAAGGCTAACCATTTGTTGACAATGTCATGGCATTTCATATCAAATCACGGTACGGAATTGTAAGCTACTCCTGCGTGGATTGTTGAAACATGTTGTGTTATTTTTTTGATTTCATGGATACTCTTGAAAACTTCATTGAGTATTCTATGTCCTCAAATGTTCTTTCGCCTACTTGGTCTTCTTTTCCTTCACAAGTAACACAAAGAGGGGGTGGAATTAGGGTTGCTTATCGGTCGAGTCGAGCCCGAAATATGGTCTGCTCGACTTGTGTTCGTTTAAGTTTATTCAAGCTCGAGCCGAGCTTGAACTTTAACGAGCCGAACTTTGTTCGAGCCGAGCTTTGCCAAATGTTAAACGAGCCGAGCTTGAACTGTTCACGAACAAACTTGACTCTTTATCACCCCTTGTTTTTTACATGTTTAATTTCTTTTTCCTTTTTAATATTTGATTTTTATAGGTTTTATTTTATACAAAGGAACTATTAACTTATTATTGTGTGATATCTAGGTTAATATATTTATGTATATATATAAATATATTATTTTTCTATATAAAAGTATAATCGAGTCCATTCACGAGCTCTCGAGTCGAGCTTTGCCTAACTCAGCTCGACTCGTTAAAGTCTCGAGCTGAGCCATTACGAGCCGAGCTTTGACCGAGCCGAGCCCGAACTGTTCGCGTACAGGACAGACTCATTATCACCCCTAGGTGGAATGACAAAAGTTTCGTCATGCCAAACTCTTGGACTAGTATGCTTTATTTGGTTCAAATAGTTAAACAATGAGCTGTGATAGCTGAGATAATAACTAGCTTGTCATATCATCTAACATTCTAACTTAATTATTGAATTATTGACTAATTTGATTAAGTGAATGCTATCTAGTATCTACGGCTGAATGATAGATTGATAGGTCTTGCAATGACAAAAGTTGGGCATGTACCTTCGTGGAAAAATAAGGGACATTTTTATATACTTCATCTCCAGTATTTGTTTAGAAATGCACCAAACTTTGGCCTCTTGAAGCCAAATTAAAAATATATAATAATCTTCATCAATGTCGTGTTTAAGAGCTATTGGTGTAGTAGGTTTGAGAAAAATGGACAGGTATGCATAGTTAGAAATGTGAATTTCATTGTGCCATTTCAACATAACTCTTTTTTCTTCTTTTTTTTACAACGAGAAATCGTATATTAATTAAAAGCGGAAGTACAGCCTAATGCTAATACAACCAAATCTAAAACAAACAAACGAACCTAAATGAGCTTTAAGAGCTCTTACAACCCATAGAAAACAAAAACAACAAAAAACGATAAAGAGTCGCATGTGACGGAGGGCATCGCTGGTCAATGCTAGTGATGGTGGAGTCGAAGCTTTGATGGCTGATGGCAGAGGTGAGAAAAGCGAGTGTCGTTCACGATTCGGACAACAAACAACCAACGACGAGTGTTGCATCTCGCCGCATGAGCAATCCCGACAAACCACTATTGCTTGGGATTCTAGGCTCATGATCTTGTAAAGAGTCCCGTTCCTTTGTGACTCAGTACTCTCGCTCGAGAGTATTTCAAGTTTCTCCATTAGAAAGGAGAAACACTTTTGAGTGGGCGTGCTGAAAACCACCAGATGCAACTGGTGTGCCGCCTTCAGATTTGAATTTGTCAAGGCAAGGATCATAAAGATCAATGTCGAGCTAGGGAGAGAGCTAAAGAAAGTGAGCTCTCGAACACAGCGCCGGTTTGTGAAATCAGAAAACAGAAATTCCAACCATGAATTACGTGCATCGCCTCGACCACGCACACAATCCGCTTGATTCACCTGTACCCACATCACATAATCCAAAAAAACCACAAATTCTACTATTATGAATCCCCATGCCTTATCCAACCAAGTGACTCCTAAACTTTTAAGAAGCACCACACATAAAATGAAGCAAATAAACATACTCAAATCACTGAGAAACATACTTAAAATTAACCCACTTAGGGAGACTAACAACCAGGGGGGAGGGGAAAGGGAGGCCCGACTTAAACCAGGGGGGAAGGGGATAGGGAGGCCCGACGCAAACAGAGGGAAAGGGGAAGGGAGGCCCGACATAAAACAGGGGGAGGGACAGGGAGGCCCGACATAAAACGGGGGGAGGGACAGGGAGGCCCGAACTCCACAGGAAACTAAGGGGAAGAAGGGACGGGGAAGCCCAAACTCTACAGGTGGGACCGGCGCGACGAACGACAAACACCAGGGAAGAGGGTGGGGGAAAATCGGCGACTACTAGGGTGGGGAAACCAGCAACAACTACTAACCGGACCACGAACAAAACGACGACGAACAAGACGAACGACAAACACCAGGGAAGAGGGAGAGGGAAAACTGGCGACTACTAGGGTGGAGAAACCAGTGACAACTACTAACTGGACCACGAACAAAACGACGACGAACCAAAAGAACGACGAACACTCGGGAAACGAACGACGAGCACCCTGAAAACGAACGACGAAACCGGAAAACTAAAAAGGGAAAACGAAGAGGAAAAGGGAAAAAGGGGGGGGGGGTTCGACGGCCACCTTGCCAAGGCGGTCGTCGAGCCCCTAACGGTTCTCTTTTTGGCCTGGATTTCGCTGAGGGGAAGAGAGAGAATAGAGATTGCGGCTAGGGTTTTTTTGTGGTGGACTCTGTGGAATACATTCAACATAACTCTTGATAAAGTAGTAAAATGAAAATCCCTATACAAAGAAAAGGAAATAAGATAAAAGTGAGCATATTAGGAGACAAAGAAAAGAAACAACCAAATTCTATCCGGCATTGTTGGAAGGTTCCTTGGGAAATCAAATCTTTGATTATGGATGCTGTGGAGGAGCTTCATAAGTTTCAAACGGTTTCTATCAATCATTGCTATCGGGAAGCTAATCAGGCGGTTAATTTTATGGAGCATCATGGTCATGAGGCTCATTCGCTTTTGTATTAGTTTTCTTCTTCAAACATTGTCTTTTCTTCCATCATCCGAAAGGATGCTTTAGGTTGGTCCTATTTTAGGGGCTAGTCCTAGGCTGTTTCCTCCTTATAAAAAAAAACAACCAAAAAGACCAATAAATTAAATTTGGCATAGTCGTAGACTCATATTACTACTCCCATCTTTTATTTTGGACTTCATATACTTCATCTTGACACAAGCTTTTAGGAAATAAACTAGTTTTTAGGCCTAATGACATCTTTCATTTATTAATATTTTAATTTAAAATGATAGCACTAAATACGACTTGGTTTAGTTGTTAGGACTATTATATATGAGCTTGAAATAACAGGGTCAAATCTTATACAAAACATTTTCTAATTTTTTTATTGTATGTGAATTACATGATTAAAAAAATCCTAATGAAGAGCGTCACGTGGCACCGTTCCTTTTTTAGGAACGCCTTTTAATATATTAGTATAGATGTGACCATATTTGCAAATAATTTTGAACGTTTATTTATTAAAAATATATAGCAAGTAAAAAAAAGCTAGCAAAAGAGTATATCAATAAACTGATATTTCCTCCGTTTCTAAATATATGCAACATTTGCATAGTAACTACTTGCTCTATTTCCAATATCTTGCGACTTTTTAGATTTTGCAGTATTCACTTGCTTGCATTTGACTACCTTTGGTGATCTATATTTAAGCTAGCAAAATATAGTTATGTATTTATGTGAGATCTTGTTAGATTCGTCTCTGTGTATTTTTTTTTTTGAAAGTAAAATTAATTCATTAATAAAAGAGTTATACGACATCTACAATAGAAATAAGGAATAACAAATACATAACAATTTTGAACAAATAAAATTCTGAATTTGCAAAACCACGATCGTTGTGTAGTAGATCTAATAATTTCATATACCCTCTTCCACATCGATATTTGATACAGCCTTCAACGAGGGGGTTTTTCGATATGCTGTAGTTTTGAAGTCGAATTAAATTTGATACCATTGCTTGAAATTGTAGATCTGAAATCTGCTTCGACGCCACATAATTTTTCATTAATGATCCAAAATTACGATAATTCATCTAGAAACAAAGGAGTAAACTAAAGTCTCTCCCAAGGAGAAGAGAATAAACCCTTTATTTTAAGGGAGAAACGATCCTCTCTTTAAAGGAGGAAGTATTATTCAAATAAGAACGAACATAAACAAAGCTAAACAACAATGAAAATTAAAATTACGGTGGGGCTATCCACCGATAAAATCGATTGAAGCCCCTTTGAAATCCACTAATAGAGGCTAGGGTTTAGGAGAGAAAGGGAAAGAAGGGAGAGAAGGGAGATTCGTTTCTGTGTATATATTCACAATGTTTAATTTTTACATATTTATAATTAGAGATATGAAGGGTTAGAATGTTAAAATCAAAAAGTAACGGCAAGTAATTGAATATAGAGGAAGTATAATTATTCATCTACGAACTTTATCCCATATTCTCTCTTGCAAATGTATAAGAAAAAATATAATCAAGTATTCTCCTATGTAATTTGTCTTAATGTGTATAGTATTTTATACTCCTTCCGTTTTTTAATATATGTAACATTTGACTTTTCACACTTGTCGAGACACAAGTTTGACCCATAATATATCTAATTATATAATTTTAAAAACTATAAAAATTATATACTGTATTTGAAAAGTGTATACCGAGACGAATCCAACAAGATCACACATGACTATATTTTTTCATATATATATAAATAATAATTAATGGTTAAATTGAGTTGTATGAATAATGTTAAAAGTCAACATGTTACATCTAAAAAAGAACGGAAGGAGTAATTGATGTCAATTTTTTATAATTCGAAATTATATATAATTAAAGATATTAAGAAACAAAGTAGTACGGTAGTATAGCCAGAATACGTTGCATTTTTTTTTAAGGTAAGATGAAGGGGACTCACTTGAAGGGGGATAAGGGGAAATCCCCATATGAGTCCCATGAAGTTTGATCCCACTACTCCACCACCTCAACCTCCAGAAGAATACGTTGCATGTATTCAGAAATAAAGGGAGTAGAGGAGAACGCGTGGGCTTAGGCGTGGGCATACTGTATTGCTGTAGCCTGTATTTGTGCTCAAACTCTTTCTGCATTTTTAGCATCCATATGAAACAATAAAATCCCTACTACTAGTAGGCTACTAATAACCAGTACAGTAGGAGTATTTATTTTCATAGTTTTGTCATCTTCTACTATTACGTACTAAAAACTCTATCTCTGGGTCTACACCTGAAAGCTGCAAGTAGGAGGGAGCATGCAGTATATAAAGAGGGTAAAAACCCAACAATTATTAAGATAAAATCAACTAAAACGAAAGAAAATCTCTGCAATAATTCCTTATTCTTTTTGTAGGTATACATTCTTTCTCTCTCTTTCTATTTTAGAGAGAAAGTGTATTGAGGGTAGAAATAGTAAAAAAAAAAAAAAACAAACAAAACAAAACCCTAGGCTCTAAGTATTTTTTTTAGTTTGAAAAAGGAGGTGTTGGCATGAACTATGAAGTGATAAGTGGTGACTAGTGCTCTATAAGGCTAAATGCATTCCTTTCACGTCATTTCTGTGGATTTTATAGGTTGACAAGGTCAACTATGCAATATGCAGGCAAAAGGAAGGAGAATAGAATTAACTGAAAGAATAAAAGATAGTAAAAGAGAGGATGTAAAAAAGAAATACTTTCTCTGAACTAAAATAAATAAAACAACATATTTTTATCAAAAAATCTCTCATATTAAATAGATAAGTGTTTTACTATAACTTGTTTGATCAGTAGCGGATCCAGGAATTGGGCCACGTGGGTTCAGAGTAGTTTGAATATAAATTCCAAATTAAATTTTACTATTTGGAGTTACAATATTTTAAAGAAAAGGGAAATTAAATTTTCAACAATTGTACTCAGTGTAGCTTTCATTCTTGATTATATCTTTACAAATAAAATATTTACTTAATTACTTATAGTAATGAAAGACTATCAATTTCGTAACAAAAAAGGCAAGAAGGTTAGTCCATAATAAAACACATTACCGAGAATTCGAACCCGCGTCCCTTGAACTGAATAACTAGAAGTATTATGTGCGCTTTACCGCTGAGCTACAATGCTTTTTCATGAGATAAAATGCTTACGCTGTATATGAACGACTTCCCTTTTTTCCCAGTTTTCCTGTTTTTTCCCAGGATCCACGTGGGTTCAGTTGAACCCACTGAACCCACACTGGATCCGCCACAGTGTTTGATTTTAGCGGACAAACTAATAAGGAAAATTCTACATGGTAGCCTCCAACTTTTAGATTTTCTACATGTTAGCACTTCTTAAATATTTTTATACTTGGTATCCCCGAACTTTTAGGTTTTCTATATGGTAGCACTTCTTAAGTGAATTCAGTTACGTTATTGTTAATTTTGACATTTATTAATCTGGCACGCAAATCAAGACTTTTTCGACACCCAAAATGGGTATTTCTGATCATTTTTTGACAATGAAAGGGGGGCAATTTTATCCTTAAAGGCTCGATTAAAGGTCGGAATTGTAAAAAAATGATCTGAAATACTCGTTTTGGGTGTTGAAAAAGTCTCGATTTGTGTGCCAGACTAATAAATGTTAAAACTAACGACAACTTAACTGAATTCGCTTAAGGAGTGCTACCATTTAGAAAACCTAAAAGTTTGGGGCTACCAAGTATAACTCTTTTAAGAAGTGCTACCATGTAGAAAACCTAAAAGTTTGCGGCTACCATGTAGAATTTTCCAACTAATAAACATTGGGTCCTTTAACCTATACCACAAAAAACATAAGTTAAGAGTATCAAAAATCTTATACTCCCTCCGTCCCATAATATAGTGCTCGCATGCCTTTCTGGGTGTCCCAAAATGTCTTGTGGTGTGCCTATATTATTTTTTTATCAACTTCCTTAAATATATTTTTGGGGAAATCCTACTACTCATTCCATTTTCCTTAATTGCCACGAAAAAAAAAAAGCGGACACTATATTATGGGACGGAGGGAGCATAACATATCATTATGCAAAAAAAATTCATTTTAAATTCCAACCAAACAAAAAAGTCTTACATGATTATCTCCATCTTCAGTATCTATCATTCATACTTCGTCCGTTTTGTTTAAAATGCAACAAAGTGGTATTTTTTATGAAATATAAAATATTCCTTTGTTGCATTTAAAACGAAACGGAGGAAATATTTATTATCCCTAAATAGAATCTTGTTGTATTTTTTTTATTCAATGAAAATTTGAAATTCTTAGGGCCTATTCTCTTCGGCATAAAACAACTGAACTGAACTGAACTAAATTATAACTAATTAATAGTAATGATAATAATTTAGGAACTGAATTGAACTGAACTGAACTGAATTTAACTGAAAATAAGATGGGGAGAACAGACCCTTAACCTATGCCTTTTGGTATAGGTTAAAAAATTCATAAACATTTTAGAGATTCACTCACAAATTTTAGTGATAAAAAATTAGTCTCCTAGCTAAATTCTAGCGATATACTACTATTTATTTAACCATGCTTCATTCTGATTTCAAGTTGATTTTGTTGATGGTTCCACTGGATTCCCAAATAGTATCCATACAAGGCACGATCCAAAAGCCAAAGTATTACTATTAACTATGAACGTTGGCATTAGGGAAAAGAGGTTTACAGAGGAATAAATTAATTTTACTTTGTTTTCATCATCGGTATATCGTTATTTAAATTTATCTAGAGTTAAATTTATTAGCAATTGAATTTAGCTGTGGACTTGGTTAGATATGACTTTATCTAAACAAAAGTAATTATTTAAGGTAAGAGTAGATATTCTTTGTAAATATTATAGTCATATCACATATGTCATATCCCTGGCTAAATTCGAGTAAAATCTTCCAAATTATGAATATATCTCAAATGAAAATTAGAAAGTTTACCAAATATTATTTTATTGAAACGGTATGTAGTTTTAAATGATAAGTTTTTTATTATCAAATGTTATTTGTAAGGCCTTGTAGTACTATTGAACTGAAATTTACCGAAATGAACTTAATAGAGCTAAGTTGAATCGAACTGAACTTAATGAAGTTGACTGAACTGAACTTAATAGAGTTGAAATCAAGCTCAACATAGTAGAGCCACCAGGGCTTTCTAATTTTTTTTTTTGAGGGGAATAAAATAAAATAAAATAAAATAAAGCCCTAGTGGCTTTATTTTATTTAAAATGGGAGAGGTGGTGAGCCATGTTTGAATTGATGAAAGATTAAATAATAGTAGACTATGTTCATATATAAAAGTGCAAAGAGTAATGTGGGACGGATGAATATAGAAATTGCAAAGAATAAGGTGACACGTGTGGGGAAAGGTTATAGTCCCCATGTGTTGCGTTCCTCCTTATCAAATGCTTACATGGTGCCATGTGAGGTCTTAAACTCTTAACCTCTCACTTTACATATTATCATCCAATCATTAAGCTATGATTTGTGCTTGTGATAAAATATCAATAATCCCAAACAATATATCTTCTTTGTCTTGTTAAAATAACCCAAGGAACCATATGGGTCAAACAACTAGTTATTATGGAAAAGGTGAACAAAATTTTGAAGAAGAGGCCATGATATATGTAAATTCATGACAATCAACATACTTATGTTTTTACAAATTTATGAAACACTTCCTCCATTTTTTGGATGACTCATTTCGACTTTGGCACTATTCGCATACATGACTTTGACTATCTCTTGTGATTTATACTTAAGGAAAAATATAATAATGTGGGACTTATTAGATTCGTCTCAATACATATTTTCAAAATATTAACTTTATGTAATTTTTGCTTATTGATAAATAAATATATTAAGATTTAATTAATAATTAACTCGACAAGTTTGCCTAAAAAAATTGGGTCAACTAAAGAAACAGAGGGAGTATATACTTGTAAATCGTAAAATCTATTAAAAATACTCCTAGGTTATGCCGTTATGGTCAAGGTTCAAGGAGCCAACCATCACCGCCCCAAGACCCCAATGGCCCAACTCCTCCAATTTATAAAAAGAAAAAGAGCAAAGGTAGACAAACATGCAATTGTTTGATGCACGTGGAGACGTACTGAACATTCCAAAAGTAACATTAGTTATAATAATTCGGGATAATTTCTTAAATAAGTCAATCATAGATCTAGAAAAGTGCAATATGTAAGCTATATAAATTGGAAAAATACCAAGAAAAAGTGACCAAAAGGGGGATAAAAGAGAGAAAGTAAGTGAGCAGCCAATTTGCATGGGCCTCCTAACCAAAGCCCTAAAAAATGTGGATAAGTCAAAAGATTTCCGCACTAAACATGCAATAAGACAATTATTAAACCCCTTTTTGGTCAGATAACAAAATGATTAACATATACTCTTGTCTTTACAACATGTAGGACTTATAATATGAATAAAAAAGTAACGAAAAATTTGTGGGAAAGTCCACTTAATCACTATAGTTGATTTCAAAAATTATTTATTTAAAAACAGTCGAAAACTGGAGATTACACACTATTTGCATTCCTTATATTTTATTTTTAGTTACAATTTTAGATGAAACGAATTTGCAAATAATTTATTATAAGTGATAGAAAAATTAGGCATTATTTCTCTGCATTACGTAGGCTGAAGTTTCAAGAAAAAAAAGTTATTTTTAAATTATCAGTTTGACGATTCATGTTATTTTAATGGAAAAGCAAAGGTGATTGCAGATATTAAAATAGTGAATCCCTTTTCCAAAGAAAAGATAATGAGATCAATATAGGAAAGATAGAAGGAAGAAGATGTACAAATTCATATGAAATATACGAGTGAAAATAATCTCCAAAATACAAAATACTCCATCCGGTCTTTATTAGTTTACCCGTATTCTTTTTTTGGGATGTCCCTTATTAGTTTACCCATTTCTTTTGTTTCTATTTTTGGAATGGAACCACTAATTTTCCATCACACATACATTCAACTTTAATATAAAATACTTCCTCCGTTCTGTTTTAAATGAAACGTTTGTTTTTTTACGCAACCCAACGCGCTTCTTTAATCATTAATATCTTTAGTTGTGCACACGTAAAAAATATAAAAAAATTATAATTTCATAGTATGCATCGAGACGAATCTAACAAGATCCCACTTGACTATATTTTTCTTTATATAATGGCGATAAATTTGAGTCAAATTGAATAATGAATAGTGTCATTTCACCCAATGTTTCATTTAAAACAGAACGGAGGAAGTAATAGTTTCTCTCTCTTTCTATGTCCCACAACATTATTTCTCCTAAAGCTCTGTGTAAAAAAAACGGGTAAACTAATAAAGACCGGAGGGAGTAACATAGTATAAAGTATAAACCTATCTCATACTACAAGATTTTGATATTCATTAAGTGCTCTATTTTAAAAAAAAATTGTTTTACCGAATAGGCAGTTAAGAGTTAAGACACAGGTTGATGGACCTTTTGTTTTTCCTGTAAGCTCCTTATCTTAGTTTGCGCTTTTGTGGGGTGAACATGTGCAAATGTAGAATAAAATGGGGCGCCTATAAAGGAGGGTAGGCCCAATGCTTTCTTGACTTTGAACCAAAAAGTAAGAATTTGGTGAGGACAAGGACATTGTATGTTGCATGGGTCCTTGGAATTTTGGAAGGATGACAGTTACCTTTTGATATGTACGTTCCCATTAATTCAATTAGTCCATGTCCAATTTAATTGATCTTTTATTAAGCTGAATTATAGTCCTTGACTCCTTGTGTCTAGTACACTATTACTTTCTTCCTTTTCATTAGTATCTTCATCAATCTTAAAGACTAGGTACGATAATTGATCCGAGGACCAACCTCTAATATACTACTAGCTCAAGAGTTAAATACAAAAGCTTTGTAGCAGGAAAAGAAAATAAACTTAAAGGCCAAAGGCAGTGAAAGTTCGACTCCGGCGGGTGGGTGAAATTTTCCAACATATCGTAGAGTCGAGTATCCAAATTATATGCAAAGTCCTTAAATTTGGGAAAGTCAACACATTAATGATAAACTTTATAGAATGATATGAGTAGCTAAATATTACATGAAACCTTATTTTCATGCTTCTCTCAAAAATTCAACAATAAGTATCAAATTTAATACTATACGTGTGTTTAAAATGTGTGATTGAAGAGTACCGTTTAATCAAATAGTGTGTCAACATAGAAAGATAGAAAACGTGATTGAAAACATATATGATATATCTTGCTATCTAGTCATCCTAGGAAGACATTCTAAAAAATGATTGGAGAAGGAAAAATAAAATTGTACTCGTATCATAAAGCATTATTAGAATAATAAGGCTAGGTAAACAAATTAAAAATGATGATGATTAATTGAACAAGGAATTTTTTGGCCGCCGAAAAGTTTGCTAAAAACATAAAGTTTTACTATAATAGCAAGCCACGTTAAACCATGTCCAATGAAATGAGCGGCTAATAACGCTTAGCTCGATCGAGTTTATTCTTCGTGAATTGACGTGCGTAAAAATCAGTTTAGAAGAAAATGTGATCAGTATGAATACACAAAAATCAAATTATGCTCTCAATACAAATATTCCTACCAACCAAAAAGAATTTTTGATGAAGACAAATAGGTGGCCTACATATCCTAATGCTTGATTACAAGTATTATGGCATCCCAATTCCCACATGGTCATGGAGCATACTATATATGGAATTTGAATATATGGATCTTGCTTATAATATTGGATTAAGTTTAACGTGTATAAGAATTATTCTAGTTGCCTTATTAGGCTTTCCATAAAAAAAGAATTAATCTAAATAGAGTCATTTCTCTTAATGGGTTATAAAAATTAAAAAATTAGATCGGTCATTAGATTTCCAAGACCAACATGATTCAAATTTACTTTTGAATAGCTACCCACCTCTTGTAGATGGGCTATCGGTCATTAGATTTCCGATCATGTATTCTAGAGTGCTATATACAATTATTGGTTTGTTTGGTAATTAATGGAGAGCAACAATGGTATTGCCATTACCTCCGACTCCAAAGGTTATGGAATTAAGTCTCACCCCTTGTAAGAGGGATCCTTAATTTTGTAAGTGACTTCAACTTACCTATCTAAAAATAAATAGATAAAAAAAGCTTCTATTTTATGTGAGACAAGTATAAGTGAATATTTACGGAAAGACTGTATTTCAGTATTTTCAGTTTGTAAGTAAAAGAAACAAAATAAAGAGAAAGACGTCTAGATCAAATAGAAACAAAGGTAATATATTATTAATGTTATCGTTCTACGAAGTAGTTTTCAAAATTTATTATATCAGTGGACAAATTCTTATTTTTCAATAAATATTACGTGCTCGATCGTGTTCAAGACGTGAAAAGAGAATTTTCTCCAAAATTGCGAGCTTGTACACTAGACGTCCTATGTATCACTGGGGTAAAAACACGGCCTCCAACTAATAAGGCCAACTATGATTTTCAGATTTAACCTATACTTTTACGGTTTTTTCACCAGGTACCCCTGAGGTTTCACAATATTCACCTGGTACCCTCGCGTTTTCAATAATTCATCTGGTGCCCCTGAGGTTTTGAAAAATTCCTGACGTGACCCTACCGTCGACTTTCCGTTAACTATAACCCTAAAAAAACTTAATTAACCTAATTTAACCCTAACTTCTCACCCTACCCTAACCCTAACCCCTAACCCTAAACCCTAACCCTCCCACCACCCCCTCCCCGACCCTCCCACCACCCCCCCCTCCCCCACCCCGGCCCCCCCTCTTCCGGCCCCTGTAGCCCCTCCCACCCTCCCCCCCCCACCACCACCACCCCCCTTCCCCCACCCCCCCGCAACCCTCCCCCCCACCCCCACCCCGCGCAACCCCTCCCCTCCACCCCTCACGATCGTAGCCCTTCACCCCCCACCCTCGTGCAGCCCCCGGAGTCGATTTCCCCTCCCCTTTCTCCCACCCCCTTCACCGAATCTATTTCTCGATCTGTGTTGATTTACCCCCTTCACCTGATCTATTTCTCGATTTGTGTTGATTTATCGGCGGCCGAAGTCGACGGGGTGGGGGAAGGGTTGGGGGAATGGTGCGGAAGCCGCTGGGGGGGGAGGGTGGGGAGGGTGCGCGGGGGTGGAGGTGGGGGGAGGGATGCGCAGGGGGTGGGGGGGGGGTGGGGGGGGGAGGGATGCGGGTGGTGGGGGGTGGGGGTCTTGGGGTGGGAGTGGGGGAGGGGTTGGGAAGGGGGGCCGGGGAGTGGTGGGAGGGTGGGGGAGTGGGTGGTGGGGTGGTGGGAGAGTGGTGGGGTTAGGGGTTAGGGAGAGAGATGGGTTAATTAGGGTGTAAAAGTATTAATTAGGTTTAATTATAGTTAATTAGGATTAATTAGTATTAATTAGGTTAGTTAGGGGTTAATTTCGTTGATTTAGCCCTAATGACTAACGGAGTTGACGTCCGTTAGTCATTAAGGGTATTCTGGTGATTTTTCAAAACCTCAGGGGCACTAGGTGAATTATTGAAAACGCGAGGGTACCAGGTGAATATTGTGAAACGCCGAGATGCGCAGTGAAAAAACCGATACTTTTATGTATAACAAAAAGAATATAGTCAAGTATTTAATTTACATAATGAATATGACATCATTCATCATCACAATTCGCAACATCAAATTCCTAGAGTATTCCATATGCCATTCAATGAACATAGATTACTTCTAGAAGAGCTGAAAAAGTTTTTCAAAGCGTTAGGTAATTCCAATAATCTATGTCATTAATATTGATTGCTATGTGCTAAATCCCTACGCTTTGGATTATTTTCACAAATCTAGACTTTAGACTTTAGAGTGAGACAGAGAAGTATGTTAGTGAAGCCCTAAGCCCATAAATGCCTCTCAAGGATTAGATCAATCAAGTTGAGCGATTACTAAAAAGTTAAGACATACATGTGTCATTGATAGAGAATATATTTAGGATATTTTCACCACATATATATCTGATCAGGTTTTCTAATATAGTTTGGATTAACACTTGTGTAACCTATATGTATGATCAATTACAACACTCTAAGATTGAGGAGTTTATACAATCTAACAGTCATGACTAGACATATACTTATTAAATCTCAAACCAATTGGCAATAGAATGAGTAATTGCTCAAACTTATTAAATTGTTTATTCCTTTCATCATATTCGATGTGTGATAATACTTATACTCATATGTGGTTATTCATGGAATCTCAACAATAATGCCTCATGTATTAAACATGAAGATTACACAAATACTTCTATGAAGTATAGTTTGAGTAAGTGGGATGATGTTTGATGAAATAATGTAGAAAGTTAAGATATTTTAGAATATTTTGGAAAAAACTTGTCACAATTCTTAAAATGTATGGTTTTATTAAGTTTTTTTTTTCAATATGCCTCTGTTGCAAAGTGATAGGAAGTGTGATGACTGGTAAGAAACGATGATGTTAAGATAATGGTTTTTTTTTGTAAAAATATATACTAATAATGGAGTCTTGGGATATACGATTGTAGTACTACATATCTATAATTCATCAAGTATTAACCATAACAAATGGCAAATGCCCTTTTTTTTTAACTATGTAAGGAGAAGTCCTAACAAATTGAGGAGAATAAAGAGAAAATCCAACATTTGCTAAGAATGAAACTCAATTCCAAAACTTCTTAAATTAGAGATATTTCTATAACTATACTACCAGGCTAAAACCTACCGCCCACTAATTTTTTTTTTTGAGGGCCCTCTTTTGGGCCCATGGTAGCAAGAATTTCTTACATTGTCCTCGCACAAGCCTCCACCCGGAGGCCCAAAACAAGCACCCCAACCCCTCCCCCAACAACATTAAAATTAAGCCTTACAACAAAATTTGAACCTTGGCCATGCATGTGGGAGATAGAAACCATGGCCTTTGGTAGTGCCCACTGAAATTGCCGCTAAGCAATTAGCGAGAGTGTATTGCAACTAGTACAAGTAGGAGTGGTAGTGTTTATAGACAAGACTCCTGAAAAGGATAATAATGAGGGTGAAAGTGACTAGCGTATGACATTTCATATATAATTCTCTCAGTAGTTATGATTTCTGAAAGTCAGGGATTTTGAAATTTCTCTTGCAGTGCAGGTAAATTTGGACCCACCATGTTTTAGCCTCCCTCTTTAGAACTAGTCTCGACCACATACTGAATTAGGAGTATTTTTTGCATGTTTTCGCGATGCCCATGATTCAAGAACACTTCTATCATCTTCAATCCAAATAAAACTTTACCATTCATGTGAACTTTGTTACTTTTATCTCTTTACCTCATGCATATCAACTTGTCGTTTATGCTTTTACTAGACAAAACCTGGATCACTCGATGTTAGTTTTACCTAAGAGCCAAGACAGTATGGTAAAATCCTACCATCATCAAGTATTTTTTTTTTTGAAGCGGGCCTTTGTCCAATTGAGTTAAGTTATGCAATATGCAGTTATGCTTTCTTCGTTTTTTATTAGTATATTCTTTTGTTTATTAATCTTTAAGTTGCCCCTTTAGCTAGTACAGTTAATATCTTCAACTGTGTATTAATAAAAATTACTATAAAAGTTAATAACTTTTTTTGACGAGAAAAGTGATAACTTAGATCTACATATTAGAACGAATCTAACAAGATCCCATATGATAATGATTAATATCGCATATTAGTGTTAAAGTACACTTAAAGTTAATGAAGTTTGACTTTGAAAAAAGCAATTGGGTAAACTAATAAAAAATAGGAGTAGAATTCATAAATATATAAGGGTGAGCAAAATAGCGGGAACTGCTTATAATTCATCGAATTTTAATTTTGAAGGAGTTCAAATCTGGTTCGTAAGAATGGAGACACATTAAAACTTGTATTCTTATAAAACCGAAATCAGTTGAATACCCACTTAAGTCCGTCTAATATTAGATACTTGAAATCTAAAAAAAAATCAACGACATCTACTTTTTGTATTGCTCTTATAAGAAATAATTAAAACTCTGCATGATATTTTGGAATTATGCATGAGTTGATGGTTTATTGATGTTTGAGCTCAAACATCATCATTCATGTTTTAAGAGATTTGGTATGATGATTTATACATTTATATAAGATGTTTTTATATAACTCAAGTTCGCTTTAGTATTATTAAAAAAAATACTTAGAAACTAGAATGGTCATTAATATATTAGTATTGATTGTGAATAATTAATAATGACAATGTAGCATTTTATTATCGAGTTTGATGATTTGTTCCAAATTTCTACAGTTTCATTTTTATAGATCACAACTGATTATTGGATTTCGAAAAGTTTAAAGGATTACTTAATCTAATTCACCCTAAACTTGAGGACACTATAATTTTGGTCAAGGTTGACCGATGGGAGTTAATACGTATGCACAAGCCATGTTTTTGGTAGGAAATGTAAGAAACCTTACTATATGAGTAAACACACCTGGTATTGCTGTATTGCAGTATTACATTCACCAATCACTTGAATAAGCAAGGAAGATAAACCCATCAATAGCACAAATATTAATGCACAATCAAAGAGATGTTCTAGGAAAAAGATCATCCATTAATTCATCATGTAGAACTGATTTTTGTATTAATTGTTGTAGCGTAGTTGAAAATTAAAACTAGAGTAAAAGTGTAAATCCATATAAAAATGCATAAATTAGTTCTAAATTTGCATAGTATTATTATGCTAGAGCCTAGAGGGGAATTTGTATAATATTTCTATTATCTCGCTGGAAATAATAATTTGAAGTATTAGTTTGGATTTTGTGGAAAAAGTTGTCACATTATGTTCTAGATTTTTCAAACATATTTCATATAAATAAAGTGAGGGAGGGAGGATGGGAATGAGACAACTACTACTAAATAGGGTAGTTTAGTAAAGTCATGATATCATATATCTAATCGGAAAATTTCTAAGAGACTACCTTATAATATTTTCTCTCTGTATTTTTTAGTTTGTCGCCTTTGCTGTGTATGTTCGCTAATCCACTTTTGGCTCCCAAATATATTTCATTACATATTATTAAAAATTATAACAATTGAAAGATCCAGGTGTTTTGTCTAGTAAAAAAGCATAACGACAAGCTCGAGATTTTAACGAGCCAAGTGCGGTTTAGGCAAAACTCGTCTCGCCGAAAAGGCTCGATTATACTTTACTATATAGAAAAAATAATATATTTATATATATACATAAATATATTAACCTAGATATCACAACAATAATAAGTTAATAGTTTCATTGTCCAAAGAAACCTATAAATCTCAAATATTTAAAAAAAAAAACAAAGAAAACATGTAAAATTAGGGGTGGTAAAGAATC